>CM040118.1:180949765-181549765 GCA_022559845.1 Amorphophallus konjac | reverse complement strand
TAAGGCGTCTCTTCCTGGATCAATTTTGGAAATAAATCTTTCTTTTATTTGAAAATTTTGAAACACGCCTTAGGAAGAGGCTTTATTTAAAACACGCCTTAGGAGAAGGCATTTCTTATTTAAAACACGCCTTAGGAAGAGGCTTTATTTAAAACACGCCTTAGGAGAAGGCGTTATTTAAAACACGCCTTAGGAGAAGGCGTTATTTAAAACACGCCTTATGAGAAGGCGTTATTTAAAACACGCCTTAGGAGAAGGCGTTATTTATTTGAAACACGCCTTAGGTGAAGGCGTTATTTAAAACACGCCTTAGGAGAAGGCGTTATTTAAAACACGAAGGCGTTATTTATTTGAAACACGCCTTAGGTGAAGGCGTTATTTCGAAAAATTAGAGAAAATATTCAAAAAAATCTAGAAAAATCCAGAAAAATCCAGAAAAATAGAGAAAAATAGGAAAAGAGGAGGAAAAGTGAGAAATCCAAGAAAAGTGGGAAAAACCACTCAAACAAGCTAATTTGAGGGTCAAATGGGGGCATTGCACGGCAATATGAAATATACTCAAAATAATGTCAATTTTAGCGTGTCTACAGAGACCATCGCCCAGCGTCGGATGATAGAAAAGATGATTGAGGATAAGTTCACCCAACATGGCGAGGGTACTGCCACTGTCGACTTATACAGTGTGCCCTATCCTTTGCACCACCAATTCAAGAAACTCCCTCCGGACTGCCCGAAGGCGCCGCAATTGCAAAAGTTTAATGGGCAGGGATCGCCGCACGAGCACCTTGCCTATTATGTCACGGCCATGGGTGACCTCGCCATCGAAGAGTCTTATCTCCTTCGCTACTTTGGAACTTCTCTCACTGGCAGTGCCTTTCAATGGTACTCGAGATTGAAGCCCAACTTCGTCGCTGACTGGGCTGATTTACAAAAGAAATTCATTGATTGATTCCAATTAGTTGAAAGGAAAGTGTCCCTCACTGAGCTCTGCTCGCTTAAGCAGAAGAGGGGCGAAACGGCTCTCGACTTCATTAAACGTTTGAGGGACCTTAGCATGAGATGCGACAATCTCCCGGTGTAGGAGGATGCCATCACCATATGCCGAAGAGGACTTTCCCCCGAGGTTAGTGAGCGACTTCTGGGGGCAAATGTCAAAGGGTTTGACCAACTAAATGCGGCGGTCGCAGAGATCGAAATGTTCTTCGCCGAGAATCCCACCTTCATTCCTTCAAAGCATAAGACATCTAAAGAGTGACCCGCTGCGGGAAAAGAAGCAAATGCAGTGGATTTCTCCCCGACTACTGAAGCCGATCAAGCATCGCCGAGCGGCTCCAGCAAGAGGTCTGAAAAAAGGGCGTCGACCACAAAGTTGGCTGAGCGTATGAAGGCTCCTTACTCTTTTAAGAAGGAGCACACCGACAAACTCTTCAACCTCTGCACGAAGAACAAATTGATAACTTTGCCAGAGCCTAAAAAGCCAGAGGAAGTTGGTAAAACAGATGATCCCAATTATTATTTGTACCATCGTTTATTGGGGCATACTATTGAAAATTGTTATATTTTCAAAGACGAGCTGGAGAAGATGATACAAAATCAGCTCATCACAATGAAAGGGACTCGGGTCGACCCTCCTCAACCCCACACCTGGGAGCGAGTGGCTCGGTCGACTAATGTTATTAGCCATCGGCCAACCCGGGAAATTTATCAAGTGGCAGTCTTTACATTTCTTGATCCGGGGGAAGAAGAAGCAGGTCCCAGTGGGATGAAGCCTACCCAGTGGTACTCAGGCTGGAGGCCTTCTCATGCATTTTCCTTTCCTAAAGAAAACACTGAAAAAATATTTGAGGCCCTTCTAGACCAGGAGTGCATTATGGTACATGACCCACCTCCTACTTATACTGAGGTCGAGAAGGCTCACCCAAGATATTGCAAGTTCCATGTCATAATATCGCACCCCACCAAAGAATGCGAAGAATTACAAGATTCCATCGAGACCCTCATTCAGAGGGGAGAAATTGATATTCAAGGAGAAAGTATGGTGAGAAAAAGGCTTCATGAGGCCGCCGAGCGATTTTTTGATGATATCAACAGTAGGAGGCATTCGCCCTGGCCGCGTGTCCATCAAGATACGCACTTTTCAGTAAATGTCGTACATAGGATCCCTAGGAAAAGTCAGGCGAAGGACCCGGCAGATGGTCTGGACACAGACCCCCCTCCTCAAGGTGCCACTTTGGGAGGGGGCTACTTCTTATTGTCCGAATGCCTCACCATTCGGAAGGCTGTCCGCAAACTCCGGCATGAAGTCAGGCGTCTACGGCATAATCAAGAGGATCTGCTACAAATAATGAGGCGCATGGATGACAGGCTGATGGCCCTGTCCCCGACACCTTCAACTGGAGAGTCCGCCCGGGCTTCCTCGCATTCAGAAGCCACGATGGAGCCCAGACGGTGACCAAGGACTGGAGGATGGCTATTTGAAGATCCAATAGGCTCGCCTGTTCCAGAGCCCCAAGAGAAGTTGTATTCTTTTCCCCAGCACAGAACTCTGGAGATATTTAAGATCTGCCGGAGGGAGGGGCTAATACAGTATCCTAAACCGGACAGTGACTTGATGACCGGTATGACACATCGGCATGGCTACTGCTTATATCACTGTGCCATGGGACATGTCATTTATGATTGTCATACCTTCAAAGACATAGCCGAGGATTTGATTACCCGGCAAATCATAAAGCTAAAGGAGGGTTCTCAAGTTCCCTCGGCGTCCTCTCCATGGGACGGTCGTCATTCTCAGTAAATGTTATACATGCATCAACTTCTCATGGGAAGTCAATGTCACAAGCACCAGAGACTGGGCCCGCCCCAGATCGATTCTCAGACAGGAGCCTCGAGTGGCGACCCTGGCAAGACTTGGAATCCTTGCCTCTCCCGAAAGAAGAAACTAAAAAGTTGCTGGACATTTTATTTGGTGGAAAGGAGATTCTGGTGCGTGATTCACCGCACCCTGACTCTTCTTATTGGGAGCAGGACCTCCCTGTCTCAGACAAGAAAGATAATGACCGAGGTGTTCATCTTAAAGGCCAAGCCCTCCCTGGGCACTGGGCCACAGGCCCGCCTAAAAATAGCACTCAGGGGAATGTTATGAGCCAGGACCACCCCCGAAGGGCCGGCCCATGTACTCCCACCAAAGGGACTATCGCCCCTCCTAGCATAAATGAAGCATTGGTCGTCAGGCAAACCTCTGGGCCGACCTTGAGGACTGAACAATATAGAACACCAGCTACCGGGGCGGAAAAGGCCAACCCTCACCCCAGGGGCTCTAATTTAGGCCCTAAGGTCATGACCCAACCCCCACTCACTGCAGTTATGAGTGGGCTGTGTCAGTCCTCACCTCAGCTAAATCAGAAGGGCAAGGCACTAAAGGCTGTTGACAGGATGAGACCAGAACAGTCATACCTCGCCCAGCAACTGGAACTCATGACGAACCCTAAGCAAGCATGCCAAAGCACTTCCCAATCGCCGAATGCTGCCCTAGCAGTTGAGAGAAGACAAGACAACAAGGCTGGGTTACGGACTTACGAAGTGGGCCCCCAGCCTGATAGTCAGCAAGTGGTTGGAGGGTCTGACCTCCTTCATGATTTTGGCTCCTTTGTGGCCGAATTTCAAGAGTTGCCTCCTGAAATTGTTAAAAAAGCAATCAACGCAACTTTTCGAATCCATGAGCCAGAAGGTGACTGGGTTACTGTAACCCCAAGGAGGAATTCCCGTTAAAGCCATCCAAGGGGAGGATTTGTGCTGAGAGTTCAAAAACCAAGGCTGCCTCTCAGGCATCTACAAGAAAAGCGGCCCCGTCCCAAGAGGCGTTCGTGCGAGCAAAGAAGCAGGAAAAGAACAGGAGGAAGAACTCGAAAAGAAGGTTGAGGAAGCAAGCCGAGCAGGCGGCGGCCATGGAAGCACCCAAGGAGTTAAGTCCTCTACAGAAGTTACAAAAGTTGATTGAGGAATTGGAAGAGTATGTACCTTCTCTTCCAACTGGGCCCGTCCCACTAGATAAGTACATCCCATGGGAAGAATTGGAACGCAAAACTCGGCTCAAGAGTTGGCTCCAACAAATGCTCAAGCGAGCCCAGGAGGGCGAGGAGTTCTCTATTCCAGAGGAACTCTCTGTCTTTTATAAAGACGAAGAACTCACCACAGAGAAGTTAGAAGAAATGTTAAAAAGCTTCTCATGTCGTATGGTGTCAATCCCCCCACCAGAAAATTTGCGGGGGTTAAATGAAGGTACTGTTATTACCCCTGCCTCGGGGGACAGGATCACTATGGCCACTTACCGCCGCCGCAATGCAGAAATCCGGAACCGCGGTCGTGGCCGCGGCCGCGGACGCGGGCGGGGTAGACAGTCCATATCCTCTAATGGGCAGAGTCCTAACCCTCAAAGGGTGATCATCTTTCGAGGAGAAGAGCCCAATGAGCCCCTTGAGGTTCAAGTGCGGGCCGGTACTTTCATTTTTGACCCTTCAGATGAGGAAGAGGAACCCGTTAAGCGGACTAATGAGGAGGAGAGGTCCAGTGTCGCCTCATCTAATCCGCCGGCAAGTGAAAAGAAAAATCCGGCTAACTCTCTTCCCCAAGAGCAACCCCCTGATTCAGCTCAAGCGGGCCCTTCAGGCAGGGACGATCGGGAGTCCCCATCACCTGACGAAGAATCTTTGGCCCCGTTGTTCCAAGAAGAAACAAATGACCAGGAAAAGTTGGAGTCAACCCAAAAGCTCCCCTATCAGCCTAAGCCTCTGGCAGAGCTAATTCCTCCATTGGATCAGGCCCGAGCTAGGGCTGATCGTAAGATCATCCAGCACATGAAAAGGATGCCAACCTATGTTACCATATGGGAGGCCATCGCTTGGAGTAAAGAATTGCGGGAGGCCCTTATCAAAGTCCTCCAAGAGCCTGAGGTCTATGAGGCTCATGCAGCCGAAATTCAAACACAAGCACATGAGGCTTTGGCCGCAACGGTTACCTTTTCTGACAAGGACATGCTACTGTCCTCCCCATGTCACAATCGTCCGTTGTATATGCAAGGAAAAATCAATGGGCGTGAGTTGAACCAGATCCTGGTCGACCCTGGCGCTTCTGTCAACAGAATGCCTCTCAAGACTTTCAAGTCCATGTTTCTCATGCCTTATTTACAGAGGGTGTATGATGTAAAAATCTCGGGGTTCAATCAAAACTCCGAAGATGCACTGGGGAAAGTGGACGTGGAAGTAACAATGGACATGTTTGTCACCAAAGCTACTTTCTACATTATTAATGCTGATACCTCATATAAAGCCTTGCTTGGCAGGCCATGGCTTCATGAAAACTGGGTCGTCCCCTCCACTCTACATCAGTGTATCAAATATGCAAGGGGCGGTGAGCAACACACGATTTTTACCGACAGGTCTCCTTTCCGACCAAATGAATGTAACATAATTGATGCCCAGTTATATTTTGGGGAACCGACTGTTGAGCCCCCAGTCGACGTCAGAGGCAAGGGAAAACAAAAGGTGTTTGAAGAAGATGATGAGGAAGAAGAACTTTTTGTCATAAATGAAGAACTCACCAAGATACATCGGCTGAGCCTGCAAGCCGACGTCCCCACCGCCAAGCCAACTCAACCCGAGCGACGGGAGATCAATTTCGAGGCCAACCTTATTAACCAAACGATAGATAAGAGCATTATATTGCCCCCTGTTTGCATGCAATTGGTTGCTCCAAGAGAAGAGTATGGAGTGGAGGCTTTAAAGTCATTCATCGTTACATATCAAAGAAAAGGCAAAAAGGGAAATAATGAGCGTTGCAAGCCCATTATCTTTTATAAGGGAGATATGGTGCCTCTTGCCCCCACAGATGACGACTTCGGCTGGAGCAAACCGCCTGAAAACGCTCTGGAGCCTATCCAAGAAATGCCTGATATGCCCAAATACATTAAAGAAATGTGTCACAAGCAAAAGATTCCACAAATGCAGAAAGCCTCCCGCAGAAGTTACTTTCAACAGCTGTGGTGCCCTCCGCAAGTCAGGGGGCAACCCCCCTTCTCCAAGAACGACCGAAGAGGCCTGGGCTATGACCCCGAGCCAGACTTTCAAGTCTTTCATGCTGTAAATACAATAGGGGCGCCACCCACTTCTGACAAGTTCAACTCCACACAAGGGGATCTCCTCTGTGTAGTTGAAAAACAAGGAGACCCTAGACCAAAAGTTCCAGAGGTCGATGGCTTGAACAATGGCCTTGGAAATGAGGAGGTCATTGTCTTACAACCCGCCTGTCAATTGCCCGGGGAAGCTAGACTCGAAGCCCTGAGTCAGTTAGCCGGGCTAGACACCACAGAAGCAGAACGCCTCATACTGAATGACATTAATATTCCTGTCACTAAATAGGAAGGGGACCCTACTGATACAATTAAGTTGTTGAGATAGGAGAACCAGGCGTTAAAATCTTTTGTACAAGAGTTGCTACGTGAACGTGATGTTCTACTTAGACATCTCACTTTTCCTTCAAAAATCCACACTTATTCCCAACGCCCAATAAACGAGACCTGGTCTCAGGGAACCAGAGCAAACCAACCACCTGCGGAATCCAAAGGCACAACGCCAGTGATGAGTTTGGCGAAGCGGATGGAAACTCCATACTCATTTGTCAAGACTCATACTGAGTCGTTGTTTGACTTTTGTCTGGCTCGGGGTCTTATCCAGCTCCCTCCAGTTCGCAGGTCGTCTAGAGTCAGTGAAGCCAAGAGCTCCAGCTTCTGTCGATTCCATCGAATGGCAGGACATGGTACAGAAGACTGTTATGTCCTCAAGGATCAACTTGAGGATTTAATACAACAGGGGGTTATCCAGATAAAACAGCATCAGGTTTATCCCCCACAGCCACATTCATGGGATCAGTCTAGGCCTTCCAACAAAAAGGTCCTCATTGAAGCTGCATCTACACTGCCCAAGTTTATTGCAAGTGAAGCCAAGGGCAACCCTCCGTCTTGGAAGCCCAGCCTTAAGATTCACTATGCTGTCAACACAATTGGGTTGTTGCCTTCCCCTCAGAGTCCCCAATCTACAAATGAGCAACAAGTGCATGACCACGACGAAAGCTCTATAAGACCTCAAGTTACTGGAGTCAGTGACTCAAGTGGCTACGATGTTCATGCCATCCAGGCAGAAGAGGATGAAAGCTTCATAGACCTACAACCCGCCCCGCAGGAACTTGAAGATGGTGGGCAAGCGACGGTTGATGAGTTAATTGAACTTAACCTCGGGGATACTAATGAGCCCCAACCAATCTTCATTAGCGCCCTTCTCACAGAGTCAGAAAAACAAGCTTACAAACAACTCCTATTCGAGTACAGAGATTGTTTTGCTTGGACTTACAAAGAGATGCCGGGCTGGAGCCCTCGGTGGCTGAACATGAACTAGCCATACTGCCCGCTGCTAAACCGGTCAAGCAAGCTCAGAGACGCATGCGCCACGAGTTGGAGTTAAAAGTGAACGCTGAAGTGGACAAACTTCTCGAAGTGGACTTTATAGAGCCCTGTCTCTACCCAGTTTGGCTCGCCAACATAGTCCCAGTAAAAAAGAAAAACGGCCAAGTCCGAGTCTGCATTGATTTCAGAGACTTGAATAAAGCATGCCCAAAAGATGATTTCCCTGTTCCAATTACAGAAACCATGGTGGACATGACCACGGGACATGAAGCTCTGTCCTTCATGGACGGATCCTCCGGCTACAATCAAATACGTATGGCGGTCAAAGATAAAGGTCATACGGCATTCCGGTCCCCAAAAGGAATTTTCAACTACAAAAGAATGCCCTTCGGGCTGAAGAATGCCGGGGCCACCTATCAAAGGGCTATGACAAAGATTTTTGATGAAATGCTACACGACCTGGTCGAGTGCTATGTTGACGACCTCGTTGTAAAAACCCGCAAGCGTGAAGGTCACTTAGATGATTTATGCCGGGTTTTTGACAGACTCCGCCAGTACAAACTGAAGATGAATCCCATGAAATGTACATTCGGGGTTTCAAGTGGCAAGTTCCTCGGCTTTGTTGTCAGATACCGGGGGATAGAAATCGATCCTGATAAAATCAAAGCTATCCGAGAACTGCCCCCACCTAAGAATATTAAAGAACTCCGGTCACTTCAAGGAAGGTTAGCCTACATCAGGCATTTTATATCCAATCTCTCTGGGAGGTGTTCGCCATTTGGCAAATTGATGAAAAAGGGTGCCCTATTTATATGGGATCAGGAATGTCAGCAAGCATTTGAGAAGATCAAAGAATACCTCCTTACTCCCCCAGTGCTCGGAGCACCGGTCAAGGGAAAGCCTCTCATTCTTTATATTGCTGCCATGGATGCCTCATTGGGAGCATTGCTCGCACAATTAAATGAAGAAGGCAAAGAACAATCATTGTATTACTTGAGCAGAAAACTGGTTGGTCCCGAACATCGTTATTCTCCAATGGAGAAAGTTTGTCTGGCACTGGTGTTTGCCGTTAAAAAGTCGAGGCATTACCTCTTGTCCCACCAAGTGGAATTAATTTCAAAGCAGGACCCGCTCAAGTTCCTTCTTAAGCAGCCGGTGTTGTCAGGACGACTGGGAAAATGGGCATTACTCCTTATGGAGTTCGACATAACTTTTGTTCCCCAGAAAGCAATCAAATGACAATGAATGGCGGAGTTCTTGGCGGCACATCCTATTCCGGCTGATTCTCCACTTAACACTGAATTGCCCGATGAAGAGACACTTCCATCCCAATCGAGAGTAGAAGAACAGACCGAGGGCAGTTCAGTGCAAAAGATGGAGCAATCTCTGGTCATTGACATGTCGTGTTGGGAACTCTATTTTGATGGTGCCTCCCGGACAATTAAGAAGACTGATGGGGTAACTACCCTCGCTTCGGGAGCTGGCATTGTCTTAGTCACTCCTCACGGAGGGATTCTTCCCAATTCATGTACCCTCATGAAACCTTTGACAAATAATGAAGCAGAATATGAGGCGCTAATCATAGGACTTCAGCTTGCTTTAGAAATGGAAGTCAAATGCATTAAAGTCTACGGCGACTCACTGCTCGTCATACGACAAGTATTGGGTGACTATGAAGTCCGAAAGAGAGAGCTACTACCTTACCATGATATGATAATGAGGTTGAAAGAAAAATTCTACTTGTTTGAGATAGAACTGGTTCCTAGAGGAAGAAATTTGCAGGCCGACGCCCTGGCAAAATTAGCGTCAGCCATAAAACTCCCACCTGAAGGCGAAATGGACATAATGGATTGACATCAGAAACTAATGCCAAGTGTCCTCGATGAAGACATTAATTCCTCCACCCCGGAGATACATGTGATTGAGGAAAATGACCCTGCTCAAGAAGAAGAACTGGACTGGCGTCAACCGATTGTCGACATAAAGTCTGGTCGCCTCCCAGCAGATCGGGCTCAGAGGGTTCAGCTGTTGCGAAGAGCGGCATCCTACCAATTGATAGGCGACCAACTTTACAGGCTTGTCCATGAAAAAGGCAAGTCCGTCCTCCTTCGCCGCCTTTCGTCTAAACATGCCAAAATAATAATGCGTGAGGTCCATTCAGGACTCTGCGGCGCCCATCAAGTTGGAGATAAGATGAAGATCAATATAAAATTGAAAGGCTTTTACTGGCCCACTATGTACGCGGATTGTAGTCGCTACGCCCGTACGTGTCACCAATGCTAGGCCTTTGGTCCTGTACCTAGAAGGCCTCCTAACATGCTACATCCCACAGCCCCTACTTGGCCCTTTGCTGAATGGGGGATGGACATTGTGGGACCCTTCCCACCATCTACAAAAGGTCACAAGTACATTCTGGCTGCAACAGACTACTTTTCTCGGTGGTCTGAGGCCGTACCCTTGCGGGAAGTCACAGGGGAAGCCGTCGCTCAATTCGTCAAGCACCATATTATATATCGATTTGGCACTGCCTGTCGAATCATGTCAGATAATGGCACGCCATTCAAAAATAAGACCATTTACCAATTGGCGGCAAAATTCCACATTGATTGGAGAGCCTTCACGGTCTACAATCCTCAAGCGAACGGCTTGGCCGAAGCCTTTAACAAGACCCTGTGCAAATTATTAGGTAAAATTGTTGGCAGCCACAGGAGAGACTGGGGTGAGAAGATACATGAAGCCCTTTGGGCATACAGAACAGTTTATGAAACCCCCACCGGTTGTTCTCCATTCTCTCTCGTATACGGGGCAGAAGCCGTTGTACCGATTGAAGTTGAGATGTCTTCCTTTCGGGTAGCCCTACATAATGGGCTCCAAACCCAAGAACGAGATGAAATACAAAGAAGACTTGAAGAACTCTATGACTTAGAAGGCAAGAGATTAGGGGCTTACAAACACTTGCAGGCCTACCAGGCTCGAATGACCCGGGCTTATGATAAACTTGTGAAGCAAAGGGCATTTAAGAAAGGGGACCTTGTTATGATCAAAGAAAGGGAGGTCATGGCTAGACGATCCAGCGGCAAATTACAACCAAATTGGCGAGGGCCATATATCATCTCCAAAGTCTATGAAGGAGGCGCTTATAAGGTCGTCGACCATAAAGGGGAGAACCCCTTTCCACCATTAAATGGAAAACACTTGAAATTATACTATGCTCCCGAGCATGAATTTCAGCAACAAACTGCACAAGATTTGCCCTCCTCCGCAGGAGAGTAAGGAAGGATGAGGGAGTTCCCCCCAAGAAAACTCAAAAGTCACTGATGCTTTGAACAGTTCTCGTTCATGTCCCACCCAAAATCCCAACTTCCAAAGTTTGGCTTTCCAATTTCATTGGTCAGTCACCCAAATTCCAAAGTTCGGCTTTCCAATTTCATTGGTCAGCCACCCAAATTCCAAAGTTCGGCTTTCCAATTTCATTGGTCAGCCACCCAAATTCCAAAGCCCGGCTTTCTAATTTCATTGGTCAGCCACCCAAAATCCCAAATTCCAAAGTCCGGCTTTCCAATTTCATTGGTCAGCCACCCTAAATCCCAAATTCCAAAGTCCGGCTTTCCAATGTCATTTGTCAGCCCCCAAAATCCCAAATTCCAAATTCGGCTTTCCAATTTCATTGGTCAGCCTCCCCGAATTCCAAGTTTTGACTGTCCAATATCTTGGTCATCCCTTAAATGCTAAAACCCCAATTGACTTTCAAATTCCCGTGGTCAGCTTTAAAGTCTGAGTTCTTCAGGCTTTCAATTTCCTTAGTTGATTAAAAAAAAGAAAAAAAGAATGGAGGGCTTAAAATAGAGGTGCCCCGACGGACTTGAGTAGTCGGATCTCTGGCAGCTCAAGGGCAAAAAGGTCAAAACCCGGCTGAGATGAAAACCCGAAAGGGCGTCTCAGGCAAAAATGGGTAACCCCTCAGCATGAAAACCCGCAAGGGCGCGCTGGAAAAAGTTAAAGGGGGCTGGTCATGGTGAAAACCCGAGAGGGCACTATGACTAGTAGACAAAAAAAAAGAGAAGAAAAAAAAAGAAAAAAAAAGAAAGAGAAAGAAAGAGAAGAGAAAGAAAAAATGGGTATGATGATAATACCTCATTGAAGTCTTTGATCCTGAAGTCATGTTTTTACTCATTTGAAAAATAGAATTCCGAGTCAGACCCTCGGAGTAACTACATAGGCAAAAGATCTAAAAAGGAAAGATTCAGAAGATGTGCAATGGGAAAAGGTAATCTCAAACACCAGGGGGTCATTTTTTCAGTAAGTCCCCAATGGTGTTCTGCTTCGCTACAATTGCTTCCTGCATCGCTTGGCATTCAGATACAAGGGAGTCCTCCTCAGCCTGCAGCTTTCGAGCCATTTCATAATTAGATTCTACTGCCGCCTCTAGCTCTTCAATCCGCTGTAAAATGCTGCTCACTGTCTCCCGAAGTGAGGTAGCCTGACTCTTGTCCTTAGCTGCCGCTGCCTCAAGAGTAGTCCAACGCTCCCGGATTTGTTCAGCCTGGGAATGCAACTTCTCCATCTCGCTGGACCTAGTGCAAGCTTCAGCTTCTAACTCTTGTATTTTAAGCCTGTGAGTCTCCCACAACGAGGCCGTGTGCAGGCGTTGAAATTCTGCCCAAATATCATCCACTACCGCCATCCAGGGCTCTCTGGGCAATCCCAATGCATGATAGCCCCATGTGCCGGTACGAAGAGTGTCCCGCACAATCTCCACGGGAGGAAGGCTCCCCCCTTTAAATAAGGCTCGAGCTCCACTCATGAGTGTCACCACCATCATTTCAGCCCCCATAAAAGCCTTAGGCTGAGGACCATCAGGCCAGTCGATCTCATGAGATAGAAAGTCAAGTCCCAACAGCAAGTCTCCTCCATTGCTCGCGGGGATAGGAGGAGCGCCTCCCTCTGGGGCCGCAACAAAAAAAAGGGGGAAGGGCACATAAGTCACAATTTTATTCACAATAGAGGTGTCTGTAAATCCTTTTCTAGAAGTCAAAAGTATCTTAGCCTCACCTCGTGAAAGGAAAACCTCTGTCGTTTGGTCTTCCGGGATAGGAGCAGGTTCATCCCCTCCTATAACGCCTCCATCAAGGGCTGAATTGGTCAGCGGATCCCTTGTGT
The DNA here is from genome assembly GCA_022559845.1 of Amorphophallus konjac. Taxonomy (NCBI): domain Eukaryota; kingdom Viridiplantae; phylum Streptophyta; class Magnoliopsida; order Alismatales; family Araceae; genus Amorphophallus; species Amorphophallus konjac. Next base: position 181,537,149 of record CM040118.1, on the reverse strand, counting down.
CAAGCCTATCGATATCTGAAGCAAGCACAAGGTTATGATCAGGCAAGTATATGTAAATGCCTTAACAGGCATTGATATGAAAAGGGCACATGCAGAAGAGGGTGGGCCCCTTTAATTTTGAACTAGTTCATCATTCTTATCCGCATTAGGCGGATAAGAGGCAGACTCCTCCACCGCTGGGGCACCGCGAGACACATGTACATCGACAAGTTTCTCTAAAAAAGAGAGAGAGAAAAAAGAAAGAAGAAATTATGAAAATCAATCCAGCACAATAGAAGCTGCTAAAAGAACAAGCAGAGAAATGTAAAGAGCATGATGACCTTGTAACCCAATATCTTCCTCCCCATCAGAAAGCGGCATGGTAGATCCTGAAGCTGAAGGAGAAGCGGTCATGTCTCTTTCGAAACCCCTCCCCTTTGGGGATAGGGCTGGGGTCTCTTCCAAAAGGCCATCACCTCTCATCTCGAGGCTTTGATTTCCATCAGCCCCAACACCAGCCTGGGAGGCGCCTTCAATTGGATCTAGGGGAGAGGTATGTCCTCTGTTTTTCTCCAAAGCATCCAGGCGGCTTAAAGCCAAGGAATCATTCGCTGCATAAAGCAAGAAGGCGATGAGATTCGTGCTATCATCTCAACAAGGCAAAATAACTCGGTGGGCTAAAACCAGAAGTACAAACCAACAGCATGGATAGTTACATCCAATTCTTCGGCCTCAGGGATTGGAGTCTTTTCCCTACGTATTTCGGCTAACAGCTCTTGAGAATATTGGGTCACCAGGCCCCGATCAGTAGTCAGGCTTACAGAAAACTCTGGTAGATCTGCATTCAGGCTGGAATCCAAGAGGGTGGTAAATTCTTGCATAGAGATCACTGAATCCTTAGCTGGCAAACCTGAAATGATCACTGCTAAGTGAAAGTTCTCTCTGTATCAATAAAAGGGATAAGATGTGGAAATTAAGCAAGATTTTACTAAAAGAGGCTGGACCTGTGCTTGGTCCCGGCTCCTGTGCGGGAGGAATGTTGGCACATCCTTCCTCAAAATTTTCCCCTGGAAAGAAAAGAAAAGAAGGGAAGAACATCTTTAGCATGGGGATAAGATTATTGCTTTATTACTCATCATAGTTGGGAGAAGCACCCTACCTATAGGTATGCTGTCGTCGAGCCCTCCATGGGAGAAAGGGGGTGAGGCACTCGATACAGGGTTGTAATCATCATCCTGGAGCTCCCCATCTTCTCTGGTATCCTCTAGCCCGGGTGAAAGGAGATTATTTGTAGCCGGAATACCACCCTCCTCCCTGGAACCTGAGGGGCCTGGGGTAAGAAAGGGGGAGGCAAAAATATATAAGTGACACATCTCCGAGGAGAGAAGGAGAAACAAAAGAGGGATATTACTCGACCACTCCTCTGAAGCTCCCCCTCTAGAGCGGGCGCGGCAAGCACGAGAGTGGCCGCCCTCGTTTTCACTAGGACGGCCCGCTTCTGGGGGTTTGAAGCTTTCTTCCCCTTATGTGGCATATCTTTGGCCGCTATATAACTCTCTGTGAAACAAAAAAAAAAGAAGAAGCACGTAAGAGAGAGGTAAATGGCAGCACACAGATAAGTAAAAAGTAAAAAGGACTGAACCACATACCATTCGGGGCTAGCGAAAAGGAAGGCTGCAGCACCACTTGCTCAGGGCGTAAACCTACCACCTTCCCAGCCTTGGATACGCCTTCCCAGAGATCGTAGAGGGTAGTGCCATTTTCAACAAGGGTGGCATACTCAAAGGGCCCGATGCGGGTGATGGACCCGATCAGGTGTCGCTCCCACTTCGGCCACAAGTCATTGGTAAAGCCTTCAGGATGAAGAGGAGTATCCATTGGAGCAGTCTGAGGATAACCACAATCTGAGAAGAAGTGTGCCCACCAAAAATACATTCGCTGATCCGCCGAGGCCTCACCTTGCCCCGAAGTAGTAACTGGCGGGCGCCTCAAGGGTTTAATTGCCCCCGCATATGGTCGACGGTCTACTGTAATGGCCCCGTTCTGAGCCTCCCACTGCAGGCGAAAGTCTCTCACCGCCTTTGCAATTTTTGAAAATTGGGTATGAAGCACTAAATTTTCCACAATCAATGGCGGTAGGTCAGTACTGCCCAGTCAAGCCTCTTCAACTTCCCTTATCTTTTGTGGGAGTTATCGGAAAACATTGCTGTACTTAAACCACCAACGTGCATAATAGATGTCAATCCGGCCAACTCGCCTTGCCTCGGGGAGGGGACACTGCTCAGCAGCACCATCTCGAAAAAAATAATCACACCAACTCCCTGCAACAAGGTGGGTGTCATGCCCCCTGCAAAGCCTGCAATCTATGCCAAAGTCTGCATTTGGAGGCACTGACTGGTCATAGCCAAAATTCCGTGAAAAATGGTAAGGAGAGTATGGCTCTAGAATAGTCGTGCTGCCCTTCCTTAATACAAGCATGCTTGGCCTAATTCAATACAGCCAGTTTTCATAAAAAGTCGAGCTAGTAGACTGATGATAAGGAAGGCCGTAAGATACCATGTCCCGACCTTCAACAGCAAATGGTCGGAAGTCATAAGAGCCACAAGCAAACTGAAGACCATCATTCCCCTGCACAGGCACAAAGGAAAGCATCCTCCGTGCTGCTAATAAATGCTCATGCTAATGTTGATCTGGCCGATTTCGGAAAAGAAATATCAATGGCGCCACGGGGTTTTCAATTGGCACACTCTGGCATAATGAGGGTAGCAAAAGTCCGGCCCATGCGCTCAGATAATGTGTGGCCATGTAAACATTTCTGTCTCTAGGAGAGCTATGTGCTGTCAAGTTCCTCAATCCATGATAAATATTTGCTAATGTAGCGGGGGCAATTGCCAATTTATGACCATCCGCGAGCAGACACGCTGGGTAAATAATCTCAAGCCGTATCAGGCCCTCCTCGCCATATGGCACAACAAAAGTAGCCAACCAGTAAACAAGATAGGCTGCAAGATAGGTTTGATCTGGCAGCCGTCGGGGATTCCACCCCTCATTTTCAGGTGCGAACAAATAGCATCTATTTTCCCGTGAAGGCAGAATCAGCTGATGGTATTCACTTAAAGGCCTGTCATCCTCAGCAAATCGCTCATGAAAGCGGAATGGTCCATTATAGAAGAATTGGACCCAAGCATTCAAACTAACTCGCACGGCACCGGCAGAAGCTGAGGGTGCCTTCTTTTTACCAAAGCGGGCTAGATCCCGCCAAACTTTCATTAAGTACCTGAAGCTCAAGGGGTGGCCATATTCACCTGAACCTGTGGAGTAGTTTCTGTGGAGATCATCAAGGCACACCTCCTCATAGGGCCGCCCCGAAATGGGAAGCCCCGAAATTCTGTAAAAACTCCATAAATCCAAGGCGGTTTCACCCTCTACTGTAGTAAAAGTATTAAATCGGTGATTGAATCTCTCTGCCAATGCCTGTAGAAGCCCACTATAGCAAGGGTAGCGATATAAGGCGGCAGTCACAGCGTGACGAATGCCCACAAGCTCCAGCAGCCGACTGTAATGATGAAGGATGCCCATGAGCCATTCTGTGGCCCCCAAATGAAATATGTGGGAAGGAATAACCGCCCATTTACCATACCAACTGGGTGCAGGACCACACATGATTTTGTCTAGAAGACAAAGCTTATCATACCCCTCTGAGGCAAACCGAGTGCCGGATGGAGCCAAGAAGAGGCCTGAACAAGAATCTGACATTGTCCGGTGTTTTCCACCCAAATCCCAAGCAGTAACTGAGAAGGCCCGATCCTGAACTGGACATCCAGTCTTGGAACTAAAAAAGCCTAGCTGAGTAACGGCAGGAAACTGAACTTGGCAAATAAGGCCCATGGGGAAGCTGGGAAAAGAAACTCCACAACAGCCAAGCAGGCTATCACGACCCACAAGAATGGCTCTCTCGAGCTGAACACGCTCTGCGGTCAAGGAATTGTCACCATCATCCATCCCCTCAGGAATGAAGTTCTGGATGAAGGGAAATAAAAATTCATCCAAAGGGTAGTGCTTCGGGTAACCCTTGGGGCATTCATATGTGTAACGGATACAGCCACTATGTCTGAAAATCAAAGACAAATCAACCATGCCATCGCTTGGATCCCCCTCGGGTAAAGGGCTCGGAGCAACAATACTCAGCCCCCGGTCAAGAGAAAACATAGTCTCTGTTGTAACCCGTGGCGGCCCCAAAGACGGCATCAATCTCGAAGAAGCAATAGGGGCAGAACGCCCATCCTGACTCCGAGGCCCACGAACTTGACCTCTTCTAGATCGAGGCATGTTGAATAGCCTGCAAGAAAAAAAAACAGAGATGAGAAATAGCATGATGTCACTTTGCTATGGAAATATCAAATAGAAGTACGGAAAAAGAAGAAGAGGGAGAAAGAAAGAGAGAGGGGCGACATGGGTCGCCTGCCTCCGCCTCCGGTCTCGACGGACCACCCATGGGGGGCATTTGTTGAAACTCAAAAATGTTACTTAAATATTTTTTAGAATAGTTCCAGAAATAAGAAAGATGAAACGGGTTGTTGCTAAACGACCTTAAAATGACAGAGTTGTCTCCGTCGTAAATCCCTTCGACAACCCGGCAAAAAATATATATATGTGTGCAGAAGGAATGATTGTACTTTTATGTGCATATTGTGCATTTATAGTCTTGTCAAAAATATATTTTTAGACCTGAAAGCGTGTGTGAAGATTATCCACAAGAAAATATTTGTTTCCGGATGCCCGGATGGTCAACCGGGATGTTCCGGGACCACAAGAGAAAAAAAGCTCAGCCGTGGCAGACACTTGGTCGTACTGAGGTGACAAAATCATTTTTTTTAACCCCTCCGTTGGGTTCCTTTTATAGCCACGAGGCTAAGCCCACACCGCCTCCCTCTTCCCCCTTCACCGTGCGCGTAGGAAGGCCCGGAGGGACCTCCTCCGGTACCTTTGACCGGAGGGGGGTTCACCGGAGGGGGAACCCCCCTCCGGTGGCTGTTGGATCGGAAGCCCCCCCTTTTTTTCTCTCCCACGGCTGATGTACCGGAGGGGGGGGGGCTCCGGTTGATGCCGGACCAGGAGGGAGACCCCCTCCGGTCCTTGTACCGGAGGGGGGGGGGTCCCGCGGCTGCCGAACCTGGAGGGGGGGGGGGCTCCCCCGCGGGTGCCGGACCCTGAGGGAGACACCCTCTGGTCCATGTACCAGAGGGGGGGGGGGCTCCCCCCGCAGCTGCGACCCACCGGAGGGACCCCCTCCGATCCCTGTACCGGAGGGGGAACCCCCTCCGGTTCCCTGCACAGCAGCGGAGGGGGTCCTCCCCCACTCCCTTCAATCCACAAGCCCCAAAAACAAAAAAAAAGAGGATGATGCAGTAAAAAAAAATTGAAGCAAGGAAGATGAAGAGTTACCTTGGCTTTTGTTATTCCACCGGAGGAGCCTCCAAGGGATTTTCACCACCCCCTCCGCCACTTGTTGGAGCTACTATAAAAGGGAGACCACTCCAAGAAGAAAGAGAAGGGAATAAGATTGAGAGAGGAAGAGAAAAGAGCAAGACTTGGAGAGCTTTCTAAGGCCCAAGTCAAAGGAATAAGTAAGAGGAAGGGTGCGCCCCTTTCCCTCTCACTATAATCCCATGGATTTTATTTATTTCACATAAATACCCCTTCATGTATGTTTGACGAAAATACCCTTTTAGTATATAAAAGGGGCTTCATGATGTTATGTAATGAAAAATACTATGACAACATGGCAAAATTAAGTGAGCATGAAAACTTTGATTGTCATGGTTCTCGTAAAAATTATACAAAGGTCCCTCTTAGTGTAAAATTACACCATTGACCCGAAAGTTCTTAAAATTGTGCACATATACGTTCACAAACCATGAAACTTTAAGAGATCAAATAAAAAAAACTCTAACAATTGTTCTTGTCATGGAGAAATCTCTTTGGGTTGCAATAATAAAAATAAACATACATATCTTATTTCAAGATCAATCCTTACAAATTGCATCCCCTAAAGTTCTTTCATAATCACGAATATGTTCGTAAAAACAAATTGAAAGTTGTGGAATAGAATTCATCGGGATCATAAAAGTTACATATCATCCGAAATGACATATTCCCTTTCAAATATGAAAGGGCGAGGCCGCATAAGAGGGTAACAAAAAAGGTCATAATCAAATTTTCGCTCCGAAGGAAGCTAAAAAGGGTTTTTCTTTCGTCAAGGGTAACGAAAGATCTTTAGCAGTTTAATCAAGGGTATTCGGACTCGTCCGATGTAAATTAACGCCGACTTCAGTCGGTGGGGAAAGGTCCTGTACCCGAACCCTAAATCGTCTGATAAACTTAAAAAGCGCGGAATTCATAAATATACCAAATATACGCATATCCATCCGACGAAATCGGCGGATGTTTCAAAAAAAAAAATTCCGGGTGTAAACAGAAACCTTTGGAGAGTCAAGGTTTGGTAAGACTGCTCTCTCCCTCTTCCCTCCCTTCTCCTCTCTTCTCTCCTTGGGGCTACCACCTGCGGTCTTGGGACTTGGCTGGTGGATCTTGTGGACAACTCTGGTAGCCATCAACGTCGATGAAAATGATCCTCTTTTCCACATTGATGAAAGGTACATGCTCTTCACCTTCATCTAACAGTGGTGTCAGAACCACTAGTTCTACTCCTTGAATCATTCCACGATTGCGCACACATGCACATTGGGATGTACGACTTCTCATATGAACATAACCCTTGCTTAGGGCATCACCTTTGCGGCCATGTGCAGGCCTTGCGAACGCTGTCATGCGCCGTTGGCAACTCCTCATCGACATGGTTAATGTCCATTCATGAGGGCTCAGAGGCCTTCATGTCGATGGGGACGCCCAGCAAAAGGTTGGCCTTGACGTCAAGGGTGGCATAGGATTTGATCGATAATCCCCAGTGGGACGGTCAGCAGATGGAACAAGCCACGATATTGACATGCAGCTGTGGGAAGGAACCCTTTTGGGACGATGGTGTAGGGCGAGTGCGAGAGAATCTGGCCATCATCCAAAAAACCCAGCTGTGGTGATCTGGGGGCGTGACTCTATTTCGCATAGAGAGGCTACCTCTGTGGAGTCCTTCTCTAGCGAGGAAGGGTAGTGACGGCAAGGCTGACAATGGTGCTGCAGCAGGGCGACTGCAGTGGTGCAGTCTTGTGGGTGGCACAGGTGGAGCAATGACATCGGTGGCTATTGCCTGGGACATCACTGGCAGTGGCAACAGTGGTGGGCAAGGAACGGTGGCAATGCATAGGCGGTGACCACGTGCAGGGATTGTTGTCGCATACGGCAGCCAGTTCCTGTCGGCATTGTAGGATCGGATGTAATAAGGAGGCCTTCTACTGAGGCACTCTCTAATGGTGTACACTGCAACCTGGACACGAGCAACCAAAAAGGAATAGAGCAGAACAGAGATGCACAAAATGTGAAGACACACTGGAGAGAAAGGTATGAGAACTTCTATATATCATTCATCTAACTGAATCCTTTTAAACAGGCAACACAAGAGCTAGAAAGTAGACAAAGACCAAGTACGTTCATAAAGGCACGTTCTGCACATCTAAACATAACCAGAGAACAGAAAGGAAAAAGAAACATGTTCAAAGACTAAAGAACGTGGGAACTGCCAACTAACTAAGTGGGAAAATGCTTCTCCTAATGACCTAGTAAACACCTGGATTTGTGCATCACTAACCAACATCCCCCCTTGATGCAAAATCATTCACACCAAGAAGGCGTCGAAAATGACAAAATTTGTCATAAGTCAAAGCTTTAGTCATAATATCATCAAGCTGATTCTCAAATCTACCGTGCTTCATGTCGATCAACCCTTTAGATATGACTTCACGGATGAAATGATTCCGAATCTCCACATGCTTTGTGCGACCATGAATGATTGGATTTCTTGCCAATGCAATTGTATATTTGCTGTCACAGAAGAATGTAGTTGACTCAACTTGAGCTTGTTGTAAATCTTCTAAGATACATTGAATCCATATAGCTTGACATGTTGTTGATGCAGCAGCAATATATTCAGCCTCTGTTGATGACAAGGCTGTTGTAGCTTGCTTCTTTGAGGTCCAAGAGATAGCTCCAGAACCCAGGTTGAACACATAGCCTGTTGTGCTTTTTCGATCATCCACACAACCTGCCCAATCACTGTCAGTATAACCAAGGAGTTTAAAGTTAGTCACAGGGACATACCATATTCCATAGGAAATGGTCCCACAAATGTATCGGAGTATTCTTTTTACAGCTCCCAAATGATGTCTAGAAGGTTTGTGCATATATCGAGACACTAAACTCACAGAAAACATCACATCTGGTCTAGTGTGAGTGAGATAGATCAATCCTCCAACCAATTTTTTGAAATATCTGGCATCAATATTTTCAGTTCCATCTTCCAAACTCAGCTTCTCATTTGCATTCATCGGAGTGCTACAAGTCTTACAATGTACCATTCCAAACTTCTTTAAGAGATTTGATGCATATTTTTCTTGAGATAAAAAAATACCATGTTTAGTTTGCCTTACCTCCAAACCAAGGAAGTAGTGTAGAAGTCCAAGATCTGTCATCTCGAACTCTCTCATCAATTTTTCCTTAAAATCCGAAAGTAAGATATCAGAAGAACTAGTATATATGATGTCATCAACATACAAGTTCACAATGAGAATATTATCACCCATCACCTTTGTATATAATGTTGGTTCACTTGCACTTTTTTTGAAACCCAACTTATGAAAATATGCATCAATTCTGCCATACCAAACTCAAGGGGCTTGCTTAAGCCCATAAAGAGCTTTCTTTAGCTTGTAGACCTTGTCCTCCAAACCTGCAACTAAATACCCTTGAGGCTGTTCAACAAATACCTCTTCTTCCAATAGTCCATTCAAAAATGCATATTTAACATCTAACTGATATACAGACCATTTCATCTGAGCAGCCAAAGCCAAAATAGTTCTGATAGTTTCTAACCTTGCAACAGGAGAAAAAGTCTCATAGAAATCAATACCTTCTTGTTGTGAATACCCTTTAGCCACGAGCCTTGCCTTATGCTTCTTAATGCCCCCATCAACATTGTATTTTATCTTATAAACCTATTTCAAACCAATTAAATTCTTACCCTGTGGTAACTCTGTCAACTCCCATGATGTGTCATTCTTCTCAATGGCTACAATTTCCTCATTCATAGCTTGTATCCACTCTTCCTTTCCAATTGCTTCATCAAAAGATGTAGGTTCTGCTGAAAACAAGGCAAAACTACAAGATGCATAAATCTCATCTAAGGATTTTTCCTTTCGAGGAGGAGACTCAGAATCTGAGCTTTCACCCGAAGAAAATGAGTTATTGGAGTCCATTTCTTCACCTGTTTCTTCTACTATTTCTGACTGAGAATGAGAAGGATCTAAATTTTCAGATTGTAGTTTAGCATGCGCACTATTGTTCCAGTCCCAAAAGCCATTCTCTTCAAAAACAACATCTCTATGTATAATCAGATTTTTTGTTATCGGATTGTACAGCCGATACCCCTTTGTTTTAGAACTATATCCAATGAAAATACAGTTTTCACTATTTGTGTCAAGTTTCTCTCTTTTTTGAGAATGTATATGAGCATAAGCAAGTGAACCAAAAATTCTTAAATGACTTACATTGGGTTTTCTCTCATACCAAGCCTCAAAAGTAGTTCTATTCTGCACTGCCTTTGTGGGAGATTTATTCAGAATGTAGACTGCTGTCCAAACTGCTTCAGCCCAAAATTGATTTGGAAGGTGCTTAATTTGCCTTTAACATGCTTCTTGCCATTTCAACAATTGTCCGATTCTTACGCTCAGCAACTCCATTTTGCTGAGGTGAATAGCTTGTAGTCAGCTCCTTGCGAATACCATTTTCTTCACAAAAGGAGATAAATTCATTAGATAAGAACTCTCCCCCTCGATCTATCCTCAAAACCTTGATAACATACCCACTTTGTTTCTCAACATATGACTTGAATATTTGAAACTATGAGAATGCTTCAGATTTAAACTTCAGGGAATACACCAAAGTTTTTCTGCTGTAATCATCAATAAACAGTAGGAAATACTTACTTTCTCCCAAAGATGGAGTGTTTATTGGACCACAAATATCGGCATGTATGAGCTGAAGTGGTACTTGAGCTCTCCATGAACTCTTAGTTGGAAATGAAGTCCTGTGCTATTTTCCATACATGCATCCTTCACACACCTCATTGGCATTATCAATATATGGTAAACCAATCACCATGCTTTTCTTATTCAACAATTTCAGACCATTAAAATGCAGATGACCATATCGCATATGCCACAACCATGACTCAGTCTTGATTGAAGTAGATAAAGCACAATCATCTATACTTAAGAAAGTGAGTGGAAACATTTTGTTTGATGTCATCTTTACATTCATAACCAGTCCACCATTCAGATCATAGATTTCACATGAATTTGCATGAAATGTAATGGTGTAGCCTTTTTCAATCAATTGACCAATACTTAAAAGATTGTGAGCTAAACCAGGAACATGGAGAACATCATGAATTTGTCTCTCATTTCCTGATTTCAATTTTACTGTGATTATCCCCTTTCTTTCAGCTTGAACCATCTTGCCATTTCCAATCTGAACTTGTAATTTTATTGAGTCATCAAGACTTTTAAAGATTTCCTTTAATCCTGTCATGTGGTTACTACACCCACTATCTAGCATCCAAACATCATTCTTACTTTCTTTGTCATTAAAACAAGTAAGAAACAAGTTAGCAGTACTTTCCCCACACTCGTTTTCCTTTTTCTCAACAACATTGGCCTGCTCTGTCTTTCTCCCAACAATTTCGCTCAATATGCCCATATTTCAAGCAAAATCTACATTGAATGCTAGAGTAATGTTAACCTCTTCCATTGTAGTTGTGGTTACCTTTTCCATTGTAGTTGCCTCTCTGACTTTCAGAATTTGCTCTTCCATCATATGACTTTCCTCTTCCTCTTCCTCGAAAGTCTCCTCTTCCTCGAAGTCCTCTACCTCGAGAGGTTCCAGCAAACTTGTTTACACCAGCACCGTCTTTAGAAATCTCCAACTTTGATGAAAATGCTTGCTCAACCCCACTATCAGTAGATATGTTAATTCTCTACTCATGAGCTTGTAAAGAACCCGCCAATTCATTAAGAGAATAATTAGATAACTTCTTTGACTCCTCTATGGTAGCAACCACATGATCAAACTTAGTAGGCAGACTTCTTGATGTGAAATGACCTAGGACATCGATCGCAAGCAACGCAATGGACACGGCGATGTCACACAAGCGGACTCACCCGCGTACGCACACATGTGCCCGTGGGCAACCCAGTGATGATGGAGAGGGTCCGGGGTGGGACCTTGACGCTCCGGGGGATTTGGCTAGCTTGAGGCTGAACCCCTAAGGGCCCGAGATGTCCAATTTCACGGGCGGTCAGCACGCCGAGGGCGTGGGTTATAGGGTCTCTCTCACAACTCGCTCCGCGGGGGTCACTCAATTTGATGGCAATTTGGGACCGAGCACTCTCTCACCGCCGACGGAGCAACCAAAATCAATACTGAACTAAGCAATTAAATCCCAGCAATGAGAAGTGTTCAGGAGCTCACCTGATCGGCGTGAATACATCGATCCCGGCCGGAGACGGGGGCGAGCGGGGAGGCGTGGGTATGCACCCGCACGCCGCGTCGGTGTAGCTTTGATCTGAAATTGAAAATGTTACACCAATACACCTCTCGCAGGAGGGGGATCTCGGGGCGGGGACTTATTGAATCACATCGAAAACAACCTCCACGTAGGGAGGGGCGGTCAGCCGGCTAGGCAGGGTGGGGACACTATGATAGAAACCAAGTTGCCGAGCTTCGCAGGTTCTGCCAACTTCAGGAACAGCTTGACAGGTTGTTGGTGTCGGCGCTGCCACAGGCTCAGCCGAGCTCAGAATTAGTCGAAATTGGCGCCAAAAATTTCCAGACTGGGCCAGGATGTCGCCTGAATTTTCTTGGAACTTCGTGATGATGTCGCTGGCCGGGGCAGAGCCTGGAATAGGGCTGGTCTGCTCTGGTTATGGATGCTCTCAGGGTAATGCTGCTGGAAGACGGGGGCGCCACGAACTGACCCGTACTCTGTTGGAGGCGAGGTAGGAACCGTTGCGATCGTGGTCAAGTCTTCTTTCCGTCGGAACCAACAGGGTTGTCGGCAGATGTCGGAGCTGATCGTGAAAGCCATAACAGTAGGGATGTGTCGGTTATGGCTTGGGAAAATAGACCTGACGCACTTGGAATGGAAAATTTGTAACTTTTGATGCCGATGTCCAAACTTAGCTATGCTTCTTGGGGATGGAAGAGGACTTGAATGGGAAGATTTTAGTGAAAAAATCGCTCCAAAACTCAAACAGTAGCAGCCGGGGTCGAGATTCCACTCAGGCTCAGGTTCCCTACCGGAGTAGCTTTGCACAGTCGGGGGAGATTGGATCCTCTGGGCAGCAGAGATGTCGGATCGATGCAGGACCACCTCGGCTGTGAAGCTGACTTGACAAGGAATCCAGCGGTATATGGTATGCCACCAGGAGCCTTGCGATGATGACGTTACTGCCTCTACAATCTCTGGGTGGTATACTGCCTGCGAACCCGAACAAGACTGATTATGGAGGGGGTATGGAAGGTGGAGATGGGTGATGGTTTGGAATTGGGATGATGGCTGGTGGTTGTGGGAGGTGGGGGGAACGTGGATGGATGCTCTTGGGGTGGGAAATTTGAATTTTGGGGGCCTAGGGAGGAGTCATATCAGTCTTGGGAAGTGGAGGGGTGCATGGGGAAGGGAAATGGGTAGTTGGGGGTTAGATGGTGGAGCAAGGAGTGGTGGAGGTTCTCTTGGGGTTGGGTGGAGTAAAGATTGGTTGGATGTAGCTGGGGAGGGTATTGAATGAGGGGAGGGGAGTTAGGAAGTAGGTGAGAGGGGGAAGAGAGAGAGAGGGGCGCAACCCCCTTTGTTGAAAGAGAGAAAGAGAGATAATGAGAGAGAGAGTTGGGGGGAAGAGAGGAGAAATTGAGTGGAGAAGAAAAGGAGTGCTAGAATTTCTTCTTGCAATAATTCATTCCAAAGTTACAAATGAGAGAGGGGAGGGGATTTTTTATAGCCTCCATACTTTTCCTAGGATCAAAGTGCCCCGGGACAATTGACATATTGACCACACAGTCCAAGGAGGGGCGCCCTTGGGCCTAGCCCATTGAAATGGGCCCAATAGCTTATCAAACCAACCATATGACAACTAACTTAGCAAAATGACTTACTAACCTAGGTACAAGACTCAAACAAAGGAAACATTACATAGTTTATGACTTAAATAAAATATAAAAATTACATGACTAGACTCTCAAACACATGACAAACATAATGGCGCATGTCGACAAACAATCTTAGCCTCGAAAAAAATGTGGAGGGGCAAGGGATGCCCCCATCATACCCCCGGGGTGGGGAGAACTCGACCCCGTCGAGTATGGGTCCACCGGGAACTGGTGCACCAAGGCAGCTCTGGGCGAACCACGATCTCCTGACTCGACTCGCGTCCAAGGCCGAGGGATGATGCTTCAGCTTCTCAGAGTGGCATGGACACACCCTCATGCTGGCGATGATACCTTGCTTGCCTAGTATTGCCTCCGCGTGCACACGTCAGGCTCTAAGGCTGATTTGGGGTGGCTCTCCGGAGGTGTCCCTCTCAAAGGAAGGTATAGGCTCAAGGCACTCACTAGTATCCACCGCAGTGCCCATATAGGGTGCAGGCTCCGCCACGTGAGAAGGGTGAATCCCAAAACCCATCGATAAGTCCAACCCGTAACTCGGGCTGCCAAAGTCACTTGGAACTTGGCAAGGTCCAAGTCCTCGTGCCCTCAAGTTGGAGGTGACCCTAGGGTAGAGCCACTCCAAAGTCATCATAATGAGACTGCCTACTTGGAAATCCAAGTGGCGCTCACGAGCCTTTGTTCGCTCTTCATGAATCTCATCGCTCATTGCTTGATGATTGCTTGATTGTTCGTGTCGTGTACTAAGATGCAATGTGGGAGTGAAATGTATGGTTTGCAAAGGTGGACCTGGGAAACCATATATAGACCTATCATGCATTGATGCGATGAAGACTTTCATGGACTCAGGGGGGCCGGGGCACCCATAGGTGGATCTATCGTGCATGGGGGTGGCAAATGCCGGGGGACCCGGATATCCATGAATGGTCCTAACATGTGTAAGACCAATGATGAATGAGAGCGGGCCGTTACACCCAAATATAGACCAATCATGCTTCCTACCTGACACGTGGGTGACATGAATGAAAGGACCCAACTTACTAATCATGCCAAGTGTTGTGAGATGCCAAGACCTATGCAGTCCTATCCCAAAGATGACTCCCATGTACGGGGTTTTGGGATGGTCTTTGCGCTTTCACTCAAAAGGGTCGAAGGGGTCTAGGAAGGTGGAGTGGGGCACTTCCTCAATCCCTAGGCATATGTTGCCCAAGGTCATGGCTCCCATGATATAGCCTACGTTTAGGAAGGGGTGGTCCTGTCCTACTATGGTTGGTGAGGGTAGGGAGTAGTGGGTAGTAAGTAAGGTAGGTGGGTCACATGGGCAACTAGGCGCCCATAGGAATGGGTCAAAGGGATCAATGACAAGTTTGTCCCCAATAGGTTCCCACATGATAATTCTCTCACCGGGTAATGGGTCTTCTCCAAGAGTGACGGGAGATGGGATGTTGGCTTTGAGGGGAAGGTTTGGCCGTCTACCTGAGATAAGGGGTTCCACTTCAAAGATTAGGTCAGGCTCATTGGGTGTAGGGAGGAATAGAATAATGTCGCTAGTGTAGTAACCAATTGTGCAAATTGAGGTGATAGACCCGACACATAGGTGTAGAAGGTCAAGGCTCCTAGGCCGGTTGGCCAATGTGGTCAACATGCTGGTCAACTATATTTGCCATGCCAGGCCATTAAGAAGATCCTTCAAAGTCTCCACTTCGTAGTATGATTGGATGGTGGTGCGATAGGAGATGAAGGGAACTATGGGGAGGTGTCACTCCATGGGAAGGTAGACATGAGATGTGAGAGGGTGAACCGGTCTCTCCTTTAGCCATCCCACCAAGGACCCACTTATGATGATCTCACTCTCAATTAGAGGGGATAGCATGGAGTGAAGTTCAAAGTGCGAGGCTTCTTCCTCAACTTGGGCGTGAGTTTCTTCCAAGGTGGGGAGTGGTTCTGGGTTGGCATCTATCCCCATGGGATCGGGCATATGGGTCGTGGTCTCCTCTACCAAGGGGGTGGGAAGGTCTTTTGGTTGTGGAGTGGTGATAGCTGACACATGGTGCACCCCTGGTGGTGGGCTAGGGTAGGATTGGATTGGGGTAGGGAGTGGTAGGAGTGGAGGTTTATGTTGAGGTCGGGTTGGGGTAGGAAGTGGGAGGTGGGTTGGGTGAGGGGGTTTAGGTTGGGGTGGTGCGTTCTTCGTTGGGGTAGATGGAGGGGCGGGGGGCGGGACCATTTGGGCTTGAGTGTTGAGGGTTAGGTGATGGGGTGTGGGGGGGTGGCCGGGGTAGGATTCGTATGGAGAGGTAGGGTTTGGGCCATTGGGGTGACCTGAGGTGGGCCAGGTTGAAGTGAAGGAGTGGTAGTGCTCCTTTGGCTATGACTATCCGGGTAGGAGGGGGAAACATATCTAACCCTAAGTTGATCTTTCATGCCCCCCCATGTGGTGATCGGAGCTTCCTCTCTAATTATCCTTAACCCGACAATTTGCAACCAATGGGTTTGAGCCCGTTTGGTAAGTTGCATTTTGGCAACCCAGGCCTTTTCATCCTCGGACATGGGATACAAAGTGAAGTATTGGTCCATTGAAGTCTCCCAATCTAAATAGTCATTAGGATGGGTTCCATCAAAGTTGGGGGGTGGGGGAGGTGTGCTTCTATCGTCGGCCATTGGGGCGGGCCTATTTTCTCCTAGTAGATCGAGTCGACCCGATAGGTTATCAAGCCGCTCATTGGCATAGGTCAAGGCCCCCATGAGGTAGTTTACGTGGCCATGGAGGTCATGAGCATTGGTGGTGGGTTTCCCTTAGGTTGGGACTCAAGGAGAGGGTTGATGAGTATGATCGGTATGAGGTGACCATGCTAGGTGACATTGGTGAGGCACTGAGTGACTCTAAATACATATGCGCGCCCTTGGACCAACTTGTAGAGACAAGTTGCGAACTTGCTCTGATACCACTTAATGTGAAACGACCTAGGACCTAGATCGCAAGCAACGCAATGGACACGGTGATGTCACACAAGCGGACTCACCCGCGTACGCACACATGTGCCCGTGGGCAACCCGGTGATGATGGAGAGGGTCCGGGGTGGGACCTTGACGCTCCGGGGGATTTGGCTAGCTTGAGGCTGAACCCCTAAGGGCCCGAGATGCCCACTTTCACGGGCAGTCAGCACGCCAAGGGCGTGGGTTATAGGGTCTCCCTCACAACTCGCTTCGCGGGGGTCGCTCAATTTGATGGTAATTTGGGATCGGCACTCTCTCACCGCCGACGGAGCAACCAAAAGTAATACTAAACTAAGCAATTAAATCCCAGCAATGAGAAGTGTTCAGGAGCTCACCTGATCGGCGTGAATACACCGATCCCGGTCAGAGACGGGGGCGAGCGGGGAGGCGTGGGTATGCACCCGCACGCCGCGTCGGTGTAGCTTTGATCTGAAATTAAAAATGTTGCACCACTACACCTCTCGTAGGAGGGGGATCTCGGGGCGGGGACTTATTGAATCACATCCAAAACTACCTCCACGTAGGGAGGGGCGGTCAGCCGGCCAGGCGGGGTGGGGACACTATGATAGAAACCAAGTTGCCGAGCTTCGCAGGTTCTGCCAACTTCAGGAACAGCTTGATAGGTTGTTGATGTCGGCGCTTCCACGGGCTCAGCCGAGCTCAGATTTAGTCGAAATTGGTGCCAAAACTTACCAGACTAGCCCAGGATGTCGTCTGAATTTTCTTGAAACTTCGTGATGATGTCACTGGCTGTGGCAGAGCCTGGAACATGGCTGGTCTGCTCTGGTTATGGATGCTCTCAGGGTAATGCTGCTGGAAGACGGAGGCGCCACGAACTGACCCGTACTCTGTTGGAGGCGAGGCAGGCACCGTTGCGATCGTGGTCGAGTCTTCTTTTCGTCAGAACCAACGGCGTTGTCGGCAGATGTCGAAGTTGATCGTGAAAGCCAGAACAGCAGGGATGTGTCGATTCTGGCTTGGGAAAATAGACCTGACGCACTTGGAATGGAAAATTTGTAACTTTTGATGCCGATGTCCAAACTTAGCTCTGCTTCTTGGGGATGGAAGAGGACTTGAAGGGGAAGATTTTAGTGAAAAAATCGCTCCAAAACTCAAACAGTAGCAGCCGGGGTCGAGATTCCACTCAGGCTCAGGTTCCCTGCCATAGTGACTTTGCATAGTCGGGGGAGATTGGATCCTCTGGGCAGCAGAGATGTCGGATCGATGCAAGACCACCTCGGCTGTGAAGCTGACTTGACAAGGAATCTAGCGGTATATGGTATGCCACCAGGAGCCTTGCGATGATGACGTAACTGCCTCTGCAATCTCTGGGTGGTATGCTGCCTGCGAACCAGAATAGGACTGATTGTGGAGGGGGTATGGAAGGTGGAGATGGGTGATGGTTTGGAATTGGGATGATGGCTAGTGGTTGTGGGAGGTGGGGGGAACGTGGATGGATCATCTTGGGAAGAGAAATTTGAATTTTGGGGGCCTAGGGAGGAGTCATATCAGTCTTGGGAAGTGGAGGGGTGCATGGGGAAGGGAAATGGGTAGTTGGGGGTTGGATGGTGGAGCAAGGAGTGGTGGAGGTTCTCTTGGGGTTGGGGTGGAGTAAAGAGGGGTTGGAGGTAGTTGGGGAGGGTATTGAATGAGGGGAGGGGAGTTAGGAAGTAGGTGGGAGGGGGAAGAGAGAGAGAGGGGCGCAACCCCCTTTGTTGAAAGAGAGAAAGAGAGATAATGAGAGAGAGGGGGGGGAGAGAGGGGAAATTGAGTGGAGAAGAAAAGGAGTGCTAGAATTTCTTCTTGCAATAATTCTTTCCGAAGGTACAAATGAGAGAGGGGAGGGGGCTTTTTATAGCCTCCATACTTTTCCTAGGACCAAAGTGCCCCTGGGTAATTGACATATTGACCACACAGTCCAAGGAGGGACGCCCCTGGGCTTAGCCCATTGAATTGGGCCCAATAGCCTATCAAACCAACCATATGACAACTAACTTAGCAAAATGACTTACTAACTTAGGTACACGACTCAAACAAACGAAAAATTACACAGTTTATGACTCAAATAAAATATAAAAATTACATGACTAGACTCTAAAACACTTGACGAACATAAT
The DNA here is from genome assembly GCA_022559845.1 of Amorphophallus konjac. Taxonomy (NCBI): domain Eukaryota; kingdom Viridiplantae; phylum Streptophyta; class Magnoliopsida; order Alismatales; family Araceae; genus Amorphophallus; species Amorphophallus konjac. Next base: position 181,518,670 of record CM040118.1, on the reverse strand, counting down.
GGCGCATGCCGACGAACAATCCGAGCCTCGAAAAAAATGTGGAGGGGCAAGGGATACCCCCATCACTTCTCAAGACTTTTTCCACAACCTTTTGGTCAGACAAATCTTCACCAAATGACCTAATTTGATTAACTACTGATGCGACTCTAGTGAGAAAATCTTGGACAGATTCTAAAATTTTCATGCTTAGAGTTTCAAAATTCCTCCTAAGAGTCTGTAGTTTCACAGAAATTACCTTATCTGATCCTTGATACTCACTTTTCAAGATGTTCCATGCATCTTTGGACTTGTTTGCAGAAGAAATTCATGGGAATATGGTCTCACTGACGGCTTGCTGGAGAAACAATAGTGCCTTAGCATCCTTCTTCCTGTTGTCTTTCAACTCATTCTTCTATGCTGCATTCAGATTCCCTTCATCTGCTGGCTCTACATAACCATGATAAACCAACTCCCAAAGATCTTGGGAAATAAACAAGGTTCTCATCCTAATACTCCAAAACTCATAATGTTCACCATTAAAAATAGGAATAAGAGACTGATTTGAAGAAAACATATTGCTGTTTGCCATGAAAAACCAAAAATGTTTCCACTCAGACCTTTCAACAAATAAGTAACGGGCAGAAGTTACCTCACCTAGATTGTCATTAAAATTTGCTTGATTTGCAGAGGACTCACGTGCTACAGACTATGTCTGTCAAATCCAAGCACACTAACATGCTCTGATACCACTCTGTAGGATCGGATGTAATAAGGAGGCCTTCTACTGAGGCACTCTCAAAATGGTGTACACTGCAACCTGGACACGCGCAACCAAAAAGGAACAGAGCAGAACAGAGATGCACAAAATGTGAAGACACACCGGAGAGAAAGGTATGAGAACTTTTATATATCATTCATCTAATTGAATCCTTTTAAATAGCCAACACAAGAGCTGGAAAGTAGACAAAGACCAAGTACGTTCATAAAGGCACGTTCTGCACATCTAAACATAACCAGAGAACAGAAAGGAAAAAGAAACATGTTCAAAGACTAAAGAACGTGGGAGATGCCAACTAACTAAGTGGGAAAATGTTTCTCCTACTGACCTGGTAAACACTTGGATTTGTGCATCACTAACCAACATGCATTGTCTCTGATCGGCAGAGCGTTGCCCGGTCGCCGCCTTTGAACTCTCCCTTAGCTGTCACCACCACCTTCTCTGTTACAATTAGAGAACCCTTCCGGAGGAAGAAGAAGATATTTTTTAACCCTCAACCTAGATTTTTTTTAGTAATTATATATATACACCCGTTAAGGTAGTATTAGTTTTTAAATCTGGATTTATTGATGTCTAGTATTTTTTTAAGAACCCATATGAGAATCTTCATTGAGGGCTTCTTGCTTTAAGAAGTTAGAACCGACATATTTTTTAAAAAATAATGATATCCATTCTCTATGCATCCTATTTTATGTGATATAATTTTACAAAAAATGGACGGGAATTATTATCATGAAATTGCATAATTCTCTGCATGTGGTCAATGAGATGGATAGCTGATATCCCAAATTTTGTAGTCAATTAGACAGATAGCTAGTGTCCCAGATTATATCTTTTCATGAGCTCTTTGGATAGTATCAGATGCCGTCTTGATATTTTTTATCATTTCTTTCGTCCAAATTTTGTTGAAATTATTTATTGGTCGATTATAATCGGTTTCCAAGTTGTAATTAATTTAGAGCATACACAGACATTGTACTTTATTATTATCATGTTTGAATTATTATATTTAGATGGCAATAAACTAACAAAGACATTGGCTGTTTGGCTATTTTATATTATAAATTGACCACGTTAACAAAAAGGGAGGGGGATAATTCATTTTTGGGTTTTTTTGCAAATAAACTCGTTTAGAAATGATTTTGCAGGTTTATCATTATTAGAAATGCATTAATAAAGATATCTTTATTTTTGACAAAAATTTTCAAATATGCCTTCGTGCTTAATTGTCGTCAACAGAGAAATATTCCACAAAGATTCGATGATTCTCGTTAGTTGGTCATGAAATGACCAAAATATCTCTCCACCCACCACTCACACACCAAGAGAGAGAGAGAGGTTTGCAGACTAGCGTGGGGAGGAGAGTTACATACCAACAAGGGGAGGGGAAAGGGGGTGGCTAGGGGAGGGGGGTTGCAGACTGACGAGGGGAGGGGAAAGTGATAGTGGGCGATGGGGGTTGTAGACCGGCAGGGGGAGATAAGGGGAGAGGGGTTGAAGACCTGTGGGGGTACGGGGAAGGGGCGACAAAAGGGGGGGTTGTGGGCGGGCAGGGTTGCACAAGGGGGGGATCGGCGGAGGGAAGGGGGTTGCAGACCGACAGGGTAGCAGGTCAGGTGGGGGTTGCAGATGGGGGCGGTTCTGGTGGGGGTGAAGGGGGCTACAAGGGGGTTCTGTCAGGGGAGGGGGTAGCATGGTCGAGAGGGGGGTTGTGGGGGGTCCCGGCAGGGGGAGGGTGGTTGTAGAGGGGGGTGAGTTCTTGGTGAGGGGAAGGGGCAGGAGGGCAGAGGTGGGATTTTCGACGGGGGAGGGGCATTACCGTCTTTTCCCATATCTAGTTAAGGGTATTCATGGTTAAGTTGAGAGATGGCAATGGAGGGTTACGACGATGACATAGTAGAAATTTTTTGTCAAAAGTAAAGATGTCCCTGTTAATACATTTCTAGGAATGATAAATATGCAATTTAATCTCTAGGCATGGTTTATTTACAAAATACTTCTTCATATTTTATTATTGAACCGTCTTTTCCATATTTATGATATCGATCATCAATAGAGTTAATCTTTTAGTTGATTATTTTATGCTTAATGAGATGTGATCAATATTCCCCTTCTTTTTATAAGTGCATTATATTTAGAGAACACGCCCTGAAGAGACGGAATCTCACGCTGTGTCCTGAGCGGGCTGTAGATCACCAGAAGATGTTTCTGCAAGAGAAGGGAAACGTATCAGAGGGCCCAGGGGATCTCCCTGGGGGAAAACCCTCCGATGGCTAAGTCAGTAGAGCGATGGTGGAAGCGATAATGGGGGGAGGAGAGAGCTGATGTGCGAGAATCCTCTCCACCAAGGGTGAAGCGAATTGTGCTCAGGAGCTTAGGGTATGTGAATGGCTAGTTCATCTTACCATCTTCCGGAGGGTATCCCTGGCTTAAATAGTGCGTCACCTTTTAAGAGTCCGGTGAGCTGAGGGCTTCCCGGCGGGAGTTACGTCTTCAGCGGGGGCTTTCATGGCCGGATCGTGGGGGCGTTATCCCCTTGGAGTTCGGCAGCTCCCATGACTCTCCCGCTGGCGGAGGACTCTGAACGGCCGCACCTGCAGATAATCAAGCGGTCTCACCGAGCTACGGGGATGCTGGCTCGTGTCCGAGCGATAGGCATGGCCCGGCGAAGGTGGGGTCGGATAGGTCGGCTGGAGCCTCTTTCTCCCGGTCGGAGAGTGGGCTTTAGACCGGACCTTCCATGTGACCTGACCGTTGTCTCGGGCCCTCCGAGCCTAGAAGGCCGCCGGGGAGAGTTGGTTCCTCGAGTCTTTGTTTATTGGGCTTTTCTCCCGAAGTGGGCCCTGTGGGCTATCACTTGGGTGGGCTCGCTCGGTTGGACCTTGTAGGTCTTGTTGGGCTGCCTTTGTGGTGGGCTGCGGAAATCCCCCTCTCCACTAGTCCCCCTCCTACTCCCGAGCCAAGGAGGCTCGGATGAGTAGTTTTTCGAGACTTTGGACCGGCGTGGCTCAGGTGGGTGGAATTCCGTTGGCGTTATGTAGCCGCTTATAGCGGTCGCCGAGGCCCGTAATGATGATCCTGACGGATTTGAAACGAAGGGCCCCCCCTTTTTCTCGGAGCACGGAACGGCGCGCCGCCACCCTCAGGGGTTTATAGGGGGCGCTGTTCATCATTCTAGGCTTCCAGGGTTTTAGGCTTTCCTTGCTTCTTGATGCGCCGTGAGAGCACAGCGGAGACGCGGAGCCTTGCGGCGGCGTTTGAAGAGTTGGCGAGGATAACCGCGGAGGCGGTCCGGCAGCTTCCTTCTCCCCCGGAGTCTTCAAGCTCGTACGAGGGATCTTCTCCCGATCCGATGGCGGATCAGAGTCCGGAGCTTGTGCCCGTGAGGCGCGATCCCGTCCCCAACTGTAGCGAGTTGGGAGAAGCGGAGGTGCGGAGGCTGGAGCACCGTTTCCGTCTGCCTTTCCGCTATAGTTTTGCTGCTGCCACTCCATATGAGACGAGTCTGGACGACCACGATGGGCACATTTGCACCTTTCTTTTGGCCTGGAAGAGTGGATTCCGGCTTCCTTTCGATCCTTACGTACTGCAGCTTCTCACCTTTTTCCGGTTGGCGCCTATCCAGTTGGTGGCCAACTCCTATCTTCTTCTTTCTGCCTTTGGGATCTTGTGCCATCAACGCGGCATCTTCCCGTCTCTGGACCTTTTCCACTTCTTCTTCGAGCTGAAGGCACATCCATCGGCTGGGAAAGGTTTTTACTTCATCCAGGCGCGAAGGAACAGGAGCTGCATCTCGCTCGCGGCGAAGGATTCTTCGCACAAGGGGTGGAAGACTCAATTCTTCTGGGTGAAGGCGGTGGCGACGGACGAGATCTGGAGATGCCGGACCTCGCCCAATTTTCACCCGAATCTGCCCCCTCGCCAGGAGGAGTTCCCTCCCCACGTGGAGCAGCAGGCTGCCCGTCTGTTGAAGAATCGCCAATCGATCGAGGAGCTGGTGACGCCGGAGAACATCGAACGGTGTCTTCTCTCGCGGTTGACGTCGTCCGGTATGGCTCTTGAGGCTCTTCTTCTGGGGTGGTAACTCTTTTTCCTCCTCCTGACTGGGGCTTCTTCTTGTTGCAGATGTGAGGCGGGAGCCTCTGGAGGAGGCAGCCGAGGTTATCGATCTGGGAGAAGACTCGGCAGCCGACGAACCTGATGTCTCGGCGGGTCGCGCTCATGCCCGAGATAAGGGCAAGGGGGCGGCCCCCGAGGGGACTTCTCGATCGACCTGCCTGAAGCGCAAGGATCCCCTGGTGGGGAAATTGCGGGAGGCCACGAAGGCTAGGAAGAGGGCCAGGAAAGCCGGTCTTCCTACCGCCGTCGGGGGCGACTCTGGCTCGGCGGCGCTCCCCTCTCGGGGGCAGGATGGGGCCGACCCTTCTGGGATGGCTCTCCCATCTGCCGAGCGAGAGGGGGCCGAGGAGACCAGGGGCCCCGCAGAGGGAGGTGATGGGTCGGCTCTCCCCTCTGTAGGGACAGAAGGGGTCGATGCCGGCGTGGCCGGCGCTGGGACCGAGAGTTCAGTCGGAGCAGATGGGGGTGTGCCCGCGGGGGCGTCGCAACCCCAAGTGCCGGCAGTTTCTGGTGCCGTTGATCCCGCGGCGCCGGTCGAGGGTGGGGGTTCGCCCGGGGAGGCGTTGCAACCCCAACCGACCGTGGTGCGCGGGGCGGTTAGTTTCGCCGCTACAACAGGGCCTTCTGGCGGGGTGCCCGGGGTGGAGCGGTCCCCTTTGCCGGAAGCTCTGGTCAGGCTTGGTGTCTCGGGTGACCTGTACCGGATTTGCCGGTCGATCGCCGATAGGACGAGGGGAGGAGAAAAGCGCAGCACTCCTGCCGGGGTCCTTGACATCCTGATGGAGGGCGGCCTGGTTATAGCTCGGACAGCGGCCGTGATGGCAGAGGCGCACGCCCGTGATGCCCCCGGAGCGGTCGAAGCTCTCCTGGACCCTTGGTGGATGCGAGGGTAAACTAGCTCGGCTCGAGGGGGAGCACGAGGGGCTTCGGCGGGAGTTCCTCACATTCAGGGAGTTGGCGCGGTCAAGCCGACGGGAAGCCGAGGTGCTGGCCGAGCAGCTGACAAGGGCCCAAGAATCGCTCGAGAGGAAGAGCAAACGTCTAGAGGACGAGCGTCAACGTCACATCGAGCTGGATAGCCTCTGGGAACTTGAGCGCAGCGAGCTGCAGGATCGGGCGGAGGACGCGGAGCGCCTTCGCGCCGAGGCCGAGGCGGACCGAGCCCGGGCGGAGGGTCGGATGACCGAGGCCGAGCGGAGGATGACCGAGCTGGAGGAGCGTCTGGCGAGGGCGGAAGAGCGTGCGGCCGAGGCGGAGCGGGCTCGGGACGGGCAGGTCGAGGCGGAGGCGATCGAGCGCTATAAAGGCTCGGAAGCTTACTCGGCCGACCTGATCGCAGCCGCCCTACCCTACTACGAGGTAGCGCTCCGCCGGGGTGCTCGAAAGGGGTTCAGGCAGGGCTATCGCCGGGCGATGAACTATGCTAATGAGCACCTGGCCGGAGGTGATTTTCCTTATGGCCAGCATTATGACTCGGACGAGTCAGATTCCAGCTCCTCATCTTCGGCCGGGGAAGCACCGGAGGAGTCGCCCCCTACGGGGTCACCAGCTCCGGAGGCCTCGGGAGGGCTCGCGACCGGGACAGTTCTCGCACAGGCGAGGTCAGTGTCCGGGCCGGCCGTCGCCGAGGGTACCGGGGGTGACGCGTCCCCTACTGCGGTTCCCGAGCTTCAAAGTGGGCCCGAGGCCTGATGTATTTTGTTTTATTTTGCCCCTTCCTCTTTTTGTTCGTCTTCCTGGTTGTAAGAGGCTTTTATGGGAGGCAATAAATAACTTACTTTATTTGATCGCTATCTTTGCTGTGATTCGGTTGGCGTATCGGGGCAGTTAGAAAGTGCCGATATTTTTTGCGCCGTTTTCGCACGTTGATTCGGGAGACTTCTGGCGGGAGTCCTTCCGAATTACCATGCTTTGAAAGTCGAGGTGCTTCGCGAATCCCGATAGGGCGGGGGCAAGGATTTTGAGGTGACCTTCCCAGGGAGGTCCTGTAGCGTGTTTTCGAGGGGGGAGTCTTTTAAGGCGCGTGACCTCCCTTGGCCTATAAAAAGGACCGAAGGGTGCTCCTTCTCTCTTAACACTTAGGACTTCCGCCGGCGGTCTGCTCTTATTCCCTCGTCTTCGCTTTGCGTTGCGCCGCCGCGATCGGAGCATGGAGGACCCTTCAGAAGGTGATGTTGCAGACGACGGGGAGCGGCCGGTTCCAGCTATCCTGGAATATCGGTCGGGTCCCACGGTCGCCGCGCGTGCATGAGACGGGTCCGACGGTCGCCGCACGGATCGGGAGAGGGCTTCGACGTGCGGGGGCACGCCGTTTGCCTCCTCTTGGCTCCAGCGAGGCTTCCGAGCGAACGCCGAGATGGAGGGTGGACGGGGGAGTCAGGGATGCCGGCCGCCATTCCCCTCCGTGGGAGGGGAGGAGGCGGCTCCAGTCCCTTCCTCACCCCCGTCCGCTGCCTCTTTCTCTCTCTTTTGTTCTTCATTTCTTTCACTCTTCGGGGGCTGCTTGCTTTCTGTTCGCCTCCAAAGAGTTGGCAGTTTGGAAGAAAGGGGACCCTCGCGGCGTGCCCTTTTTCCAAGTTGTTGCCAACTTGGAAGGTAGCCTTCCTTGCGTGAAAGGTGGCCTTCTCCTTGCCGTCCCTCTGTCACCTTTGTCACGGACCACCCGAGCCAACTGGGTCGACCATCTCTTGTCCGAGCCAGTTTCTACGCGAGGCAGAGTCAGTGGCTGGATGCAAGAAGGTCAAGACCGGGTCGACCGGGCGATGGCCGTTTGCTGCGGTGCCAGATGGATTTTCGCTTTTTGTTATGTAATGTATTGACAGTTGCCTTTCTGATGTACTAACAGTTATCTTGAATGAATGCGAAAGATAAGGGGGTTTATTTTACCCAATTTGCTGATACAGTATTCAGAAATAAAATCTGCGTAGTGTGGTTGCGTTTCATGTCCGGGGAATGGGTTCCCCTTCCATTGTGGCTAACCTGTACGCACCTTTCCCGAGCGTCTCGATCACTCGGTAGGGGCCTTCCCAATTGGGGGATAGCTTGCCCACCGCCTCTAGTGGTCGAGAGGCTTCTGCCTTCCTGAGGATGAAGTCCCCTGGTCGGAATTGTCTGCCTCGGACCCTGGCGTTGTAGTACCGAGTGAGGCGGCGCTGGTACTCCGTAGCTCGGACGTTCGCGATCTCTCGGAGTTCGTCTGCCAGGTCGAGGTTCTCGAGCAGCTTCTGCTCATTTGCCTCGGGCAAAAAGCTGATCACTCGGAGAGACGGATTGGCGATTTCCGATGGAACGACGGCTTCGGTGCCATATACCAGTTGAAAAGGGGTCTCACCGGTTGCCGTTCTGGGGGTCGTTCGGTGCGACCATAGTACGCTAGGCAGTTCCTCGAGCCAGCTACCCTTAGCCTTGCTGAGTCTGGTTTTTATGCCCTTCAAGATGGTCTTGTTGGCATTTTTAACCAGCCCGTTGGCCTGAGGGTGGGCGACCGAAGTGAAGTGGTTGCGGATATTTAGGTCGGCACATCTATCTCGGAAGTATCGAGAGTCGAATTGCCGCCCGTTATCGCTCACTATCACTCGGGGGATGCCGAAGCGACAAATGATCGATTTCCATACGAAACCCCAGAGGACTGTCTCGGTGATCCTCGCTGTTGCTTCAGCCTCGATCCATTTGGTGAAGTAGTCGATGGCGACGATGATGAACTTCTTCTAGGATTGAGCCGTTGGGAATGGCCCAAGGATGTCGATCCCCCACCGAGCGAAAGGGTAGGGCTCGGTAAGGGTGACAAGTTCCGTGGCCGGCTGGTGGACCAAATGGTCGAACTGCTGGCAACGGTCGCAATGTTGTACGTAAGCCGTGCAGTCACGCTGGAGGGTCGGCCACCAGTATCCTTGCCTTTGCAGGATTCTGGCCAGCGACCGACCTCCTGAATGTGCTCCGCACAGGCCTTGATGAATCTCCTCGATAGCTTGGCTCGCTTCGTCGGGGCCGAGGCACTTCAGAAGGGGCCCGGAAAACGATCTTCGGTAGAGGGCGTTGTCGAGGATGACGAAGCGCCGAGCTTGGTACTTCATCCGGCGGGCTTCTCGAGAGTCGGAGGGTTCCTGGGAGTCTCGTAGCCAGGATAGGTAGGGGGAGCGCCAGTCGTCAGGAGTGGCCGAGTCAATGGCGAGGAGCTCCGAGTCTATGCTCGGGCGCTCTAGCTCTTCTAGGAGGACCGATCGTGTACCTTCCGGGTCTAGGGAGGAGGCCAGTCGGGAGAGGGCGTCCGCCCGAGAGTTTTGCTCCCGAGCTATTCGGACTACCTCGAACTCCTCGAACTGCTGGGCCAGGCTCCGGACCAACTGGAGGTACTTGATCATAGGTGCCTCCCGAGCTTCGTACTCGCCACTGACCTGGCTTGCGACCAGCTGGGAGTCGGTGTGGATCCTGACTCGCTCAGCCCCCAACCGTCGGGCCATGCGGGCTCCCGAGATAAGGGCCTCGTACTCGGAAGCATTGTTGGATGCCAGAAAGTTGAACTTTAGGGCGTACTGCAACTCTATTCCTTCGGGGGACCTTAGGAGGATCCCTGAGCCGCTGCCGACTGAGTTGGACGATCCATCGACGAACAGCTTCCAGGTTGGCCCGGTTGCTGTCGGAGGCCTGTCCTCGACCGGAACGGTGCTCTCGGCGATGAAGTCGGCGAGCGCTTTCCCCTTGATAGCTGATCGTGGCCGATACGAGATGTCTATGCCCCGAGCATGATGGCCCATTTGACAAGTCACCCCGAGGCCTCGGGGTGGGCCAGAATCTTCTTCAGTGGCTCGCCGGTTAGCATGGTGATGGGATGCCCCTGGAAGTAGGGTCGGAGGCGCTTTGCGGAGGTAACAAACGCTAGCACGAGTTTCTCGGTTGCGGGGTACCTCCGTTCGGCCTCGTCGAGCACCTTGCTGGTGTAGTAGACCGGCCTCTCGACTCCCGAGTCATTTCTGACTAGGACCGAGCTGACCGTTGATGGCGTCGCCGAGAGATAGAGCAGCAAAACCTCGCCCGCAACGGGCTTGGAAAGCACCGGGGGTGAAGCTAGGAGCTCTTTGAGCTCGGCGAACGCTGTCTGGCATTCCCCGTCCCATGCGAACGTAGCAGACGCTATTTTAGGCCCCCTCATTAGCTTGAAGAAGGGCAAGCATCGTTCGGCCGCACGGGACAGGAAACGACTGAGAGCGGCGACACGCCCCGTCAGACGCTGGATGTCTTTAATGCACGTGGGCGGGCGCATGTCCAGGATGGCCTGGACCTTGTAAGGGTTTGCTTCGATCCCCCGCTGAGTGACCAGGAAACCCAGGAACTTCCCAGATCTTACTCCAAAGGCACACTTGGCGGGGTTGAGCTTCATGCTGTACTTCATGAGGGTGCCGAAAGTCTCGGTCAGGTCGGTGAGGTGATCGTGAGCCCTCGGGGTCTTGACGAGCATGTCATCGATGTAGGCTTCGACGTTCCGACCTAACTGTCCCTCGAACATATGGTTGACCAGTCGCTGGTATGTGGCTCCAGCATTCTTCAATCCAAAGGGCATCCGGGTGTAGCAGTACACGCCGTAGTCGGTGATGAAGGCGGTCTTCTCGACATCTTCAGGGTTCATTCGGATCTGATGATAACCCGAATAGGCATCTAGGAAACTGAGTATCTCGTTGCCCGAGGTTGAGTCAACTAGTTGGTCGATGCTCGGTAGCGGATAGCAGTCCTTGGGGGTGGCCTTGTTCAGATCGGTGAAGTCTATGCACATTCGCCACTTGCCGGTGGTTTTCAGCACCAGGACGACGTTGGCTAGCCACGTTGGGTACAGGACCGGTCTGAAAAGACCAGTCTCTTGTCCCTTGGTGACCTGCGCCTTGATGATCGCCTCTTTCTCGGGCGCATGCTTCCTCCTCCGCTGCTGTACGGGTCTCACGGTGGCATCGAGGTTAAGCTTGTGCATCACGGTTTCCTCTGGTATACCAGGGAGTTGATCGTCGGACCAAGCGAAGATCCGAACGTACCCAGAAAGAAACTCCTTGTATTGCTGCTGTTCCTTCGGTGGTAGGTCGGAACCGATCCTCACTCCAAGGGCCGGGTCGTCGTTCAAGAATACCGTTAATAATTCGCCACCGGGCTCGGCGGTCACGGTTTTTCCTTCGACTCCCCTGGGGCCCTTATCCTTCCCGTCCGGCCTTGAGGCTTCCACCGAGATATTGTAGCACCTTCTAGCCGTGGCCTGGTTACCTCGGACTTCCCCCAACCCGTTTTTGGTGGGAAACTTCATTTTTTGGTGATAGGTAGATGGTACGGCCTTTATTCGGCTGAGAATTTTTCGGCCGAAAATGGCGTTGTACGCTATCATACCTTTAATCACTATGAAGTCCACTATGACCGTAACGGTTTTGGGTGGGGTGCCGATAGTGACCGGCAGGCTTAGGGCTCCCTCGGGGTAGGTGGCCAGGCCATTAAACCCGCACAGGGGTGTTCGGATCGGGCGGAGCTTGGATGGGTCTTCCCCCATCTTGAGAAAATAGTCATAAGATAATACATCGGGGGCGCTCCCATTATCAACCAAAATCCTGTCTACATTGCAGTGATTTATCGTGGCCGAGATAACGAGGGCATCGTCATGCGGGGTGCTCAGCCCTTCCAGGTCTTGGTCGGAGAAGACTATGACCTGGGGCTCCATTGGCGGGCCTTTGGGGGGCTCTAAGGCTCGGCTGGCCCGCTCGGCATGACGTTTCCTTCCTCGGCTGGTGTCGCCTCCCGATGCCGCTCCTCCGGAGATGTCGTTGATGTGGACCCCTTGGGGGGCATTGTCGATCTCCTCTGCGGCGTCTCGGTCTTCTTTGTGCCCGGTTGTGAACCGGGCTAGATGCCCCAGATGGATGAGGCGCTCGATCTCGTCTTGGAGCTGATGGCAATCTCCGGTGTGGTGCCCGTGGTCGCCGTGGAACAGGCAATGCCTGTCGCGCTTGCGGTTCTTCGACCTCATCGGCTCGGGCTGGCGGAGAAGTCTCGAGTCTTTGATGTCTTCATAGATCTCGTAGACTGGTGCGGTCAAGGGGGTATACCGCTCGTACTTTCTCTTGCGCTCTCCTTCTCGATCGCGCTTCTTACTCGAGCTAGGATTTGGCTTGGAGGTCCGCTTTTTGTCCCCCTCCCGACCCGAGCCGGTTGTGTCTCGGCAGGCGCTGAGTACTTCTTCGCACTCGGCGTGGCGCAGTGCCAGAGCCACTAGCTCGGCAAGGGTCGAGGGAGGGTGGAGGACAAGCTCGCGACGGAGATTCTCATCCCGGGTGCCCCCGGTCAGTGCGGTTGTGGCTGAGGCCACGTCCAGACGGGGGATCCTAAGGGCTTCCGATTTAAATCGGTGGACGTAAGTCCAGAGCCTCTCCCCTTGCGCCTGTTTGAGAGCCAGGAGCCCCGCTACTGACCTTGGAGGGGCGCTACCGGCGAAGCTCTCCTTGAAAATTCGCCCGAATTGCCTGAAGTGTCGGATGGACCCCAGGGCGAGGGCTCGGAACCATGCCTGAGCGCCCTGGACCAGGGTGGCCGTGAAGGCTCGGCATTTGATGGGATCCGGCGTTCCATGCAGGGTCATCAGGGCGTCGAAGCTGTCGTAGTGGTCGGCTGGGTCGCCCTGGCCGTCGTAGAGCTTGAAGGTTGGGATGGAGGCTCTAGGAGAGACCTCTGCCTTCAAGATGTACTCGGAGAAAGGGGATTTCTCCTCGTCCTCCGGGAAAGAGGTCTTCTGCAGGGCGCGGAGAGCGCGCTCCTGCTCTGCGAACCGTCTTTCAAAATCTCGTAGCCGAAGGGACAGTTCCGGCTGTGGCCGCGCCGTGGGGCTGGGGGGGGGGGCGTCGTGGCGATCTCCTGGAACACTGGTGCCCGGGCGCGGCGGCCTCGCCCCCTGCTTCCCTCTCCTCGGCGTGGAGGAAGCCTCTTGCTCCGCAGGCGGAGCTTGCGAGGGTCCTCCGACGTCGTTGCGGAGGAGCTGTCGGCCGCGGAGGGTGAAGCGGCCTCCGGCGGTGTGCTGCGTTGCACTCCTTCGAGGGGGACTTCCTGACGGGGCGCGGGACCTCGCGTCCCGGGCCGCCTGGGCCCTCATGAGCTCCACGAGGACGTCCATCTTCTCGTTGAGGGCTTGGAAGGCGTTGGCGCCACCGTCGAGGGGTGCCCCTGTCTCCGCCGGGGGGGGTGGTGGTCCGTTAGTGGGGACGCTGGCGTTGGAGGGGGGACTCTGCGAGACCCTAGGGGGGACGCCTCCCGCCACTGCCACAGCCTTACCTGCCCCGCCGGCGGATCTCCTCCCTAAGCTTTTTCTCACCATCTTGACTCTTCGTGCGTTTCCCACAGACGGCGCCAGATGAAGAGGCGGAATCTCGCGCTGTGTCCTGAGCGGGCTGTAGATCACCAGAAGATGTTTCTGCAAGAGAAGGGAAACGTATCAGAGGGCCCAGGGGATCTCCCTGGGGGAAAACCCTCCGATGGCTAAGTCAGTAGAGCGATGGTGGAAGCGATAATGGGGGGAGGAGAGAGCTGATGCGCGAGAATCCTCTCCACCAAGGGTGAAGCGAATTGTGCTCAGGAGCTTAGGGTATGTGAATGGCTAGTTCATCTTACCATCTTTCGGAGGGTATCCCTGGCTTAAATAGTGCGTCGCCTTTTAAGAGTCCGGTGAGCTGAGGGCTTCCCGGCGGGAGTTACGTCTTCAGCGGGGGCTTTCATGGCCGGATCGTGGGGGCGTTATCCCCTTGGAGTTCGGCAGCTCCCATGACTCTCCTGCTGGCGGAGGACTCTGAACGGCCGCACCTGCAGATAATCAAGCGGTCTCACCGAGCTACGGGGATGCTGGCTCGTGTCCGAGCGATAGGCATGGCCCGGCGAAGGTGGGGTCGGATAGGTCGGCTGGAGCCTCTTTCTCCCGGTCGGAGAGTGGGCTTTAGACCGGACCTTCCATGTGACCTGACCGTTGTCTCGGGCCCTCCGAGCCTAGAAGGCCGCCGGGGAGAGTTGGTTCCTCGAGTCTTTGTTTATTGGGCTTTTCTCCCGAAGTGGGTCCTGTGGGCTATCACTTGGGTGGGCTCGCCCGGTTGGACCTTGTAGGTCTTGTTGGGCTGCCTTTGTGGTGGGCTGCGGAAATCCCCCTCTCCACGCCCCTTTATAGATTTATCATACATAAGTTTAAGGGAACACATCCCTTAGTTATTTTATTCTAAATTAATTAGATATAGCATGTTTCATATATATTGAGGTGATGAGCTTAGTGAAGTGTTCAAACCAAATATATATGAAAAATAATATACACATTTAATTTTGAGAATAAAAATATTTGCTTAATTATTATTTTTGATGACGGGGAATCTAGCATAATGATACTCGGGTCTACAAGGAGTATGTGAGACCTGGGTTCAAATCTAGTGACGCCTAACTTACGCGCATCTCTTTTTTTTCAAGACTAGTTAACCCTGGCTTACAACCCTCGAGGATTAAATATGAGTCAACTAAGCCACCCCCCTCCCCCACCTCTAGAGTCGAACTTGTGACCTTTTTATCATGAAGCAAGGTTCTTACCAGTCGACCCACTCAGGGTCCTCTTAAGTGTTTACTTTAAACTTGCATGTGCAATGTGTGTAATCTCATTGTCCTCCAAAAGTTTATTCTATGAGTTGTCCAGTCAAGATAAATTAAAGGATATCAACTATCATGTGTCACAAAAACATACATTGCCTTCTTCATGAGAAAGAAATATTTGAAACCTTGACCAACAATATTTCACCTCCATCAGAGAACGAATCGCTTGTACAAGTCCACTGGGACACACAAGTTTATGACAAATGGTTGAATGAGGACAGAAGCGCACGCTATACTATATTAAGCTACAAGCACAATGCCCTTATCAAATAATTTGAGAGTTTTGAAGCTGCCAAAGACATGGGAGCAATTGAGGCTCCAATATGATGGCACATCAATCACGAGGTCGAGGGTCCTCACTATGAGATTCAGTCAATACTTGATGGATCCAAAACACTCAATGGTAGAACACCTGAGGGTAATGCCCTCAATTAATAGTTGGAGCTGAGTTTTCTGATGAACAACAATTGCTCGCAGTGCTGAGGTTCCTGCCTGACTCTTTTTGGGAGCATATTAAACTAGTGCTAACTTGTAATGAAAGTATTAAGATTTTCAGTGATGTTTCACGTCATCTTGAACTTGAGTCGGAGCATAAGGAGGTGACCTATCACACTGGCATTGGTTGCCAATGCCAATAAGAAAAATGGAAAAGGGTTTGCAACCAACTAGAACGAGAAGATCCGAATTGGACAACAAAAGGTTGGTCGAAATATGAGATTTGAAAGAATCAAAGGGAAAGTGTGGCAAGCATGGGAAGAAAAATTTAAACAAGGTGAAGTGCTTTAACTGCGAGAAAATGGGATATTTTGTCAATCATTGCACAAAGACAAAGAAGATCTATCTCATTCGTTGCTCTTCTTTTTGTTTGCTTGTATGTATTTGTTGCTCATATTTTCTTTCATTAGATCGTAGACTCAGGAGCAACAAATCATATAACTAGAGAGAGCATGATTTTTAGATTACCATCAAATATCGACACTATGCCACCATAGGGAATGATGCTAAGGATTATAAAGTCATTGTAGTTGACTCGTGCCAGTTAAGAATGTGATTTGAGTGCACTCTTCTATTATATGATGTGATTTATGGACCTAATGTTCAATGTAACTTTTTTTTCAGTTTTAATGCTTCTTCATTTAGGTTGCTCTTTTAACTTCTCAAGAACTCAAGTATTTCTTTATTATGGTGAGAACCCTTATAGTCATGGTTATTTAAAGGACAATTTATTCATTATAGATTTGCAACATGATAATTCTATTTCTTTTGTTGCATCTTTTTCTGTTGTTAAGTTTTATTTGTTGAAATGGCATACCTGATTTGGACATATTGGATGAGAAAGGATGATTTGCTTGGCTCAAGAAGGCTTGTTGGGGTCATTCACTAAGGTTAGCCTCCTTGCATGTGAACCGTGCTTTGTTGGAAAAGCCTATCAAAAATATTTTGAAAAGGGGCTAAAAGGGCCTCTTCCCTATTATAATTAATCCACTCAGTCATATGTGGACCTATGAATGTGAAGGCATGTTATGGTACATCTTGTTTCATCACTTTTGTTGATTATTATTCGCGTTGTGATTTGGCCTATCTTCTGAGCCACCGAATGAGAATTTAGATTATTCTAAACACTTTTTGACCGAGGTTAAGAATGATAAAGAAAGGAACATTAATGTTCTTTGCATTCATAGGGACATAGAATACTTACGAATAGTTCAAAGAATTGTATGAGAAAAGGATGATATGCAGACAATTGACAATTCCTCATACATTGCAACAAAATTATGTTGCAAAAAGGAGGAATCACATTCTTAAAGAGATGGTTCGATCGATAATGGCACTTGCCAACCTCCCAATTAATTTTTCAGGGGATACATTTTTAATTACTGGCCATATCTTGGGCCAAGTGCCTTCTTAGTTAGCTCCTTCTACATTAGACAAACTGTGAAAAGGCGAAAAACCTTCATGGGAAGATTTACGCCCGTGGGAATAAGTTGGTTATATTATCTCCCATAAGTTTGGGAAGTTGGGTCCTAGTGCCAACAAGTACAAATTTATCATATATTCTGAGCACTTTTAAGGGCTATGTAATGTATGGTGTGCATGTTGATGGAGGGATGACAGAGAGAGATATGCGATGTGGTTTTTTCTTGAGGAGGATTTTCCATCCTTGGGTGAGATGAGACAAAACATGCAGTTATTTGAGCTGTAAGATCCTTAACAAATACCCCCATCTTCAGATAAGGAGGGGAAATTGTGTCCGACTCTAAAAGTTACTGAAGATAGTGGAAATGATCCATTGATCAATTGGAGTGAACTACTTAGGCTTTACCTCGTAGAAGTAAACATAGAGATATCCCTCGAAGCCAATTTTCGATTGAGGGAGAATGTTTCATGTGTGTTTCTATAGATGTTGATGAGCCAACCTACATCTTATGACGAAGCAATGCCCTTATATGATTAAAAAAATGGATGGCTGCTATGAGGGAAGAAGTAAGTTCAATGGCTAAGAATAATATATGGGAGCTAGTTGATCTACCACCTGGTCAAAAGACTGTTGGGAACAAGTGGATTTTCAAAGTCGAGCGTAAGATGGATTAATTGACAAATATAAGGCCTAGTTTGTAGCAAAAGGCTATATCCAATTCGAAAGACTAGGTTGAGGAAACATTCTCTCCGGTGGTGAGATTTGCCTCTATTCGCCTTATCCTAATTACAGTCACTCATTTAGATTGGGAATTTTCAGATGGATGTGGAGATAGCATTCTCAATGGAGAACTAGACGAGGGTATTTATATGGCACAATGTTATCATTAGTTTCATCAATCAATCATTTCAATTGGTTCTTCAATGGCCGAAGAAGGTCATTGCATGTATGCCAAAAGGGTTGAGAAAAGTATTCTCATAATATCTTTATATGGTGACAATATCCTTTTGACTAGGAATGATATGAAGTTGATCGAGAACACTCAAGAGTGGTTGTTGTCCACACTTGAGATGAAGGACTTGAGTAAAACAAATTATATATTGGGAGTTAAAAGATCTACAGGGATTGATCCAAGAAAGTTTGTCTCAAGAGACTTACATTAAGAAGATCTTGGAACACTTTCGTATGTATAATGTCAAACCCATTGACACTCTAATGGAGAATCGTCAAATTCTTAGCATTGAACAATGTTGCAAAATAGAACACTCGACTGTTTGATGTATGCCATGATGTGCACTCGACATAACATTTGTTTTGCAGTTGGCATAGTGAGTAGATATCAAAGTAATCTTGGTATTATGCATTGACAAGTAGTAAAGAGGATCTCTAGATCATGGTATTCAGTACTGCTCGGTACATATTGGTACCGGCCTTGGCCAATCTGGTTCTGCCTGTTTGAGACTGGTACTGACCGATATTATATATATATATATATATATATATATATATATATATACACACACACACACATACATAGAGGGAGAGAGAGAGAGAGAATAGGGTGGGGCTGACGACTGTGAGCCACAATAGTCTCATCTCCATCGGTGGTGGTGGGATCAGGTGCGTCCAATGGTAGCAGGATTAGGGTCTATGAGACAAGAGAGAGAGATAGAGACTATAACGACCCAGAATCCCGGTTATCGGAGACCCGGTACCACAAGGACCCTGAGACGCCACCCAAGAGCTGATGAGGCTCTGAAAGGGTTGGAAAAGAGGTTGTGGGGTGCATAAAGGTCTACAATCACACGCGCATGTTAATGGAATAACAACATTAAGCAGAAGCAAATATCATTACCAGAGTGTTATAATTATACATTAGTCCAGAAGCACAAAGTACAAGTCCAAAATTTATACAAGGATCAAAGAGAACAACTACACGGGGCAAAGCTCGGATGGACCACGCTGGCAGCTAAGATTGACCACCAAAATCACGTGGGAAACCTAGAGGCTGCTGCGCCTCACCTGAAAAGCAAAGGGTGAGTCTCATTTCATTAACTCAGTAGGGGTCCCACAGATCCCTACCTCGCAGCTAAAAACACATAAGAGACAGTTAATCACAATAAATAACGCAATGGCATGCAACTATATCAATTAATAAAACATGTACAGGAATATCCATAAATGAATATAGCTAAACATGAATGCCACATAAACTCAAGTTAATTAAAACATATAATTAAACACGAGAATCTTTCATTCGCCATTAGAGTTAAAGTTCTACGAACCAAGTGACAAGAGAAGAAAACCACTAGAAGAAAGACCAGACGCGTCCACTGACGACTTACACTATTCCTCGGGTGTCCCCCACTTGCCTCGAACACGGTAACTGAGACACCGTAACCGTAACCAAAGACAAGGACTAGTCAGGGTCACGCTCGTCAGCGCAAGTTCACGCCCCTGACCACGTGTGCACACACAAGCTCAATGCCTTGAGCCAGGCCTCTAGCTAGTTCTCCCCCCCAGTCGGACGCCACTGTAAAGCAAGGTGGTGCGGACACCAGTGCGATCGAGAAGCACGAACCGGCTAGCCGTCAGTATCGTACACGGAGCACCACTCGAGCTACATCGGCATCCATCTGGCTCGGAGAAAGTTTGGAGACTTCCCCTTGAGTCTCGGTATTTATAGCATTTATTTGGACTATGTGTGTGTGTGTAATGTGTGTTTATTCGGATTGTAATTCGGATGGTAACAGGGGTTTATTTATAATTTGGGACCACCTGGGTCCCGCGGGCCTCCCATCCCTTCTCCCATTGATCCACCACATCTCTTGGGCCCATGTGGGGTCAGTCAACCCTCCAAGGTGGACTTCTAGAAAGGTTGGACCAAGGGGGGGATAAAGGGAACACAAATTGAAATTTGGAAGGCCATAAGTCAAGGGCACGCCCCCATATATAGTATTATATTAAAAATTTTAGTTTATTTTATTTAGTTCCAAATCACATGGGAGAAATAAATTATGGACTCCCTCTTTTACCCCTCCCCAACCCTAGATCTAGGGATAGTTAGTGTCTTTTGTTATTTCACATAAATAGCATTTATTTTCATTTGATTAGAATTAATGAGAAGAAAAATTGGAATTTGTTCCACCAAGCAAGGGCCGCCCCCTATCTCTCTCCTCTCTCCCCCTTCTGTAGCTGGGAAAGCTGTGATTCAGAGGTGTGAAGCCTTATCTATCAGGTGTGTAGATCGTCGCCGCCGCCGCCACCGCCATCGCGCCGCCGACGCACCACCGCCATCATCGTCGGAGTTCTGTCCACTCAGGACAACCCATTGATCTCAGATTTTTTGCTCTCAGCCACGAGTTTATCTGGAGCCCAAACTTACAGGGTGAGTTCCAGTGGTCATCACCACGTCCTCGAAAAATTGGTGGAGCTTCTAGTTTTTATTTTCCATTTTTCCATTTTTGTTCTCCACCTCCTCTCATATCTGCCAACAGTCTACCCAGATTTCCAGAACCCTAATTGGTCATTCATGAACCCACCTTCTCGTGACCCAAATGACTTGATATTTTTATTGGAGGTTCTATCCACCTAATACCTCGTCCAAAAATTTTATTGTGAATTTAGGATCTCTTTTATATTTTCAAAAAAATCACTTTAGATCCCAACTTAGTTCTATCTGCCACTGTCCAGATCCGACCACCCAATAGTATAAAATACCTTTACCCATCCAAACCTCCACCAAATCTTTCATAAAAATTATTTCCGTCTTCCTTTCTCTCTCCTCTACAACTTTCATGAAGAGCGCAACATCTTAATCAGAGGTCTACTTCACGGTCAACGTCAACTCTAAGGAAAAAGCACCTCTATCCTGAGATTTCGGGTCCTGTCCAACAGAAACTTGTAAAATCGATCAAGGCCAGATCTGAGAAATTCAAATTTATTCCTCTAGCCCTAGATCGAAGTATTTCAAAAGAGATTTCCAATGATATCTCTTGTGCGTCGATCCGACGTCGGGAGTGATCGCAGCAGCAAATCTCGCCGGGTCGCGTGCTGTAAAATAGAAGCCGCAGATCCGTGGATAGCAACTTTGACAAGTGCAGATCGGAGCTGCCCGGCTTCTGACCGGCATTCCAGCCCGGCCGCCGTCCAGGGAAGCGCACCACCAGAGGTCACCATCATAGGGGGGCCCACCCCGTCAGGTCCGGAGGACTGAGCAGCACGTGGGCCCCATGAACCCACAGATCGCACCGTCCGGACAGCACTAAAACGCAGATTTCGGCACCTTCGGAGCGACATCAAGATGTTGCATGTCAACACACTTCCCGATACTCCCGGGCCCCACATGTGACCTGTTACCTCCTTGCGTGGAGTGGGTCAAAACTTTGTACCGCTGTGAAAATCTGTTAACCGGGAGTACGAAATTGGCCGGGGTTGTCTTCCCCACACCGAGAGCGTGGAGGTAACGGTCTTACTTCTTGGCGTTCATTTGCTAGTTTAGTATATGGTCATATGCCGCTGTGATGGCATTAGGATTCTAGCCCGTGTGTTCATGTCACCGCTGTGAGTGAGAGTGTGACCCGTCCCGTGGCTCGATCCGAGCACGAAAGTGAGTTGACCACCCTTGACTCTGCCGGTTTCTCAACCACGCGGATCCGCTTTTCCCCTCGCTTGAGACGACGATTGAGCTTGTATTTCTGTTTGCGACGTATAGCCCATAGGAACTCTTAGTGTAGGGCCGAAGAGTCTCCATTGTTGTATGTTGCTGATCGCGTCCGCATTTAGAGTCCGAAGTCCGCATCACTTAGAGTCGGTCCCCGTGTCCGTCCCTCATCAGTTTGGTATCAGAGACAGTCGAGTCTAGGGTAGTCGTTGCATAAGTCTTGCACGGTCTAAGTTGAGTCTATGATCATCATTATTTTTTTAAAAAAAGTGTTTTAAAATTGTATTTCATCCCGATAATCCGGTATGTTAAAAGGTGTTGTCCGAACGTTAGGCTACGTCTATCGGGAAGGCCGCACAATTACGCGAGGAGATCTTCGGGTCGACCCTCCGCCACGTACCAGATATTGGCTACCTCTAGGTGCATTAGTCTGTGTCTCCTAGTCCGTGTGTCAGTTGCATGCCCACCCGTCGAGGCACCCAATACTCGCAACCACCACCTATGGCGGATTCCCGAGCCCGTAGTTCCGATGAGCCCTCGACGGTCGAGATGTTCCGAGCCCTCATGGATCGTCTCGATACGCGTATGGATGGCCTTAGTATGCGTCTAGATGGCATAGGAACGCGTCTAGAAGGGAGGATGAAAGCCCTAGAGGATCGGGCTGAAGCATCGGACCAGTCCATTCAGGGTCTTGTAGGGAGGATTGCTATCCTTAAGAGGGCCCCAGTGGAGGCGCAACCCGCGCCGACGAATGGCCAACAAGAGCCGGCTCAGCAACCTGCTGCGCCAAGGGCTCAGGGGGTAGATGTTGGGAGGCAGCAGGTGCACGAGGTGGATGACTATGCATCTGATAATGAACAAGGGGGTTATGGTCGTGATCGTCAAAACCAAAGACGGAATCGCGATGATGACGACGATCGCGTTCTTAGGAGCGTGCGTGCGGACCCTCCCCTATTTGACGGGTCTCTGGACCTGAAGGTCTATTTAGATTGGGAGGCTGGCATGGACCGGTACTTCGAGTGGTTTGAGATGACGGACCACCGAAGAGTTTGGTACGCAAATATGAAGTTGCATAGGCAGGCCCAAACTTATTGGATAAATGTGGAGAGCCTATTAATGCAGCGACATCAACCCCCGATCGGTACTTGGGATGACATGAAAATCAAGTTGAGGCAGAAATACCTTCCTGCCACATACCGCCAGCGTCTCATAGACAAATGGCAAAGTCTCTCCTAAGGGAACCGATCCGTGACTGAGTACACCGTCGAGTTTGATGAGTATTATTTACGGTGTGGAGTTACGGAGGAGAGCACCATGACCATCTCGCGCTTTCGAAGAGGTCTACGGCCGAACTACCAATATGAACTTTTCCACCGCAATGTGACCACTTTGGAACAGGCGTATCAGGTTGCTCTCGAATTGGAGCAATTCGAGGCCGAGTTTGAGCCTACCCATCGGTTGGGCCCCTTTCCCCCTCATAGTGTCGAGCCCCATGGCTCTTTAGGCATTCACGGTCCGTCCACCAGCACCCGCACACGTTGCTCGTCCTTTGTTGCCTACACCTCCTATCCGTAGGGAGGATAAGGGGAAAGGACCCTTGATCGGGGAGCCTAGTGGATCATGGCAGTAGTGTTATCATTGCAATGGGTTTGGCCACTTCGCCAACCAGCGTCCCACTCATCAGTCTCTTGTCATTGGACTTCAGATCTTGTGTTAGTCAGCTATGAAGCAGATCAGGAGCTAGCTGATGAATACTATGAGATTGAAGGTGATGGCTAGGATGCCCAGCATTCGGACGATACCCACTTGGGGGTCGTCAGGTGTATTCTCACCCAGCCACAGGCCAGTGATGACTAGCGTCGGATCACCATCTTTCATACATATTGTAGGCTGGGAGGGCATGTGTGTAAGGTGATTATCGATAGTGGGAGTTGCATCAATGCAATCTCCGCGGGCGTAGTCTCACGTCTTGGTCTTACTCCAGTGGACCATCCTTGCCCCTATCGAGTATCATGGGTGGATTCCACCTCCATTCCGATCAGGCTATGGTGTTTGGTCCCACTGTAGTTCCATGCCTGCCATGACGAGATCTGGTGTGATGTCCTCCCCATGGAGGTGGGCAATATCATTCTTGGTAGGCCGTGGTTATTTGATCGGGATGCCACACTCCATGGCCGGTCGAACACCTGTACCTTCGACCATGATGGCCGACGGATTACCCTCCACCCCACTCAGCCCAAGAGCCCATCAGTTAGGGGTCCTACTGGCCCTAGTACTCCGGAGCTTTCCATCCCCAGGCCCAGTACCCCATCCCCAGCCCGGGATATGACCGTTATCTCTGGCACAGGCGAGCCCTCTTCTAGGAGGTTGATGATGATAGCTCCCGAGAAATGGAGCGGGAGGCTAGTAAGGGCTGCCCTGTGTTTGCTATTACGGTCTGAGAGGTGGAGCCGAAGTCCGAGGGTGAACTCCCACCTGATGTCATTCCTATTCTGCAGGAGTTCGCTGATATTTTTCCCGAGGAGCTTCCCGAGGGACTCCTACCCATGCGGGATATTCAGCATGCTATCGACCTCGGGCTCCTCATTACCCAATCTTCCTCATTATCGCATGAGTCCCACGGAACATGTCGAGCTAAAATGGCAGGTCGATGAGTTGATGCAGAGAGGGCCTGTTCGGGACAGCATGAGTCCATGTGCTGTTCCCGCATTACTCGTCCCAAAGAAGGATGGTACATGGAGAATGTGCATTGATAGTCGTGCCATCAACAAAATCACCGTGAAGTACAGGTTCTCTATTCCCCGCCTAGATGATATGCTAGACATGATGGCCGGTGCCACTATCTTCTCAAAGATCGATCTTAAGAGTGGCTACCACCAGGTGAGGATTAGACCAGGTGATGAGTGAAAGACCGCATTTAAGACCAAGGATGGTCTATATGAGTGGTTGGTTATTCCCTTTGGGTTGACCAATGCCCGTAGCACCTTCATGCGACTCATGACTCAGGTCCTTCGACCTTCCATTGGAGTCTTTGTGGTTGTGTATTTTGATGATATCCTTATTTATAGTCGCACTAAAGGGGACCCCTTGGACCATCTACGACAGGTCTGTCTACTTTTGAGGCGAGAGCAGTTGTTTGCGAACCCACAGAAGTGTGCGTTCATGACACCTCAGCTTAGCTTCTTGGGTTTTATTGTGTCTAGTACTGGGGTCTCCGCCGATCCGGAGAAGGTCCGGGCCATTGTTGAGTGGCCGGAACCCCGTACGGTCCATGATGTTCGCAGCTTCCATGGCCTCACAACGTTCTGCCGTCGTTTCATCTGCGGATTTAGCTCCGTCACTGCCCCGATCACGGACTGTATTCGGAAGGGCACGTTTGTATGGACGAAGGCCGCAGCTGCTGCCTTCAAGGACATCAAGGGGCGCATGACCCAGACACCGATCCTTCGATTGCCAGATTTCTCGAAGGTGTTTGAGGTCTCTTGTAATGCATCGGGTGTTGGGATAGGAGGAGTGTTGAGTCAGGAGGCCCACTTGGTCGCATATTTCAGTGAGAAGCTGAATGACGTGAAACTGCGATACTCCACTTATGATAAGGAATTCTACGCAGTTGTTCAGGCTCTTTGGCATTGGAGGCACTATCTTTTACATTAGGAGTTTATCTTGTACTCCGATCATGAGGCTTTGAGGTTCCTCCATTCCCAAAAGAAGCTTAATGTGCGTCACATCCGATGGGTTGAGTATCTGCAGCAGTACACATTTATGCTTAAACATAAGGCTGGAGTGGAGAACAAGGTGGCAGATGCCTTGAGTCGGCATGCTTGTTTGTTGACCACCATGAGTGCCGAGGTTGTAGGGTTAGAGAAGATGAGAGAGGCTTATGTTGACTGTCCTGACTTCAGTCA
The DNA here is from genome assembly GCA_022559845.1 of Amorphophallus konjac. Taxonomy (NCBI): domain Eukaryota; kingdom Viridiplantae; phylum Streptophyta; class Magnoliopsida; order Alismatales; family Araceae; genus Amorphophallus; species Amorphophallus konjac. The sequence goes on along the minus strand of CM040118.1, from coordinate 181,493,672 downwards.
GATTTATACCACTCTCCAGGCCAGACCGTCGAGAGACCTTGATGATTATGTGCTTCAGGAGGGTTACCTCTTTCGAGGAGGCAGACTTAGTGTTCCCCGAACTTCGGTTCGAGACTTCTTAGTCTGGGAACTACATGCGGGAGGTCTAGCTGGCCACTTTGGTCGGAACAAGACTATCGAGGCTATTGAGCACATATTTTATTGGCCGAGCTTGAAGCATGATGTTGCTCATATTGTGGCCCAGTGCCGTACATGTACTACGGCCAAAATGAAGAAGCAAAGCTCGAGTCTTTATACACCTCTTCCCGTGCCTGATGCTCCGTGGCATGATGTTAGCATAGACTTTTTTTTGGGTTGCCATGTACCTCTACGAAGCATGACTCGGTCTATGTGGTAGTTGACCGATTCTCGAAGATGGACATTTTCATTCCCTGCTCGGAAGACTTCGGATGCGTCGAGGGTAGTCCGCCTTTTCCTTACTCATGTGGTGTGCAAGTTTGGGTTGCCTCGTACCATAGTGTCTGACCATGATGTTAGGTTCACTAGTTATTTTTGAAAGACACTATGGCATATGTTGGGTACTCACCTCAAATTCTCCACTGCATATCATCCCCGGACAAATGGTCAGACCGAGGTGGTCAATAGGAGTCTGGGTGACCTTTTGAGGTGTCTTGTCAGGGACCGTGTAGGGGATTGGGATCTCATATTACCACTGGCAGAATTTGCATATAATGATTCGGTCAACAGCTCTACCGGTATGAGTCCATTCGAGATTGTCACAGGTCGTAAGCCTAGGAAGCTTGTGGATCTTGTTCCCATGCCCATTCATGCACGAGCGTCTGAGTCTGCCAAGTCTTTTGCTAGGCATGTTAGGAGTTTGCATGACGACATTCGTCGTCACATTGAGGCCAGCAATGCATGGTATAAGGAGTTAGCCGATGCCCATCAACACCACCGTGAGTTTCAAGAGGGTGAATATGTCATGATCAGGGTAAGATTTGAACGGTTTCCCTCTAGAACCGTAAAGAAATTGCAAGCTCGTGGAGCCGGTCTATTTAGAGTGCTGAAACGCGTTGGATCCAATGCGTATGTTGTGGACCTGCCCGAGGAATATAGTATAAGCTCCACTTTCAATGTATCAGATCTAGTTGCATATAGGGACCCAACGGTGATCCCTAGTAGGCCTTTCGAGCCATCTCCCCCCATTGAGAGTGATCCCACACCTGAGTGTCCACCACCAGCCACATTTCCACGACAGTGAGAGCATATAGATCATATACTGGATGAGCAGGTGACTGTTACCAGGAGTGGATCCTACCCATGCTACCTAGTGTGTTGGAGAGGGCGACCCACCACCGAGGATACTTGGATCACCCGTGGAGAGTTGCAGCAGATAGATCCGGACCTACTAGAGCGCTACCAGAGCGATGCAGACCCTTACTCGACAGGGTCGACTTTGTCCCACCCGAGGAGAATTGGAGCGAACACTAGAGCGATCGAGAAGCACGAACCGGCGAGCCATCGGTACTGTACACAGAGCACCACTCGAGCTATATCGGCGTCCATCTGGCTCGGAGACAGCCTGGAGACTTCCCATTGAGTCTCGATATTTATAGTATTTATTTGGACTATGTGTGTGTATAATGTGTGTTTTATTTGGATTGTAATTCGGATTGTAACAGGGGTTTATTTGTAATTTGAGACCACCTAGGTCCCACGGGCCCCCCATCCCTTCTCCCATTGATCCACCTCATCTCTTGGGCCCATGTGGGGTCAGTCAACCCTCCAAGGTGGGGTTCTAGAAAGGTTGGACCAAGGGGGGGACAAAGGGAACAAAAATTCAAATTTGGAAGGCCATAAGTCAAGGGGGCGCCCCCATATATAGTATTATATTAGGAATTTTAGTTTGTTTTATTTAGTTCCAAATTACATGGGAGAAATAAATTATGGACTCCCTCTTTTACACCTCCCCAACCCTAGATCTAGGGATAGTTAGTGTCTTTTGTTATTTCACATAAATAGCATGTATTTTAATTTGATTAGAATTAATGAGAAGAAAAATTGGAATTTATTCCACCAAGCAAGGGCCGCCCCCTATCTCTCTCCTCTCTCCCCCTTCTACAGCTGGGAAAGCTGTGATTCAGAGGTGTGAAGCCTCATCTATCAGGTGTGTAGATCATCACCGCCGCCGCCACCGCCATCGCGCCATCGTCGCACCACTGCCATCGTCGCCAGAGTTCTATCCACTCAGGATATCCCCTTGATCTCGTATTTCTTGCTCTTAGCCACGAGTTCATCTGGAGCCCAAACTTTCAGGGTGAGTTCCAGGGGTCATCACCACGTCCTAGGAAAATTGGTGGAGCTTCTAGTTTTTATTTTCCATTTTTCCATTTTTGTTCTCCACCTCCTCTCAGATCTGCCAGCAGTCTGCCCAGATTTCCAGAACCCTAATAGGTCATTCATGAACCCACCTTCTCGTGACCCAAATGACTTTATATTTTTATTCAAGGTTCTGTCCACCTAATACCTCGTCCACAAATTTTGTTGTGAATTTAGGATCTCATTAGTATTTTCAAAAAAATCACTTCAGATCCCAACTCAGTTCTGTCTGCCACAGTCTAGATCCGACCACCCAGCAGTTTAAAATACCTTTCCCCATCCAAACCTCCACCGAATCTGTCATAAAAATTATTTCCGTCTTCCTCTCTCTCCCCTCTACAACTTTTATGAAGAGCGCAATGTCTGAATCAGAGGTCTACTTCACGGTCAACGCCAACTCTCAGGAAAAATCACCTCTATCCTGAGATTTCGGGTCCTGTCTAACAGCAACTTGTAAAATCGATCAAGACCAGATCCAAGAAATTCAAATTTATTTCTATGGCCCTATATCGAAGTATTTCAAAAGAGCTTTCCAACGGTACCTCTTGTGCATCGATCCGATGTCGGGAGTGATCACAGCAGCAGATCTCGCCGGGTCGCACGCTGCAAAACAGAAGTCGCAGATCCGTGGATAGCAACTCCGACAAGTGCAGATCGGAGCTGCCCGGCTTCCGACCGGTGTTCCAGCCCGGACGCCGTCCAGGGAAGCGTGCCACCAGAGGTCACCATCATAGGGGGGCCCACCCCGTCAGGTCCGGAGAATTGAGCAGCACGTGGGCCTCACGAACCCACAGATCGCGCCGTCCGGACAACACTAAAATGCGGATTTCGGCACCTTCGGAGTGACATCAGGATGCTGCCCGTCAACCCACTTCCCGATACTCCCGGTCCCCACATGTGACCTGTTACCTCCCTGCGTGGAGTGGGTCAAAACTTGGTAACGCTGTGAAAATCTGTTAACCGGGAGTACGGAATTGGCCGGGGTTGTCTTCCCCACGCCGGGAGCGTAGAGGTAACGGTCTTACTTCTTGATATTCATTTGCTAGTTTAGTATATGGTCATATGTCGCTGTGAGTGCATTAGAATTCTAGCCCGTGAGTTCATGTCACCGCTGTGAGTGAGAGAGTGACCCGTCCCGTGGCTCGATCTGAGCACGGAAGTGAGTCAACCACCCTTGACTCTATCAGTTTCTCAACCGCGCAGATCCGCGTTTCCCCTCGCTTGGGACGACGAGTGAGCTTGCATTTCTATTAGCGACATATAACCCATAGGAACTCTTAGTGTCGGGCCGAAGAGTCTCCATTGTTGTATGTTGCTGGTCGGGTCCACATTTAGGGTCCGAGGTCCGCATCACTTAGAGTCGGTCCCCGTGTCTGTCCTACATTACAAGGTGGCCCACAGAAACTAGCCTAAAAATCGTACACCTGGACTGCCCCGCCACCTCTCCCAGGTGGGCCGACTCTAGAGGTCGTCGGGCTACGACTAGTGGGTCAATCACATAGGAAAGAGAAGCCAACTCAAATGGATTAAAACACATGCCACAAATCATTACGTGTAAACATACCCAAGGTACAACCCCAAACACATAGCCAAACGATCACAGCAAAAATCCAGGCTGGAGGGACTTGGCGGTCACATCTGGACCGCCACTGTCCACTTGGCGGTCATGGGAATGGCCACTAATGGATAGTAGCGGTCAGACCCTTGACCGCTAAGTTCCCACCGCCTCAGCTCACAAAAAATGGCCTCTCGGGAGGCCGCCAAAGGCAGTTAGCGGCCATGTGAGGACCGCTACTTACCTGGACGATCCGAGACATGCCCTGTCAGTTTTAAACCCCTCCCAAATCGTTCAAAACGATGGGAGTACATGAGGAACACCTGTGTTAACCTGTCATACATCATTTTTGCATGCTTTGGGCTTCAAAAACATATCAAATGGAGCATTCCACAAGATTAAACATGCTAGAGTTTTGAGAACTCAAACCACATGAAGTTTTTGATCTAAATAACCATTCTAACGTACATGTAATCAATCAAAACAATAGGAAAACTTGTAAAGGCAGGGTAGAATTCCATCCCCCTACTTGGAATCGCAAAAGAACGCTGTTCCTTGCATCAAAACAGCATCCCAAATGGGAGAAACTCCACCCACCACACGAACCCGCCTTCACGACCTCACGAACACTCCACCGTCGCCCCGGGCTCGTCGGGATCTCCTCCTCCAAGCTGTCCGCGGGCGGGTGGAGCAGCATGTCGAGAGAACGAGGGAGGGAGAGGGGAGGTATGTGAGAAGAGAGATGGGGAACCGTGGGTTCCTCCTCAACGTGGGTGAAAATGGGTTTTGATATATATTTTTTTGTTATAAAACCTTAACTTGGAAGAAGGCATTAAAGAAACCAAATTCGTGTTAATGCTCCATAATTCTATAAACCATTATACAAATGGATTATTTCATGCATAAGTCATCTAAAAAGCCCACAAAAATCTACCAAATTCATGGGAATTTTCCAATTTGTAATCCGATAAGAATCCAAATTTCACGGGTCTTACTGTCCCTCCCCCCTAATAAAAATTTCGTACTTGAAATTTAAAGGAAACACTAGGAAGGAAAAGGAGAGACAAACCTACTCAAACAAGTACGGGAACTGCAAGCGCATATCCTCCTCGCATTCCCACGTAGCCTCATTACCGGAGGGATAACCTTATTTCTCAGTCGCTGCTTGCGACGATCCTCAATATGAATCGGGTATTCTAGTGTAGATAGATCCGCCGCCACTTCAGGCCACACAGAATCATTGAGAATACGCGATTCATCAGGCACATACTTCCTCAACATGGAAACATGAAACACATCGTGGATTGCTTTCATCACCGGTGGCAACTGAAGACGATAAGCCACTTGGCCTACACGTTCCAAGATAGGAAACGAACCAATATACCGGGGACTGAGCATTCTACGCTTGCCAAATCTCATCACACCCTTCATCGGAGATATTATCACAAACATAAAATCTCCTGGCTCAAATTGCAATGGTCTTCTGCATCGATCAGCATAGCTTTTCTGTCGACTCTGAGCTGTCAACAATCTCTGCCTGATTAGACGAACCACTTCTACACAATGTTAAACTAGATCTGGTCTTGTCAATAGCCGTTCACCAACCTCAAACTAGTCTAACGGCGTACGACAAGGCCGACCATACAAGGCTTCATACGGTGCCATACATCCCTTTTCATGCCTGGCTACCAGAATTGTCTTTTCATATTATTGTACATCTTCGTGGTACTAGGGTAAATGGTGTAGCGGGATCCATGTGCTTCACGCAAAATAGCATTCCTCAAAGAATCTTCAGCTGGAACATAGATTCGGCCTTTGAATTTCACCACAGCATCATCACATAATTCCAACCTTGGCATTGTTACAACACGAGACAACTCAGAATCTGCCTGCTGTGCCTCCCTGATCTGCCGATAAATAGTTGGAGTCATCACTAGACTAGCAAGAACAGTTGTCATCGGATCCCGGGGAATTTTCAATCTGAAAGTCTCGCTTGGAACTTGCTCCCATAGCTTCCACTCTTGCATCATCAAGTGACTAATCTGCACCTTTCTACTTAGTGCATCGGCCACTACATTCATCTTTCCAGGTTGATAAGATAGAGTAAAATCATAATCTTTCATATACTCCATCCACCTACGCTGACGAAGGTTCAAGTCCTTCTGAGAAAATACATATTTCAAGCTTTGATGATCGGTGAAAATCTCAAATTTCTCACCTTAAAGATAATGCCTCTAAATTTTCAATGCAAAGATCACCGCCGCCAGCTCCAAATCATGAGTGGGATAATTTTCTTCATGCTACTTCAACTGTCGGGATGCATACGCCACCACTCTGCCATGCTGCATAAGCACTACACCCGAACCCACTCGAGAAGCATTCGTACACACAACGAACCCACCAAAGCTAGAAGGCAAGACAAGCACTGGGGAAGTATTGAGTACCCTTTTTAAATCATTGAAGCTCTGCTCACATTCCTCGTACCACACAAAAGGCACATCTTTCCGAGTCCATTTCGTCATTGGCGCGGCGATTCATGCAAAATCTTGAATGAACCTTCTGTAATATCTAGCAAGACCCAAGAAGCTTCTAACTTCTATCACAGACCTCGGCCTCTGCCATTGAAGAACGGCCTCGATCTTGGCTGGATCGACTGTAACACCTTCACCAGAAATCACATGGCGCAGAAAATGAATTTCTCGAAGCCAGAACTCACATTTACTAAGTTTTGCATAAAGCTGGTGATCTCGCAGAGTCTGTAACACAATCGTCAAATGCTGAACATGGTCTTCATGAGAAGCAGAGAATACCAAAATGTCATCCACAAAGACCACTACAAATCGGTCCAAATATGGATGAAACACCCGATGCATCAAATCCATGAATGCTACAGGTGCATTGGTTAGCCCAAATGGCATAACCAAAAATTCATAGTGACTATACCTCGTGCTAAAAGTAGTCTTATCCACGTCAGATTCCCTGATCCGCAATTGATAATAGCCAGATCGGAGATCAATCCGAGAAAAGACACAACTTGACTGAAGTTGGTCAGACAAATCATCGATCCTAGGCAGAGGATACTTATTCTTGATAGTTACCTGATTCAATTACCTGTAATCAAGGCATAGCCTCAGGCTTCCATCTTTCCTTTTCATAAATAGCACAGGAGCACCCCACGGGGAAAAACTACGGCGAATATAACCCTTTTCCAACAGTTCTTGCAATTGTGCCCTCAATTCCTTAAGTTCTGTAGGAGCCATACGGTAAGGTGCTTTTGACAAAGGCGCCATACGTGGAATTACTTCGATCACAAACTCAATCCTTCGTTGCAGAGGTAAGCTTGGCAACTCATCAGGGAAAACATCAGGAAATTCACAAACCACAGGAATATCATCTATTTCCTGCTATGGTGTCTCAACAACAACCACGGAAGCAAGAAATCCCCGGCAACCAGCATCAAGTAGTCTACGAGCTCGAATAGCAGAAATAAGCAAGCGAGGAGAACGAGATCGAATACCTTGGAAATAAAATGTTGCTCCCTCAGATGGCTGAAAATAAATCTTCTTGATTTTGCAATCAACCACAGCACTATAATCTTCTAGCCAATCCATGCCCAGAATGACATCATAATCTACCAGCTGCAAAGCATATAGTCTAGCAGGCAACTGCTGATTCCCAATTACCATTGGGGCCTTATCAAGACAAAAAGGAGTGAACATGATCTCTCCAATAGGCAATTCCACAATAAACTCACAAGACAACTCCGAGGTCGGCTCCTCAATACAAGCAACAAAATCTTTAGAAATGAAGGAATGAGAAGCACCAGAATCGAATAAAACATGTGCGGCATGGCCATAAATCATAACAGTACCTTCCACTACTTGTGATGCAACCGCCTGAGCACGAGTCATATGCATAACCCTTCCACATGATTTTTTTCCACCTACCGTAGACTGCTGTGAAGATGCCTGTGCCTGTGGAAACTACTGCAGCTGCTGTGGTGGTGGAGGTCGGAAATGCTGTGGCTGTGGAAACTGAACAGGCTGTTTAGGCCTTGATGGACACTCACGGGCCACGTGTCCCACCTAATCACACCGGTAGCAAATCACTGGCATCGTACACTGTCTACCCGGATGGCTTTCACCACATCTGGGACATACTCGAGGCCAATTCCTTGCTGATCCCTATCGCTGAGAAAAAGCAGGTTGATGCACACTGCTAGCCTAAGCTTGACGATCTTGCCGCTTCTTAGACTTCCTGAACATCCGCCAGAATTTTGACCTCAAAGAAGAAGAACCACTGGCAGAAGGAATAGAAGATGGCTGGCGCACTCGGCTGACCACTCGGTTGCTCACTTTGTTGCATTGGCCCCGCTTGGGTCCACCCTTGAGTTCTTGCCATATCAAGTTCTAATGCTGCCGTTGCTTGGTATGCCATATCCAAATCTGCCACTCTACTTACAATAAGAGGTTGCCTCAAATCTGGCCTCAAACCACGCAGAAACTACTGAGTCTTCAGCCTTTCATCTGCCATGATATGTGGAGCATATCGGCCCAATTCCATAAATTTGGTTCGATACTGCACAACAGTCATGTCACCTTGGACCAACTCCATAAACTGGTACATCTTGTCCATTCTGAGATAAGTCGGACTATATGTACACTCAAAGGAAGAGACAAACTCTCGCCAATCAATCAGTCGAAGAGGACGAGATCAGAATGTCATTTCTCACTCTGTAGTCCACCAAGCAAGTGCTGCCCCTTGCAACTGAAAAGTAGCCAACATTACCTTTTCATCATCAGTGCACTCCATGGAGCGAAAAACTCGCTCAGTAGCATCCAGCCATGCCCTTGCCACATCACGATCAGGTTGCCCTTCAAACTAAGGTGGGTGAAACAAGAGAAACTCCTTCAAGACTCGGCCATGACCACCTTGGGAAGACAAGCCTTCACCAATATTAGGATTAACACGGCTTTGACTTCTAACATTCACTGGAGGAGGCGATGAACCGCTCTCTTCTCCTTGAACATCCATGGGCACTCTAGCTTGAAAACGCGTCCTTCGCTTAGGCGCCATTATTCTAAAACACGAGAAGAAACACATAAACAAAGGAAGCATAAGTAATCATGAAAAATAGCCTAAGCCAGCAATTAGTGGTAACTGGACTTGTTCTGGACTGTTATAATTCTAGGTCTTTATACATCACCACAAAGCTACGCTCTAATACCAACTGTAATTACCCAGAATCTCGGGTACCGGAGACCCGATACCACTAGGACCCTGAGACGCCACCCAAGAGTTGATGAGGCTCCGAAAGGGTTGGAAAAGAGGTTGTGGGGTGCATAAAGGTCTACAATCACACGTGCATTTTAATGGATTAACAACAATAAGTAGAAGCAAATATCATTACAAGAGTGTTATAATTATACATTAGTCCAGAAGCACAAAGTACAAGTCCAAAATTTATACAAGGATCAAAGAGAACAACTACACGGGGCAGACCCCGATTGGACCACGCTGGCAGCTAAGACTGACCACCAAAACCACGTGGGAAACCTGGAGGCTGCTGCGCCTCACCTGAAAAATAAAGGGTGAGTCTCATTTCATTGACTCAGTAGGGGTCCCACAGATCCCTACCTCACAGCTAAAACACACAAGAGATAGTGAATCACAATAAATAATGCAATGGCATGCAACTATATCAATTAATAAAAGATATACATGAATATCAATAAATGAATACAGCTAAACATGAATGCCACATAAACTCATGTGTATTAAAACGTATAATTAAACACGAGAATCTTTCATTCGCCATTAGAGTTAAAGTTCTATGAACCAAGTGATAAGAGAAGTAAACACTAGAAGAAAGACCAGACGCGTCCACTGACGACTTACACTGCGCCTCGGGTGTCTCCCACTCGCCTCGAACACGGTAACTGAGACACCGCGTAACCAAAGACAAGGACTAGTCAGGGTCACGCTCGTCAGCACAAGTCCATGCCCCTGACCACGTGTGTACACCCAAGCTCAATGTCTTGATCCAGGTCTCTAGCTAGCCCCCCCCTGTCGGACGCTACTGCAAAGCAAGGGGCCCACAGAAACTAGCCTAAAAATCGTACACCAGGACTACCCCGCCACCTCTCCCAGGTGGGCCGATTCTAGAGGTCGTCGGGCTATGACTAGTGGGTCAATCACATAGGAAAGAGAAGCCAACTCAAATGGATTAAAACACATGCCACAAATCATTATAGCATGTAAACATACCCAAGGTACGACCCCAAACACATAGCCAAACGATCACGGCAAAAATCCAGGCTGGAGGGACTTGGCAGTCTCATCTGGACCACCACTGTCCACTTGGCAGTCATGGGAATGGCCGCTAATGGGTAGTAGCGGTCAGACCCTTGACCGCTAAGTTCCCACCGCCTCAGCTCATGAAAAACGCCCTCTTGGGAGGCCGCCAAAGGAAGTTAGCGGCCTTGTGAGGACCGCTACTTACCTAGACGATCCGATACATGCCCTATCAGTTTTAAACCCCTCCTAAATCGTTCAAAACAATGGGATTACATGAGGAACACCTGTGTTAACCTGTCATACATCATTTTTACATGCTTTGGGCTTCAAAAACATATCAAATGGAGCATTCCACAAGATTACACATGCTAGAGTTTTGGGTACTCAAACCACATGAAGTTTTTGATCCAAATAATCATTCTAACATGCATGGAATCACTCAAAACAATAGGAAAACTTGTAAAGGCAAGGTAGAATTCCACCCCCCTACTTGGAATCGCAAAAGAGCGCTGTTCCTCACGTCAAAACCGCCTCCCAAATGGGAGAAAAACCACCCACCACATGAACCCGCCTTCATGACCTCATGAACACTCCACCGTCGCCCCGGGATCGTCGGGATCTCCTCCTCCAAGTTGCCCATGACCGGGTGGAGCAGCACATCGAGAGAACGAGGGAGGGAGAGGGGGAACCGTGGGTTCCTCCTCTACGTGGGTGAAAATGGGTTTTGATATTTTTTTTTTATAAAACCTTAAATTGCAAGAAGGCATTAAAGAAACCAAAATTGTGTTAATGCCCCATAATTCTATAAACAATTATACAAATGGATTATTGCATGCATAAGTCATCTAAAAAGCCCACAAAAATCTACCAAATTCATGTGAATTTTCCAATTTATAATCTGATAAGAATCCGAATTTCACGGGTCTAACACAGACAGAGTGAGAGAGATGGGGAGAGAGATACCGGTACACGCTCACCGTCGTCTGCCGCACCGGTCATCCTATGTACCCATGCGTTATTTGCTATTTGCCGTTTGCGGGATGACACAAGATAGGGAGGCTGTCACGCCCCGAGATTATGCAGCGGAAACTAATCGGAACGTGAACAGCCGGCAAGAGAAGTCTCAAGTGATAATAACAATCAGAGCACTAACCATTCACACATAAAAGCGAACACAAGAGGGCATAATCCAAAAAAACCTTGACTTTATTGAATCATAATGAAAAGTTTACAAAGACTCTTTGACTAACTAGACTCATGTTTGCGCACCGAGGGGCGGCACGGTTTTTATGCTGGTGACCGGGATGAAGGAAGGAATAAAGCGGGAAAGAAAAATATAGGAGTTTGATGTATCTCAGGTATCCTCCTTCGTGGCCGTATGCCTCTCACGGTAGTACCGGACACTCTCCTTTTATGGAAAGTCAAGAGGAGTCGAATGGCACGAGAAATTTCTAGGGCTATGGGTTAACTAGATAGGGGTGCGGGCATGCCAATCGATTTCTCGACAATCACCTATGGAACCGAAGGTTGACCGGGGAAGCGTCGCCAGGACGCGGCACGTGGGCTCGAGCATGTTAGTCTATATGGACTAGGTGCACTGGTGCACACAAGGATTCAGAGGGGGGGGTGAATGAATCCCCTTTTTAAATTCTGCCCAATTTAAAGACTTAAACAGAAGACTTCAAACTTCTTGCGAAAATAAAACTGTTTAAGCTCTGCTAAATCTGCAAACTAATGAGGCATTAGATGGAACACATGAACTGCAACAAGTAGACTCCCCAGTAAATCTATGCAGCTGAATAAACCCAAGCAACCATGTGTAAACAAATTCCTATCAGACACAATCGTAGATAGAAGAGAGCTTAGCATACATCTAACGGTTGATGATAGAGCAATCAAACCACAGGCACAAAAGCAATCGCACAACACCAGAGATTTTTAGGTGGTTCGGTCGACAGACCTACGTCCACCCCACACTCTAACCAGAGTGTGGCTTACTGCTGCCAAACAGCTTGAAACCGCTGGGCGTCACAGCTTACCTACAAACGCTGCCTAACAGCTTGAACCAGAGGAACACACTCCTCTCTTCTTCCAACCCGATATGATTGAATTAAAATCTCCCCCTTTGACTAAATCATTAAGACATAGAAAAGCTATTCTCCCCTGGGAGAAAGGAATGAAATCAACAAACACAGGGGCAGTTAAACAATTAAGCACCAATCAAGTCTATGTCGCAGATGTATTCTCCCCTTATGAAGAATGAATGTAATTCATGGAGAAACTGATGCTTACATGATGCAGATGGGACAATAACCAATCAAACTATCCTCCCCCTTTGACTTAACCTGATAAGATCACAAACAAATCCCCCCTTTGAAAAGTAATAAGTGCAGTCTAGGCAAGACCTCACCTCTCCTTTAAAACAATCCAATGCTCCCTGATCTGAATGAAGCAAGGCTTTCAAGAGTGTAAGGTGGGGGATATGTCAAGAAGAAATTCAGGAAGGATGACATGGCAACATGCAGAATACAGGGTCTTTTAAAGACAGTTCAAGTAGTGATAAAAAGAAACAGCAAACAGAGTGAGCAAGATCTGAGCAGGTGTGATATATGATCACAGACGTTCCATAACAAAATATTTGAGAAGAGAGGATTTTCAGTGAGGTACCCATTCCATATACCCAAGTTTAAGTTTCAGACTCTTCTATTATAAAAGCTTATGAAATGGCTTTAATTGACAAGCATGGTTTAAGAATGATGTATACAAGGTTTGACAATAAGATACAATAGTCATATCTGAAGCAATTTTTTAATAAAAAAGAACCAATTGCTCATATAACTTTCTAGTTCAACCCCCTTTCATCTTACACAATTAATTCCAATGACTTCTTTAAGAAAAGCAGTCATGAGTATTGAGGTTAAGCAATTTGACATTTCAGAAAGATTCACCTTTTGGGTTTAACAAAATTTTCATTTCTTTCCACTTTCAGAACAGTCAGGAATAATTCATGCCTTTCGTTGTAAAGGTAGATGCTGATTAGACGCCGGTACCCCTAGCTTACTCAGCAGAATGTACCATTCTGTTTCAGGTATAGATAACACCTTTTTACGTAAGGGTACACGTTTACAAGAAGCAGGTACCCCTAGTTACTCAGTGAAACTAATCTTTGTTTATTTTCTGAACAGAGTTAGCCAAGAAGCATCATGACTTAGGGTCCATTGACTTTGGCAAGGATCCTAGTTTCTCAGTGCATTTGGCCATTGCTCTGCCATTTGCATAACATAATTATCATTTAGACACAGCTACCCATAAGGTTTTGAAGAAAGACTTGTTTAAAAACAATACAGATTTCATGCATTTCAACCAAAGTAGATCAAGGTTTCAATTTTTAGATGTCGGGAAGTCTTACATGAACTTACATGAGGCGGTTAGTTAAGGTTTATTAAAAGATTGAATCAGATATTTTTAAGTCCATTAAGTTCAAACTTAAGAGTACATTAGACTTAAACCAATTCAAATCACTAAAAGAAATTCTTAAACCTGTATAATAAAAGATTCTACATTAGAGATGATTTCAGATTTATGGAAGGGTGCACAGGCTGAAGTTTCTTCAAGTCTCAGTTCAATTAACATATGATGACAATATTCAGCAGCAGAGACTTTGACAAACATGCATAGAAAGTGAAAGAATTGGAACTCATGCTTGTAACTTATATGATCAATATACCTCAGACATATCTTCAGAAATTTCTGATAAGAGAGCAGTGAAGTGACAAAGAATTTCAAGAAATGCAGCAATAAGTGTGCAATTGAGCAATGTAGATTAGAAACCAATAGCAAGGATATAAATTCAGTCAGACCACCTTTACAATATTGACAATGATGAGTTTCACAGGATTGACTGAATTCAAGTGAGGCTCTCCTTCAGCAAATTAAGGAGTAGCAGATAAAGATTTCAGATTTAGGACAATTGAGAGTTCAGATGATGATGAATCAGAAATTAGTCAACAGAAATCATTTGATAAAGCGAATCACTAACACACAAGTATGGGAGAATGATTTAAATGGCTAGACAGGAATGGTTCAGTTTGTGAAAGATTAATGAATTTAAAATGCTAGCTCCCCCTGTCTATATGCAGTGAGTCACTTCTTTTGGGTATTTTTTAAAAAATAATGATATGCAATGCAATTCACTACATGTATGCACTCCAGTGGCTTTCTTAAAAACATTACTTGGACACATGTGGCATGAATACATGCAATGAAGGCTGAACATATGATTTTATGACTCATGCTCATTCAGACTGCCCTATTATGCAATATGACCCATGGTACTAGGCGGAGAACTTGATCTAAAGGACCATCTCACACATAGTAAGAACCTCAAGATAGATTTCACCTGCCTTTTAGTAGCTTACTATTTTATATACCATAGTGGTCATGCATGACAATGCAATACCAACAATCCTAAGTGCATCAGATTTTCAATGACTGTATGTCAGATACATGTATATGCAATTCACATATATGCACAAATATGCAAACTGAGTTCATGAGATTCTAACCTTCTCTATGTGCACAAATAGATGTCAAAACATTAATGCATGCAGATGAGAAATGAATTCAACATATCTTCAATGAATATGTACACATACATCTTAAAATATGAATGTATAGACTCATGTTGCTCATTGCACTTGTTAAAGCAAATAAAAGTATGTAAGCATGAGATATTTATTTAACAACTTAAGCATGAAATGCATCAAATGAGATTTCTGCATGATTCAAATGAACAAGCCTGAAGAATGCAAGAATGTTACCTGACAATTTCATAAATGGGGTTTTCATACTAGGGTGCCTTAGTTTATTTACCCATCTTTATTCCTCAGCCCCAAGACACACTATCAGAGCATTTCCTTATTTTGCACCAGCAGGTACCCAAGATGTCTTGGGTCCTGACATAATAGTGGCACCTCTGAATGGTGCTTTCCACATTTTTTGAGCAAATAGATCATCTGACTTCATCATAAAATAGTTAGACATTGAATGTCCTAACTAACCACAATAATAACATGAAATAACAAAGTTTAAATTCTTTTCATGCACATTATTATAATCATGGAATCTTTGTGCATTAGCATGAAAAGTTATGTTATTTGCATGGACATTTTGTTTTCCATAACCTGCCAACCAACATTTAGAAACTCGGTGGCCAGGTTTTTCACAATCAAAGCATCCAAAGTATTTTTTCTTAGACATAAATTTATTCCTACCAAATTCAATTTTGGTTACAGGGAATTTAACACATTTAGAATTAAGTTTCTTTTCCTGAATATGCCAACAGTCCTGGATTGTGTGCCCATACTTCCCACATTCAAAACAAGAAGAAAAATTTCTTCTCTTAATCACTGACCAGCACTTTCTAGCCAAATGGCCTGGCTTCCAACAGTTGGAACACATAGAAGCTTTTCCTTTGAAAGTAAATTTATCTTTACCAAAGGTATTCTGGTTTGCAGGGAATCTAACATGTTCATAACGAGCTTTTCCCTGGGCATGCCAGCAATGGCAGCAATGTGGCCCATCTTGCCACAATGAAAACATGAAAAAAATTTATTCCGAAATACATGATTTTTAGGATAAGTTTTCCTAGCATGCATTTTACTGGCATTTAGATCATCCTTTTTCATCAATTTACAGTCATTCATCAAATGGCCGAGCCTACCACAGTAATGGCATGAAATTCTCTTCTTGTGTGCATGAATATGTGTGTTGGTGTTATAGACAGCGTGCATATTTTTAACATGAGTGTGTGTAGGCTTGTTCTGCAAATGTCCATTTCCTTCAACTTTTTCAGTAGGTTTCTGATTTTTCTGAATAGTAGCTATGTTTGGATTTTTCTGTGCAGTGAACTGAAAAACCAATGGAGTTTTGATACTGGTTTGTTCTGAGCTACTTACAAATGATGTATGAATTTTGTTTCCAAGGCTCTTCTTATTTACTGGATTATACCCCAGCCCCTCTTTCTAAAAATTCACTTTCATCCCCAGCAGTTTATCTAAATTATCTTGACCTTCAACAAATCTTGATAAAGAATTCTTTAAGTCCTTAATCTCATTTTCCAGGGATGCAATATGTAATTCATAACCAGCAATTTCTTGTTCACTGCAATTCATACACTCTTTTAGCACTTTGTTTATCGTTTTATAGTTCTCAACTTCTTGTTCGAGATTGTGTAATTTTTCAGATTCTTTTAAGCAGACATACTTTCCTTTTTCTATAGTTAAGAGTTTTTCAAACATAGCAGAGTTGAGATGTTTGAGTCTCTCATATTCTAATTTTAATTGTTCAATCTGTTCACTATTGTTATCAGATTTGGAGTTCAACTCTTCACTCAGCCTTTCCTCTCTTTGTTCAGTTTCTAATTTTTCATCCAACAATTTTTTGTTCTCTTCCCCCAAGGATGCAATTAAGTTTTTATGCCATACTAAATCACTGTGAAGGCTTTCATTCATTTCCTCTAGAAATTCACATTTATTACAAACTGATTTACCGAACCACTTTGATTCAGCTTGGAATTTTTATTTTTCAGTATCATCAAGACTTTTCTGAAGTTCTGCATTTACACCTTTAACAACTTCAAGTTTTTCATGAATCAAGTCATTTTCCTTCACATAATTCTCAAGTTTCTTTTCTGCCTATTCAATTTGATTTATGAGATCATTATTTTTAGATTTCAATTATTCTAGCTCTGAATTAACACAATCAAGATCTTTCAACAACTCTTCCTTTTGAACAAGATTATTGACATGAACCTGATCATCATTAGTCGAGCTAAGATTTTCTTTAAGTTCAACAACTTCACATGCAAGTTCTTGATTTTCCCTTGTAAATAAACTAATTTGTTTCTTAAGCATTTGGACATCAGACAAGCACGTATCATAGGACTGTTTCAGTTTTGAGCAATTTTCACATGAGGACTTTGAACTATTCAGATCAATTTTCTTTTTCAACTTTTTATATTATTTTCTCAACATCTCATGTGACTCTAATAGCTCACCATATGCATCCTGCCAATCATCTAACGTATAATTCTCAAAAGGGTTTACCTGATCATCTTCCTCTTCTTCATTTTGGCTGCTACTTTGATTACTACTGTGATCACTCTGGGTTGCCATCAAGCATTGATCATCATTTTCATGGCAGGCAGTCTTCAGTTTGTCCACTATATCTCTTGCAGATCTGCAATCATGAAAGCAAGAGTGGAATCCCCTATTAGTAGCTGCCTTTAACATCTCAAAGGCTTTCTGGTTTTCAACACACATCGATCTATGATTATCAGTCCATTTGGACTTATACTTAGGTAGTCTATGTGGACCATGTGAAATTAATTTTCACAGATCTGGATCGACAGTCTTAACAAACATATGCAAGTTTTTAAACCACATATTAAAATCCATACCGTCGAAAACTGGTGGATGAGCCATGGAGGCAAACCAACAAACAATTTTAAAATAATATGCAGAAGACAGTGATGCACCGAAAGCTAGCAGGATCTTCTGCAGATCGCTGGATCTGGAAGTTCAGAGACTCGCTCTGATACCAATTGTTAGTCTGTATGGACTAGGTGCACTGGTGCACACAAGGATTCAGAGGGGGGGGTAAATGAATCCCCTTTAAAAATTCTACCCAATTTAAAGACTTAAACAGAAGACTTCAAACTTCTTGCGGAAATAAAACTGTTTAAGCTCTGCTGAATCTGCAAACTAATGAGGCGTTAGATGGAACACATGAACTGCAACAAGCAGACTCCCAAGTAAATCTATGCAGCTAAATAAACCCAAGCAACCATGTGTAAACAAATTCCTATTAGACACAACCGTAGATAGAAGCGAGCTTAGCATACATCTAACGGTTGATGATAGAGCAATCAAACCACAGACACAAAAGCAATCGCACAACACCAGGGATTTTTAGGTGGTTCGGTCCACAGACCTACCTCCACCCCACACTCTAACCAGAGTGTGGCTTACTGCTGCCAAACAGCTTGAAACTGCTGGGCGTCACAGCTTGCCTACAAACGCTGCCTAACAGCTTGAACCAGAGGAACACACTCCTCTCTTCTTCCAACCCGGAAGGAACCACTAGTGACACCTAGTCACTAGCAACCAGAGACCTAAGTCTCTCTTCCTCCAAACTAGAGGAAAACCACAAGCGACACCCCGTCACTTGCAAACCAGAGGACCAATCCTCCCTTCCTCCAAACCGGAGGGAACCTAGCGACACCCAGTCACTAGCAACCAGAGACCCAAGTCTCTCTTCTCCTGAGTCCACAGGAGGAACCCCGACCTCAAACCAGAGAATCGGAAAATACAATTGAAAAGGAAAGCAACAAAAGAAAATTGAACAAACAGAAAAAGAAAACGAATGTAGCTCTCGCAGGAGTAGTTTGGTCTAGATCTGATCCAGAACCCGACAGATAGCTGGACACTACCTGCTACAATCTCTATCACTCTCTCTTCTCTTTCTCTTCTCTCGATCCTCTCTTCTTCTCTTTTCTTCTTTTTGTTCTCTTATCACACACCCGCTCTCTCTTCTCTTTTCTTCTCCTTCTTCTTCTTTCTCTAAGGCGGCACTCAAGCTTCAGCACTTCTCCATATCTGCTACTTATAGCCAGCTGAGAGATGGGCGTGTGGAGACCACTTTTCCCGCCCAAACTTTCATCCAGATCTGATCCCCACTGGACACGTGGCAGCATCTGAGCATAATGACTTTCCACGTGTCACGAGCAATAGCTTGCTTTCTACCTCGGATCATGTGCCCTTCTTATCGCAGTTCGAGCTCACGTGCTTCTTTAGTTCTGCCCTCAAAGTGTTTGATCGTGGGCCTTACCTGTCATAGCAAAGAACAAGCATAACAGTCAGTGTTATTAACTAGGAGGAGTAGATTTTGCACAGACTTTGAATAGCATAAGACTAAGGTGCACATACTTTATAACAAGACATGCACGGATGTTGGGTATGCACAAACTTTGTGTGTATGCGTGATGCAAATCATGCACGGATCTTTATATGCTTATAGCAAGAATAGCACCGAGTATGCATGTGTTTCTACAAAAGTATGCACGGACTATGAAAAGAACCACGGACTATGAAATGCAATGCACGGACCTATCCTCTTAAGGATTGAGATATGCACGGACTCTGAATTGAGAGATGCAAGGACCTTTTATTGCATAAAAGAGATGTGCACAGACTTTAGTCGTGCATAAACAGACTTTGCACGGACGTTGTATAGCTCAAACGTAGGTAAAGATAGGAATGCACCGACGTTGATCCTTTGAAACCAAATCTTGCACCGACCGTGCTACTATGAGACACATAGTAAGACTCAAAGACACAGACGTAATATGAGACGCACACTTGTACTAAGACACAGATGTGCATAAGATGCAACATAAGACGCAAGCACCACAACCGTCATATGCATAAGATGCAATATGAGATGCAAGCACCACATCCCTCATATGCATAAGATGCAATATGAGACACAATATAAGATGCAAATAGCACTGTGCAAAAGATACGCAGGATATGCACCAAGTCTAGGCCATATGAGACGCAAAGTAAGGCGGACACAAAGTGTGCACCGACTTTGCATATTTACACAAAATATGCACCGAGCTTAGCAATACATATAAACCAAGTATGCACCAAGTTTTATTAAGAAGCAACAAACATATGCATCGAGTTGAACAGTGAGTGCACGGACTCTCTACATACGCAAATGAAAATATTTGTGTGCCTCTACCCTGTATGATGAAATGCCAAGCGTGCACTCTGATGAAGTTGTATGCAACATAACATGCAAAGACCAGATGCTCATTCAATCTTTCATACAAACACAGTGTGACTTATAGTGTTTGCTATCATCAAAACCACATGGGCACAATATGGCAGTCGGGAGACACGTGGATAGAAGAGGTTCCATGAGTGCGAGTGTGCAAGTGATTGTGGGGAATCGTGTACTGGAGGTCTTTCCCCACCGACCATAAGTAGTCGGTGTTTATTTACATCGGATTGAATACGAACACCTTTGTTCCGTGCTGAAGAGAAGTTTGTATATATTTGAAGCCGTGGATAGAGGACTGGGGGCATTCCGCAGCTGTGAGGGCGCATTTGATTGGGAGGTTTGATTTACTGGAGTGGGAGACACTAGACACACACTGGGTAGTGCGGGAGGAGGCTAAGACCCAAATGCAGGTGTGTTTGTTCAACTGGTTTTATACTTTATGGAAGTCACAAGGGCTATATAAATGGGCCTAGGAGGCCAAAGTACAATCGGTGCAAGCCACGAGATAGTTCCGACACGTGGGTCAGCCCCCGGGTCAATGCATAACAAGGCAGACATCCATGTGTTTTTATAGAGGCTCTCCTCGATGTTGTGCATCCCTTAGTTTTGATGATGACAAAAGATATGTTTGACTAATCAACAATCTACTATCTTCATAACACGTGCAAGTCATTTGATTGATCCTTCAATATAAAGCAATGAACTCATGGCAAGTTGATGATGAACAAAAGATATGTTTGACTAATTCAATGTAAAAATGATAATTCAAGTCACTTCTGATAGTTCAAGTAATTTCAGGTCTACTGAAGTATAAGTGAAATCAGTAAATCAGAAGAAATGTCAAAGGTTGCTTGTCGACCAGAGAAGTAGTCATTGTCGACCAACGAATCCAACCAAACACAGTTCAAGCTATGTTTTCTCTGTACGCGCTCTGGTTGTCGACCAGAGCCCTGCCCGTTGTCGACCACGAAGCAATACAAGAGAATCCAACTCTGTACAGACTTTTCCTCCGTACAGACTTTCCTCTGTACAGACTCTCCTCTGTACAGACTTCGGTGGTCGACCAGTTACTTTTCCGCTGTACAGACTTCGGTGGTCAACCAAAGGTCTGCTCGTTGTCGACCACGGAACAGACAGAGCATCAGACAAAACTGCCATACATCTGGACATTGCCCCTTGTCGACCAGCGACAGGGCTATTGTCAACAATGAGCGATACGAGCGTCAGCCTGAAGAACCAGCCGTCTGGACAATGCTCATTGTCGACCAGAGACAGGGTCGTTGTCGACCACAAGCGGAACCGCGTCTAGAACCGAAATCCAACCGAATTTAGTTTCTGTTGAGAAAAACCTGCAGGTTGCTGTTGCAGGTTGTTGGGCTGTTCAGAGGATAAGATTCCGCACGGGATTCAAGGAGAGAATCGTGCTAAGAACCGGTCAAACCTCTTCTAGATTTTACTTAATCTTCTCCCTGTTTTTTAGCGGGTAATCGAACAGGTTTGCACTTGCGCGGGAAACAGCTCCGAGCTTGATAAGAACTGGTGCAAAAAGGAGAAGAGAACACAGAGAACTGAATATGGAAAAACAGAGAAGAAGCTAAGGAAGATCAGGATCAGAAGTTTCTCTAATCAGAAAAGGAAGAGTGGCTCTCCTACAATCAAAAAGCTGCAGAAGACAGAAGTGCTCTTCGGTGCTGCAGAAAGAAGACCTGGCTCAAGGCGTTGCAAGTTCCAGCAGCAAGGCAGCTGAAGGCATCCTGCTGGAAGTCCTACAGGGAGTCTTGCCTTGTTCTCTATGTGATTGAGTCCCAAGCTGAACTCCTTAATTACTCTGCTTCAAACGTTTATGTTCAGCTCTGTTACAAGTTTTTCTACTCATCTTTACAACTAGTGTCAAGCTGTGTGGCAGCGGGTACAAGCTGTGTGTCAGCAGGAAGAAGCTGTGTATCAGCGGTGTATTTATTGAGATCAGGATTTCTCATTAGTGAAGCCTTGCTCAAGTTGAGCAAGGGGTGGATGTAAGTCTCAGGAAGAGACTGAACCACCTAAAAATCCTGTCTTGTGGTTTTGCTTGTGGTGTGTGCTCTTCCTATTGTTTGCTATCGCTATAGTTATCAGTTTTATCTTTGCAATCCATCGTTTGCTTAAGATCTAGTTGATCCTTGGTTTATTAATTGAAAAAAAGGGGCTAGATCTATTCACCCCCCATCTAGATCTATTCAGTCCGTACTCAACACGTGGTATCAGAGCCAGACTCTCCAAAAATGTGGTCTAACAACCAGGAGAGGCCTGCCGGACTGAACTCTAGAAGTCTAATGGCTGAGGGACACTCAGTAACTAGACCACCATATTTCGATGGAAATGATTTCTCATACTGGAAAAATCGTATGCAGGTGTTCTTGAGAGCACAAGATCATGAGATGTGGAGAGTAGTAAGCCGAGGACCCTACGAGCTGCCCGAAGATGAGGATACCTGGACCAGAGAACAGGTCAGAAAATCAACCATCAACTGGGGAGCCATGAACGTAATGCAATGCGCACTACACCCCACGGAGTTCTCACGAGTTTCACAATGTGCAACGGCCAAGGAAATGTGGGATCGACTAGTAGTAATCTATGAAGGTACTTCAGAGGTAAGGGAGTCAAAAGCAAATATGCTAGTTTCAGAATATGAAATGTTTAGAATGAAAACTGACGAAAATATTTTTGAAATGTATGCTAGACTAGTGCAATTAACGAATAGTTTAAAGAGTCTAGGGAAAACCTACAAGGAACAGGAATTAGTGAGGAAGATCCTAAGATCCCTCACTCCTATGTGGCATACCAAGGCCACAGTAATTGAGGACTCAAAGAACCTCACCACTATGACTGTGGATGAACTAGTGGGATCCCTAATGGCCTATGAGGTTAATCTGAAAAGAAAAGAAGATGAGGGCAAGAAAAAGAACCAGCTCGCCCTAAAAACTAAAATAGGCACCTCTGAACTATCTGACACTGATAACTCATCTAGCACAGGTGAGGAAACTGGTGAGCTAGCCATGTTAACAAGAAAATTCAAAAAGTTTCTGCGGAAGGAAGGTAAGGGATTCAGGAATCCTAAGGGCATGGTAAGAAAGTCATCTCAGTTTAAGTTTGATAAAAATAAAACTTCATCTAACAAACTTGTCTGCTACAACTGCAGGAAACTAGGACACATAAAGGCTGAATGTCCAGAGACTCCTAAGAAATCAAGCTTCAAGTGGAAAGGCAAGCAACTAAAAGCAATGATAAGCACATGGAGCGAGGAGGAGGAAAGCAGTAAGGAGGAAACAACTTCCGAGGAAGAAGAAGGAAACATCTGTTTGATGGCCAAAGGAGATAGCGATGATCTTGAGGTAATCCCCCCGTTTCAAGATTTTTCTAGCTCAGATTGGGAAGAAGTCTACTCAGACTTACTTGATGCATATGAAAGAATTAGAAAGGAAAATAAGAGTTTGAAGAAAAAGCTTAATCAGGTCAATAATGACAGCAACCCATTTGCCAACAGAACTGAACTAGAATTAGAAATCACCACCTTGAAAAATAAGCTGAAACAATACGAGACAGATGAAGAAAATGTCAAATGGCTGTTAGAAGAAAATGAGTCACTGAAAAACACAATTGATGAGGTGAAATTAAAGACTCAAGAAAGTGAACAGCAAACTAAGGTAACTCAAGAAAGAAACAACTCACTCAGGGAGGAAAACTGTCAACTTCTGGAAGAAATAGAAAGAATCCAGAGTGAACTGAAAAACAAACAGGAAACCTTGGAAAAAATGACTAAAGGTCAAGAAAACTTAAATGCTGTCTTGGGAATAAAAGTAAACTTTCAAAAAGAAGGGTTAGGATACAATCCTACGGCTAAAAAGGAATTCCAAATAAAAACCGTAACTGGGATAGCTGACTCAAAAGGAAAAGGGCCCCTAATCAATCTATACCAAGACAAACAAGAGGATGTAGCTGAATGCTCCTCCAAAAGGAATAATGTCACCAAGGAAGAGAGAAACATTAAAGAGAAAACAGTCAATCAACATAAGCTTAAAAATAATAGACAAGAAACTCAAATTCACAGAAATAACCAAACAAACCAAGTACTAAATCAAGTTAAAGGACATAAATCTGGAAAACAAGGTGTCTGGAGACAGGCTGGTCGACAACCGACCCCTCCTCTGTCGACCAGAGGATCTGCCAGAACAGGCGCTGGCGTCTGGAGAAGCAGTGGTCGACCACAGACATACCAGATGTCGACCAGAGGAACTGCCAGAACAAGCGCTGGCTTCTGGAAAAGCAATGGTCGACCACAGACACACCAGATGTCGACCATGACCAGACACGCAAACAGAAACCACAGATTTTCTCAGGTGAAACAAAATGAAAATTGGAAATCAAAAAGGTGGATTCAGATTAAAGAAACATTAGAACAAAAGCCACCCAATCTGAACAAGTTCAGAGACGAAAAATTAAACTGCTCTAAGAAAACTGGGTTCCCAAAGGATTGTTACAGCAATTTCACAATTTTACAAGTTATCTTGGACCCGGGTACCATTGGGGTCCAAAAATTTCTGTGTAATTCATGATGCAGGAATGTCTGGCAGCCATGCACAATAAGTGGTACTTAGATAGTGGTTGCTCAAGACACATGACGGGAGACAAGACCAAGTTCTCCCAACTAAGCTCAAAAGATGGAGGTTATGTGACCTTTGGAGGAAATAACAAAGGTAAGATCATCGGGACAGGTAAAATAGGTAAGAACTCCTCAAACAGTATTGAAAATGTACTGCTGGTAGATGGACTGGAATATAACTTGCTGAGCATCAGTCAGCTTTGCGACAAAGGCCATAAAGTAATATTTGACTCCAAGATCTGCAAAATTATTGAACCAAATTCAGATATAGTCAAGTTTATGGGCCAGAGAGTAAATAATGTCTACATGATAGACTTGGATGATCCAGCCCACTCCAACTTGTGCCTAACCGCCAAGAAGGAGGACTTAACCTGGTTGTGGCACCGAAGGCTAGGGCACGTTAGCTATAGGGTGCTGCACAAACTTGTGAAAAATAAAATGGTTCTTGGTTTGCCTGAAATTTCGTTTGCTCAAAATGTCAAAGTATGTAAAGCATGCACCCAAGGAAAGCAAACAAGAAAATCATTCAAAGGTAGAACTGAAAGTCAGTCATCTAGACCCCTAGAACTTGTACACATGGACCTTTTTGGCCCAACCAGAATTGCCAGTCTGAGTGGTAAGAAATATGGTTATGTTCTAGTGGATGATTTTTCCAGATTTACATGGGTAATGTTCTTATCACATAAAAGTGATGCCTTTCATGAATTTCAGGAATTTTACAAAAGAATGAAGCAGGATGGTAAGTCCAAAGTGTGTACAATCATATCTGACCATGGGGGGGAGTTTGAAAATTCTGATTTTGATGTATTCTGCAGAAACAAGGGCATAACCCACAGATTCTCCTCACCAAGGACACCGGAGCAAAATGGAGTTGTAGAGAGGAGGAACCGCACTCTTGTTGAGATGGCTAGAACCATGTTGGTTGAAGCTAATCTTCCAAGGAAGTTTTGGGCTGAGGCTGTCAACACAGCATGCTACATTGTAAACCGGGCAATGGTAAGACCATCTAGTGCAAAAACTCCATATGAAATGCTCAAAGGTAAGAAACCATCTCTAGCTCATCTTAGAATCTTTGGTGCAAGATGTTTCATTCATAACAACGATAAAAGAGTGTTGGACAAGTTTGAACCAAAGAGTGACTCTGGAATATTCTTGGGCTATTCTGACCGATCAAGAGCCTATAGGGTTTTTAACACCAAAGATCAAATTGTTGAAGAATCCCCTCATATCTCATTTGATGAAGTCAATGATCTTATTAAAAATGAACAGGTCAGCAAGGAGGAAGAAGATGGAGAATTTCTGAAAGACAAAGAAGAACCGAAGGAGAATGAAGAAGCACAGAATCAAGAAAGAAACCAAGGTAATTCTAATGATCAGACCGAAGGAGAGATCATCTCAGGTAACAATCTTGAAAACTTGAGACTTCTTAGAGATCATCCCTTAGATAACATTATTGGTGGAATACATGATCCTAGGAAGACTAGATCTCAAATTAAGGCCATAAATGAACTGGATCAACTTGCTCTTGTGTCCCAAATAGAGCCCAAATCTGTAGAGGAAGCCTTAAAAGATGAATCATGGATAAATGCTATGCATGAAGAACTAAATCAATTTGAAAGAAATCAGGTGTGGAGCCTTGTCCCTAGACCTACATCTCACCCTGTAATTGGAACCAAATGGGTATATAAAAATAAGTTGAATGAAGAAGGGGTTGTAATGAGAAACAAGGCTCGGCTTGTGGCTAAAGGATACAACCAGGAATTTGGGGTTGATTTTGAAGAATCATATGCTCCAGTTGCTAGATTAGAAGCCATCAGGATATTGTTAGCCTTTGCAGCATCTCATGGAATCAAATTACAACAAATGGATGTAAAAAGTGCTTTTCTAAATGGCATTATAAAAGAAGAGGTCTATGTGGAACAACCCCCTGGTTTTGAAAATGATGAACTTACTAATCATGTTTTCAAATTGCACAAAGCCTTGTATGGATTAAAGCAGGCTCCTCGGGCTTGGTATGAAAGGTTGAGCTCCTTCCTCACCAAAAAGGGATACTCAAGAGGTAAAATTGATCAAACATTATTTTCCAAGACCCAAGGTAAGCATATACTGATTGTACAAATCTATGTGGATGATATTGTGTTTGGATCTACTGAAACCTCTTTGTGTACTGAATTTGCAAATTTAATGACTAATGAGTTTGAAATGAGCCTAATGGGTGAGTTACAATTCTTTCTTGGATTGCAGATCTCACAATGCAGAGAAGGATATTTTATAAATCAATCCAAGTACATAAAAGAAATGTTGAAGAAATTTGGCATGGAAAGCTGCAAGCCAATCGAGTCACCCATGGGTACAAGTGCAACCTTGGAAGCAGATACAAAAGGTAACATGGTAGATGCCAAGAAATACAGAGGTATGATCGGATCCCTACTATACTTAACTGCATCAAGACCAGATATTCAGTTCAGTGTATGCATGTGTGCTAGATATCAGTCTAGTCCTAGAGAATCACATTTAGGAGCTGTCAAGCGCATCTTTAGATACCTTGCCGGCACCCAAGAATTGGGTTTGTGGTATCCTACCTATTGCAAACTAGATCTGATTTCATATTCGGATGCTGATTATGCTGGTTGCAAAATTGATAGGAAGAGTACTAGTGGATATTGTCAATTCTTAGGTGGCTGTTTAATATCATGGGCTTCTAAGAAGCAACACTCTGTGGCACTCTCCACTGCTGAGGCTGAGTATGTCGCAGTAGGAAGTTGTGGTACACAGGTTATGTGGATAAAACATCAACTCCACGACTACAATATAGATCTTGGCTGTGCACCCATTTTATGTGACAACACTAGTGCTATTAACTTGTCTAAAAACCCCATTCAACACTCTAGGACAAAACACATTGAGATCCGTCATCATTTTCTGAGAGATGAGGTATCCAAAGGAAATTTCATGCTTCAATTTGTAGAAACTGAAAAATAATTGGCAGATATCTTCACTAAACCCCTTAACAATGACAGATTTTCCACTTTAAGAAGGGAGTTGGGTTTATGCAGAACATCATCTGAAAATTATTGAAATATTGATATGTTCTGTTTATGGCTTTCTGTCATTTCTGCAAGTAGTTGTGTCAGTTAAATGTCTACTACCGGTAGGATTGGGGGTTCAACTGTTTACTCCAGCAAGTTCTGCAAATTCCTGGCTTTGCTACTGGTTAGCTCTGGTGGTCGACCCAAGACAAGGCATTGGTCGACCAAGACATCAGGACAGGAGACTGTTTGGTTCTGTGATTATGCAGGTGTCGACCATAGGCGGTCCCATGGTCGACAACAGACTTGTCAGCAAGCAGATGTCAATATCAGGCAGGATCTGTGACTGCGCAGATGTCGACCAGAGACAGCTCCATGGTCGACAATGGAAGGTAGAAAATCGTCTGATTTGATTAAACTAAATTGGGCACTGATCCGTCTTCACTCAATCATCTTCATCCATACTTTCCATTCCTTGTGTCTTTCTATCTCATCCTGGCCAACATAATTGTTTATTTCAGCATGGATTCTCAAATTGAGGGGGAGAAAAAGTGTAAACTCATTCCTTGGTAAAACATTGAATAACCTAACCATATCTTCCACTAAAATCACCAAAGTAATCAATAAGAGTAGCGGTTGAGTGTAGTAATGAGGATTTGGACTGTACTACTTCAATAAAGTCAAGCCATAACTATGATTCTGTCACATGATTTTGAAGACTTATGATTTTTAGTAGTGAGTCGGTTTCTCTACCTGTGCTAATTCTGAACAGTTAATATAAATCCAATAATATAGCATGAATGCACGTGGAATACGCCATAATTCTGTCTTCATGGTAGAGCAATGGATTGGATTCTGAGAAACTACTGCCTCCCATGTTAAAGAAAAAATTGGATGAAAAATAAGTGAGAGGCATGTGTGTCATGAAGAATCAATCTATCTCTGTTGCTCTCAAAAATTATTGAGATTGGGCATACTGAGTAACTGGGGATATTGGCGTCTGATAAACGTATATCCTCACGGATAAAAGGTGTGTCCCAGTTAAAAGTGGAATGGTTAGACATGCTAAGTAGCCGAGGTTTCTGGCGTGTAAAAAGCGTGTCTCCTCGTGTAGAAAAGCATGTGATAAACCTGACCACAGCTTTCAAAATACTTCAAAAAGCAAAACTCAAAATTATCCAAAATGACAGAGGAACATGGTTGACCAAAGGCATGACATGCAAAGACAAACTGAAAACACTATTCAGCTAGCACAGTTAGTAAAACAGCCTCACGAATTCTATTATAAGTTTGAGAAGTCATATGGAGGAAAATTAGATATGGGGCGCAAGTTTATTGGTGCAATACCTTCAAATTCAATGAACCACAAGGCCCACTCTACTTGTTTACAAGGTGGTCTTTGCTATGAGTGGATAGGTTAAATAAATATTTCATTAAGGAAAGGGTGTACACTTTAATTAAACCCCCAATTTTATTTCGGCTGATTTATTCCTGTCCTCTCGTTTTCCACATCGCGTTGGTTCCACTACCCTAGGTTTTAAGACTCCGGTCCTACTCTCTGATATCCTGCCCTATAAATTACACCGACTGGGTCCCCAATCTTCTCACCCTCACCGTTTTCACCATTCACGGTCGTCCTCCGTCTCCAGTCCCCTTTTCGACCCCTTGTGCATCCCTCTCTCGCCTCAACTCGTTCTCTCGCATCCCTCCACCATGGTTCCGCCGCGTGCTCAGAGGTCGTCCAAGCGAGCAAGGGATAAGGTTCCTGCCGAAGCGCCGTCGCCGTCCAAGCACTCCAAGCAGACGGTCACGCAGGGTCAGCCATCGACCCCTCAGCGGTCGACAACGGATGCGACCGCAACTTCAGATATGCCCATCGTCCATCCCGTATCTGGTTCACTGAAGCCCCGGACCATCTTACCACCGAGAATAGTAGATTTCTCCGATCAGCAGCTGATGGAGATGTTCCCGGAGCTGCGGGAAGTTTTGGACGCCCAAGGCTGGACAGAGTTGTCTCTGCACATACTATGTATTCCCCACAGCTTGTGCAAGAGTTTTACCACAACCTGCAAGTCGTGGATGATAAGGTCTATTCAGTAGTTCAAGGTGTCGTCGTCAGCCTCGACTTCAAGCTACTCCACAAGGCGCTGCACATCTCCCGGCATGGTGCTGCCTTCAATCCTGAGGATTTTGACTTCAAAGCAGCTTATGCCATGGTCACCGGCCAACCAGTTCTTGAGGTTCTCCCAAAATCCCTCAATGCCAACACTTTTCCTCCTCTTCATCGGTTGCTCCATCACCTTCTTACCACCATAATCCAACCACGAGGAGGCGCCAGGGAACATGTCAGTCGACTTCACCTATTTCTTCTCCATGGCCTCATCACACGTCAACCAATCTGCCTTCCCAAGCTCATGCAGAACACTTTCAAAACCCTCTTGCATTATCCCCTGAATTCTCTTCCATATGCTGCCCACATAACTGCCATTTTGGAAGCAGCAGATATACCCATTCCTCACGCTCCGCGCGTTGTCATTCCCAAACGGCACGTATATTCGTTCCATTACGTGACCACATTTTTGGGCTATAAGAAGATAGGAGATCAAGTCCAGCGCACCCTACCATCCAAGGGTAAATCCACAGCACCATTGTCTCCCTCTTCTCCACCACAGACACCAATTCATGTTAGCCCTGCTGCAACCCCTCCACCTGTGGTGCTTCCCACTCACACTCCCACTTTTACCACCACTGCTACCCATCCTCCACCTTCACTCGCTATTGTGCCATGGCTACCAGGCACTGCAGCCACTCATATTCCATCTACGTCTGTTCCACCTACGTCTACTTCTGCTCCACCACCTCCTTCCACTTCCAACACTGAGTCTCACGGAGTGCTTCTCCAGATAGCATCTCAGCTGACCTCCCTCTCAACTCAATTCCAATCCTTTCAAGAAAGTATGAATGCTGCAACCGGGCGCTTGGAGCTGAAAGTCCAAAGACTAGAGCAGCAGATGGAGACCAGGTTCATCAAGCAACAGGAACACTCAGAACATGCTAGTTCTCGGTTTAACAGACTGGTTGCCACATTAGCTGAAGTGTCAGCAGAGATGGGGACACACATTGAGTTCACCAACCAGTAGATTAAACAGAATCACCATGCTACTATCTCAGAGATCCAGAAGCTTAGGCTTTCTTATGCCCACATAGTTGACAAGCTGGATCGGATGGCAGAGAATGTGAAGCCCGAGACTTCTTCGTCCTCCTCAGAGTGAATGTCTGGATACTCCTCTTTTTGCTGTTGACAAAGGGGGAGAGAGAGTCTTTGTGTGTCATTGTGTGTCTAGGTGTCCTTGCCTTTGTTTTTGAGTCATTCATGTAACTCATGTTATGATACTTTTGAAAGGCATATCAAATGAATTTTTTGGCTGAAATCTGTGATAATGATACATGTTCTGATAGTTTCTGAATGGCATATCAAATGCATTTTCTTGTTGAAATAATCTCCTGATGATCACAATGACTCATGGTTGTCATCATCAAAAAGGGGGAGAATGTTGTGCATCCCTTAGTTTTGATGATGACAAAAGATATGTTTGACTAATCAACAATCTACTATCTTCATAACACGTGCAAGTCATTTGATTGATCCTTCAATATAAAGCAATGAACTCATGGCAAGTTGATGATGAACAAAAGATATGTTTGACTAATTCAATGTAAAAATGATAATTCAAGTCACTTCTGATAGTTCAAGTAATTTCAGGTCTACTGAAGTATAAGTGAAATCAGTAAATCAGAAGAAATGTCAAAGGTTACTTGTCGACCAGAGAAGTAGTCATTGTCGACCAACGAATCCAACCAAACATAGTTCAAGCTATGTTTTCTCTGTACGCGCTCTGGTTGTCGACCAGAGCCCTGCCCGTTGTCGACCACGAAGCAATACAAGAGAATCCAACTCTGTACAAACTTTTCCTCCGTACAGACTTTCCTCTGTACAGACTCTCCTCTGTACAGACTTCGGTGGTCGACCAGTTACTTTTCCGCTGTACAGACTTCGGTGGTCAACCAAAGGTCTGCTCGTTGTCGACCACGGAACAGATAGAGCATCAGACAGAACTGCCATACATCTGGACATTGCCCCTTGTCGACCAGCGACAGGGCTATTGTCAACAATGAGCGATACGAGCGTCAGCCTGAAGAACCAGCCGTCTGGACAATGCTCATTGTCGACCAGAGACAGGGTCGTTGTCGACCACAAGCGGAACCGCGTCCAGAACCGAAATCCAACCGAATTTAGTTTCTGTTGAGAAAAACCTACAGGTTGCTGTTGCAGGTTGTTGGGCTGTTCAGAGGATAAGATTCCGCACGGGATTCAAGGAGAGAATCGTGCTAAGAACCGGTCAAACCTCTTCTAGATTTTACTTAATCTTCTCCCTGTTTTTTAGCGGGTAATCGAACAGGTTTGCACTTGCGCGGGAAACAGCTCCGAGCTTGATAAGAACTGGTGCAAAAAGGAGAAGAGAACACAGAGAACTGAATATGGAAAAACAGAGAAGAAGCTAAGGAAGATCAGGATCAGAAGTTTCTCTAATCAGAAAAGGAAGAGTGGCTCTCCTACAATCAAAAAGCTGTAGAAGACAGAAGTGCTCTTCGGTGCTGCAGAAAGAAGACCTGGCTCAAGGCGTTGCAAGTTCCAGTAGCAAGGCAGCTGAAGGCATCCTGCTGGAAGTCCTACAGGGAGTCTTGCCTTGTTCTCTATGTGATTGAGTCCCAAGCTGAACTCCTTAATTACTCTGCTTCAAACGTTTATGTTCAGCTCTGTTACAAGTTTTTCTACTCATCTTTACAACTAGTGTCAAGCTGTGTGGCAGCGGGTACAAGCTGTGTGTCAGCAGGAAGAAGCTGTGTATCAGCGGTGTATTGATTGAGATCAGGATTTCTCATTAGTGAAGCCTTGCTCAAGTTGAGCAAGGGGTGGATGTAAGTCTCAGGAAGAGACTGAACCACCTAAAAATCCTGTCTTGTGGTTTTGCTTGTGGTGTGTGCTCTTCCTATTGTTTGCTATCGCTATAGTTATCAGTTTCATCTTTGCAATCCATCGTTTGCTTAAGATCTAGTTGATCCTTGGTTTATTAATTGAAAAAAAAGGGGCTAGATCTATTCACCCCCCCTCTAGATCTATTCAGTCCGTACTCAACACTCGAGATGAGGGACGTACCCGATTTGCCGAGGGAGGGCTAGACTGGATGGCAGGGAGAGATACTGGTCGTCGTCTGGAGGAGGGCCGGACGTGGCTCCGGATGAGCAGTCAGGTACGGGTCCTGAGGGGCGAGTATCTTTAGGCTGGAGAGTCTTGGCCGGCCCCAGGAATGTGGCTCCAGGGCCAGGGTCTGGCTAACTTGAGTCATTGGTCAGAGCGGTCGACGGCCAACTCCGGGTGAGCGATGGGTATGCAGTTCCGTGACGAAGGTAGGAGCGGCACCATGGCGCATGTGTGGCTGTTGTAGGTTGTCATACGCAGGCAGACCCGGGATGCGGGTGTGTTTATCATTATCATAGTGCCTTATGTGTGACGACGGCGTGCTTGTATGAGACGGCTAAATGTCGTATGAGGGGAGTGCGAGCGACATACCCTCGGCGAGTGAGAGCCGATCAACAAGCCAACCACGCGCACACACTTAGCTCCTCACGTCCTCGATCCTTGCTGGATGCCTGCGGAAGTCTGAGGGTGCAGCACTTAGATCATAGGTTCTTGCCTTTATATGCATGCCCTTCCTTATGAGCCCCCAAGGGGGCTTTTATAGGGGAAGGGAAGGGTTTAGGCGGACCAACCCAGGGGCTGGGTTTGGTCCGCGTAAACCCTTGAAAAAATATAGTTGTTTTTGTTTACAGAGTGTGGGAGGGAGAGTTTAGGTGTACCAACCCAGGGGCTGGGTTTGGTCCGCCTAAACCCCTCCCCGGAGGGGTTTACGTGGAGCAAAACTAAGCTTTTTGATTTTAAAAAATCCTTTTTTTAATGGATGGGGTTTAGGCGGACCAACCCCAGGTGTAACGCCTGAGAATTTTCTAAGAATTTTTTGGGATTAAAATATAACTACTAAGCAATTAAAAAGGCTTAATGGGCTATTAAGAAGGAATTAGTGAGTTATTTGAAACCATTTAAAGACCCTGTATTAACCAAAGGGCTAAGCCCAACTCAAATAGGCCCAAAGACCCAATTCCAAGACTTATAGACCCAACCCCATTAATAGAAATGTAAATTAGGTCATTTATAGAGTTAAAATGGGATGTATACATCAATTAGGGGATAAATAAGAGATAAAACGAAAATCTGAAAATTTCGGATTTAATGAAGCTTGGCGGTCTATCGCGCGACTGCCAGATCCACACTAGCGGTCCTCCCATGACCGCTAAGCCCTCCTGATTCCGTGAATGCGAGAAAATGTGAAAAGGTTGGATCTTTGGCATCCAAATCCCCAAGGATCGAAGTGTGTAGACATATAATCATGTCTAGGACTATTGGGAATCGATCCTACTCCAATTTAGGAATCTAGGTTCGATCTAATCTCTTAAACCCTAATAGAACCCTATAAATAGACCCTAACTTTGATTCATGCTAACCCTAATGTTGGCTCGCGTATTTCGAAGGTAAGGAAACCCTATCTCAGGTTGGTTATTTAGAACTTTATGTTCTTCTTAGTTTTATCTAACACACTTCCAATTTTCATGCTAGAAGACCAAGCCGTTGGAGAGATAGAGCATTTGAAAGTTGCTGGTTCGCAGCAGTCTACACAGGAACCAGAGTGTCGGTCCAATAAAGATCAGGAGATTAGAAACCCTAAACGAGGTTAGTTCAAGTTGGTCCTTTATAACTCTTTGTTACCCTTTGTATATTCTACCTACCCTAAAATTTTCATGGATTTAGGTCAAGAGGATTAGGAGATAGAAGGACGGGAAGTTGCTGGTTAGGCACAAGACGTGCAGGAACTAGGATCTACTTCCAGTCAGAAATCTAAAGTCTAGGGATCGAATCAAAGGTAGGTTATCTCATGAAAAGGCTAAATTAATGTGTTAGGAACAAAAGCTCTCTGTTCCGTCCTATTTTCATTAATTGCAAATGATGAATTTGAGATTTTATTATGACTGCGCATATAAGGTTAACATAGCATTCATGAACCTTGCCATTAATAGGAAATTGATAATTTTGGCTTACTTCACTCAAACCCATGCATCTCCATGTTATAATATAGTTACATCAGGCCTTATTTGCCCACTGGCATATTTTTCTATGCACCTATTTGCCTTAGATTTGGCTTGCTCTTCGAGTTTTATATTGTTTCCCACAGACAGAAAGAAACGGTCTTTCTATGACCGCCAGAGGTACCTAGCGACCTTGCGACAGACTGCTAAGCCCCATTAAGCGGCCATCCTATGATCGCTAATCGATTTCTGTAGTCTGAACTTTGTTAACTCTAAATAGATGGTAGATTGACCCTTTTGACTATATGTTAAGCCTACTTAATGAGGTCTTATCCCTAGTTTTGACTTTATATTCATAATATTTGTTATATTATGCACCATCCCTGATAGATTACATGTCTTATATGGTTTAAATGTTTATTTTTAACTTATGTTAATTTCATGCAAAAACCATATACTCTTATATTTATCTTAAATTTCATATGGTTCATGGACTTGTCTAGTTTTGATTTGATCGTTGTTTTCCCATGATCCCTTCTCATCTAGAGTCTTTTCTTAAGTACATGGTGCGTGGCCATTAGATACACTTTGCACTTAAGCACACAATCTTAGACTTGTGATCCTCTCCGTTGGATATTCCTTCCACCGGACTAGGTGATCTTATTTCAAGGCCTCCATAAGACTCCGCGAGCCTGTGATTTCCACTAGGATGCCGTGCTGTTTGTACCCTCAAAACCCAAATGCCTAGAGAGCACTTTACCGGAGTTTTCTAAGTTCTGGACCTTAGTGGCCCTCTGGAGACCGCAAGAGTCTAGTAGCGGCCATTGACTTGACCGCCAAGGATGCCCAGCGGCCCTGCCATGGCCGCATGGATCTAGTTCACTTGTAGCGTCAACTCTGTCAATAAACGGTCCTGCACTGACCGATAATGTATGAAAACGATCTCGTAAACGACCGCTATTTCCAGAAACGGCCCCGATATGACCGCTTTATACCTAAGTATTGATTAGAACAAGGTTTGACCCAAGGGTTGATTTTCCTATGATCCTAGATGGTCTAATGATTATTTAGAACCTAACACCTTGTTCAATAAGTTATTAATGAATTATGAAAGTTAATGAATATACCGTTATGTTGTCGGATTTCTTTCATGGCATAACCTAGTTATTAAATCATCCTTGATCTCATAATTTTAATTTGGTACGTTCTTACCTTGATTATTGTTATCATTTATTTGAACTTGTTCAGTATTGGCCTACATTATTGATATTTCTCGTGGAAGTAGCTTGATTTATAACTTGAAAATACAAGAGCGGGCACGAACAGTGTTCAAGGGCTCAACTCTAGTCCCCTCGGTAGATAGCCGGAAACATACTATAAACCATGGGGTATGATGAATACTGGTGTCGCATTGTGCCGGGAGTACTTTTTTTATAAACGGGTGAAGATCCACGAGACAATCTTGTGAAATTACATGCTTGCTAGTACACTCTCGTTACATGACTTTCTAGTGCATATGCTTTATGATTATGAAAAGTGCATTCTCGTTACATTCTTGTTCATGAAAGGTCAAGTTACATTCATGTTATATTCTTGTTTGATCATATTTCCAGTCTACATGAATTCTCATATCTCACCTTGATCATATCTGGTTACTTGTGTTACTTTGGTTTATTCACGTGTTCATCGTATTTCTATGACTTATCTTGCACTCTAGAGCTAAAATGTTAATTACTTAAACATTGCCTTCATGTTGATACGAAGATACCTACTGGGTATGTGTGCTCATTCCCTACTTTTCTAATCTTTTTCAAAAAATTCTAGCGGGTCGAATTCAGACTATTCAAGTGATAGATCCGAGAGTGATTAAAGAAGGAGTGAAGTCTTAGATTGTCATTAGTTGATAGTCAAGAGTCGCTATGTAATTTTCTATTTTTATTGAGTCTAGTTAGTCAAAGAGTCAAGAGTCAATCTCATGTAGCTTTGATTATTATTTAAATAAAGTAAAGATTTTGTTCAACTATTATGCATTCATTTCTTATGTGTGAATGTATTAGCGCTCTGATTATATTGCTCGCTTGAGGCGTACTAGCCGGCTGTTCACGTTCCCGATTGTTTCCGCTGCATAATCTCAGGCCGTGATAGTTAAAGTGGTATCAGAGCATAGGTCTCAAGACTTACTTATTCCTAGGAAAATGTCATGTCATAGGCTAAGTCCAAGGTTTAAGGACCCACACCTATGAACTAAGGAAAGAATTTCCCACCTATGTGAGATTTGGGTAGAGCCGGGATGAGATAGTTATTTAGAACTTATCTCTAAGTTAACTCCCTTTAATTTCGTAGGAATTAACAGATCGTTTCTTTTTCTCAGGTACCTTACTCTCTCAATGGCTCACCGTGTCGATTGGGGTGGAATGCAACAAACTGTTACGGGTCTCACCCAGGCCTTGTAAAATATGGCCCAAGCCGGCGTGAGGGTTGGTGCTGGTGATCTGCACCGTAACTTTCGGAGCCTGAACCCTCTATGATTTTCTAGTTCTTCCAACCCAGATGAAGCTGAAAACTAGATAGATGAAATGAACCGTATATTTGAGGTCATGCAATGTGCCGACCAGGAGAAGGTCTGTCTCGCCACTTTTCAACTTAATAAGGACGCGTGTACTTGGTGGAAGACCACTTCGGCACAACCCCAAAATGCCCAGCCTACTTGGAATGACTTTCTTACACTCTTCTGGGTGAAATACTTCTCTGAGCACGTAAAGCAGAGAAAGGCTGTAGAATTTACTTCGTTATGCCAAGGCATAATGTCGGTGGCGGAATATGAACTCCAATTCTCCCCGTTTGGCTCCTTATGCCAAACATTTGGTAAGCACAGATCTTTTAAAGGCCAACCATTTTCTAGATGGGTTCAGGCCCATCTTCATTCAACAACTTGGCTCGCAAAATATTTGGACCTATGCGGAGATGGTCCAATGAGCCCATCTATGTGAAAGGACCTTGGAGAAGGTCAAGAAACTCAAAGGTAAAGGAGAGGAGTCTAGCCGAAGGATGGATCGGCGTGGAAAGAAGGAGAAGTTCAGCATCATAGAACCTAACAAATCCCGTGATAGTAAGAAGAGATCCCGGAACGGGAGTGGTAGTGGCTACCAGAAGAACAATAAGGCTAAAGAAGATGATAAGCAACTCATGGCGACTTGCTCTTTCTGTGAGAAGTTCAGCCGCTGAGCTGAAGAATGTTGGAAATGCCTAGGGGCGTGTTTGCGATGTGGCAGTCGGGAGCACTGCATACCGGATTGCCCCCTTATGAAGGATCAATCTTCCAGCGGTGGACGCAAGCAACAGGCTCATCTTAACGCTGTTCTGGGTGATGATGAAGCGCCCAAGGATGATGGGCTAATGGAAGGTATCATTCAAATCTATTCCCATCATGTATTCGTGTTATTTGATACTGGTGCTTCTCATTCCTTTATATCTATTACTTTTGTAAAATTTTTGCCAATTTCATCAGTTCCTCTACCTTCGGACCTAGCTATCACTACACCCTTAGGTCCCGGAACTAAACTTACAACACACTACCCTGATAGTGAGGTAATGGTAGAAGGTCATAATCTTCCTGCAAACCTCGTATGCCTTGACATAGAAGGTTACGATACCATCCTAGGTGTACATTGACTTGTAGACCACGGCGCCTATATAAATTATCACAATAGGAGAATCTCTTTTCGGAAACCAGGTCTCCCATGATTTTCTTTCTTTGGTATCAAGTACAGGAAGCATCCTACCATTATTTCATCTCTTCCTGCTTGCAAACTCATTTCGCAAGGTTGTGAAGCTTTTCTTGCTTCCGTAATCATTACCGAGTCCAACGAAATCATCTTAGAGGATATTCCCATTGTGAATGAGTTTCCCGATGTGTTCCCATCGGATTTACCCAGTTTACCACCCGAAAGGGAAGTAAACTTCTCCATTGAACTCGTTCCTGGAGCAACACCTGTTTCAATAGCTCCCTACAGGATGTCTCCTACTGAACTCAAAGAATTGAAGAAACAACTTCAGGAGTTATTAGACAAGGACTCCATTCGACCTAGCACACCCCATTGGGGTGCGCCGATTTTATTTGTTAAGAAGAAGGATGGATCTCTCAGGCTATGTATCGACTATCGACGACTAAATCAACTCACTATCAAGAACAAATATCCGTTGCCGCGTATCGATGAGCTCTTTGATCAAATCTCCGGAGCGGAATATTTCTCCAAGATATACGTCAAATCGGGTTATCATCAGCTCAAGATCAAAGACGAAGACATATACAAGACTACTTTTCGGAGCAGATATGGGCACTATGAATTCGTGGTAATGCCGTTCGGGTTAACTAATGCCCCGGCAGCATTTATGCAACTTATGAATAATGTCTTTAGGCCGTATCTCGACCGATTTGTGGTCATTTTCATTGATGATATTCTTATATACTCCAAGACTAAGGAGGAACATGAAGAATACTTAAGAATAGCGTTGCAAATGCTAAGATAGCATCAACTCTACGCAAAGCTTAGCAAGTGCGAGTTCTGGCTAAAGGAGGTCTCTTTCCTCGGCCATATTATTTCAAAGGAAGGAATCACTGTCGATCTTTCTAAGGTAGAAGCTGTTAAGAATTGGAGCCATCCGACGACCGTGTCCGAAGTTAGAAGTTTTCTAGGTCTGGCTGGTTATTATAGGCGATTCATTAATGATTTCTCAAAAATTCCCGTCCCTTTGACTAGACTTACAAGAAAGGAGAACCATTTTATCTGGTCAAAGGATTGCGAAGAAAGTTCTCTAACTCTTAAAGACCATCTCACTATAGCCCCTATACTGGCACTACTCGTTGAGGGTGGTGGCTTTGAAGTCTATACCGATGCGTCTGACATTGGCCTAGGATGCGTTCTTATGTAAAATGGTAAGGTAATTTGCTATTATTCTAGGCAGTTAAAGCGTCATGAAGAAAACTACCCTGTGCATGATCTGGAACTAGCTGCGATTATATTCGCCTTAAAAATCTGGCGACACTACCTCTATGGGGAGAAGTTCACTATATTTTCAGATCACAAAATTCTAAAATACCTCTTCACCCAAACGGAATTAAACATGAGGCAACGCAGATGGTTGGAGTATCTCAAAGACTTCGACTTTACTATCTAATATCATCCAGGCAAAAATCATATGCTGATAACAGAAGGCGCGACCTAGAATTCCAAGTAGGAGACAACATATTCCTTAAGGTTTCTTCGGGTCGAGGTATTCACATATTCGGCATCAAAGGCAAGCTCACTCCGAGATTCATTGGCCCCTTTGAAATTCTCGAAAGGGTTGGTGAGGTCGCATATCGAATAGCTTTGCTCTCTCAATTAGCTGGGGTCTATGATGTATTTCACGTTTCAATGCTCAAAAGGTACGCCCCCGATCCATTCCATGTCAAAACTTATGACAACCTGGAGATTAAAAAGGATTTGACGTATGAACAAATGTCAATCAAAATAATTGAACGAGAAGTACGTCAATTTTGGAATAAAACTATCCCCATGGTCAAAGTCCAATTGAACAAATCTTGGCCACACGAAGCGACATGGGAAACAGAAGCAGCCATGCGTAAAAGATTTCCGGATATATTTTCAATATAAGTATACTCTCCTTAGCAAATCTTATTTCGATGAATTTAGGGACCAAATTCTTTGAAGTGGGGGAGGGTGTAACGCCTGATAATTTTCTAGAAATTTTTCAGGATTAAAATATAATTACTAAGCAACTAAAAGGGCTTAATGGGCTATTAAGAATGAATTAGAGAGTTATTTTAAATCATTTAAAGGCCCTAATTAACCAAAGGGCTAAGCCCAACTCAAATAGGCCCAAAGACCCAATTCCAAGACTTTTAGACCCAAGTTCATTAATAGAAATGTAAATTAGGTAATTTACGGAATTAAAATGGGTTATATACATCAATTAGGGGATAAATAAGAGATTGTAAGAAAATCCAAAAATTTTGGATTTAATGAGACTTTGCGGTCTATCGTGCAACCGCCAGATCCACACTAGCGGTCCTCCCATGATCGCTAAGCCCTCCTGATTCCGTGAATGGGAGAAAACGTGAAAAGGTTGGATCTTTAGCATTCAAATCCCCATGGATCAAAGTGTGTAGACATATAATCATGTCTAAGACTCTTGGGGATCGATTCTACTCCAATTTAGGACTCTAGGTTCGATCTAATCTCTTAAACCCTAGGTGAACCCTATAAATAGACCCTAACTTTGATTCATGCGAACCCTAATGTTGGTTCTCATATTTCGAAGGTAAGGAAACCCTATCTCAGGTTGGTTCTTTAGAAGTTTATGTTCTTCTTAGTTTTATCTAACACACTTCAAATTTTCGTGCTAGAAGACCCAACCGTTGGAGAGATAGAGCATCTGAAAGTTGTTAGTTTGCTGTAGTCTGCACAGGAACAAGAGCGTCGATCCAGTAAAGACCAGGAGATTAGAAACCCTACATGTGGTTAGTTCAAGTTGGTCCTTTAGAACTTTTTGTTACCCTTTGTATATTCTTCCTACCCTCCAATTTTCATGGATTTAGGTTAAGAGGATCAGGAGATAGAAGGACGGAGAGTTGTTGGTTTGGCACATGACGTGCATGAACTAGGATCTACTTCCAGTCAGAAATCTAAATTATAGGGATCGAAACAAAGGTAGGTTATCTCATGAAAAGGCTAAATTAACATGTTAGGAACAAAATCCCTCTATTCCCTCCTGTTTTCATTGATTGTACATGATGAATTTGAGATTTTATTATGACTGTGTGTATATGGTTAACATAGCATGCATGAACCTTACCCTTAATAGGAAATTGATAATTTTGGCTTACTTCACTCAAACCCATGCATCTCCATATTTTAATATAGTTGCATCAGGTCTTATTTACCCACTGGCATATTTTTCTATGCACCTATTTGCCTTAGTTTTGGCCTGCTCTTCGAGTTTTATATTGTTTGCCACAGACAGAAAGAAACGGTCTTTCTGTGACCGGCAGAGGTACCTAGCGGCCTTGTGATAGACCGCTAAGCCCTGTTAAGCGGCCATCCTATGACCGCTAATCGATTTCTGTAGTCTGTACTTTGTTAACTCTAAACAGATGGCAGATTGACCCTATTGACTATATGTTAAGCCTAATTAATGAGGTCTTATCCCTAGTTTTGACTTTATATTCGTAATATTGGTTATATTATGCACCATCCCTGATAGATTGTATATCTTATATGGTTTAAATACTTATTTTAAACTTATATTAATTTCATGCCAAAACCATATACTCTTGTATTTATCTTAAATTTCATATGGTTCATGGACTTGTCTAGTTATGATTTGATCATTGTTTTCCCACGATCCCTTCTCATCTAGAGTCTTTTCTTAAGTACATGGTGCGTACTCCAGTGCGTGGCCATTAGATACACTTTGCACTTCAGTACACAATCTTGGAGTTGTGATCCTCTCAGTTGGATATTCCTTCCACCGAACTAGGTGATCTTGTTTCAAGGCCTCCATAAGACTCCGCGAGCCCGAGATTTCCACTAGGATGCCGTGCTAGTTGTACCCTCAAAACCCAAATGTCTAAAGAGCACTTTACCAGAGTTTTCTAAGTTCTGGACCTTAGCGGCCCTCTGGAGACCGCCAGAGTCTAGTAGCGGCCATTGACTTGACCGCCAAGGATGCCTAGCGGCCCTGCCATGACCGCATGGATCCAGTTCACTTGTAGCGTCAACTCTATCAATAAACGGTCCTGCACTGACTGCTAATGCATGAAAACGATCCCGTAAACGACTGCTATTTCCAGAAACGAGCCCGATATGACCGTTTTATATCAAGTATTGATTAGCCCAAGGTTTGACCCAAGGGTTGATTTTCCTATGATCTTAGATGATGAGGGCATCCCTTGCCCCTCCACTCTTTTTCCAGACTCGGATTGTTCGACGGCAAGCACCATTATATTTGTCATGTATTTTTGAGACTAGTCATGTAATCTTCACATTTTCTTTGAGTCATTATCATGTAATTTTCCCTTTATTTTGAGTCATGTACCTAGGTAGTTGAGTCATTTTCCTAAGTATTGAGTCATTATGTTGGTTAGATAGGTTAATGGGCCCAATCCATTGGGCTAGGCCCAGGGGCGCCCCTCCCTTGGACTGTGTGGTCTTTAGTTAGTTTGTCAGGGTCAGTTTGGTCTTAGGAAAATTATGGAGTCTATAAATACCCCACCCCTCTCTCATTTGTAACAACTTTTGATGAATATTGAAAAGCATTTGCCATCTCCCTCTCAATATCTCCCTCTCTCTCTCTCTCTTACTATCACTCTCTCTAAGTGGGTTGTACCCCCTCTCTCTCTCTCCTCCCCACCCCAATTTCGAAATTCACTCTCTCTCCTCCCCATTCACCCCTCATTAAGGCCCCTTCCCCTTCCCCATGCACTCATTCAACTCCCCCTCCAACCCCTAGGTGGAAACCCCTTCTCCTAGGCACCTTTCCACTTTCCAAAGCACCCCACCACCTTCCCAAGGCTGAATTAACCCCTCCCAAAGCCCAAATTCGAATTTCCCTCTCCCTAGGGCTGTGCCCCTCCATCTCCCCCACCCCCAAGCTCCCAAATTCGTCCCCCACCTCCCCTTGGTCAAACCAAGTTCACCCCCCCTCTCCCTTGCTCTCCCCTTGCACATCTCCTCATTCTATCTCTGTTTCAGGCAGCAGAACTACAACAAGTTGCAGACGCAGCCACGACCGTTACTTGAAGATTCAAGTAGCAAGGCCTACATCTCTGGAAAGGTCTTCCAGAGAGCTTTCCAGGCGAGGCGGTTTCGTCAGCATCCGAGCTCCGAGCAGTCCGCAGCATCCATTCTCCCTCGACTGCGCAGGAGACCCCAGGCAAGGAACCAGAACGTGATTGGAAGCTCAACCACGGCAAACCCTTTGGGATTCAGATCAAGTGTTCTTCAGAAGAAATCTTCCCTCTCAAGTCCTCTTTAATCCTCAAGAAGCAGAGCTGCATTTGGATATCGGCATCAGAAGTTACGAATTTTCTACTCCAAGGCATCAGGTCAGTTTTCAGGAGCCAGAACCGACATCCCTCTGCTCATCTGTTCGTCCCGGTATACTCCAACATCGTCCGACATCGCCGTCAAGTCCGAAAGAAAGAAGACTTGACCACGGTTCCAACGGTTCAAGTCTCGCCTCAATCAGAGCTCGGTAGCAATCGTGGCACCCCCTGCATCCAGTCACATGGTTCTGCACCAGACAGAGGCAGAACCAACCATCCCGGTTCCAGACT
Source organism: Amorphophallus konjac (assembly GCA_022559845.1). Classification (NCBI taxonomy): domain Eukaryota; kingdom Viridiplantae; phylum Streptophyta; class Magnoliopsida; order Alismatales; family Araceae; genus Amorphophallus; species Amorphophallus konjac. The sequence goes on along the minus strand of CM040118.1, from coordinate 181,449,384 downwards.
CTGCCACAGCCAGCTCGTGAAGGCTCTGAGCGCCATTTTTGGAGGGGAGAAACTACTTCCCGCTAGCTGCCACCTCCAAGAGGAAGGGACTCAATCGACCTCTGAAACCCTCTGTTCCAATTTTCTTCGTCGGAGAGGGCAGACTGCCCCTGTGGTCCCAGGTTAGATCAGTCTTCATTTCTCCGGTCACTCCTCTCTCCACTGACATCGGATTGCATCCCCGTCAACTCCTGCTCGAAGCTACTCCGACCAAGTTCGCGTCACCGCTAGTTTCATTCCAATCGGAGTCCGGGAGAGCCCACAGTGACTTCTGCAACCTACTGCTTCAGCCCGATACCAGCCAGAGACCAGACGGTGGTGTCCTGTTCCAGTCGCCGGTGCAGTCAGCCCCGAGACTCAAAGCTTCCCCAAAAATTCAAGCTTCATCCCCTGTCAGCTGAGGAACTTTTGGCAGTGGTTTCGTCAAGTTTGGAGCCCCGTGGAGCCCGTGGCAGTGTCAACAGCGACACCCTATCCTGCAGACCTGCAGATTGGCAGAACCGGCGGACTCGGAAGATCGGCTTTTCCTTTGCATAAAACCCCACCCCGCTTGGCCGGCTGAAGGCCCCTCCCTGCGTGGAGGTAGTTTTGAATGTAATAAGAATAATCCCCACCCCAAGTTCATCCCTCCTGCGTGAGGTGTAGTGGTGTAATTCTTTCAATTTCAGGTTCAAGCTACATCGCCGCGGCGATCGGGTGTATACCCTCGCCTCCCGGCTCGCCCTCGTCTCCGGCCGGAGTCGGCGTCTTCACGCCGGCTAGGTGAGCCTCAGTCCCTCTCTTGCTTGGTTTAATCACTTGCTTAGCTTAGTATTATTGCTAGTACTGCGTCGGACGGAGAGTGAGAGCTCGGCCCAACTTGCTAGTTCCGTGAGTGACCACCGCGGGCGAGTTGAGAGTGAACCCACTAAACCCACACCCTTGGTGTGCTGGCCGCCCATGGTTTGGGCATCCTAGGCCCACTTGGGGTTCTCACAAGCTAGCCAACCATTGGAGCTTCATGGTCCCGCCTCGGACCCTCTCCCACATCGCTTAGTTGCCAACGGGCACAAGTGTGCACCAAACGGGTGAGTTCGCTAGTGTGAGTCCGCTGCTCAACTTGAATGCTTGAAAATAGGTCCAAGGTTCGGTGTCACATCATTAGATGGTCTAATGATAATCTAGAACCTAACACCTTGTTCAATAAGTTATTAATGAATTATGAAAGTTAAGGAATCTACTATTATGCTGTCGGATTTCTTCCATGGTATAACCTAGTTATTAAATCATCCTTGATCTCATAATTTCAATTTGGTACGTTCTTACCTTGATTATTATGATCATTTATTTAAACTTGTTCATTATTGGCCTACATTATTGATATTTCTCATGGAAGTAGCTTGATTTATAACTTGAAGATGCAAGAGCGGACACGAACAGTGTCCAAGAGCTCAACTCTAGTCCCCTCGACAGATAGCCGGAAACATACTATAAACCATGGGGTATGATGAATACTGGCGTCGCATTGCGCCGTGAGTACCTTTTTTATAAACGGGTGAAGATCGACGAGGCAATCTTGTGAAATTACATGCTTGCTAGTACATTCTCGTTACATGACTTTCTAGTGAATAGGCTTTATGGTTATGAAAAGTGCATTCTCGTTACATTCTTGTTCATGAAAGGTCAAGTTACATTCATGTTATATTCTTGCTTGATCATATTTACAGTCTACATGAATTCTCATATCTCACCTTGATCATATCTGGTTACTTGTGTTACTTTGGTTTATTCATGTGTTCATCGTATTTCTATGACTTATCTTGCACTCTAGAGCTAAAATGTTAATTACTTAAACATTGCCTTCATGTTGATACGAAGATACCTACTGGGCATATGTGCTCATTCCCTACTTTTCTAATCTTTTTCAAAAAATTCTAGCGGGTTGGATTCAGACTATTCAAGTGATAGATCCGAGAGTGATTAAAGAAGGAGTGAAGTCTTAGATTGTCATTAGTTGATAGTCAAGAGTCGCTATGTAATTTTTCATTTTTATTGAGTCTAGTTAGTCAAGAGTCAACCTTATGTACCTTTAATTATTATTTAAATAAAGTAAAGATTTTTTTCCAAATGTTGTGCATTCATTTATTATGTGTGAATGTGTTAGTGCTCGGATTATATTGCTCGCTTGAGACGTACTAGTCAGCTGTTCACGTTCCTGATTATTTTCGCTGCATAATCTCGGGACGTTACACTAGGGGCTGGGTTGGTCTGCCTAAACCCCTAGGGGTTGGCGCGCGGACCCGGATGGGGGTTGGGTTTTCTTGTAAAAAAGCTTTTTTTAAGTTGGTCCGCCTACCCCCCCCGGCGGTTTAGGCAGACCAAACCCAGGGCTGGGTTTGGTCCACCTAAACCCCTTGGGAGGTGGGGTTTAGGCGGACCAACTGGGGGGGGTATAGGCGGAGGAAAGGGATAGAGAGGGGGGGGGGGGCGGGGGCGGTCCCCACCTCTATAAAATCTCATTTTCTACTTTTTTTTTGTCCTACACTGACTGAGTAAGACTGCAAGAAGATAGGAAGGATACGATGCTTTGACTGGTGGATTGACCGCTTGCGCACGAGGAACACGAGTGTTGACGTGGGCTTGCGCGATCCTGAGATTTCGTTGTCGGTTCCTTCTGCGAACGGGTACGTCAGTTGACCTTGCACAGACTAGGAGTGTCTGGGAATTGGAGACGGCTGCGGGCCCATTGGGCTGGGAGGAGGATGCGCTCCCCAAGGGGGTTCGCCCTCCCCAGGAGGCGGTCGCGCCTGGGGTGAACTTCCCCCAGGCGAGCCGTGTCCCCGAGGGGTGGCCCCCGGGGGGTCTTCTCTCATTGTCAGGGGGTGTCCTTTGAAGGATAGAGTGCTCAGGGATGCTGGGATTAGCCTGTGGGGGCTTGTCGATGTCGCGTTATAGTTGCCGCTCGCAAGGTGTTCGGGGAAAGTCCCGACACATCTCGGGTTGTCGATCGGCTTAGGTGGGTGACTGTCGGCCCTTAGATTTGGCCTTGGGCTGAGGGAAGGGGCTCATAAGAGTTGAGAGAGTGACTCATGAGTGTGTGGGTGCAGCTTTCATGATGTGTGTCGCATAATACGGGGAATTTACAAGCAGTCCCAAGTCAGCCCGGGAGCTGGAAATGAGCGGCTCATCGGCGCATGTCTGAGGTTCGGGGGTTCCCCGACCTGCTGGTAGGTTGTGATGGGACGTGGCTGGACTGCTGGAGCTACGGGTTGGCTCTCGACTAGTTATAGAATGGCTGGGATATGTACTCTCGCAAGGTGTTCAGGAAAATTCCCGACACGCGTGTATGGGCCGCATAGGGGTGATATGAGATTCTAAAGCCCATGGTTGACCAAGATAGGTCTCCCTTTGACCTCAAAAACCTGGATGGAGGCATCTTGGTGGTAGATCCCAGCCTCGTTGCTGGCGGCCACATGTCGTGGCTTGTGGTCGGGGTGCCCCCGGGTTGGCCCGGGTGGCCGTGTAGACCGCGGGAAAACCCGCAACTGAGCGATGGGAGATAGCCCCAATCAATAGTTGATGTCGCCGTGGGTCACGGCTAGCTGGTTGGGACCCCTGGCTGGGCCCGGGGAGTTATAGGAGGGGCTGGGTAGCCCACGCCTTAAAGGTGTTCGAGAAAATTCCTGAACCCTTATTTCTTAATATTTCACTGGGGAATAGTCTGAGTACAACAAATGCCCCCCACGTGGCGTGCGTCGGAGGCGGAGATGAGGGCGTACGGCCCGTGAGCTCCTCATTCTGGGTTGTTGTAGTTGTATTTTCACACTTGATGTGCCTTTCTTTTGATGTCTTGTATATGTCAATTTCTAGTATGCTTACCATTCTTGTGCAATCTATTTTGCAGCCAGGGCATGGTTCGGCAGGGATGAGCGAGTCCCGAGGCGTGTGGCCCATGAGGAGGATAATTGGGTGAGGAGGACCGGGTGACCCTTGCCTCCTCTGGGCCCGCCCGTGGTCACTGTGGCCAGTGTGGACTAGCTCAACCTGGGACATTTACTGGTAGCCAAGCGACCCGTCAGAGAGGTGGCGAGCAGAGTTGGGACTGTGGAGCTGGCCTGGATTTCAGAGACAGATGGGATTTACACTTATGATCGTGCTGGAGGCTACCCAGTAGAATTTCCTCTAGATCACCATCTATTCGAGTTCATCCGGAGCTTTGTCCCGCCTGGTATGGAGGAGGGACACTCCCGTGTTGCCGGAGAGCGCCGCCGACTAGAGCGGGCTGTTCTGGTGGGTAGAGATAGCATTCCAGGAGTTATTCTCTACGGTTTATCAAGTTTCTCGATGGATTACTGGAGGCAGGGTCAGTTACCCCGTGCTGGGTGCCTAGGTTTCTACAGCCGAGCGGACCAATTCGGGGTCCGTGTCGGAGCACTGGGTCCCGCTTCCTGGGACTTGCATGGCCACCACCGGGTGGAGACAGAGGGGACTCTGGGGTTAGTGCTGGAGCCGTCAGGGCTGCAATGTGCTGGAGAAGGCTACAACGACCATAGCCTCCTGGATGGAATTCTCCGGTAGATAGTTGTTAGCTGGTATGGCCGCTGGGCGGTGATCCCCTCGCACAGGTACCATCAGGGGGCGACTGAGTGGCTGATGGGGATCATGCATCAATATAGGGTTCTTCTGGATAGAGCTGATATCAGATATGCCGTGACCGCAACGTTGTACGGGTACCCCTACTACACGGAGTTGGTACAGGCACTGGTAGAGCGCTTTAACCGCCGATGGAACACGGTAGTGATAGTTGAGGGAGAGACTTCGCTGGATCTGTGGTCGCTTTTCTGGATTTCTGGTCTGTCGATCTGTGGCGAGGGGTACGAGGAGGTAGTGCTGGATGACCTCCACCGCAGCCACACCAACGGGCAGGTACGATACCGAGTTTTCCAAATCTAACGGTATCTGCTGAAGACCTGGAGGGACATAGCCTTGGCTGGGAGAGAGTGAGCTGCATAGACTCCCAGGGTGCTGTTGAATGTATGGGTCTGTCACTTCTACAACGGGCTCTTCTGCTTTTATCAGGAGTTTGCGAGAGATCAAACTCCTTGGGAGTACATGGAGGTAGCCCTACGATTCCAGACGTACTCCAGGTACATATACTTGCCACGAGAGGGGTGCAACCCCCATGGATTATCAGATGTGACGCACTTGGCAATTTACCTAGCACATTGGCTGGCGACGTTCCTGGTCCCACACAGGGTGGACAGTTTGCTGAGAGTCGAGCTGTTGTGGCCCGCGTGTCTATTGGCAGAGGGACGGAGGTTGGCTTTAGCTCCTGCGGCGCTGGCCAATATCTATCAGGGGATAGGTGTATTGGCGACGCATCCGACGCCACGCGAGAGGAGCTTACTTCTACCGACCCAGTACCTTAGTGTGTGGGCCGATTTGTTATTTCTTGGGCTGGTGACACGGGGGATGGTGACGTACCCGGCCGCGCCTTTACTCTTCAGCTTTATCGTCCAGCCAGACGGGGACGCAGTCGCGTAGCTGGAGGGGGCTAGAAGAGCCATATCTTACCTGCCCGGCAGGGGCGAGGAAGGGATTCCTTTGGACAACACCATGAGAGACTCTCGTCTGATCTTGGTGCCTTGTAACGGCGGGGCGGCCTGTGCCCTCCCTTATCTGCGGGAGCCAGATGCCTCTTTGTAAACAGAGTGGGTGATCAGCACCCGACCTGCGGTACTGGCACTGCACCGGTCTCTGACGAGTTTTTTGGAGTCGTACCATCCGCACAGGTTTGCCCAAAACTTCGGGTATGACCAGGGGATCCCGCCGAACCAGGAGTTCTCCTTGGCGAGCCGGCTGTACAAGGGCCGGGACACTCACTTGCTAGCAGCTACCAGGTGGGACTTCTACTGTCGTAGAGAGCCAGAGCGACTGCCGACGTCAGGGTTGGAGCGCTGAGGGAGATTCGACGTCTATTATGCCAAGTGGTGGTTCGAGCACAACCACTTGTACCGTTAGAGGGCCTCAGTGATCAGGAAGTCCGAGGAGAGTCGGCTTCTGAGGGAGGACCTGCCTCCGATTTCGCTAGACGAGGAGTACTTGTGGACTCGCTTCTCCCGAATTCGCCGGGAGGAGGAGCGGCTGGCACAACAGTGGCCCCGGAGCCGCCGGGGTTCTTTGTCAGCGGGTTGAGGTCAGAGTGGGGCCCTCAAGCCCCTGAGGCAGATGCAGGGGGAGCCTGCAGGAGTTGGAGCTGGGGCGTCTCGGTCGAGGACACTGAAGACTTGGTGGGCCCAGTTCCTAGCTGATTGTGGCTTCGGAAAGAAGGGCTCGTTGGGCCGAGTGCTCCCCAAAGGGAGCTTTGCAGATACGGCGGTCGACGACTGGAGGCGCCATATGAGACAGGCGATAGGGTTGGCTGGACATGTAGAGTTTGTCTCCCACATTGTGTGTGCTTACACTCTGAGGGATATTCGGGAGGCAATCGTGAAGGCTGCCCGAGTGTTGGGGTTGAGTCCAGAGCAACTGGTTCCTCTACCGTTGACTCCTTTTGCGGCTTCAGGTGAGACGCTTTCCTTAGCATGTTGTCACAGTCTTGTTATCTTTTGGTGTGTATGACTGACATGTTGTGTGTTACTGTGCTTCTTTGGCAGGCTCTGTGGCGGAGGAAGGCCATCCTTCCACGGAGGGCTCGTCTCGGAGCGGAGACAGGGGTCTTCAGCCTAGGAGGAAGCGCCCCGAGTGGACATTGGTGTGGCGGGGACGGGTGAGTCCCCTCCAAGACTTGCGACTAGTGGGCATATAGAGGCAGAACCGGCTCTGACTAAGCATCATGTTTTCCTTTCTGCTCTTACCATTTTAGTCCTTATGGTTGACTGACCTTGCCCTGCTGGACTGGTTTCATGTAGCTCCGCTGGAGATCGGGGCGAACGTGGCCTTCTCACCGCCCCAGGAGGTCGATCCTCTGCCCGATGAGGGGGTCGAGTGTGAGATCGACGTGGAGGTGTTCCTCCGCGTGCGGGATGAGGCCGGCCTGAATACCGAGACATTTCCTGACTTCGAGTCATGGAAGGCCTCCGAGGACGTCCGACCAGGTAGGGACTTCTGGGTCTGGGCACACTCTGGTTATGGTTGTATTGGCTTCTGGAGATTGACATAGCCACTTGTTTTATGCAGACATGACAGGGACGCTAGGGGCGGTGGCCCCTTCTGAGGCACAAGGTGGAATTCCCCTCCCGGTCGAGGAGCAGGAGCCGGTGGCGGCCTGAGACAGCTCGGGTAAGTGTTGAGTTGTTGTAAAGGGGGTTGCCCTCTACTTGTCGGTTGTTTGATAGGCTGGGGTTATTGCTTGTGCTCTGATTTTGCTTGCTAGGTGAGGACCCGACCGCTACCCTGGAGTTGATCTGGGAGCTGATCAGCACTGGCCCATCGGTGGCGTTCCTTTCTTTCGAGGGCGAGCCAAGAGCGGCGGGTAGCCTAGTCGCATCTGCTGCCGGGGACGTGTCTGGCTCGCTACCACCGTTATTGTCGGGGACATCGCTCCCTCCTTTGCCAGCCGTGGTTTTAGCTTGCACGATGGGGCTGGTGGGGTCTTCTACCATGGGACCATCAGGTTCGTGACTGGGAACTTAGCTATTTTTGGTGGGCTCTTTTTTTTGTTTCGCCCGTTAATGCTAAGCTTTTTTCGACGTTGGTCATAGGTACTCCCTCCCCCTTGGAGGAGGGTGAACTTCCCCGTGATATTTCTGGATCCGTGGAAGGATAGCCTGCAGCGGCGCATTTGACTGGAGGAGACGAAGAGATCGTCGACATAGAGGGGCTCTCTGAGGGGAGCGCCCCGGCTGGTGAGCTTCTTGTCTGAAACCCTTAACTGGATGGCTGGCTTTAGGGCCAGGCTGTGTGCCGACCCTTATTGTTTTGTTGATCCGCAGGGGCTTCTAGTTCCACCACCTCCGGTAGTTCTTTGGAGACTTCTTCAGGCTCCATTGGTAGTAGGAGTTTCATCATGGAGACAGAGGAGAGTTCGAGCGCTTCCTCTTCTGGGGCCTCTTCTACCGAGGGGGCTGAGACGGAGGCTTCTTTTGGAGGTGCGTGGGGGTCTTTCATTCCCCTCTTTGGGATCGGCCTACGCTTTTTGAGGGAATATTGACATTCCTGTCTGGTGTGTAGGGCCAGAGTCAGAGGAAGAGCGTGTGCCAACTCCTAGTGCCGATGGCTGGGAGGGGATCCACGATCTCCCAGCGGCTTCTGGAGGAGACAAGATGGTGGGAGAAGGCTCCCGAATTGTCGAGGAGTCGTTGCCTTCCCTGATTCCTGGGAGTGGCGTGGCAGGCGCTGAGGGGCTTGCTCTGGGTAAGGAATGAGAATTCCCTTTTCTCAGGTTTTCCACCTTATTTTTCATGGAAAGTTTGATGTGTATTTCTTACTTTCCATTTTGTTATTTCTGGGCAGCCTCCACTGGCGTACTAGCGGGGATAGACGACTCCTCCCTGAGTTTGGAGGTTGAGTGGCCTACTTTCTCTGCACCGCCAGGGCCATTGGTGGACGTGAGTGTGGGTGCCTCCCTACTTCAACGAGCACGGGGCTACCTATAGTGCAACCCTTTCCCATCTCCAGAGGATCTGAGGCAGCGCTCGATAGAGTGCATGCGGGGCTACCACATGCTTGGCTTCCCACATAAGCTTTGAATGTCCGGGCTAGCCGGGATATGGGCATAGCACCTGCGGCTTCGTCAGACTCAGGAGTAGAGGGCCCAAACCCTGACAGAGATCCAAGAGGTGCAGGAGCAGTGGGCTCGGCTCGTGTTGGTTGTGGCTGAGCAGAGGGGCCACGTCGAGGCAGTCGAGTCACTTTCTTGGGAGCGAGCCGTCCAGCTAGAAGAGGCCGAGAGCCGGGCCGAGGCCTTGAGGAAGGCCTTGGAGGAGCAGTCTTTGGCCGCAGAGCGCGCCAGGGCTGAGTGGCAAGCAGTTAAGAGCACGGTCGAGGCCAGTGCTCAGCTCTTGTCCACTCTTGAGCTAGAGCTCGCGGCTGCTGATTCTCATCTGGCGGCGCTGGAGGGGAGCAGACTGTGATTCGATTGTACCTCTTTTCCCCTTTTGTTATGCTTGTGTGTCCGACTATGCAGATCTCTTGTTACTACAAGGGCATGTCTTGGGCTCTTTTTATAGAGTATGAATGGCAAAGTTCTAGATTTCTTTTGCCATTTCCTGAATCGTCCCACTTGTTTTCTTTCTTGTGGAACAATGTTGGATGCATGTACTGGCGACCACATACTGTTAGTCGTGGTTGATGCTTCTACTATATCCTGGTGCTGGTGACAGGGAACTGGGTGCTCTAAATGAGTGTTAGTTAGTGGTTGTCTGATACTGGGCATACATGAAGACCTGAGCACAGGGTACTGGGGAATGAGCACTGGCTAGGTGCTGAGTACTGGGTACTGGAGGCTAACCCCGAATGGGGTGTTGGCCTATATTGCTAGGAACTAGAGCTGGGAGCCGACCCCTCTAGGTGTGATGGCCTGTATGACTGGAGACTGGTGGCTGGGGGCCGACCTGTGAGGGTGTAATGGCCTGTATTGCTGGAAGTGCTTGGTCTGTGGGGATGAAGCTGGGGCTGACCGGCTACTCGCCATGGCGACGTAGCCAGAAACTGGGACCAGAATTGAAACTGGTGTTAGAATGGGGGCTGAGACTGGTCGGCTGACTGTTGAGGTGTGTAGCCGAAGGCTGGGACTGGCCGGCTGACCGCTAAGGTGTTATTGCCGGAGACTGGGACTGGTCGGCTGACCGTTGAGGTGTGTAGCCGAAGGGTGGGACTGGAGATTGGAAATGGAGCTGGTTGGCTGACCGCTAAGGTGTTATAGCTGGAGATTGGGACTGGTCGGCTGACCATTGAGGTGTGTAGCCGAAGGCTGGTACTGGAGACTGGAACTGGAGCTGGCTGGGTGACCGCTAAGGCGTTGTAGCCAGGGACCGGAACTGGTTGGCTGACCGTTGAGGTGTGTAGCGAATGTTGGAACTAGAGATTGGAACTGGAAATTGGAACTGGGGGTGACCGACCCTCGGGGGTGTAATGGACACTGTTGTTGTGGAGTGATGCAGAGGTCGCCATCGGCGGGGTGTCGCGGTTGACAGCTTTCATCAGTGAGGAGTAAAGAGGAAGAGGATTTTTTTGTTCTCTTTACTAGCTCTATCGCCCTTGCGGGTTTTCGCCTTAGATGGCCCGCTTTAGCTTTTTCCGATGCGCCCTCACTGGTTTTCACGTCGAGGGGTTTCCAGATTTTACCTGAGATGCCCTTTCATGTTTTCACCTTAGCTGAGTTGTTGGCAATTTTTGCCCTCAGTAGTTCTGTGGAGGGAGCTAACTGAGGCCGCCGGGGTATCTCTATTTTTAACCCCATATTTTGTCAATTTTTTTTTGAGAATCGTCATCCATAGCATAATGCTATCAAGGGACGTGACCTGAGACTTGTGTTGTTTGAAGACTTGATATCTCTGGGGTCCTGGTTAGGACTTTTGCAGGGTACTGAGTCATGACCCGGTACTGAGTCATGACCCCTAAGGGTCACTATATCTTGGTGGAGTGTGACTGGGGTTAGAACTGGTGGCTCAGGGGATTCGTAGTCATTGAAATGTTGACTGGGACCATGGTAGTGAACCATGACGAATTGGCGACTGGAGCTTCTAGATTGAAGGTATTTAAGGTGTATGGTTATAGAATGAAGTCAGTCTGGGAACTGACTGAGGCTGAGGTTCGTTGGGATAAATGACTGGGATAACGTGTGCATACTAGAGTATGCGGGCCCGCTACCACGAAGTGGGGGCCGAGTGTAGGATGAACCAACCAGGGTGATATAAACCTACCTGGGAGGAGTAGGGTTAATGAATTAGGGATATGTATTGGTCAAGGACTGGCATACTTTGACTGGGGAGGCCTATGATTTGTTGAGAGGTGGGCGGATAGTCACCCTAAATGGTGGAGAGAGAGTTTTTTTTTCTCATTACCGACTCTACCGCCCTTTCGGGTTTTCGCCAGAGCCGACCCCCTTTAGCTTTTTCCGGTGCACCCTGGTGCATTTTCCCACTGAGGGGTTACCCGATTTTTCCTGAGGCACCCTTTCAGGTTTTCACCTCAACAGGGTTGTTGGCCTTTTTACCCCCAGTCGTCTCCTTGTGAAGAGGGCGACCGAGTCCGCCGGGGTATCTCTATTTTGAACCCCATTTTTTTTTTGCTTACCTGGGAGCCTAGCGGCTGAATCGTTCTGGTGCTGGGTGTTCTCGCTTTTACGATGGCGGGAACGAAGCTGGGAGGCCGACCTCTACGAGTGGGTAGTGGTGGCGCTGGGAGGGCCCGGCTGGCCCTGCTGCTTCACTGGGAGGAAAGACCGGAAGAGGTGGCTGGACCCGCCCCTCAGAGAGGCTGGTGTAACTGGTGACGGCTGAGTCACGTGCCTTAGTCTGGGTGATGCGTGAACTCGTGCTCTGGAGCGTGGTACAACTTCATGTGTTTACCATTGAGAGGTGGGAATGACTTATTACCCTTGTGGTCTACAACTGTGTAGGCCCCACCCTCATAGACATCACGAATGATGTATGGACCTCGCCAGTTAGGTTGCAGCTTTCCACTGGAGCGCCCTGCCATGACTTCATTTTCTTTAATCATGACGAGGTCGCCTTGCTTGAAGGCTCGTTGTTTGACGAGTTTGTTATAGGCTCGAGCCATGCGAGCTTGGTATACTTGCAGGTGTTTGTAGGCTTCGAGCCATTTACCTTCTAGATCGGCGATCTTCTCTAGCCTCCTTTGGTATTCATCTGCGTCTGGGCCGGCGAAGTCGGTGTGGAGCGCTCCGGTGTAAGAGGCTAACTGGATTTTGATGGGGATGACGACTTCTGCTCCGTAGAGGAGAGAGAATGGTGAGCATCTCGTAGGGGTCTTGCAGATTGTTCGGTAGGCCCATAATGCCTCGAACACCCTTTCACCCCAATCTCGCTTTCGGTGGCTAACCGTTTTAGTCAAGAGCTTGCAGAGGGTTTTGTTGAAGGCCTCTGCCAGGTCGTTAGCTTGAGGATTGTTGACCAAAAAAGTTCTCTAGACGATGTGGAACTTGGTCGCTAACTGATATACGGCCCTATTCTTGAATGGTGTGCCATTATCGGACATTATGCGGCTGAGAGTACCAAATTTGTAGATAATGTGGTGCCGAACGAATCAGGCTACGATTTCACCGGTGACCTCCCGCAGGAGAAGGGCCTCAGCCCATCGGGAGAAGTAGTCAGTGGCGGCCATAATGTAGTTATGGCCCTTGGAAGATGGCGGGAAGGGTCCCGCGATGTCCATTCCCCACTCGGCGAATGACCACGTGGGGGTCGTGGGACGCAATGGGTTTGGTGGTCTTCTGGGTACTAGGCCGAAGACTTGGCATTGATGGCACGTACGGGCATACTGAGTGCAGTCCGCGTACATGGTTGGCCAATAGAAGCCTTTGAGCTTGATGTTGTTCTTCATCTTGTCTCCGGCCTGGTGAGCGCCGCATAGTGTTGAGTAGTGGTATCAGAGCCTAATCTCTCATTATGGGGTCCAACGACCTTGAGGGAATTGGTGGATCAACGTCTAAGGGTTTTCTACCTGAAGGACATTCTGTGAACATGCCTCCTTATTTTATTAGAGCTAATTATCCCTATTGGAAACATCGTATGTAGGTGTTCATTCGCGCTCAAGACTACGAACTTTGGCGAGTGATCAACAAAGGTCCGTATGAGCTGCAAGATGATGAGAACTTGTGGACCAAAGAACAAATAAGACAATCCACTGTCAACTGGAGTGCTAAACATATCATGCAATGCTCACTCCATCCAGTTGAATTCTCAAGAGTGGCTACCTACGCATCTGTAAAACTAATGTGGGATAAGTTAGAGGTAATCTACGAAGGAACCTCTCAGGTACGAGAAATAAAAGCCAACATTTTCGTTTCTGAATATGAAATGTTCCGCATGAAGCCTGATGAGTCAATTCAGAATATATATGCTCGGTGAACTGTGCTTACTAATAGTTTAACTGATTTGGGAAAGAAATACTCAGAACAATAAATTGTGAGAAAGATTCTCAGATCATTGACTCCCGCATGGCACACAAAGGCTACCATGGTTGAAGAATCGAGAGATCTCGGAACTACCATGATAGATGAACTCATTGGGTCATTAATGACCTATGAGATCAACCTTAAGAACAAAGAGGCTGAGGTGCCCAAGAAAAAGCCCCTAGCTCTTAAAGCAGGACCCAACGATCAAGGCTCTTCTGATGAAGGTGAGGATTCGACAAGTGAGCGAGATGAGGATGACGTAGCCATGTTCACACGTAAGTTCAGAAAATTCACGAGAAAGGAAGGTAAGAGCTTCATGAAAGGAAGGTCAAAGGTAAGAAATGGTTTCAAATCTAATTCTGAAAACTCAAAGAAATCTGATAAAATCATTTGTATTCTAGCAATAAACCAGGACATTTCAAGAATGATTGTCCCGACAGATTCAGAAAAACTGACAAATAGAAGGGCAAGAAGAAGAACAAGGCCATGGTGTCCACATGGAGCGATGAAAAGGAAAGTGATGACGGAACTAACTCCTCGGACAAAGAAAAAGAAGATCTCTGTCTTATGGCCAAAGGTGATGAAGAAACTGAGGTAAATTCTCCATTTGAAGATTATACAATTGATGATTGGGAGGATGCATATATACAACTCATGGAAAAATATGAAATGTATAAAAATGAGAATAAATCATTGAAAAAGTAAATTAACTCATTTGTGCATGATCATGATATGAATGATAAGTATGCTCTACTTGAAACTGAAATTGAAGATCTTAAGAAAATGATTGAGAACTTGGAGGAAGGAAGAAAAGAAATGGCTGACTTTGAAACTGAAAATGAAGATTTGAGAAATGAGATTGATAGCATGAAGCTAAAAATGCAAACCTATGAAAAAAGACAACAAATTGAGCAATGAAAAGTATGAAGCTGTCAAACAAGTCAACATTCAACTCCTGCAAAACATTGAAAACTTACAAAAATAATTGAAGGATAAACAACAATCTTTGGAAAAATTTGTGGATGGAAGAGAAAACATAGATGCTTTGCTAGGAACCAGAATGAACTTCAACAAGGAATGGTTGGGTTTTGAACCTACAAACAAAAGGCCAATTGGGCTAAAAACAATCACATTTGTTTCCTCTTCTGATGCTTCAACCTCAAAAATAACATCCAAAGGAAAAGAAAAGATTGAAGAGGCAGTAACTGAAATTCTCAAAAAGTTGTCCAAAAACTTAAGAAAGGTCGACCTTCCCCGCAGCGTAGCTCAACACTTCCTTGGCCATTGCATGCTCAATCTTCCAGATATCACCATAACTGGATTGCACATTCATATTGGCCAACACCACCCTACTTTTGGGAAAATTGTGATTCATGTGTTCATCAATCTTATAAGTTTCAATCTCCTAAGTGGCAAAATAATCACTTTCAACCCAAAACCAACCAACGGCCTCAATGGTTTAAGAAGCAAACCTCCTCAAACTTCCACAAAATCCAACAAAGAGCTTCTAAACAAAAAGTGAATGTCAAGATTGAAAAGAAAAATCAAATCCCTGCTCCAAGCAAACAAAACATGAATGTTAAGAAGGTTTGGATTCCAAAAGAAATGGTTTCATATTTTAAAATTTTGAAAATTTTGATGGGACCCAAATTTGGTTGGGTTCCAAACACCGTTGCTTAATTGCTTGTGCAGGAGTGTCTTGCAGCCATGCATAACAGGTGGTACCTTGATAGCGGCTGTTCAAGACACATGATTGGAGATAAATCAAAATTTTATTTCTTGGAGGAAAAGGAAGGAGGATACGTCACATTTGGAGGGAACAACAAAGGAAAAATCATTGGAACAGGTAATGTAGGTAAGAATCTCTCCAACTCTATTGAAAATGTGTTGTTAGTTGAAGGATTGAAATATAACTTGCTTAGCATAAGCCAATTGTGTGATAAAGGTCACAAAGTGTTGTTTGATTCTCATGATTGTAAAATCTTTGAACCAAAATCTGACAAGGTAAAATTTTCTGGTAAGAGAGTCAACAATGTTTACATGATTGACTTAGATGATCTTGCTTATTCAAATATTTATCTTACTGCACCAAAATCTGAAATTGCATGGTTATGGCATCGTAGACTAGGATATGCTAGCTACAATGTCTTATATAAATTGGTAAAGCATTCAATGGTGAATGGGTTGCCTGAATTATCATTTAAACAAGAAAATAAGTTGTGTGATGCATGTGTCCTAGGTAAACAAACAAGAAAATCTTTCAAGGGAAGATCTGAAAATACTTCATCCAAACCACTCGAGCTAATTCATATGGACCTATTTGGACCAACCAGAACTGCTAGCTTAAGTGGTAGAAAATATGGATATGTCTTGGTGGATGACTTTTCTAGGTTCACATGGGTTTTCTTTCTCACACATAAAAATGATGCTTTTGATGAGTTTCAGGCACTCTACATGAAGATAAAGCAGGACGGTGAGTTTAAAATTTCCAAAATCCAATCTGATCATGGTGGTGAATTTGAAAATGCTAACTTCTATAATCTTTGCAGGGCCGAAGGTATTTCACACCGATTTTCCGCACCAAGAACCCCAAAGCAAAACGGTGTAGTTGAAAGGAGAAATCGAACACTTGTAGAGATGGCAAGAACCATGCTTGCTGAACGGCAACTTCTAAGGAGGTTTTGGGCTGAAGCGATAAACTCAGCATGTTACATTATCAACCGCTCTATGGTAAGGCCACACACCAAAAAGACTCCTTATGAGTTGCTGAAATGTAAAAAGCCCTCTCTCTCACATATGAAAGTGTTTGGGTCAAAATGCTTCATCCACAACAATGACAAAAGAGATTTAGATAAATTCGAGCCCAAGAGCGATGGAGGTATATTCCTTGGATATTCTGATAGATATAGGGTTTATAGAATTTACAATATCAAGAGTCAAACTGTGGAAGAATCACCCCATGTTTCCTTTGATGAATGTCATGATGATTATAACAATGATAACTCTTGCAGGAAAAATGATGAAGATATGGAATTCCTAAACATGAAGGACAAGAGTGATTCTCCATAAAAAGAAATACAAGAAGATGTTGACCAAGCTGAATCAAGCAATGCAAGGAATCAAGCTCCAGTAGAAGGTCAACCAAGGACAAGATGGTTGCTTCATAAGCTAAGCCAAATACATCAAGGAGCTGCTGAAAAGATTTGACATGGTAAACAATAAAATCATTGCAACTCCTATAAGCACCTCAACTTCACTGGATTCAGATGAAAATGGTAAATTGGTGGATGCAAAGGTCTATAGAGGTACGATTGGTTTTTTGCTTTATTTGACTGCATCCCGACCAGATATCCAGTTTAGTGTATGTCTTTGTGCTAGATTTCAAGCTAGTCCTAGAGAATCCCATTTGACTGCCGTCAAACGTATCCTTCGATATCTTGCCGGCACTCAAGATTTGTGATTATGGTATCCGTCATCATGTGATTTATCTCTTATATCTTATTCTGATGCGGACTACGCTGGATGCAAGCTGGATCGTAAGAGTACTAGTGGCTATTGTCAGTTTCTAGGCGGGTGTTTAGTTTCTTGGGCTTCCAAGAAACAACACTCGGCTGCCCTCTCAACCGCGGAGGCAGAATATGTTGCTGCGGGGAGCTGTGGCCCCCAAGTGTTATGGATTAAACACCAACTCCAAGACTACCTAGTGGATCTTGGTTATGTCCCGATTCTCTGTGATAACACTAGTGCTATCAACCTTGTAAAAAATCCAGTCCAGCACTCTAGGACTAAGCATATTGAGATTAGGCATCACTTCATTAGAGATGAGGTCGGTAAGAAAAATTTTGAACTGTATTTTGTTGATACTCTAAATCAAATTGTTGATATTTTCACCAAGCCCTTGTGTAATGACAAGTTTTCAACACTCAGAAGGGAGTTTGGTCTTTGTCGACCTCAGGCCAATAAAAATTGAAAAGATGATCTTGTTCAATTTAGTGTGTATTTTTGTAGATTGGTGTTCATGCATTGTTTATGTTTCAATATGTCATTTTACATATATGTCGCATTGCATGTAGATGCATAATAATAAATTGAGTTCTTATTCATAATACATTGCATGATTTGTGTAGCATCATTCTTGTATGGCCATGGTATATCAAATGTTGATGTATGGAAAGGCAGGTTATGTTTGCCTAGAAGCACTCAATATGCGTGAGGTTTCACCTCCGCCAAGTACCATGTGTCAATGTCGCATATAGGCCATATAGTAAGGGAGAGTTGACCTTGTGCAGCATTCATGCATATGTTTCATCTTCATTCTGTTACATTTAATAAGTGTACAACCATGTGTTGGGTCATGCATCTCATGTCTGCCAAATTCATGTCAACCCCTGCATGTTTCAGGTCATTCTCCTCTTGATAGTTATCATTACACTTGCTTGCACACATAACTCCTTGAGTGCATTCATTGCATATCCTTAGGGGGAGTCTTGATGCTTTTCTTAATTTCTTGTGCTTTCATGGCTTATAGTCTGAATATGAGATCATGAGACTGACAAACATATGGTGTGAGAGCTTTCTATTATATGAACTGATGATTGTCTATTCAATGAAAATGGTTCAGATTAATGATTTCCTTGTAGTTCTGATATATTTTCTTTGAAATCATCTATGTTCTATGATTTTAATAAACTTTAACTAAAGATTGCATGTTATGTCTTGAATGACTATCCTAAAATCTGAAAATCCAAACCTCATGACAATCTTGGTGATACACTCAGGCTTAGTATTATTTTTAAACATCTTGATGAGTTGGAATTCTTGAAAATCAATTTGACAGAGCAATGATATTGTTGTATGGAGAAATATGTCACGTCATCAAATCAAGTGACGAATGATATGTAATGATGTGCCCCTGTTATCTCTGTCTTAATATTTTTGGACTCTAGGACGAGCAATGCCATAATTACTGAGAAATATATCCTCTCATCAAAGAATTGAGACAGGATATGTCATGACGTGACTTTGCTATCTCTGTTCATCCTGAAGCATGACAGTCAGTCTTACCAAATACCTAGGAATACTGACTTCTAAACAACGTGTATTCTTACGGCTTGGAGACATGTACTAGACTTGATTGCTCATAAAAAGTGAGTCACGTGCCTTCAAATGCCAAAGATACTGCCAATCGACGTTGCTGCAATCGTAAAATTCCATGCTTCAGTCTTGCTTGTTTAGCCTCAATACGTGCTTTTGTGTTATTCTCTTCGTAGTTATTGAATATGGATATATACGACAAGGGAAGGTTACACACCGCTATGATATGCATTTTTGGTTCATTTCTATTAAATCTTGGATGTAGCTACTTTTCGAACTCTGTTGATGATCTCGGATTTCATTAGCTTTGAACCATCTATGTTGCTCACGGTATGTTTCAGATTTGCATATAATGGCTCGCTCTCCACTCTCATTCAGCTCTGGTCTCTTAGACATTAGTCCCCTTCTCTACCTTATCCCTCCTTTTTTGCTGTTGTCAAAGGGGGAGAATTCTTTGTGTGAGTCCTTTGTAAGAGTTTTACGTTATCGCGTTGTCAAAGGGGAGAGAATATTTTGTTGTGAGTCATCCCTTACTTTGTGAGTTGTCATTGGGGGATGAGTGAATTATGTACGGGGGAGAAACCTTTGTGCGCTTATGTGTATGTGATGGGGTTTGCATAATTACATCGCATTCATATCCGCATTCATATCTGCATTCCCATAATCTCATTATCATGGATCTTGAGTTGCATATGTTGCATTTGCTATAACTTTTGCCATTCTTGATATTACTGCCACATAATGACTCACAGTGTTGCCATCATCAAAAAGGGGGAGAATATTGTCCCCCTGTGGTCATTTGTGTTGTGGCCCTGGCCCCTGTGGCTTGTGGTTTTGATGATTGGCTTTAGGGGTTTGTGATGATTGGTTTTAATGTGAGTTAATCACTGGGGTTTGTGATGATTGGTTTTAATGTGAGTTAATCACTGTGAGTCGCCATGGTTTTATTCAGTCATTCTTATATTCAGTCTGTCATTCAAATGTTCATTCAGTCTTTCATATGTTCAGTCAGTTTATCTGCTTACACTGTGAGTCATTGCATTTGAAGTTCAGACTGATTATCTGCTGCTTAAAGCATTGATATGCATTAATAGAATCTGCACATTTGCATCAGGCAGCAAGTGTGTACAATGCCATGTGTAGGCACGACAAGTCCATACACTGGTTGCACATTGCACAGCTGCAGGCACTTCTAAGTCTACACATCATGTAGCTTGCTGGCATAGTCTGTACACTCATCTGTTTACATGTGTCACCAAGTCCACACATTGCATCATGTGTTTCTTCATGAAGTCTATACATTGGCATGCTGCATCTCTTGAAGTATGTACATCCTCTTCAAGCATTTCAAAGTCTATACATCGCTTGGACTTCCTTCAAGTCTATACATTGCTGAGCGTCTCACTGACTGTCTCATGCAGCATCTCAAGCCAAGTCCATACACAGTTCATCAGCACTTAGAAGTCTGTACATCGATCCGTCTTGTTCAGCGTCTTAGTGCATTTAAAGTCTGTACAGCGTCCGTCTCAGCCAGCGTCTCATGCTGCGTCTTAGGCAAGTCTATACATCGCCTTCGAGGCATCAAGCCTATACACTGAACAGTGCTCATAAAGTCTGTACAGCATGCCTTGTTGTTCACACCCTTTAAAGTCTGTACATCGGCTTCGCATCTGCAAGTCTGTACATTGGCTTCATATCATAAAGTCTGTACATTGGCTTTGCATCTGCAGTCTGTACATCGGTTTGATATCAACAAGTCTGTGCATTGGCTTCAACTCTCCAAGTCTGTACAGCCACACTTAACAGGTAAAGTCTATACATTCTTCAGCTGGAACTGTGCAAGTCTGTACATCGTTATTTGCCAAAGTTTGTACATTGGCATCTGTTCCTACGTTGCACTTCCAAGTCTGCACATTGGGTTCTTTACTTACGTTCAGCTTTGAAAGTCTGCACATTGGCAGTTTTACCAACGTTACCTTGCCAAAGTCTATACACTCGCTATCTTCCATTGTTTCAAGTCTGTACAGCCTTTCCATTGGAAAGTCTATACATTGGTCGCTGAATGATCTTCAAGTCTATACAGACCTTGACTCGTTCTAGTCTGTACATCGACCAGCTATAATTGGCAAGTCTACACATCGTGATTTCATCGCTTCAAGTCTGTACAGTCTCTCCCTCAGCAAGTCTATACACTGGGGTCGTTCAGCTGCAAGGACAGGATGTCTGTACTTTGGGTGCTCATGCATTGCTCTCATCGAAGTCTACACATCCGATAGGCTTGTTACAAGTCTGTACACCGAGGAAGCTTGAAGGTTCTCAAGTGTATACACTCTACACACTTGGTTATCTAATGCACTTAACTGCAAGTCTATACACTATGCTCGCATGAAGATATCCAAGTCTATACACTCTCTCAGTGTACACACTTACTCACTTACTGTTCTTCAAAGTATGCACATCGCATAGCTTCACATATTTGAAGTCCATACATTGGTAGAGTCTGTACATCAGACGTGCATGCTCGCCTGTCCCCTCGGATGCTCTCCTGGGACCGAGTATGACCTCTAGTGACTGCTAATGCTTCCCTAACTTTGAGGATGCTCCCCTGGAGCAGCGATTGCTCCCCAGAGACAGCATGTGCTCCACATGCTCTCCTGATGCTGGTGTTGCTGTCCAGAGGCCATAGATGCTCTCCTGAGACTTCATATGCTCCCGTGCGAGAACGCACAAAGTCTATATAGTCTGAAGTATATACAACGCATTTCATTCACAGAGACTGTACAGGGTCTAGACTTAACCTGATAATCCGATACTCTGTCTGACAGGTGCTCTGCTCGTGAAGCTTAAGGATGGTACGTGATCCAAGGCTGGAAGGCCAGACCAGATGATGACACGTGTGCTGAAGCAATGCTGATGCTGCCGCGTGGTCCGAGAGTTTTGGGCGGGAGATGTGGAAGCCACACACCCTACCTTAATTGCTGCTGCTGCTGCTATATATACGAGCCTTCTTCCACAGATAAAGATAGATCGAATTGGCGAGAGGTGAAGTCTATACAGAGAGCCACGATCCAGACAGAGAGGAGAAAAGAAGAGAAGAGCAGAAGAAAAGTAAAGAGAGCAGAAGAAGAAGAAAGAGAGCAGAAGTGAAAGAAGAAAAGAAGAGAAGAGCAGAAGAAGAGTGAAGAGAGCAGAAGAAGAGTGAAGAGAGAGATAGTGCTCGTGAGAAGTAAGAAGAAAGAGAGAAGAAAGAGAAGCAGAAAGAAGAGGAAGAAAAGAAGAGGTGGAGAGACTCTATTACAGATCAGTTCAGTCTGTTCGTGGATCAAATCCAGAACGACTATGCTCATTGAGAGCTACATCTCTTGTGTTTCATTTCCAGCTTTTGTTGCTGTGCTTTTTATGTTTCTTTATTTTTTCTTTTGTTTCTTTGGTTAGCCTTGTTCTTCCAACTGCCCTACTGGGGATCGGGTTCCTCCTGTGGATTCAGGAGAAGGGAGACTTGTCTCCGGTTCTGGGCTTGTGGCTTGCAAGTCCAGGGGTCCCTCCGGTTGGAGGAAGAGAAGTCTACGACCTCTGGTTGCTGGTGACTAGGAGTCACTAGCGGGTTCCCTCCTGGTCTGGAGGAAGAGAGACTTCGGTCTCTGATTTCCAAGTGGCTGGGAGTCACTTGGGTTGTCCCTCCGGTTGGGAGGAAGAGGGGAGGCTGTTCCCCTAGTCAAGCTGTGTGGCAGCACCTTGTTTGCAGACTGAGTCTGCTTGGTTCTAGCGTTTGCTAGTGGAGCCTCACTCCGGTTGGGAGTGAGGGGTGGATGTAGGTCTGGAGGACCGAACCACCTAAAAATCTATTGAGCAGTGGTTTGCTTTGTGTGTTTTCTACCGCTAGATGCTTGGATAGGCGCGCTCCATGTGCTTGCTCATAAGTTTAATTGAATTAGTTTTATTCTATGATTGCGTCTAGCATCTGAGTTTTTGTTTGGGCATTATTCATAGAAGGATACATTCACCCCCCTCTGTATCCGGGCCAAGCACCCTAACAGTTGGTATCAGAGCGGGTGTCTGCATACAAGGTCCAGCGACCTGCAGATCGATCGTGCAGTCTTAGGTGCTAATTTGTTTTAGTGCATCAATATTCTTGTTGCATTGAATCTATCGGCTATCTGTTTCAATGGCGTGTCCACCCGTCTTTAGTGGTTCTGATTTCAACCAGTGGCACAGTGCTTTACGTAGTTATGTTAAATCTGTTGATCCAGACCTGTGGAAAGTGATTTCACATGGTCCTCATGAATTACCAAAGAAAAGGTCCAAATGGACTGATAGTCACGAATCAATGTATGAGGAGAATCAGACAGCTATAAATCTGATGAAAGCAGCCACTAACAAAGCCTTTCACTCATGTTTCCTTGATTGTAGATCTGCAAGGGATATGTTAGAGATGATGAAGAGAGCCGAGAAAGAAAATCAAACAAGCTGCATGATGGCCAATAGAAGAAATCAAAGTGGCAGCGATCAAGGCAGCAATCAAACTGAAGAAGATGATGATGATGAGGTAAATCTCTTCAAGAATTTTTCTCTAGAAGATTGGGAGAATGCATATGCTGAATTATTTGAATCTCATGAACTGCTAAGAAAACAGTATAAAAAATTGAAGAAGGGAACTGGTTTAGATAGTTCAAGCTCTCCTTGTAGAAATTGTGTTGAATTGAAAAATATTCATGATGCTTGTATGTCTGATTTTCAAATATTGAAGAAACAAGTCTCATTATTGAAAATTGAAAATCAAGATCATATAAATGTGATATCTGAACTCAAAGAAAAATTCAACTCAGATAATGATAATCAGACTCTTGTTGACTATCATGACCAGTATGAAAAATTGCTGAAAAACTTTGAAAGTGTGAACTCAGATCTAAACAAGCTGAAATCTAAAAATGATTCTTTGAGAATATCTGCTAATAAAAATGATAAAAAATTTGAGAAACTTGAGCAGGAGAAAAACTTGCTTGCTGAAAAATTTGAAGCCATCAAATCTGTGAATGTGGAATTACAGAAAAACATTGAAAAGAAGGAAAAAAATTTGAAGGAATTCAAGGCTGGAAGAAAACTTGAAACTAATTCAGAAGATCAGCTTCTAAGAAATGAATTGGTTCAGAATGATAAACTTAAGCAAGAAAATGAGAAATTGAAAATGCTGAACTCCACTATGTCTGAGAGACTTCTAGCTTTAGAAAGAGGTAAAAGTGTTTGCTTTGAAGATTCTGATAAACTGAGCAATCTGGAAAATGAAATTGAGAAATATAAAATTACTAACAAAGTTTTGAATGAAGCTATGAATTGCAGTGAGCAAGAGATTGCCAGTTATGAGTTACAAATCGCCTCTTTAGAAAATGAAATCCAAGACTTGAAGAACTCTCTGTCAAAGTTTGTAAGTGGACAAGAAAATCTGGACAGGTTGTTAGGAGTTAAGGTCAATACTCAAAGGGAAGGGTTAGGCTACAACAATGTCAATAAAAAGGCTTTTGAAAATAAGCTGACGACATCCTTTATCAAAGCATCAGATGTAGCCACCACCTCAGAAAATAAACAACCAAATGTTCAGAAAAATCAGAAACAAACTGAAAAGTTGAAAAATGTTGATGGATCCAAGCTGAAAACTATTTTCATTAAAACCTCTGAACAGGAAAAGCTTTCTACTTCATTCCCAATTCAGTACAAGGCTAAAAAAATAGGAAAAGAGGATAAAAATCAGAAAAGGACTGTAAATTAGAAAATAAATGAAAAGGGTTCATCAGTGTTTGCTGATCACAATTCTCACACACACTCACATGCATCTAAAAAGAAGATTATATGTCATTACTGTCATAAAGCTGGACATCTGATGCATGAGTGTAAGTTGATGGAGAAGGATGATAAGAATGCTAGGAGATATCATGATAAAAATCCTTCATCTCGGAAAAGGAGAATTGAGTGCTTTCATTGTGGTAAACTAGGACACAAAATTTCACAATGCTGGTTTGTTGGTGATAAGAATAAATTTCATGCAAACGATCATGCTCTTAACAAGAACAAGTCTGTTCCAATAAATCAGCATATGACATGCTTTAATTGTGGAAAATTGGGTCATAAGAGATTTGAATGCTGGCTGAATGCTGGTAAGAAAAGTTCTAATTCATGCTTTCACTGTGGCAAGATGGGCCACATTGCAGCCCACTGTTGACATGCTCAGGGTAGATAATTCAATTCTAAAACTATTAAACTCCCTGCAAATGGAAATGTTTTTGGAAGTAATATTTTTAGAGGCAAGCACAATGAGTACTTCAAAAGTGGGAAGTATGGCCATACAGTCAAGGACTGTTGGCATATTCAGGGTAGAAATGTGAATCTCAAACATACTAAATTCCCTGTAAGACAATTTGCAAAACTTTCATGTTATAACTGTGGGAAGCCAGGTCACAGGGCTGCAACCTGTTGGCTGGCAGGATATCAAAACCAAACTGGTTTTGGCAAACGGAATTTTTATTCTGTTAACAAGAAATCTCATGCTTATGCACATAGAATTCATGCTAACAAGAATGTGCATAAATCAGATCTGAAAACTGCTCCTAGAAATGTGCTGAGAAAACCTGCTAGGAGTAATACTGTTTTGTCAGGACCCAAGACTTCTTGGGCACCTGTTTGTGCAAAATAACCTTGCTATGCAGGTGTGCCTTGGGACTGGAATAAAAAGGGGTAATGATCCAAGGCACTCAAGAAGAAAAATCCCATACTGAACTTTTCAGGTAAACTTCCTGTTCTTCTTGTTTTTAGTTTTAATGCATAGCAAGTTAAATCTATTTTTGCATTTTCATTCATCATTTGCCATGTGCATTATTTTCTGATCATGCATTTGCTGAGAGTTCTGTGCAAATATCAGATTAAAAAGGGCTATCTGTATCTGATGCATACATAGGCTAATTGCAATTGCTTGATAATTGTGTTATGCATAGACTCTGAAAACAAATTGCATTTCGAATTTTCTGAAAAATCTGAACTGCCTATGAGTGTGACTTGAAACTTGTGTGTTGCAATAGCTCACTGAAATTCTGAATTGCATATAGGACTGCATGTTGAATAATCATGCATGACCTCAATGGTATATAAATGGTAAGGTACCAAAGGGCAGGGAGGTCTGTCTGGAGGTTCTTACTATGTGTGAGGTGGTCTTTTAGACCAAGTGCTCCGCCTAGTACCATGGGTCATCTTGCTGGTTAGGACAGTCTGAATGTGCATGAATCATTTGGTATCATATGTTCAGTTTTCAGTGCAAACATTGCATATTTTCAGGGGGAGTTAGTTGCATATCCTTGCATAGCATTCAATGTTGAGTCTTTGCATGTCCCTGCATACATATAGTGCATTGCATTTCCTCATATTGAAAAGGCCAAAAAGAGAGTTTGAATGCATATTGTGAAGGGGAGTCAATGCATTACATATAGGTTGTCAAATGCATACATGTGTCAGAACTCATTGCATATTCTCTCTTATTGATTTTGTTGACAAACCTTAATCATATTCTGAAAACTTTGAGCTTCACAATCTCTCTTAACAATTGGTATTCCTCCTATCAATTGGTATGATTTGGGTTCAGAATTCAATCAGTCCTTCATGAAGATTTCAATGGGCTATCTCGATCATAAATCTGAAAATTTTGAACTAGAAATCTTCTATTATACAGTTTTATGAATGTCTGAAATAATTCATGTGGTTTAAGTTTAATGTTCATGGAGTTTGACTTTAAAATCTCTTAAAAATATCTGAAGTATGTTTAATAAACCTTAACTATTTGTTTCATGCTGTGTCTTGTGAAAAATTTCTGAAATCTGCACTTTTGAATACATGACTTTAATTGGTTAAGTACATGAAACTATTATTGATTTGAAGCAAATGAATGTCTCTGAAATGTCTAAAGGGTTATATCTGTCAGAGCAATGACATTGGTCACTGAGAAACACAAGTCCAAAGGACTGTGTCATGAGGTGCCTTAGTTAACTCTGCATAAAATTCATTGAAAATCAGGCAGAGCAATGGCATGCACACTGAGAAATACAACTCACTCATTAAAAATGATTTGTAGTGTGTCATGATGTGTAAATGTTAACTCTGTTCACATAAAGCATGACAGTTAGTCACACTAAGGGCTTAGGGATATTGGCCTCTAATCAAGGTATATCCTCTAGTTGCAATGTGTGCACTGAACTAGAGTGCTCGTAAAATTTGTAGCAAGAAAATTCTTGAACAAATTGAAATATCTGAATATTGATGCTAAAATCAAATTGCTACAACCCTAGACAAAATCATATGACTTCATAATTGCTTGATTTCAATACTAGTGCATGTAATTCTGAAAGAAGTCAATAGATTTGATTGTGTAAGACAAAGGGAGATTAATCAAGATAAATATGAAGGCTTGGTTAATTTCTTATTAAACCATGGTTTTAGATATCAATACAGAATTTTCCTGATAAACTCTGCATACATTATGGTTAAACCATGCTGAACAATAACGCTCATTCATATGCCCTTATAATGGAAGACTTTGAAAAACTTATGTTTTGCATTTATGAGATTGCTATCTCTTTGAAAATCTGACTGAACTTCTTGTGATTGGAGCTTCTTTGAAAATCTGCTACTTGAAACTCTTCTGCTAAATATCATTGATTCATTGACCTGAACCTCTCCTTGTTATCCATCTCATAAGATTCCACTTATTGAGGGGGAGCTTCCATGTCATATGCATCATGCTGCATAGATACTCTTAAAGGGGGAGCATTGTGTTCTTGCATTCATATTTCTAGGGAGAGCTCTTGCATTTTGGTATCTCTTTCTGCTGGTATCAAAGGGGGAGATTAGATCAAAGGGGGATATTTTTGCCAAAGGGGGAGAATTTTATTCAATCATTGCATGCTGGTTTGCTTTCACTTCTCAAACTATTTTCTTTTTGATGAAGTCAAAGGGGGAGAATAGTTTGAGTCATCAGAATGACTTTCATAAGAATGTATTACATCATCAGAATGACTCACTGTGTATTGTTGCCATCATCAAAAAGGGGGAGATTGTTGTGCCCCTGGCCCCTGTGGCTTGTGATTTTGATGATTGGTTTTAGGGGTTTGTGATGATTGGTTTTAATGTGAGTTAATCACTGGGGTTTGTGATGATTGGTTTTAATGTGAGTTAATCACTGTGAGTCACCATGGTTTTATTCAGTCATTCTTATATTCAGTCTGTCATTCAAATGTTCATTCAGTCTTTCATATGTTCAGTCAGTTTATCTGCTTACACTGTGAGTCATTGCATTTGAAGTTCAGACTGATTATCTGCTGCATAAAGCATTGATATGCATTAATAGAATCTGCACATTTGCATCAGGCAGCAAGTGTGTATAATGCCCTGTGTAGGCACGACAAGTCCATACACTGGTTGCACATTGCACAACTGCAGGCACTTCTAAGTCTACACATCGTGTAGCTTGCTGGCATAGTCTGTACACTCATCTATTTGCATGTGTCACCAAGTCCACACATTGCATCATGTGTTTCTTCATGAAGTCTATACATTGGCATGCTGCATCTCTTGAAGTATGTACATCCTCTTCAAGCATTTCAAAGTCTATACATCGCTTGGAGTTCCTTCAAGTCTATACATTGCTGAGCGTCTCACTGACTGTCTCATGCAAGTCTATACATCCTGCACCGTCTCATGCAGCATCTCAAGCCAAGTCCATACATAGTTCATCAGCACTTAGAAGTCTGTACATCGGTCCATCTTGTTCAGCGTCTTAGTGCATTTAAAGTCTGTACAGCGTCCGTCTCAGCCAGCGTCTCATGCTGCGTCTTAGGCAAGTCTATACATCGCCTTCGAGGCATCAAGCCTATACACTGGACAGTGCTCATAAAGTCTGTACAGCATGCCTTGTTGTTCACACCCTTTAAAGTCTGTACATCGGCTTCGCATCTGCAAGTCTGTACATTAGCTTCGCATATGCAAGTCTATACATCGGTTTGATATCAACAAGTCTGTACATTGGCTTCAACTCTCCAAGTCTGTACAGCCACACTTAACAGGTAAAGTCTATACATTCTTCAGCTGGAACTGTGCAAGTCTGTACATCGTTATTTACCAAAGTTTATACATTGGCATCTGTTCCTACGTTGCACTTCCAAGTCTGCACATTGGGTTCTTTACCTACGTTCAGCTTTGAAAGTCTGCACATTGGCAGTTTTACCAACGTTACCTTGCCAAAGTCTATACACTCGCTGTCTTCCATTGTTTCAAGTCTATACAGCCTTTCCATTGGAAAGTCTATACATTGGTCGCTGAATGATCTTCAAGTCTATACAGACCTTGACTCGTTCTAGTCTGTACATCGACCAGCTATAATTGGCAAGTCTACACATCGTGATTTCATCGCTTCAAGTCTGTACAGTCTCTCCCTCAGCAAGTCTATACACTGGGGTCGTTCAGCTGCAAGGATAGGATGTCTGTACTTTGGGTGCTCATGCATTGCTCTCATCGAAGTCTACACATCCGATAGGCTTGTTACAAGTCTGTACACTGAGGAAGCTTGAAGGTTCTCAAGTGTATACACTCTACACACTTGGTTATCTAATGCACTTAACTGCAAGTCTATACACTATGCTCGCATGAAGATATCCAAGTCTATACACTCTCTCAGTGTACACACTTACTCACTTGCTGTTCTTCAAAGTATGCACATCGCATAGCTTCACATATTTGAAGTCCATACATTGGTAGAGTCTGTACATCAGACGTGCATGCTCGCCTGTCCCCCCGGATGCTCTCCTGGGACCGAGTATGCCCTCCAGTGACTGCTAATGCTTCCCTAACTTTGAGGATGCTCCCCTGGAGCAGCGATTGCTCCCCAGAGACAGCATGTGCTCCACATGCTCTCCTGATGCTGGTGTTGCTGTCCAGAGGCCATAGATGCTCTCCTGAGACTTCATATGCTCCCGTGCGAGAACGCACAAAGTCTATACAGTCTGAAGTATATACAACACATTTCATTCACAGAGACTGTACAGGGTCTAGACTTAACCTGATAATCCGATACTCTGTCTGACAGGTGCTCTGCTCGTGAAGCTTAAGGATGGCACGTGATCCAAGGATGGAAGGCCAGACCAGATGATGACACGTGTGCTGAAGCAATGCTGATGCTGCCGCGTGGTCCGAGAGTTTTGGGCGGGAGATGTGGAAGCCACACGCCCTACCTTAATTGCTGCTGCTGCTGCTATATATACGAGCCTTCTTCCACAGATAAAGATAGATCGAATTGGCGAGAGGTGAAGTCTATACAGAGAGCCACGATCCAGACAGAGAGGAGAAAAGAAGAGAAGAGCAGAAGAAAAGTAAAGAGAGCAGAAGAAGAAGAAAGAGAGCAGAAGTGAAAGAAGAAAAGAAGAGAAGAGCAGAAGAAGAGTGAAGAGAGCAGAAGAAGAGTGAAGAGAGAGATAGTGCTCGTGAGAAGTGAGAAGAAAGAGAGAAGAAAGAGAAGCAGAAAGAAGAGGAAGAAAAGAAGAGGAGGAGAGACTCTATTGCAGATCAGTTCAGTCTGTTCGGGGATCAAATCCAGAACGACTATGCTCATTGAGAGCTACATCTCTTGTGTTTCATTTCCAGCTTTTGTTACTGTGCTTTTTATGTTTCTTTATTTTTTCTTTTGTTTCTTTGGTTAGCCTTGTTCTTCCGACTGCCCTGCTGGGGATCGGGTTCCTCCTGTGGATTCAGGAGAAGGGAGACTTGTCTCCGATTCTGGGCTTGTGGCTTGCAAGTCCAGGGGTCCCTCCGGTTGGAGGAAGAGAGGTCTGCGACCTCTGGTTGCTGGTGACTGGGAGTCACTAGCGGGTTCCCTCCTGGTCTAGAGGAAGAGAGACTTCAGTCTCTGGTTTCCAAGTGGCTGGGAGTCACTTGGGGTGTCGCTCCGGTTGGGAGGAAGAGGGGAGGCTGTTCCTCTGGTGTGTGGTAGCACCTTGTTCGCAGACTGAGTCTGCTTGGTTCTAGCGTTTGCTAGTGAAGCCTCACTCCAGTTGGGAGTGAGGGGTGGATGTAGGTCTGGAGGACCGAACCACCTAAAAATCTATTGAGCAGTGGTTTGCTTTGTGTGTTTACTTCCGCTAGATGCTTGGATAGGCGCGCTCCATGTGCTTGCTCATAAGTTTAATTGAATTAGTTTTATTCTGTGATTGCGTCTAGCATCTGAGTTTTTATTTGGGCATTATTCATAGAAGGATACATTCACCCCCCTCTGTATCCGGGCCTAGCACCCTAACAATTTGAGTTATCCTATGGTCATTGGGTCATTCGACATCATCCTATGGTCATATGAGTTCTATGGTATTCTTGGTTTTGATAATGGCTAAACACTATTAGTCATTGCTGTTTCCACTCTCATGTGACTAACATACGTGATGTTCTGTTCATGACAGATATGTCAATGAATGGACAAGGCATTTAGTGAGGATGGCAAAAGTGAAAGCTCATTGATCGCGCCCAAGCAAGGATGCGAACATAAGCAAAAGTCGACACCTGATATTCGGCTCGTCACACATCTAAGGTCAATGCACAAAGAAGTACAACCAAGAGAAACCAAGGCCAGAGACTCAGTTGATACCTTTTAGACTATCAAGGGAGATGCCACAGATATGAACGGGCTACTAAAGGACTCAAGCGACGGAGCTAAAGCGGTTAATGGACCGACCCCGGATGAACCGGGGTCTGCCCAGCTGGCGGTCGACCGCCCCAGTAAGCAACCTTCAGTTTGCATCTCTCTCAGTGGCGGTCGACCGCCAGCCAGTAGCGGTCGACCAAAAATTCCAGGGACTAATCCTCTACAGTGATTCTTAGTAGCGGTCGACCGCCAAAAGCTGCAGGTCGATCGCCAGCCCTGATGCAGCCATGTTTGACTTCGATTTCCACCTCGAGGCTAGCCCCTTTCCATGGATTTGTTTAATCAAAACTCACCTAATCTCCCATGATTCGTGGATCTGGTCTGGGGGATGTCTAAGAACCATTCAAAGGTTATAAAATACATGCAAGAGGGTTAGAAACCCTAGTTGATCATTTGAGAAATCAAGGGAGGCTGCAAGGGTGTGTTCAAGGGAGAGTAGTTCGAAGTACTGTAGCTGTGAACAGTACTACGGGAAGAAGCTTCATCCATTCCAAAGGATTCAAGTCCAGATCTGAAGCCATCTCAACCTCCAAGGAAGCAAGAAGCAATCAAGACTTTCTAACGTGATCTAAACTGCATTCTTCATCCTCTTCATCAACTCAAGAAGATCAAAAGGAAGATCGAAGGTACATCCATCGTCTTCTTCATCAACTAGAAGAGATTCAAGGAAGATCATTTCGCAAGAAAGAAGACACCTTCAAAGCATCCGATTCAAGCTTCTGTAACTCAGACAAGTTCTTCTTTCTTTGAGCATACTCTATATCTTGTTTGAGTGATTTCATATTTGTTATCTTTTTCATTTCATACAAATGATTGAAACTGAAGATCGTCCCTACCGGTGGTTAGTAGGAAGGCAATCGGAAGTTGTCCGATCTGCGGTGTTGACGTCCCTCCCGGTGGTTAGTAGGAAGGCAATCGGTGGTCTTTCTGATTTACGGTTCAGTGCGTGGCACTAGTGGAGCCTCACCAGATTTGGTGAGGGGTGGACGTAGGACTGGGGATTCAGTCCGAACCACCTTAAAATCTTGTGTGTTGTGGTTTGCTTGTGTGATTGTTTCATTCTAGATGCATGCTTAGGTTCAAATCAATATATTACTTGCTCGTCTTGTCAAGCGAATCATAGTGTTCTTCGATAAGCTAGTTATATTCCGCTGCAATTTATTTTATCTAGCTATATAGAGGGTTGTATTGCGAAAAGAGGGACAGATCTATTCACCCCTCCCCTCTAGATCCGCTGACCACTACTCAACACATAGTCCCGAATAGACTTCATGCATGATGGCTCGAGCTTCGACTGGGGAGACGTATCTCAGGAGAATCGACTTGTCCTTTTTGTGGATGAGTTGGTATAAAGAGTTGCCCATCAACTCATATGACATTGCCCGATGGAGTAGCTAGACCCTTTGAGCTCGGTCAGGAGGGAGCCAACACTTCTTGAATTTGACGATCGGCTCAAGCCAATCTTCATCTTCTGGAGGAGTATTCTGGTCTAGGTCATGGACCTCGTAGACGGTGAGACCGAAATTCCCTTCGAGTGAACTCAGCATCAGTCTTCTGTGCTTGATAGTGATGTCGACTTTGCCTTCGGGCGGGAGCTTGATGGCCGCGACCAATTTAGCCAGAGCATCCGCCTAGACATTGCTGCTTCTGGGAACATGATATATTTCGAAGAAATAGAACTTCTGGATTAGTCTGGTGACGGCTTCATGGTATGGTACTAACTCCTGCTTCTGCACGTCGTAGATGTCGTGGACTTGCTGGACTATTAGCTGGGAGTCCCCATAGGCTTTGAGGCACTTGATGCCCATGTCGAGAGCCATCTGAAGCTCGATGATTAGAGCTTCATGCTCGGCTTCATTGTGGGCCAGGGACTTCATAAGAGCGCATGAGTTGTACAAAACTCCACCATGAGGAGTCAGGAAGACAATGTCGACACCTGCCATGATGGCTGGATTTTGATTATTCTGGGTAGTCCCACGGGAAGCGCAATCGAAGTAGAGCTCCCAGCATGGTACATTGGCTATGAGAGCGTCTTGCTGCCAGTAATGCAAGGCATCTCCGGTCTGTTCAACCGGTTGTTGTGACTGGGCATGAAGGGACTCCTCGTCTGGGAGCTCCGCATTGAGAGGTGAGTCGTCCGGTACTGGATGGGCTGCCAAGAATTCAGCCATGCCCTGTCCCTTGATTGCTTTTCTTGGGACATAAGTAATGTCGTACTCCATCAGCAGGAGAGCCCATTTTCCCAGTCAGCCTGAGAGGACAGGCTATCGGAGGAGGTACTTTAGGGGGTCATGCTTAGATATAAGCTCAACTCGATGGGATAGGAGGTAATGCCGCAACTTATTAACGGTGAATACCAATGCCAAGTAAACTTTCTCCATGGAGGAGTAGCGATACTCGGCACCAATCAATTTTCGGCTAAGGTAGTAGAGCGGCTGCTCTTTACCTTCCTCATTGATTTGCGCCAACAGAGCTCCTAGCGAAGCGTCCATGGTAGCGACGTAAAGTATGAGGGGTTTACCCTTGACTGGTGCCCCCAGGACTAGGGGAGTAAGGAGGTACTCTCTGACCTACTTGAAAGCGACGTGGCATTTTGAGTCCCATATGAACTGGGCGTCTTTCTTCATCAGTTTGCTGAAAGGCGCACATCGACCGGAGAGGTTGGAAATAAAGCTCCAAATATAGGTCAGTCTTCCTTGGAAGGACCTGAGTTCAGTGAGGTTACTAGGTGGTGGAAGCTCCCGGATTACTTTGATCTTGCTGGGGTCCACCTCAATTCCACGGTATCTGACGATGAAGTCAAGAAACTTGCCACTGGATACGCCAAAGGCGCACTTCATAGGGTTCATCTTGAGCCCGTAATGCTGGAGACGATCGAAGACTTGGCGTAGATCGTGCAGATGGTCTTCCCATCTTTTAGTCTTAATGACGAGGTCGTCAACATAGCATTCGACGATATTGTGCAGCATCTCGTCGAATATCCTGGTCATGGCCCTCTGGTAGGTAGTGCCGGCATTCTTTAAACAGAAGGGCATGCGCTTGTGGCTGAAAATCCCTTTAGGGGATCGAAAAGCTGTGTGGTTTTTGTCTTTAAGGGACATCCAGATCTGGTTATAACCGGGTGACCCATCCATAAAAGACAAGGCTTCATGACCGATTGATGTGAGACGACCTATGGACCTAAATTGCAAGCAAGCACTTGAGCAGCGGACTCACTCTAGCGAACACGCTCGCGTAGCACACACTAGTGCCCGTAGGTGACTTGGCGATGATGGAGAGGGTCCGAGGCGGGACCTTGATGCTCCAATGGTTGGCCAGCTTGGGGAGAACCCCAAATGGGCCTGGGATGCCCAAATCATGGGCGACTAGCACACCAAGGGTGTGGGATGTTGAAGATCACTCACAACTCGCCCGTGGTGATCACTCACGTCAATGGCAATTTAGGGCCGAGCTCTCACTCTCCGTCCGACGAAGCAACAGCGATAATACTATGCTAAGCAAGGAATTGAAACTAGCCAAGAGGGGGACCGAAGCTCACCTAGCCGGCATGAAGACGCCGACTCCGGCCGGAGATGGGGGCGAGTGGGGAGGCATGGGTATGCACCCGCACGCCGCGTCGATGAAGCCTCAAACCTGCGAATTGAATTATTACATGAACTACACCCCTTGCAAGGAGGGGATCTTGGGGTGGGGGTTAAGTTGTTACAGTCAAAACTATCTCCACGCATGGAGGGGCCTTCAGCCGGCCAAGCTAGGGAAGGAGAGGATCGATCTAGGAACTAATTGATAGAACGTCCACGGTTCTGTCCGCCCTCTGGAACAGGGGACAGGTAGTCTAACTCGGCACCATTGAGACCACTCCCGAATTTTGTTGATGACAAGACTAGTGGCAAAATCTTCGGTATTGGATCAGGAAGATGTCCAATTTTTGTGGAATTTCCTGGTTGGCGGTGCTGGTCGGGGAAGAGCTGCGAACAGGGTCCCTGTGTTCTGGCTTTGACTGCTACGGTGCCTCAGCAGCAGAAAGATGAGGCCGCCACGAGCGCTCCCGATCTTTGAATCAAGCATCGCTGGAGTCGTTGGAATCGCGGAGGAGTGTTCTTCGCTTGGAGACCAAAATGGACGCAGGCGGAGCTCGGAGCTGACCATGAAAGCCTGAACAGCAGGAACGTGTCGGTTCTGGCTCAGGAAACTGACCTGGCGCACTTGTGGGGAAAATTCGGAACTTTTGATACCGAGGTCCAAAGTTATCTCTGCTTGCTAGAGATGACAGAGGACTTGTAGGGGAAACTCTCAGCCAAGTGGCGCCTAAAGAAGCACAGGAATGTGGCCGTGGGAGCTTCTGAAAGTTACTTCAGGTTGCTGACCGGACCTATCCTGTGCAGTCGGAGGAGAATGGCTCTCCCTGGCAGTCACGAACTCAAACGGGGACGAAGCCACCACCGTTGCAAAGCTGCTCCGACGATGATTCCAACGGTATTTGGTACGCCACCCGAAGCCGCACGATGATGCTGTGGCCGCTACTGCAATCCGCGGGTGCTCTGCTGCCTGCGACCCTGGGCTGGGTCTAGAGATGAATGGGATATGGATTGAGGGATGATGAAGGTTTTGCAAGGAGATGGGGATGGGGAATGGTTTGGGCCACCAAGGGAGTAGGGGAAGGGAGAGAATGGGTGGGAAATTCAAATTTTGGGCCTAGGGTGGAGTCTCTTCAGCCTTGGGAAGGTGGAGTGGTGCTTGGGGAAGGGAAATGGGTAGTTGGGGGTTGGAGGGTGGGGTGTGGATTTGTGGAGGGTCTCTTGGGGATGGGGTGGAATAAATAGGGGTTGTGGGGAGTTGGAGTGACCTTAATGGAGAGGGAAAGGAGAGAGAAGGTAGGTGGGAGGGGGACGAGAGAGAAAGGGGCACAGCCCCCTCTTTGGAGAGACAAATAAGAGAGAGAAGGGGAATCCACCCCAATAGAGAGAGAGAGAGAAGTGGATAATCCTCTCCAATAACACACTAATTCACTCAATTTAAATTGATCATCAAAAGTTGTTACATATGAGGGGAGTGGGGGCCTATTTATAGGCTTACATAATTCCATATGACCAAACTAACCTTGACCAAATGCACTAATGACAAGACAAGTCCAAGGGAGGGGCGCCCCGGGGCCTAGCCCACTAGTTGGGCCCAACTGACTATCAAACTGACCCATTAACCTATTAACTGACTCAAATAAAGAAAGATTACACATCTATGACTCAAATAAAATGAAAATTACATGCTACTGCTCAAAGTTAAGTGATGGAGATGATGATGCGCCGATGGCAAGCAACCGGAGTCTCGAAAAAGATGGAGTGGCTGGGGATGTCCCCATCACCGGTGGTCATGTCGACCATTGTTCCTGTGATCGGGACCGGGAAGTCATCTTTCGGACAAACTTTGTTGAGGTCCCGAAAGTCGACGTAGATGCGGACTTGACCACTTTTCTTCTTGATTGGGACAATGTTGTCAAGCTAGATCGACTAGATACACGGCTCGATGAAGTCGACCTCCGCCATTTTGTTGACTTCGGCCAAAACTTGGAGTTGTAGCTCATGGTGCATGCGCCGCTGTGGCTGTTTGTCTGGAGTGGCTCAGGGAGAAATAGCTAGCCCGTGCTCCGCTACGGAGGGGTCTAGCCCTAGCATCTCCTTATATGTCCAGGCAGAGCAGTCTTTATATTCGAGCAAGAGTCGCTTGTAATCCTCCCTTTCTGCCTCGGTGAGGACAGAGCTAACGAACGCGGGTTGGTGGGCTCCATCTTCCCCCAAGTTGGCTTCAACGAGTTCGTCAACGGTTGCCTGGCCGATGTCCTCTAGCTCTAGAGGAGCGGGTTGGAAGTCAATGAAATCCTCATCATCGGTGTCGGCTTCGTGTATTTCTTGACTTTCGAAGCCGCTGGTCGACGCCGATGGGACAGGGAAGTTGTAGTGCCCCAGAATTTATATAAATAATTTTTGAATTATAAAATAATTTTCTAGAATTTATAAAGGCCTAAATATATTAATAAATGGATTTTTGAGACTAATAAGTCATTTAAGGCCCAATTAGGGTAAATAATTAACCAAGCCTAAGTACACATCATCTAAGGCCCATAAAAAATCATTAAGTTTGGCCCATGTTCTAGAAGGTTATTTAGCTTATTTACAGATTTTAAGGACAAAGACTAATTATGTAAGATAATTATATGGATAAATGAATAAAAGAGTTTTATTTATTTGAAACTCTATATACGTTGAATGTAACGATCTATCGCGCAACCGTCACATGCTTGTAACGCATGGGTCTACGACCGTTACACGCTGTGAATTCCGCAAGTTGAAGAACTTATGAAAAGATGGGAACTTGATGATCTTATCCACTAGGGATCAACTTGGGGAGAGTTCATAACACCACTAAGGACTCTTAGAGATCAGGTTTTAACAGATTAAGGACTCTAGAATTGATCTAATCTTCAAACCCTAGCCAAAACCCTATAAATAGGACCTAGTTCTGAACTGTGCGACCCTTACTTTTGGCTCGCAATGAATCAAGGTAAGGAGGTGTAATCTTGGGTAAGTTCTTTAGAAGTATTTGTTTACAATATTTTAGACTAACTCCTCTCCAAATTTCACATCTTTAGGTCAAAGAGGTCATGGAGTTAGAGCCCAAGGAAGTTGCTGAAAAATCACAGGAAGAAGGGAACTAGGGTTCGATGTTCAGACCATAATTGGAAGCTTGAAGCCTAGACAAGAGGTAGGTTATCTCATGAACGGCAAAAACAACTTGATAGGACTATAAGCCCTCTGGTTTGATTGAATTTCATGCATAGTAGAGCATCAATTTCATGTTTTACTAGTTCCATGCATTACATGCATCTCTTAACCCTAAATTGAGAACTTGAAACATGTTATTCATCTATTCATGGTCACCTATGTATGTAGATAGCCTATCCTTCTTTATCATGCCTAGAAACTCATGGTGTTTTGATTATAGACATGATGTGAGTTAATATCTTATGTTTCATATTGCTTTCTGTTAGCAGACACTCTGGCGCGTCACAGTAGGACCGTCACATTCATGTAACGGCCTTACTATGAGCCGTCACAGTCTCTGTGGTATATGAGTTACTCTGTTAACTCTGACGCACCAATACAGACGCGTTACATAAGGGTAACGGCTGTTCTCTGACCGTCACAATCACTGTGACGCTCCACTTCTAGACCGTCAGAGGCTATGTTCTGTCAACCCTACACAGAATATGATTTGTCAATATTACTTATTATTAAGCCTAGTTACCTAAGTTTTAAACCTAATTACGTGACTTCGAGATTATTTAAGCGTTCATGATAGGAAATGCATGTTTTGATATCTCACTATTACTTTGAGTTATATTAATTTCATGAACCCAAAACTCTATAGTTTTGTAATTTGAAACATGATTTTGAATGATGTATCAATAGAGTTTTTATCATGGTTTTGCATCGATATATGTCTATATATATATTCTTTTTCTATTTATAGAGTCTTTTCTATAAGTACATGGCACATACTTCGGTATGTTGACCATTAGTTCACATTTTTACACTATAGGAACATATTCTTGGACTTGAGGACCTCTCTATTGGATATTTCTTCCAATGGACTAGAAAACCTTGTTTCAAGGCCTCCGTAATTCTCCGCGAGCCTGGGATTCTCACTAGGACGCCGAGTTGGTTGTACCATTAAAACCCATTAACTAGAATACACTATCGTTGTTTTCTGATTCTAGTAATGTAACGGCCTTGTATTGGACCGTCAGGCTCATGTAACGGCCCAATATACTACCGTCACATTCATCTGAGGTTGAATTCTTGATTCTGGATTCAGACAAATGTAACGGTCCTATACTAGACCATCACACAATGTAACAGCCCAGTGAATGACCGTCACATGACTGGAATATCTCAACCCAAGATTTGACCAAGGGTTGACATTTCAATGTTTTTAGATATACCTTGATGATCTAGAACCTATCATATTGCTTAATAGACTTAATATAATGAATGAAAGTTAAGAGAATGTACTGTTATGCTGCCGATTTATTTTCATAAGCATAGCATAGTCTAAGTCATTCTTGATCTCATATATTCAAATTGAAGCGTTCATTCATTGATTTTCATTATTTGGAATTGTTATATTCTTGGCCATACTACTGTTACATGCGTGGAAGTAGCTTAATTTATACCTGAAGATGCGATCGAGCACTGATTGTGTTCAAGAGCTCTATGCTAGTCCCCTCGGCTGATTACCGGAAACATACTATTTTATAAACCATGGGGTATGATTCTACTGGCGTCGCATTACGCTGGGAGTACTATTTCTATAAATAAGTGAAGATCCATGACATGACATGACATCCTTGCTTGATATTCCACAGAAATTCACGAAGCACTTGCTCATAAGCATAAGATGCTAAAGTGATGAATATGTGGCTTGCTAGTACATTCTCGATATATTCTTGTTCATGAAAGGCCAATATCATGTTCCTGTTCTATTCTTGCTAGTTCATTCTTGTTCTCATTCCATCTTATATGATTGTCTTGTTACTTTGATTTAATCGCGTGATCATCGCATTGAATGATTTTACCTTATTTCTTTAGAGTAAAAATATTAATCACTTTAATAGTGCCTTCATGTTGATGCGAAGATACCTACTGGGCAAGTGTGCTCATTACCTATTTCCAATCTTTTTTAGGAAATGAAAGTGAGTCGGGTTCGGATTCGGATTATTCAAGTAGCGGATCCGAGAGTGATTAAAGATGAGCGAAGACTTAGGAAGTCTATAATGTCTAGATTGAGTCAATGTAAATTTCCTATTTCTTGAGTCTAGTAGAATGAAAGATGATGGAAAGTGGTTGTATTTCGAGTATTGATCATGAAATAAAGTTGGAGTTTGATTAAATTCTGTGCAATTGCATTTATGTGTATGATTGTATTGCGCTCTGGTCGTTCTTACTTGCAAGAGGTTTACCATGCCGACTGTTCGTGCTCCCCGAGCGAGTCTTCCGCTGTAATAAAAGCTCGGGGCGTGACAGTTAAGTTGGTATCAGAGCCTAAGTCTCAGGACTTAGGGAAAGGAATCATGTCATAGGATAAGTCCAAGGTTTAAGGACCCCTACCTATGAACTAAGGAAGAAATTCCATACCCATGTAAGGATTGGGTAGAGCCCGGGATAAGATAATTAATTAGCTTTAAGGTTGATTTTCATGAGAAATAACAAGTTGTTATTTGTCTCTCTCAGGTACCCTATTTTTCAAATGGCTCATCGCGTAGATTGGGACGGTATGCCACAAATAGTTGCCGGCCTCACTCATGCATTGCAAACTATAGCACAAGGTGGTGCAGGGGCAAGGGCTGGTGACCTACATCGCAACTTCCGGAGTCTAAATCCTCCGCGATTCTATGGATCTTCAAATCCCGATGAGGCAGAAAATTGGATCGATGAGATGAATAGGATATTTGACGTTATTCAATGCACTGATCAGGAGAAGGTGCGTCTAGCAACATTTCAACTAAATAAAGATGTCCGTACATGGTGGAAGTCGGTTCCGGCACCTCCGGCCGATGCACCTCATACATGGGACGGGTTTCTTACTTTATTCCGTACCAAGTATTTTTCCGAACATGTAAAGGAAAGGAAGGTCATGGAGTTTGCCTCCCTTCGTCAAGGGATGATGTCGGTGGCAGAATATGAGCTGCAGTTTTCAAGACTAGCACCATATGCACCACACCTTATTAGCACAGAATTATTAAAAGCAAATCGATTTATGGACGGGTTACGACCCGATTTCATTCAGCAACTTGGGACACAGAATATCCGCACTTATGCAGAGATGGTTCAGAGGGCATATCTATACGAGAGGACCTTAGAGAAGGTCGAAAAGTTGAAGGGAAAAGGAGAAGAATCTAGCCGACGATCTGATCGGCATTATAAGAAGGAGAAGTTTAGCATCACGGAACCATACAAAAGTCGTGACAGCAAGAAAAGATCAAGGAGCGGGAATGGTGGAAGTTCCCAGAAGAATAATAAAAAGGTTAAGGAAGAGAAGGAGCAAGTTGCCTCGGCATGCACTTTTTGTGAGAAATTCGGCCACTCGACTGAAGAATGCTGGAAGCGCCTCGGTGCTTGTTTGCGTTGTGGAAGTAGGGAGCATCGTGTGCCAGATTGCCCCCTTATGAAAGATCAATCAGCTAATGGAGGACGTAGGAGGCAGGCTCGCCTCAATGCCGTTCTAGACGAAGAGGAAGCGCCCAAGGATGATGGGCTTATGGAAGGTACTCTTCAGATTTGTTCTCATCCTGCATTTGTGCTATTTGATACTGGTGCCTCTCATTCTTTTATTTCCACTACCTTTGCGAAAATGTTGTCAATTGCATCAGTCCCCTTACCTTCAGATCTTGCTATTACTACACCTTTAGGATCTAGAACCAAGCTCACCGAGTATTATCCTAATAGCAAAGTGATAGTAGAAAGTCACAATCTCCTCGCAAACCTCGTATGCCTTGACATGAAAGGTTATGATGCC
This sequence comes from Amorphophallus konjac, assembly GCA_022559845.1. Taxonomy (NCBI): domain Eukaryota; kingdom Viridiplantae; phylum Streptophyta; class Magnoliopsida; order Alismatales; family Araceae; genus Amorphophallus; species Amorphophallus konjac. The sequence continues at coordinate 181,407,901 of CM040118.1, read as the reverse complement.
ATTTTAGGGGTAGATTGGCTTGTAGACCATGATGATTATATCAATTGCCGAAATATGATAATATCCTTTCGAAAACCTGGTCTTCCGAGATTCTCTTTTCTTGGCATCAAATACAAGAAACACCCCAATATTATATCCTCACTTTACGCTTGCAAACTTATCTCACAAGGATGTGAAGCTTTCCTTGCTTCTGTCATTATTTCAAAATCCAAGGATATTATTATAGTAGACATCCCTATTGTAAATGAGTTCCCAGATGTATTTCCATCCGAACTACCCAGTTTACCACCCGAGAGGGAAGTGAACTTCACAATCGAACTCATTCCAGGAGCAGCACCTGTTTCTATAGACCCTTACAGGAGGTCTCCCACAGAACTCAAGGAACTTAAAAGGTAGTTGCAGGAACTACTCGACAAGGGTTTCATTAGACCTAGCACATCCCCTTGGGGTGCGCCGATTTTATTTATCAAGAAGAAGGATGGTTCTCTCTAGCTATGCATCGATTACCGGCGACTGAATCAGCTGACAATTAAAAACAAGTATCCATTGCCACGTATTGATGAGCTCTTTGATCAGCTTGCGGGAGCAAAATATTTTTCTAAGATTGACCTCAGATCAGGTTATCATCAGCTTAGAATCAAAGAAGAAGATATTTATAAATCAGCTTTTCGAAGTCGTTATGGCCACTATGAATTCGTGGTAATGCCATTTGGGTTAACTAATGCCCCAGCAGTATTTATGCAACTTATGAAGTGTGTCTTCCAGCCATACCTGGATCGATTCATTGTCATCTTCATCGATGATATCCTGATATACTCCAAGACAAAAGAAGAACATGAAGAACATTTGAAAATAACTTTGCAAACACTTAGAGAACACAAACTTTATGTCAAACTCAATAAGTGTGAATTCTGACTCGAGGAAGTCTCATTCCTAGGCCACATTATTTCAAAAGAAGGTATTGCTGTGGATCATTCTAAGGTAGAAGCTGTCAAGAATTGGAGTCGGCCTACAACTGTGTCTGAAGTAAGGAGCTTTCTAGGTCTAGCTGGTTATTATAGAAGATTCATTAAGGACTTCTCAAAGATAGCAGTCCCTTTAACTAGACTCACCAGAAAAGAAAATCCTTTTGTCCGGTTACAAGAATGTGAGAAGAATTTCCAAACTCTTAAGAATCATCTTACAACAGCCCCTGTTTTGTCACTACCAATGGAGGGTGGTGGATTTGAGGTATATACGGATGCGTCTGGAATTGGCTTAGGATGTGTCCTTATGCAAAATGCAAAGGTGATTTGCTATTCTTCAAGACAATTGAAACGTCACGAAGAAAATTATCATGTACATGATTTAGAATTGGCAGCGGTTATTTTCGCCTTGAAAATTTGGCGTCATTATCTTTATGGAGAAAAGTTTATGATCTACTCAGACCACAAGAGCTTGAAATATTTATTCTCTCAAAAGGAGCTTATGTAAGGCCCGTGCCTTAATGGATCCTTATATAAGATTCTTATTTGGGGCTAATTGGGGGTTATTGAAATTAATAAGATTCTTATATATATAATGATTATATTATATATATATTAATTTTATTTTTTATAACCTCTCCCTCTCTCTCTCTCTCTCCCATCCCGTCGATCTCACTCTCACCCTCTCCCTCTCTCTCTTCTCACGATCGTCCCCTCCCTCTCCTAGGGAACTCGGGCGAAACGAGATCGGATTGAGGCGAGGTTGGCACCGTTGGATTCCTCGCGTCGAGTAGTGCGCGTGGGTGTCCACTTCGGCATGGATCGGTGATCGTAGGAGCGAGGTGGAGCGTGGAAGCTCCGTGGCTCTTCCTCCTTGCATGCGGCCCGTTCAACGGTTTCGGCTTGCGAAAGGTAGGGGGATGGAATCTCGATCTTGCTAGGATCGTTTCCCTTAGCCTGTTTGTTGATTAGCACCCCGTAGCATGCATGATGTTCATATTTCCATTTTTGGGGTTTTAGCCTAAATCTTGAGTTTAATGCGTCTTAGGCCTTGCATGTGCTAGATTTAGATGTTAAATTATTGTCTAGCATGCATGGTTTGACAGGTTATCAGGTTTTTTGTCGATACCCGGCGTTTTCAGCCGTCCGGGAGGGCTTCGGTTTATAAACCGTACCCGCCCGTAACCTAGGTGCAGTGACGGTCCTGCCAGGAACCGTCACTTGCCTGACGGTCCATAGCGGACGCGTCACTTCCAAATAGCGGCCCATTGGGGGTGCGTTACTTGGAGAGTAACGGTGGGGCTCCCATCCGTTACTCATCAACTGTTTTCCGTAGTTTTGGTCAGGCGATGCGCCCGACGGCCAGTCGGCCGACCGTCGTTTCGGTCCGACGCGCCTAGACCGGGGCGTCACTTCGTCTGCTATCATTTAGAACGCTGATAGGTGGTTTGAGCCTCGGGTGGATGTGACGGCGGTGACCCCACGCGTTGCTTCGAAGTAACGCGCAGGGCCCCCACCGTTACAAGCCCTTTAGTGCCTCTTGAGCTGGAACCCTGAAGGGAGTGACAGATAGGGACTGGGGCGTCATTCTTGAAGTAACGCGCCGGCCCCCGACCGTCGTTTGGATGTGGTGCGTGGGTCTTTGACCGCCGCTTCCCTGATGGCTGCAATATATTCCCAGCCCATCTGTTATGCGCTTCGTTCTATATTCATGCCATGGTTGTGTTGTTTTACTATATTGTGGCGTGTTTTATATACCAATAGAGTAGCTTTTCTTTCCAGGCAATGGAGCCACTGTTGTTGCCCTAAGGTCTGTTGAGTACCGACCCACTTGAGGATGGCGGAGGGGTATGTTTCCCATTCACGGTTTGTAAGCTAGTTCCGTGGGCTCCCAGCCAATGGTAGCGTCCTGCCAAGGGAGAAAACTAGTTAGAGGGCCTGGCTCAGGCTAGAGTCAGTGTGTGCACACGTGGTCGGAGACTGTGGACTGACACCGACGGGTGCCACTCCGCCTGGTCACTTGGTTTGGTACTGTTTACGCGCTTAGCTTGTCGCTTCATCGACTGCGAGTGCTTGAGACGCAGTGTAAGCCGTCAGTGGACGCTTCTAGTTTCTGCTCCAGTGGTTGTCCTTCCTTGTTGTTTGGATCAGTTGCAGCTCATTCTATTTGGTAGTTTTAGCTTTAATCGCTTGCATTTAATTAGTAGTGGCATGTGTTAGCTGTTACACTTGCTTAGGAGAGTTTACAGCTTTCTTGTGTTTGGTTATTCATGCCATTGCCTGTGTGTTTATTTAAATGCATGCTTTAATTGCTTTATTTATGCATGTTCGCTTGTTTAGTGCGAGGTAGGGATCCGCGTGACCCCTACTGAGTCTGGCTGTGACTCACCCTTCTCCTTTCAGGTGAGCCGCGCCCGCCGTCTCCCGGACTTTAGTTTGCTGTTTCGGGACCGTTCCTAGCTGCCAGCTGCGCACGAGCTGCCTTTTTGAGGCTTGTGTTGTACTTTTGCCGGGGTATGCCCCGCGTAGTTGTACCTCGAGGACTAGTGTTTGTGACTCTGGACTAGTTATACATATATCACTCTGGTTATTTTTAAATTGCTTCCGCACTTGTGTTTGAATCTTAATACTTAATTGTATTGCGCGCCCCAATTCGTAATTAATCATGCATATTTCTCAGCTAACCCCCACTAACCCTTCAGGGGCCTCATCAGCCTCTTGGGTGGCCTCCCCAGTTCTTGGCGTCGGTGTATCGATGTTATCGGTATATCGGTGTCCTAAACTCTGGGTCGTCACAGATGGTATCAGAGCTTGAGTTGAGGATTTGCGTAAAGAATTGGAATTGATGCTTTGTCCAGAGCTAGTTCTGTTGTCGTCTCATGCTGGCATATGATGTTTTCCGTATGATTGATGGATTTTATTGTTGATTGTGTTTTTGGAAGCATAGTTATGCCGCCTCGTCGAGGAAGACCTCCTCGTGTTCCTCGAGATGCGCCCAGGGAAGATAGCGGTTTTGCACCTCCTCCTGCAGTTCCCGCTGTTCCTGTCGTTCCAGTTGCTCCTCCAGTGCCGATCGTTCTAGCTGAAGTGCCTGGCAGTCGAGGCAAGGCTTTGAAGGAATTTCTGATGTTCAATCTGCCTACTTTCGATGGCCAAGCTGATCTAGAAGTCGCGAGGCAATGGCTGGATGCGATAGAGCGTGTGTTTGTCTCGATGGAGTGTGCTGAAGATGAGAAAGTCATGCTCGCTGCTTTTCAACTCCAGGGTACATCCATTGCGTGGTGGAAAGCCAAGTGGCAGATTTCGTTTCGATCCAGACCTCTTCGGCAAATCACTTGGGCAGAGTTCGTTGCTGCTTTTGAGCGTGCCTATACTCCTGCCTGCTTGCAGATGGATAAGATGTATCAGTTTATGGAATTGATTCAGGGCAATATGACCGTGCTTCAGTACAGGAATAAGTTCTTGGAATTGGGTCAGTATGCGCCCCATGTGCTGGCCAGTGAAGCTTTGAAGACCCAGCAATTTTTGCGTGGGTTGAGGCCAGAGTTGAAGATGCCGCTGATAGCGAGTCGTGTTGCGGATCTCGATACTGCGTGTCAGACAGCTGTAGCTTTAGAGCTGGAGATGGCGAGACCGGGTGGATATCCCCAAGCAGGGTCAGTGCAGCCGGTAGCTCAGGTTCAGCAGACTTACCGACAGCCCGTGCCTGGTGTTCCTTCGGTCCAGTCAGAGGTTTCCAGTGCTTCCTCTCCTTCTAAGCCCAAGTTTAAAAGGTTCAATAATAAGAAGAAGTTTTTTCAGCAGCCGTCCGGTACAGATTCTGTTCAGCAGCCGATAGCGCCTTCTTCTCAGACTCGGCAGAGCTCAGCTGCTAGTCAGCCGTGGACGTGTCGGAGATGCGGTGGTCATCACAAGGGCCAGCCGTGTTCTCTTCCTATTGTTTGCTTCAGGTGTGACCAGCCAAGTCATGTGGTTCGGGATTGCCCGCTGAGGCCGACTCAATTGCAAGCTCCTCAGTTGTCTCAACCTCAGCCGCAGTTTAGACCTCTTGCACCTCAAGCTCCACAACAATTTTTCTCTCAAGCGTCGACGTCTTCTCAGCAATCTTCAGCTGGTTCCAAGAAGCAGAAAGGCAAGGTTTCTCATTTGACAAGAGCTGATGCTGTTGCGTCTCATCTTGTGGAAGGTACGATTATGCTTTATGGACATTCAGCTCATGTCTTATTTGATTCTGGTGCTTCTCATTCTTTTATTTCTGAGGATTTCATGGCTTGTATTGAGGAACCGACATCTGAGCTGTCTTGTGAGTTATTTGTGGAATTGCCTTCTGGAGATTTCATGGTTACTCCTCTGTGTTTGGATGAGTCTCCTGTGATGATTGATAATCACCAGTTGCCGGCGAGATTGTATGCGTTGCAGCTGGCAGATTATGATGTTATTCTGGGAATGGATTGGTTGGAGCATTATGGAGCTGTGGTTGACTGCAGATCGAAGAAAGTCTATTTTCAGCCCCAGGGAAAATCAGCCTTTTATTTTCAAGGTATTCGATCCCGATCTTCTCGTATGATTATTTCTGCTATTCGAGCCTGTAGGTTGCTTAGCGCAGGTTGTCAGGGATTCCTTGCTTCAGTAGTGGCTGTTGAAAAACCACGACGGGATGTCTGTGATATTCCGGTTGTCTGTGAGTTTCCTGATGTGTTTCCTGACGAGTTGCCAGGCTTGCCCCCAGAGCGAGAGATTGAGATGGTGATTGAACTGATTCCAGGTATTGGCCCCTTAGCAAAGCCACCGTACCGTATGGCTCCAGCTGAATTGAAAGTACTGCGTGCACAGCTACTAGAGTTATTGGAGAAAGGTTATATTCGTCCCAGTTTTTCTCCGTGGAGTGCCCCAGTGCTGTTTGTGAAAAAGAAAGATGGAAACCTGAGGCTTTGTATTGATTACAGGCAGCTGAATCAGGCGACTATCAAGAATAAGTACCCGCTCCCCAGGATTGATGATTTGTTTGACCAGTTAAAGTCTGCTACTGTCTTTTTGCGGATTGATCTCCGGTCTGGCTATTTTCAGTTACGGATCCGGGAATCTGATGTGGAGAAGACTACTTTCAGTACTCGTTATGGTCACTTTGAATTTTTAGTCATGCCGTTTGGTTTGACTAATGCCCCAGCAGCTTTCATGGACCTAATGCAGCGTATCTTTCGTCCATTTCTGGACCAGTTTGTGGTGATCTTTGTTGATGATATCTTGATATATTCTGCCTCTGTTGATGATCATGTGCAGCATTTGAGGATCGTTCTGCAGACTCTAAGAGATCACGAGCTTTATGCGAAGCTCAGTAAATGTGAATTCTGGCTTCGGAAGATTCATTTTCTTGGCCATGTGATTTCTGGTGATGGAGTGACAGTAGACCCTGCAAAGATTGATGCCGTTTTGAGTTGGCAGAGACCGAGGACCATCACTGAGATACGAAGTTTTTTAGGATTGGCTGGGTATTACCGCAGATTCATTCAGGATTTTACGAAGATTGCAGCACCGATGACTAAATTGACACGGAAGGATGTGCCTTTTGTCTGGTCGGATCAGTGTGAGGCTAGCTTTGTTGAATTGAAAAGGCTATTGACTTCTTCCCCAGTGTTGACTTTGCCTTCCGACTCGGGTGGTTTTCTTGTTTGTACAGATGCGTCTCGAGTAGGTTTGGGTGCAGTGCTGATGCAACATGGTAAGGTTATCGCATATGCATCTCGGCAATTGAAACAGCATGAAGGAAATTATCCCACTCATGATCTAGAGCTAGCTGCAGTTATTTTTGCCTTGAAGATCTGGAGACATTATCTGTATGGTGAGAAATTTCAGATTCTTACTGATCATCAGAGTTTACAGTATATTTTCTCCCAGAAAGATCTGAACCTCAGGCAGAGGCGATGGATGGAATACATGAAAGATTATGACTTTACACTCTCCTATCAGCCAGGTAAAATGAATGTTGTGGCCGATGCTTTGAGCAGGAAAGTGCAGGTCAGCCATTTGTTGCTTCACGAATGGAAATTGTGGGAACAGCTTTCGAGCGAGGCATTGTGTGTAGAGATTCCTGCCGATCTGAAGATGGCAGTTTGTGCTAGCTTGGTTTTGGGTTCAGCTTTGTATCAGCACATTTTAGAAGCCCAGCAAGCTGATTCTGATTTGGCCCGTGTTATATCAAGATATGATGTAGACTTTGATGACGAGCTAGTTGTCAGTTTCCAGGGCAGATTGTATATTCCTGTTGATGATGATTTAAGGAATGAGATTCTGAGTGAAGCCCATGGTTCCCGTTTTGCTATTCACCCTGGTGTCACTAAGATGTATCAGAATTTGAAGAAACAGTTCTGGTGGCCCGGCATGAAGAAGGACGTGGCTATTTTTGTTTCTAAGTGCTTGACTTGTCAGTTAGTTAAAGCCGAACATCAAAAGCCAGGTGGTCTGCTTCAGCCATTAGAGATTTCGATGTGGAAATGGGACCATGTTACTAAAGATTTTGTGGTGGGTTTGCCTCGAACTTCTCAATGTTTTGATAGAATCTGGCTGCTTGTCGACAGATTGACGAAAACCGCCAGATTATTGCCAATTAAAGTTATTTGGAGTGTGCAGAGATTGGCCGAGCTCTATGTGCAGAAGATCGTGCCGCTGCATGGAATTCCTATTTCACTTGTGTCAGATCGTGACCCGCGTTTTACCTCTGGCTTCTGGCGTAGTTTCCAGAAAGCTTTGGGCACTGAGTTAGCTTTCAGTTCAGCGTATCACCCACAGTCAGATGGACAGTCAGAGAGAACCATTCAGACTTTGGAGGACATGCTGAGATCGTGTTGCCTTGATTGGCAAGGGTCGTGGGGTCAGCATTTGCCACTTGTTGAGTTCGCTTATAATAATAGTTTTCACTCCAGTATTGGCATGGCTCCTTATGAGGCGCTGTATGGTCGTCCTTGTCGTACTCCTCTGAACTGGTTTGATGTTGGGGACCGACTGTTGACATGACCAGACATGGTACAGCAGTGTTCTGATGTGGTTCATCTGATTAGACAGAGATTGTTGACGGCTCAGAGTCGACAGAAAAGTTATGCAGATCAACGCAGACGTCCACTACAATTTGAGTCTGGAGATATGGTGTTTGTTAAAATATCTCCGATGAAAGGTGTTTCCAGGTTTGGGAAGCGTGGAAAGCTTAGTCCGCGGTATGTTGGCCCTTTTCCGATTGTTGACGCTATTGGTTCAGTGGCTTATCGTTTGCAACTGCCGGCGGCCATGCAAGCTATCCATGATGTGTTCCACGTGTCTCAGTTGAGGAAATATGTGTCTGATGCTTCTCATGTTCTCGATGATTCAGTGTGGCCCGAGGTGACTGCTGATTTGTCCACACCAGAGTTTCCTATCCGAATTGAAGACCGTCGTGAGCAGCGGTTGAGAAATAAGGTCATTCCTCTGGTAAGGGTTGCTTGGCAGCGTCACTCTGGTAACGAGTCTACTTGGGAGCGTGAAGATGAGATGCGTCAGCTTTTTCCTTTCTTGTTCCAGTGAGGTATAAGTCCTTTCTCAGTTTCCTCCTTTTCGGTTGTTGTAAATTTCGAGGGCGAAATTTCTGTAAGGAGGGAGGGACTGTAAGGCCCGTGCCTTAATGGATCCTTCGTGGTATTTGTTCTATTAATTGTTCTGGAATTTCTGACTATTTTCCTGGATTTTTAGGAATTTGTCTGGTATTTTTCCGGATTTATTTGGGGCTAATTGGGGGTTATTGAAATTAATAAGATTCTTATATATATAATGATTATATTATATATATATTAATTTTATTTTTTATAACCTCTCCCTCTCTCTCTCTCTCCCTTCTCGTCGATCTCACTCTCACCCTCTCCCTCTCTCTCTTCTCACGATCGTCCCCTCCCTCTCCTAGGGAACTCGGGCGAAACGAGATCGGATTGAGGCGAGGTTGGCACCGTTGGATTCCTCGCGTCGAGTAGTGCGCATGGGTGTCCACTTCGGTATGAATCGGTGATCGTAGGAGCAAGGTGGAGCGTGGAAGCTCCGTGGCTCTTCCTCCTTGCATGCGGCCCGTTCGACGGTTTCGGCTTGCGAAAGGTAGGGGGATGGAATCTCGATCTTGCTAGGATCATTTCCCTTAGCCTGTTTGTTGATTAGCACCCCGTAGCATGCATGATGTTCATATTTCCATTTTTGGGGTTTTAGCCTAAATCTTGAGTTTAATGCATCTTAGGCCTTGCATGTGCTAGATTTAGATGTTAAATTGTTGTCTAGCATGCGTGGTTTGACAGGTTATCAGGTTTTTCGTCGATACCCGGCGTTTTCAGCCGTCCGGGAGGGCTTCGGTTTATAAACCGTACCCGCCCGTAACCCAGGTGCAGTGACGGTCCTGCCAGGAACCGTCACTTGCCTGACGGTCCATAGCGGACGCGTCACTTCCAAATAGCGGCCCATTGGGGGTGCGTTACTTGGAGAGTAACGGTGGGGCTCCCATCCATTACTCATCAACTGTTTTCCATAGTTTTGGTCAGGCGATGCGCCCGACGGCCAGTCGGCCGACCGTCGTTTCGGTCCGACGCGCCTAGACCGGGGCGTCACTTCGTCTGCTATCATTTAGAACGCTGATAGGTGGTTTGAGCCTCGGGTGGATGTGACGGCGGTGACCCCACGCGTTGCTTCGAAGTAACGCGCAGGGCCCCCACCGTTACAAGCCCTTTAGTGTCTCTTGAGCTGGAACCCTGAAGGGAGTGACAGATAGGGACTGGGGCGTCATTCTTGAAGTAACGCGCCGGCCCCCGACCATCGTTTGGATGTGGCGCGTGGGTCTTTGACCGCCGCTTCCCTGATGGCTGCAATATATTCCCAGCCCATCTGTTATGCGCTTCGTTCTATATTCATGCCATGGTTGTGTTGTTTTACTATATTGTGGCGTGTTTTATATACCAATAGAGTAGCTTTTCTTTCCAGGCAATGGAGCCACTGTTGTTGCCCTAAGGTCTGTTGAGTACCGACCCGCTTGAGGATGGCGGAGGGGTATGTTTCCCATTCACGGTTTGTAAGCTAGTTTCGTGGGCTCCCAGCCAATGGTAGCGTCCTGCCAAGGGAGAAAACTAGTTAGAGGGCCTGACTCAAGCTAGAGTCAGTGTGTGCACACGTGGTCGGAGAGTGTGGACTGACACCGACGGGTGCCACTCCGACTGGTCACTTGGTTTGGTACTGTTTACGCGCTTAGCTTGTCGCTTCGTCGACTGCGAGTGCTTGAGACGCAGTGTAAGCCGTCAGTGGACGCTTCTGGTTTCTGCTCCAGTGGTTGTCCTTGTTGTTTGGATCAGTTGCAGCTCATTCTATTTGGTAGTTTTAGCTTTAATCGCTTGCATTTAATTAGTAGTGGCACGTGTTAGCTATTACACTTGCTTAGGAGAGTTTACAGCTTTCTTGTGTTTGGTTATTCATGCCATTGCCTGTGTGTTTATTTAAATGCATGCTTTAATTGCTTTATTTATGCATGTTCGCTTGTTTAGTGCGAGGTAGGGATCCGCGTGACCCCTACTGAGTCTGGCTGTGACTCACCCTTCTCCTTTCTGGTGAGCCGCGCCCGCCGTCTCCCGGACTTTAGTGTGCTGTTTCGGGACCGTTCCTAGCTGCCAGCTGCGCACGAGCTGCCTTTTTGAGGCTTGTGTTGTACTTTTGCCGGGGTATGCCCCGCGTAGTTGTACCTCGAGGACTAGTGTTTGTGACTCTGGACTAGTTATACATATATCACTCTGGTTATTTTTAAATTGCTTCCGCACTTGTGTTTGAATCTTAATACTTAATTGTATTGCGCGCCCCAATTCGCAATTAATTATGCATATTTCTCAGCTAACCCCCACTAACCCTTCAGGGGCCTCATCAGCCTCTTGGGTGGCCTCCCCAGTTCTTGGCGTCGGTGTATTGATGTTATCGGTATATCGGTGTCCTGAACTCTGGGTCGTCACAGCTTAACATGAGGCAAAGGAGGTGGTTAGAACATCTCAAGGACTTTGATTTTGCTATTCAATATCATCCTGGCAATGTAAATGCTGTAGCAGATGCACTCAGTAGAAAACCAATGGGTATGTTATCAATTCTCATGATTAGTGTAACTAACCTTATTCCCCAATTTGCTCAGTTGAATTTAGATGTTGACATTAAGGAAGAAGATTGCTTCATAGCTAATATCCGAGCTCAACCTACATTAATAGAGGATTTGGCCAAATTACCATAGGATGATCCAGTTTTATTAGAAATTAAGGCCAATATTGAACAAAGGCCGGATTTTTCTACTTCTAATGATGGAAGATTGCTATTCAAGGCCGAATGTGTATACCGGATCATGAGGATACAAAGAAATTGATCCTAGAAGAAGCACATAAATCAAAGTACACCATTCATCCAGGAGGTACAAAAATGTATCAGGATCTCAAAAGAAACTTTTGGTGGCCCAATATGAAGAGGGAAATAGCTGACTTCGTGTCTCGTTGTGCATTATGCAGTGGTGATGTATGAAATTACATCTAAGAAAAGGCCTAAGAGCTATACGATACAGGAGAAATATCTGAAGTAGGCCATAGAGCCAAATATATTACAGGAGAAATATTCGAAGCAGTCTCTGATGTTATATACATCAGTAGCATATATAAGCTATTTATATATTTATTATATTTCTTCTATATTTTCTGCCTCTACAAAGCTTCAACCTGTCAACAACAGCAACAAATGACTCTGTTTGAAATTCTACTCGCTTCAGGGATTTCACATCCCATTGGACTAAAATATCGCAATTATAATTCTCTCAAACCTCTCATACAAAATGGTTATGAATATAACCAGCATTTCACCATAATTTGAGATCACTCTGACACTTACCAAACCAAAAATGAAGGCCTATATTACATGAATCCTGCTATGAGAAACTTCCTCATCTTTGAAGACACAACCAACACAATTGAACTCATTATGCCAACCTACATTCCAATAGTACCCCAGTTCAAGCCTACAATCAGATACAACCAATGGCATTCAATGGCTTTTCCTATAGAAGAAATATGCATGTGGGACGATATAGTAATGAGTGTTTCTTCAGCTAACCGTCGATATTTTGCACTTGCTCATATTGTACCATATTCTGAAGCACATTTCATACCCGTGTTCAAAGAAATCTCAGTAACCAGTCCAATGGCCCCATTATCAAAGTTCCATATAATGTTATAAGCTTCAACCAGTCCAACACCTCTTCACAATGATAAAGACTTACATTACCAATTGTCACGATGGACATCTCCTCGTGCTAAAGAATTACAAATCTTACGTCCTGTAGCTCAACGAGCACGATACAATACATTCATTGTCATAGAACATCCTGCTATCTCTTTTAGACGGCAAATTGATCCATTACTATTCAACAACTGCTACATTTTCTATGGACCAATACTGTCACGATAGCAAATAGCCAAAGTCTTTATACATACACAAAAATTTCAAAAAGATTATACACAGTTCAATGTATGTACACTCTTACATCCAAAAAACCTGCCAGCAGAAGCAACGACAGTCATTTATGAAGAAGAACCAGTTACTTCAGATGAATTTCAGAATGAAGTTTCCAAGCTCTCAGCTCTACTCGAAGAAGCAACTCAAGTTACGCCACCTGTACAAGTTGGCACAGTATTAATACTTGCACCATTCAAACCATTCAAAATGAAGCGAGATAAACATCTCGAAGAAAGCACAGATAAAACAACATCATCAAATGAAGCATCAACTTCTTCAGTAAAGAAGTACAAAGCATGACGAAAGAAATGAAATTCGACAACAAGGCATTCCAACTGTCCAACAAACACAGTCAAAAAATACATGTAAAGCAAGGATCTACACAAAAGCAAAGAAAGCACTCCCAAGCCAAGAAAAATATGAAGAAAGCCAAAGGCTATCTATAAGACATCACCATCAAAGACACTTGTCAAAGCATCAAGCAAAGGAAAACGACATCAAAGCAAAGTCTCTTGGACTATACTCAAGCGCAAAGTCTCTTGGACTATACTCAAGCATTATCACAAAGCATCAAGCTTTATGTCACATCCTCCTTTATGTCGACATCAAGCAAGGAAATATCAAGCAACAAGTCAAGAAGACATCAAATCAAGCAATACATTATGCAAAGATTCTACTTTATGTCAATATCAAGCATCTTTACTTTATGTAAATGCCAAATGAGTCACCAGTAAATGCCAAATGAGTCACCATTGTCTAGACATCATGAAAGAGACATCGGATGAATTATTGAGTCCCGGGGAGCCATAATTCACAAGAAGTCACTTTCTATCACATCATGTCACATCCCCATTGCATTATTGTACCCACATTTCATGTGAATGTACATTTCATCTCCAATTCATTTAGTGCTCTCCATGCCTATATAAGAGAGCTAGGATTCATTCGTAAGGATCATCCCTTGGAGAAATCATCCATCCTTTGGAAGAAATCCCTTGGAGATCCTATGAATCATCATCCATTCAATTCAGGAGGACTTCTCCTCCAACCCATCGAAGTAATGTAAGTCCTACGCTTTTAGTCCTTCGGGACATATGAAATAAAATTCCAATTTCATATTTTCATATTGCAAGCATGTCTAAATTTTCTTGCATCATGAATCACGTTCATGAAGAAATCATGAAGAACATTCATGAAGAAATCAAGATTATCCATCTTGAAGAAACCATGAACGATGTATTCATGAATCTAGAGATACTGAAGCCTATCAAGAAGAACTTCGTAAGTTTATTAACTCTGGAGGCTCTGGATTTGCAATGTAAGACCCAGGTGGGGCAGCAGCGATTGAGCTTGAGCTATGATAAACGAACGAACTCTACTGATATCTTCAATTCTCTTAGATTATCATGTCTATCTCATGCTATCATGTTATATCTGCAATATCTTTATTTTCGTGATGCCTTCCCGCTATTCTGTAAAACACCAAGCATGTTTAAATCAATTCTTGAATCCATAAAGAATGAAAAGCCTGACAAAACCAATAAAATAACATCCCCTGAAGCTTTTATCATATTCTGATTCCGCACCCCAAGCAGGCACAACCAATCCCCTATAAAATTGCTCTGATACCAATTTTACAGGGGATTGGTTGTGCCTGCTTGGGGTACGGAATCAGGATATGATAAAAGCTTCAGGGGATGTTATTTTATTGGTTTTTTCAGGTTTTTGATTCTTTATGGATTCAAGGATTGATTTAAACATGCTTTGTGTTTTACAGAATAGCGGGAAGGCATCGTGGAAATAAAGATATTGCAGATATAACATGATAGCATGAGATAGACATGATAATCTAAGAGAATTGAAGATATCAATAGAGTTCATTCGTTTATCATAGCTCAAGCTCAATCGCTGCTGCCCCACCTGGGTCTTACATTGCGAATCTAGAGCCTCCAGAGTTAATAAACTTACGAAGTTCTTCTTGATGGGCTTCAATATCTCTAGATTTATGAATACATCATTCATGGTTTCTTCAAGATGGATAATCTTGATTTCTTCATGATTTCTTCATGAACGTGATTCATGATGCAAGAAAATTTAGACATGCTTGCAATATGAAAATATGAAATTGGAATTTTATTTCATATGTCCCGAAGGATTAGAAGCGTAGGACTTACATTACTTCGATGGGTTGGAGGAGAAGTCCTCCTGAATTGGATGGATGATGATTCATAGGATCTCCAAGGGATTTCTTCCAAAGGATGGATGATTTCTCCAGGGGATGATCCTTACGAATGAATCCTAGCTCTCTTATATAGACATGGAGAGCACTAAATGAAATGGAGATGAAATGTACATTCACATGAAATGTGGGTACAATAATGCAATGGAGATGTGACATGGTGTCATAGAAAGTGACTTCTTGTGAATTATGGCTCCCCGGGGCTCAATAATTCATTCGATATCTCTTTCATGATGTCTAGACAATGGTGACTCATTTGGCATTTACATAAAGTAAAGATGCTTGATATTGACATAAAGTAGAATCCTTACATAATGTATTGCTTGATTTGATGTCTTCTTGGCTTGTTGCTTGATATTTCCTTGCTTGATGTCGACATGAAGGAGGATGTGACATAAAGCTTGATGCTTTGTGATAATGATTGAGCATAAGTCCAAGAGACTTTGCTTTGATGTCATTTTCTTTTGCTTGATGCTTGACAAGTGTCTTTGATGGTGATGTCTTGTAGATAGCCTTTGGCTTTCTTCATATCTTCCTTGACTTGAGAGTGCTTGTTCCGTGCTTTGCATGTTTGATTAAGATTTTGACAGCTATACTGCTTTGTTGTCATGCTTTTGTTGTTGTGGCTTGCTGGCCTTCTTTTGAATTTTCTTCCTTCAAACATATCTCACAGGTATGATTTGGAACTTGTCCAACGTAGAGAGTGCATAATGTTTACTTTGTTAGCTGACTGACTCGAAGTTTGTTGTCCAGGAAGAGTGCTTCAAAGTGGTTTATTCTCTCAGCATCTTCCGTGGATAGTAAAGTGTTGTAGCCAGATGTACA
The DNA here is from genome assembly GCA_022559845.1 of Amorphophallus konjac. NCBI lineage: Eukaryota > Viridiplantae > Streptophyta > Magnoliopsida > Alismatales > Araceae > Amorphophallus > Amorphophallus konjac. The sequence continues at coordinate 181,392,349 of CM040118.1, read as the reverse complement.
GAGCATAGTGTCGTTGCAGAAATTGACTTTGATTGATGTGATTGCATCAATTTTGGCTATGCCATTGAGGACTTTAATAATTGCATCGATTCTACGTTCTTGAATGTATTCTGGCGTTAAAGCGCCATGCATAATTTCTTGTGCCTTTTGTGTATATGGTTTTATCCGTACGATTTTGATATAATGGTGAGCTGGAAATGTTTTACCTTTAGCCCATTCAGGTAGGGTAGAAAGAAAAAGGAGTTTCATTCTTTCTTTTCGTGTATTGACTCGGACTTGGTAATATTGGATGGCCTTATACAGTTGATAGGGTAAAAGGGAAATTTCTTTTAAGTCATATGTTAATTCAATTTCTCTGAGGAGTCCGGCATTAAATAGGAGTTGGACTTTGTCTGGCTTTGGTGTTCCTGAAATTTTGGCATAAGTAAGATATTGTTCATGCTGGACGTTTAACCATGGGTGATCTGTTTCGTCAAAGTTTCTTAAGAATTGTTGTGTTTCAATCCAGGCTTCGTGACTTATTCCAGCTTTTGTTTCTTCGGAGAGAGAGGGTTTTTTGGGTTCAAGGAGTTTAATTTTTCCTAAACATGTTAGTTTGTTGATGGAAGAAGTTTCCGTCATTGTGATAGCCTTGCTATAGGCGGGTTTCAGGGTCAGAATTGGTTTTTCTTTTTCTTGTGTTATTTCGACTTTCTCTTGTGTGATTTCAATTTTTCCTTTGTCAGCTTTGGCCTTTATTTCGGGCTTCAACTGTAAGGTTGGTGGAGTAGGTTCAGGTGAATGTGATCTTGGTGTGGAAGAAGAAGAGGCAGATCTCTTGTGAGATAGATTTTTAATTTTAGTTTTTATGAGGGCTTCTTCTGCATCAAGAATAGTACGTTTTAATTGAATTTCAATTAATGCATCTTGAAGGGCTTCCAGTGCAGAATCCATTGGAGTCTGAAAAAGATATCAGAAGTATACCATAAGTATAGTATTGAGTACTATATATATGCTACTGACCTATATAACATCAGAGACTGCTTCGGATATTTCTCCTGTAATGCATATAGCTCTGTGGCCTGCTTCGGATATTTTTCCGATAATCTATGGCTCTTAGGCCTCTTGTTAGATGTATGTCTGAATTCGTACATCACCACCGAATATATTGATATGTGGATTTTTCAGGGAGTTCTTGTATATCAAAAGTGGGATTGATAAATTCACTACCAATCTGTAGAATTTGATAGCCTGTATTGGGATGTTCAATGTAATGGGGTAAGTTCCATACTCGTATTTTTGTGGAATCAATTTTTAAGGTGATTATTTGCCTAGTTGTAGGTTCTTCCAATATGTAGGTGTTTCTATTTTTTCGTGTGAATAAAGTATTAGAATTTTTGAGTCCGACTTCAAAACGATGTGGTGTTTCTGGATTGGTAAACTAGCATTGTTGAAATATTGTGCGACATGGTAATTCTTCGGAAAAAAACTCGATTCGAAATCGTGTCGTGTGTGTATTTGACACAAGTAATTTTTTCGTTGTTTGATAATATCGTGTATACTGGGGGCTTTGTGTATGCATAATTAAGTTATCGTTAATTTGTTGTTGTTGTATCATAACAGTTTGTTCTTCAAGAATAAGATCAACTATTCTTGGCATATTGTATATGCTGGATGTAATTCTCTTGTTAAGGCATCAGGTAGACTATTTTTAATTCCATCAATGTGTTGAATTGTAAAGTTATATTGGCTTAATTCAAGTTGTTATCGGATAAGTCTGCCTTCATTGCGAGATCCTTTGATTTTTTGTTTCTGGAAGTAACTTAAATTTTTGTTATCGGTTCGAATAAGAAAAGATTTTGGTAAAAGATAAATTCTATATTTTCTTATACCAAGTATTACAGCGAGTAATTCTTTTTCGTTTGAATGATAATTAATTTGTGCGAGTTAGAATGTTCCAGAGGTATATTTGCAGAGTTTTTCTTTAGTTTCAGTTTTAGCTTTTAGAATTGCACTCTAGTAATTTTGCGAGGCATCTGTTTCGAGGATAAGTAAATCTTCTTCTTGTGGGAAATAGAGTGTAGGTAATTTGTTAAATTTCTGTTTAAGGCTCTATACATATTCTGTGTCTGTGTCTTCCCATTTCCATATTTGATCTTTTTTTAGTTTAGCTTGTAATGGTTTTCTGATTTTCGATAATTTTTTAATATATCCTTCAGCATAATTAAGGATTCCTAAAAATCTTTGTAGCTATTTTTTATCTTTGATTTGGCTAAGAAAATTACGATGTTATTCAGAATATGAGGTTGTAAGTAGTGCTTTCCATTTTCAAGTTCTAATCCGAGATAATTTATTTTTGTAAGGAATAATTGTGCTTTCTTTTCAGATAGGATGATTCCATCAGTTTTGCATTGATGAAGTATGGTTGTTACATCGTTATAATGTTGTTCTAATGTGGAAGAATAGACAATGATATCATCAACATAGACGCAACAATATTCAATATGAGGTTTAAATGATTCATCCATAAATCGTTGAAAGATTCTTGGTGCTTGTTTTAATCACATTGGTAAAACTTTCCATTGATACTGTCCTTGTGGACAACTGAATGCTGTTAAATATTTTGATTCTTCTGTTAATTGTATTTGAAAGAAACCAGATTTACAATCAAATGATGAGAAATATTTTTTATTTGCAACAAGTTGAATGAGTTCAGATTTATTAGGAATATAATAGCAATCATTAACGGTGTTGTCATTAATTTGTTTATAATTTATAACCATTCATTTTTTACCACGTTTTTGTTCAAAGTGGTTGTTTACAAGGAAGGCTGGTGAACTGTGTGGACTATTGCTTATTTCAATTAAACCTTGTGTGAGAAGTTCTGCAATTAATATCTGAAATTTGAGTCGATCTTCTTGTGTATAGATCATCAATTTTGCTCGGATGATTTTATTCTTTTTATCTGGTAAGAGTTCAATATGTGCAATGAACTTTTTACGTTTTATTTTTTGATCTTGTGGATGTTCAGAACATGTTTCAGTAGTTGTTTGATTATATCTTCTTCTGGGTGATAGAGGAAGATTAGTTCATCATGAAGATCATCGAGAGTATCTTGTATTTCATGGGTGAAGGTTATATTTTGAATGATAGGTTTTTTAAGTTTTTGAAAGCCATCAAGGATTCCGGGTGTTCCAATTTGTAAGGCGGCTTTTATCTTTGGTACATAAATTAACGACTTATTTTTGGTTAGAATAATATGATTTAGTTCTTGTATAAAGGGTAGATGTTCATTCAAGAAATTATTACCTAAAATAAGGTCTATTCCAGAGTGGAGGAGATAGAGTTTTGAAATGGTGAATTTAACTTGTTCAATTTCAATAATCAAGTTATAGATTTCTTTATTAATTGTGATGATGGAGCCGTCTCCGATTTTTGCTCTTAATGGTTTTTCACTTTGTTTCCATAATGGTTATGGTATAAGATGAGGACTAATTAGGCATATGCTTGCACCTATGTCGATATAAGCGTGTAGGTGAAATGGTTTATAACCTTTGAATTTGATTTCGACTTTGATGTAGATACTATTTGGATTTGTAATATTATATATGACTTCGTCATTTTGGTTCTTGTGATTTTGAACTTCTTGGTCTATGTTTGTTGCTTCAATATGATTGAGTAGATCTTGAAGTTTCATTGTTAGGAAGAAGAAACTTTAGTGAAATTTGTTTCGTTTACTGGATTCATTGTGAGAAAGAACTTGTTGGGATTGTATTCATGATTGTATTGATGTTCTTCTGTATCTTCAACTGATATGTCTGGAATTATTTCTTTTCCTTTAGAAGTCATCATTTTGAGGGTTTGATGAGGTCAAGGTGAAGATATTCTTGTATGATTTTGCAAAGATAGATTTGGACTGAATTTGTTGATTGTGATGTTTGTGAAACTTTAAAACTTTCAAAATTTTGTTTTTGTTTGAGAACAAAGCTCATTTATTTTTATTTTTACCAATTTCTGATACCAATTTTACACTTTCATAATTATGTTTTTGTTTGAGAACAAAGCTCATTTATTTTTATTTTTACCAATTTCTGATACCAATTTTACACTTTCAAAATTTTGTTTTTGTTTGAGAACAAAGCTCATTTATTTTTACTTTTATTTTAGAACAAAGCTATGGATTTCTTTAAAAAGTCATCGTTTTGAGAGTTTGATGAGGTCAAGGTGAAGATATTTTTGTATGATTTTGCAAAGACAGATTTGGACTGAATTTGTTGATTGTGATGTTTGAAGCTCAATCGCTGCTGCCCCACCTGGGTCTTACATTGCGAATCCAAAGCCTCTAGAGTTAATAAACTTACGAAGTTTTTCTGGATAGACTTCAGTATCTCTAGATTCATGAATACATCGTTCATGGTTTCTTCAAGATGGATAATCTTGATTTCTTCATGAATGTTCTTCATGATTTCTTCATGAATGTGATTCATGATGCAAGAAAACTTATTTCGTCAGAACCGTTATTTTATTGGTTTTGTCAGGTTTTTCATTCTTTATGGATTCAAGGATTGATTTAAACATGCTTGGTGTTTTACAGAATAGCGGGAAGGCATCGCGGAAATAAAGATATTACAGATATAACATGATAGCATGAGATAGACATGATAATCTAAGAGAATTGAAGATATCAGAAGAGTTCATTCGTTTATCATAGCTTAAGCTCAATCGCTACTGCCCCACCTGGGTTCTGGTGACAATATTGGTCCATAGAAAATGTAGCAGTTGTTGACTAGTAATGGATCATTTTGCCGTCTAAAATAAAAGTAATAGTCATCCATCCAATTCAGGAGGACAATTTTGTTTGAAGAGTATTTAGAAATATTTTTTTAAGAAACCCTGAATAATAGGAATCTATCGAATTAGTGCAGAATTTAAATCATGCAATAATTTTAATGTAAGCGTAGGACTGTTTTACTATTCAGATTATCATGTCTATCTCATGCTATCATGTTATATATGATACAAAATGGTTAATGTAAGGATCCAGATTGTGATACCAATTTTATAGGGGATTGGTTGTGCCTGCTTGGGGTGCGGAATCAGGGGATTGGGTGTGCCTGCTTGGGGTACGGAATCAGGATATGATAAAAGCTTCAGGGGATGTTATTTTATTGGTTTTTGTCAGGTTTTTCATTCTTTATGGATTCAAGGATTGATTTAAACATGCTTGGTATTTTACAGAATAGCGGGAGGCATCGCGGAAATAAAGATATTGCAGATATAACATGATAACATGAGATAGACATGATAATCTAAGAGAATTGAAGATATGAGAAGAGTTCGTTCGTTTATCATAGCTCAAGCTCAATCGTTGCTGCCCCACCTGGGTCTTACATTGCAAATCCAGAGCCTCCAGAGTTAATAAACTTACGAAGTTCTTCTTGATAGGCTTCAGTATCTCTAGATTCATGACTACATCATTCATGGTTTCTTCAAGATGGATAATCTTGATTTCTTCATGAATGTTCTTCATGATTTCTTCATGAATGTTCTTCATGATTTCTTCATGAACGTGATTCATGATGCAAGAAAATTTAGACATGCTTGCAATATGAAAATATGAAATTAGAATTTTATTTCATATGTCCCGAAAGACTAAACGCGTAGGACTTACATTGCTTTGATGGGTTGGAGGAGAAGTCCTCCTGAATTGGTTGGATGATGATTCGTAGGATCTCCAAGGGATTTCTTCCAAAGGATGGATGATTTCTCCAGGGGATGATCCTTACGAATGAATCCTAGCCCTCTTTCGTCAGTCGAATTGGTAGTAAAATCGGTAGAAGAAGCAGTTTCTACGTAATAGATTTCATCTTCTTCAGAAGTACAATAATTTTCAATAGGGTAAAACGATTGTTCTTCTAAGAGTTTTAATTTTTCAACCTTAAATTTGTTATAATTTGTGTTTCTGATTGGACATTCATTTGCATAGTGTCCTTCTTCGATACAAATCTAGCATCGACATTGTTTTCCTTTGCCATTCGGACAAGGAGGTTTTTTCAGTTCTTCAAGTTATTTGTGTTGATGTTTTTTGAATGCCTAAACCCCATCCAAATTAGAAAAAAAGAGATTTTTCCCCTCCGAAGCGGGGTTTAGGCGGACCAGACCAGACCAGCCCATCGGGCTGGTCCGTCTAAACCCCCCTGGAGGAGGGGTTTAGGCGGACCAGACCAGCCCCTTGGGCTGGTCTGCCTAAACCCCATCTCCCCACTCCGTTACACACCCAAAAAACAAACTAAAAAAATACAAAAGTAAATAGAAATAACACTGTTTAGGGGGTTACCCAGACCAAGTTGAACCCTCAACTTGGTCTGCCTAAACCCCTCCCTCCACCCCTTCAAATTCCTATAAATTTCCTCCCTTAGAAGCTTAAGGGGCAACAGATGAAGGCTTGCACCATCAAACACTCAGACGCACAAACGAACCCCTCGGCTGAATTGCCGCACCCTCGGACTCCCGAGGCTTTCGGTAAGGGTCAGGAACGCGAGAAGACAAGTGCGCGCGCGGTTGGCTTGCTAGTCGGCTCACACACGCCGAGGGTATGTCACGCAGACTTCCGTCACGCGGTGTTTAGCCATCTCATACCAAGGCCATCCCCGTCGCACGTAAGGCGACTATGCTAACGGCAAATACACCCACATCCCGGGTTCGCCCGTGTACGCCAACTTACGACGGTGATGAAGTGCACTTCATATTGCCATGCCGGACCCCAACACAGAATTGTGTGCCTACCATTCACCCCCCAGCTGGCCGTTGGCCCCTCAGATTAACAACTCGAGTCCAGTCGGACCTCCGGCCCAGGAATCATAGTCCCGGGGCCGACCTCGACTCCTCAGCATAACGACGCTCACCGTCCGAGACCCGGACTCGACCGGTCACTTCGAGCGGCATCCGACCTCCACCAGGCACCAGTCTGTGTCTGCTCTGGCCACCAAGGCAGTCGGGCCCACACCAATCCCCCTGTAAAGAATTCCTGTAAGCCACGCGGATATTCGCTTTGTTACGTAATGACCCGGGGATCGACCAACATGTCAGAATTATCCCGCGGCTTGTGCCAGCTGTACTTTGACCACTTAGGCCCATTTGTAAAGCCCATGTGGCCCATCATAAAGCCAGTGAAATACAAACGTCCGCATTCGGGCCCCCAGCTTCCTACCTACACCATTCGGCATACGTGCCCAACATGCTAACCCCAATAAACACCACTCAGTCGAAAGCGCACCCACAACTGTAGAATGCTCCCTGCCCTATACCCACGTCTTCAAGCATCTATACATGCTTTTCTTCAGCTCGGAACGAAGGTGTTCGGATTCAATCCGATGTAAATAAATACCGATTGCTTGCAGTCGGTGGGGAAAGACGTCCAGTACACGATTCCCACAATCACCTACGCACTCGTACCCTTGGAACCCCTTCTCTCCACGTGTCGCCCGAGCCCACGTGCCGCGCCCTGGTGGCGCTTCCCCGGTCAACCCTTGGTTCCATAGGTGATTGTCGAGAAATCGACTGGCACGCCCGCACCCTATCCGGTTAACCCGTACTCTTACATTCCCGTGCCATTCGACCCTTTTTCAACTTTCCGTAAAAGGAGAGTGCCCGATGCCGCCGTGAGAGGCATGCAACCGTAAGGAGGATACCCATGATATATCAAACTCCCGTGTCTTCCTTTCCCGCTATATCCCTTCCTTCACCCTGGTCATTCGTCATAAAAACCCGCGCAACAGAGTGGATGGCACACCCAGTGGGACGTCTCCCGCCTTCCTTCTTTTTTCTGAAGAAAAGCCTATGCCAACCCTGAAGCCCTGGTGCCCTTTCCCTGTCCTTGAAGGAGAGGCAGAGGAGGGTATCCACGCGCGCATTCTCTAACAGCTTTCGATCCGTGTTCTGACTGTCGGACCGCACTCGGCGACTGTCAGCAACCGTCACCTTCACAGCACCCAGCGTTCTAGCAGCCATGGCGGCCGTCACCTACGGTCCCAATGTCAATGCCACCCACACTCGAGTGGGTTACTTGGCAACGTCGATTGCTTTCGGCAGCTTCGCCCCCGTCATCGGATCGCCCTACTTCTTGGGCGTGATCCTTGTGGCTGCTCAGCCAACCCCAGTTTCTCCATTGGCTCCCGTGGCCAATGTGCCACGCGCACCTCCAGCACCGGTGTCCCGCCTGAGCGCCAAGAACCGGACCACCACCACTGGCCCCTGTAGGGTCCCCAGATCAACACCGACCCGGGTAAGCGTTACCTCTCAGGGTCAGTCTCGTCCGATCTCCGGCATGGGCCCCACGCCCCAGACGTCGGTCACTATCCCAGTACCTTCCTCGGGTCTCCAATCCCGAGCCGCAACAAAGCCGACACCCAACACGGGCTCCCAGCCCTGGGTCCACGGCTTCCCAGCATCCTCCTCGGGTTTCCAACCCCGAGCCGCAGCAAAGTCGGCACCCAACACGGGCTCCCAACCCCCGGTCCATGGCTTCCCAACATCCTCCTCGGGTTTCCAAGCCCGATCCGTAGCGAAGCCGGCACCCAACACGGGCTCCCAGCCTCGGGTCTACAGCTTCCCAGCATCCTCCTCGGGTTTCCAACCTCGAGCCGCAGTAAAGCCGGAACGCAACATGGGCTCCCAGCCCTGGGTCCACGGCTTCCCAGCATCTTCCTCGGGCCTCCGACCTCGAGTTCTAGCAAAGCCGACACCCAACACGGGCTTCCAGCCCCGGGTCTACGGCTCCTTAGCACCTTCCTCGGGTCCGCATGCCCGAACCCCGGCAAAGCTGATTATCGATGTGGGCTCCCAGCCCTGAGTTCGCGGCTCTCCAATATCGCACTCGGGACCCCGGTTCCGAGCTCCAGTTGAACTGGCTCTCCCCACAGGTCCCCTACCCAGGGGGCAAGGTCCCTCAGCACCCTCCTCGGGCCTTCCGACCCGAGCCCGGACTACGCCGGCACCTACGGTGGGTCCTCGACCCACGGGCACCGGCACCTCAGCCCTTCCGACGACGTCACTTCCCGGTGCAAGAGTGCCATCTTAAGCATCGTCAACACTCTTATCGGCTCCGGCAAAGGCTTATACCCGAGTCACCCAGTCACCAACTCCTAGCGCGGGTCTCATACCCCGGGGGCCGATCCCAGTACCTCTGGCTGACAGCTTCACGCTGTCGGTCGCTCCGGGCCGTGTTTTCTTGGTCTACCATCTTGGAGCGGAGTCTTCCTCAGCTCCTCAGAAGAAGCGTCGCCATGGCCATAGAGGCAGGCGGCTCGCTGCTGCAACCAGCAACTCCGGCAAGACTATTCTTGTCGGTGACTTACGGATCCGTCTCGACGGGGGTGAACCAATTATACCCCAGGAATGGACCATTTCTACCATCCCCACCTCCAATCATTTTGACCTCTTGCGACAAACACGAGAGGACGAGGCAAAGCTGAAAGGAGCGGATTCCTCGGCAACAGCCCGGGGGCACCCACCACAGCCCGACACACGGCCTCCCAAGACAACCCGTCGGAAAAATGGTGAAAAGGGAGAACAATAATCTGACTTGAGGAGAATCTGGGTCACCCCAGAAGAAGATCAAGCCATTCGAAGGGAGCGTATTAGAAACCCCCTGCGAGCGCTCAGACGCGGCATCAGACGGGATGCGACTGGCCTCATGGTAGCACCATCTGACGACGCCAAGTCGTCCAATGTCCCCCGCACAGGCAAGCGGTGGCAAGGGCGAGCCCGAGCCCGGGCCCTCCAGCAACCTGTCCCAGACTCTCCTCCGACTGATATCGGGAGTGAGCCCCCTCTGCAACGCACCTCGGTCTTTGACAGACTAGGGGCGCTTGTCCGCCCCGAGCGGCACCCGTACAGAAAGTGGACAGCCCGATTCATCAATGATGCGGTTTGAGTGTTCGCATGCTACATAACTGGACACCAGTCAGACACCCACTCTAATGATTTGAACCAGCCTCTGTCTCACTTCAGGAGGCCGCGCCATCAGGCTCCGCCGCCTCCCCCAACAGGTCACATAGACACTTCTGCCAAGCCGCAGGCATCGGAACGGGTGGGAGAAGTCCCGGTGGAAGACCGCGATCCTCCTCTCAACGCAGAGCCGATCAACAACGACCCTCCTATGAACGCGGCCCAAGAAGTGACCCTCGACACTCTCATGATGGAGAACCAGCATCTGAAGGCCCTCTTGCAAGATCTCCTCCAGGAACGGGACCTTCATCCTCAGCAACCTACTAGCCCCCAAGATGAGGCACCGGCCACGCCAATGGCCCGTGATGCTGCCAACACCTCAGCGGTGATCGCCTGAACTCCGTTGGCAACTGGGTTTGACATGCCTCCGATCGAGGCCCAGCCACGAGACTCCAATATGCCAATGCCGAAAAATCTCGTGGCGCAACGCCAGATGATCGAGCATATTATCGAGACAAAGCTTGCCCAATATGGTGAAGGGGTTGCCATAGTAGACCTCTACAGTGTACCCTACCAGCTTCACCACCTGCTAAAAAAGCTTCCCCCAGAGTACTCCAAGTCCCGAAAGCTGTAAAAGTTCGACGGGCAGGGGTCGCCACATGAACACTTGGCCTACTATGTTACGGCCATGGGTGAGTTAGCGCTGGATGAATCGTATCTTCTCCTCTACTTCACCACTTCGCTCACGGGAACAGCCTTCTAATGGTATTCCCGTATGAAGCCTAACTCAGTCATTGACTGGGCGGATCTCCAGAAGAAATTCCTCGACCGCTTTCAAACGGCCGAGCGAAAGGTCTCCCTAGCCAAACTCTGTTCTCTCCGGCAGAAAAAGGGTGAGGGTGCCCTCGACTTCATCAAAAAGTGGCGAGACCTCAGCATGAGGTGTGTCAATCCACCCGTTCAGGAGGATGCCATCACTATATGCCGTCGAGGTCCAGTGGCCGAGGTCAGCGAAAAGCTTCTCAGTACCAATATTAAAGGCTTCGATCAACTCAATTCGGCAGTCGCCGAAATAGAGATGTTCTTCGCCGATAACCTGAGCTACACTGCAGCAAAGGGTAAGCAAGTGCGAGAATGCCAGTCCAGCAAGGATGTGAATATCATAGAGTTCACCCCTGTTGCGAAGGCCAGCAAGGAGGTTGAGTCCAGTGGCTCTGATAGAAAGCCCGCAGACAAGCCGGCTGTTCCCTCCTTCTCGGAGCGTATGAAGACACCCTTCTCCTTTAAGAAGGAACATACGAATCTTCGACCTCTGTATGGCCCAGAAGATTGTCGAGCTGCCCGAAATTCGCAAGCCAGATGAGGCCCTGAAGACTGACGATCCCAGCTATTACCTGTATCACCGCATGCTGAGTCACTCCATTGAAGATTGCTACGTCTTCAAGACCCGGGCACAAAAGTTGATACGAGACGGCCTCGTCAAGATGAAGAGTGGTCTCGTCGATCCCCCGCAGCCACATACGTGGGCCAGGCCGGCTAAGGCCGCACGCGTGGCTCACCACTCGGCCAATGTTATCCACATCATGGCCGCATTTTCTCTCTCTGATGACGAGTCAAAGGAGCCCAGCGCCAGTCGAAGGGGACGTTCGATCTAGTATCCGGGGTGGAGGCCCTAGCATGATCAGAGACCTTTCTCTTTCCCCAGGGAGAGAAGCCGACGACTCTTCGATATCTTGGTCGAGAGGGGGCAAATCATGCCCCGCGACTCTCCTGTCGACTACACCCATTGGGACTGTAGTCTCCCTCAATACTGCCCCTTCCATGCCAGAATTTGCCACTCGATCGAGTTCTGTGAGGAAGTTCAACACCTCATCCAGGAACAGATCCAATGGGAGCAGATCGACGTGGAGGGGAACTCTATGTCACTTGTCAGGCTTCGGCAAGATGTCGAAGAGACCCTGAGCACCGCCAGGGATGCACCAGAGCGGCCAGACTTCCCTCAAGAAAACTGGCACGGACTGCCTTACCAGCATCTTCCAGAGTGGCTCGAGTTCCGGACTGATAACCAAGAGGCGCTCAAGCGATTGCGGAGGCGTAGGAAGTAGGACGCCAGTCAAGAGATGGAGCCAACCAACTTATCGATCAACGTTGTCCATTCTTTTGCTCCTTCGGCCCCTTCGGGCTCCCAGACATCAACAGCCAACCAGCCAGCCCCAGCCACTTCGGTTGTGCGGTGGCGGTCCTAGCGGGAGCTAAAGTCTCTCCCTTTCCCTGAAGAAGACATCGCCAGGCTCCTCCGGGTCCTTCTCGGCCGAGAGGACGTGTTGGTGGGCAAGACGATGACGGGCTCCTCAGCTCTCTCTCGTCCTCCTCCCGTCCTATCTCCGTTTCCGACGCCCGTGGATAGGAAGGGAAAGCAAAAGTAGGGTGAGGTCCTGCCTCGGCCTTGTCATATCCTTTTGGCGGATGAGTCGTCGGGTCCTCTACGCCTACCCATCAACACAATCCATAGTACAAAGAAGACATCTTCGGAGTCTTCAGCTGCTTCGATCCAAGTGGCGGGCCCACCGCCACAAGGCTCAGCCAGCCTGCAGAGTCGGGATAACTGTGCGAAGCAACAATGCCCTACGACGCCGTCAGTTGTCGCTAGACCCAGCCCTCAGGGTGATCACAAAGGCAAAGCTAAGGAGTAGGACAACAAGTATATCTCTCGATCCGCTTCCCAATAAAAGCTATCGCCACCGTGATTAAGGCATCAAACCGCGCACACGTCTACGGACGCCAACACCAACCTACTGACTCGACAAAAGTTGTCACCACCACAGTTAAGGCACCAAACCGCGCACACGTCTTCGGATGCCAGTCTCAGTATCCCAGCATACCAGGAATTGTCGATCGAGGTAATCGAGCAGGCGATCAACACCACCTTCGAGATACAATAGGCAGAAGGCGCCTGGATCGAAATTCGGGCAAAGAAAAGTCATCGACCTTGCCCTGCAAAGGCACTAGCTTGGAGATATCCTCATGAGGATCCGGCCCCAACACCGCTCCCTTCTACTCCCTTGGAGACCGCTATTACCAAGAGACAAGAGAGAAATAGGAGGAAGAACCTCAGAAGGCGGCTCAAGAAACAAGCTGAACAAGCGACTGCCCTATAATCACCAGCCGAGCCTACGCCTCTCCATAGGCTTCAGCGGCTCATTGATGACCTGGAGGAATACGTTCCTCCTCGTCCTATGGGGGCTCTCCCACTCGACGGGTACATCCTGTGAGAAGAAATGCAGAAATGAGTCCACCTCAGAAATTGGGTCCTAGAGATGATCCAAAGCCTCAAGAACGGTGAAAGACTCGTGATCCTGAACGAGCTCTCCTTGTGATATAAAGACAAGGAGATCACCATAGAGCAGCTGGAAGAAATGCTTCGGCACTGCACCTGCAACATGGTGGCCATTCCACCTCCTGACAATATCAACGCTTCTCGGCGAGGCGAGCCAGTGGCCTCCCGAACAAGACAAAGGACAACTGCCCCGCTCGGGCTACAGCCAGCTCCAGAACACGCAGGCCGTGGCCGAGGTCACGGCCGGGGACACGGTAGAGGCCGTGGGAGAACTCCTGAGTTACCCCTCTTTCCGTCCACCTTCGACCCTGAACGAATCATCCTCTTTCGAGGAGAGGAACCGGCTCCTATTCTGAAAGTAGAAATTCGGAGGGGACCCGGTATCTTTGATCCTTCCGGCATCGACAAGGCTACGGCTAGCCTCCTAGCCCCAGCACTAGTACCGGCTTCTGCAGCAGAGCAAGTGGGACCATCTGGCAAGGACGAGTCAACCCGCTAGTCACCCCTAGAAGAGCCATCATTGTCACCCCTATTCCAGGAGTCTGCTAATGATCAGAGTCAGTCTGATCCCGGTGGTAAGGGCAAGGCAGTGCAACTTCCCGATGGGGAACAGCACGGCAGCTCGCAGAAGGTTCAGCCTGACATACTACCCTCCTTGGAGGATGCTCGAGCCCGGGCTGACCAGAATGTCCTCTACCAGATGAAGCGCTTCCCTGCCAGTATTTCAATTTGGGAAGCCATTGCTTGGAGTAAGGACCTAAGAGAAACTCTTATCAAGATACTCCAAGAGCTGGAAGTTTATGAAGCACATTCCACAAAAATGAAGGCGACTGCCTATGAAGCCTTCACAGCCACCATCTCTTTCACGGAGAAAGACTGCTGCTCTCCCCTCCGTGCCACAATCATCCTCTCTACATGAAAGGGAAGATCAATGGGCATGATGTGAACCGGATCCTGGTAGACGCTGGTGCCGCTGTTAACATTATGCCGCTCAAGACATTCAAGACTTTATATCTGACCCCATACCTCTAGAAGGTTCAAGCGGTCAAGATATCTGGCTTTAACCAGAACACCGAGGATGTCCTTGGTCGGGTGGATGTCGACCTGGTGCTCGATGATTTCACCTCCAAGGTGACATTCTATATCATCGACTCCAACACCTCATATAAGATGTTACTGGGCAGACCCTGGCTCCATAAAAATCAGGTCATCCCGTCAACTCTCCACCAATGCATCAAGTATGCCAAGGACGGGGAGCAACACATGGTCTTTGCAGACCTGTCGCCGTTCAACCTAGCAGAATGCAACCTGGCCGACGATGCGCTCTACTTCAAGGGGATTAGTCTGTACCCTGTGATTAAGAGCAAAAGTAACGGTTGGCTCTCAGAGGAAGACAATGATGATCTCTTCTCTGTTGACGAGGAAAAGGCCAAGCTTCATCGACTGCGCCTTGGCTCCAAGTCAACCCTAGATCGCCTCGAGAGGCGCCAGATCGATTTTGAGGCTAATCTTATTAGCCGAGCTATTGGCAAGAGTATATGCTTGCCGCCAGACTGCATCCAGCTTCCATGTGCGTCAGAGAAGCACAGCGTCGAGTCGCTGACAACATTCGTTGTCACCTTCAAGCGACAATGCCGAAACAAGAAGAAGGCTAACATGGACAAACCTATTGTCTTCTATAAGGGAGGCATGGTCCCTCAAGCCCCGCCAGACGACAACTTGGGTTGGTCCAGGCAAGCCGATGATACCTCTAAAGCAGTTCAGGTGTGGGGCGATCTGTCGCCGCATATTCAAGAAATGTGTCTGAAGCAACACATTCCCCTGTGGCAAACGTTTGCACGACAGAGATACTTCCGTCAGTTGTGGACTCCTTCCCAGGTCCGGGGGCAACCCCCTCCTTCCACAAATATACCAGGGGACTTGGCTACGACCAAGACCTAAACTTTTACATCTACCACATAGTCAACGTCCTAGGCCTGGCACAACCAGCCGACGACAGAGCTAGAATCGAGGCCAAATTCGGCAGCTCCGGGGATGAGGAAGAGGAGATTCTGATCCTGATCTCTGTCAAAGCCAGAACTCCGGCTCAAGCCATCGAGGAACCTTCCTCGCCTCCCTCCCAAGGCATCGAGGATGAAGAAGCTCCTACGATCTCTCAGCTAGTCGAAGGACCCAGTTCAACAAACCCTCCTAAGGAGGGGGATATCCCTTATCCTAGTTGTGAAGGATTGTCAGCTTCACTAGGCGACCCCGGAGAGACCTCAGTAGCCCCGGTTGGCAACTGCTGGCCAAGAGCCGCCGGCCCAGATCAATCCCTGGTGGATTCCAGTGATAACCACTCTCCAGTCCCTACAACATCAACTGGTGGCTTCGAGAACCAAGAAATGCTCGAAGCTGACACTGATGATGAGGATTTCATCGACTTCCAACCCACTCCTCCCGAGTTGGAGGACTACGGTCAGGCGACCGTCGACGATCTCGTGGAGATCAACCTGGGCGAAGATAGAGCCCCTCAGCCAACACTCGTCATTGCTCTCCTCACCGAGGCAGAAAGGCAGGATTATAAGCAACTCTTGCTTGAATACAAGGACTGCTTCACCTGGACATACAAAGAGATGCCAAGGCTAGACCCCTCCGTAGCGGAGCACGAGATGGCCATTTCTCCCTCAGTCACTCCGGTCAAGCAACCACAGCGGCGCATGAGCCATGAGCTGGAGCTCGAGGTTTCGACCGAAGTCCATAAAATGGCGGAGGTCGATTTCATCGAGCCGTGCATCTACCCGATTTGGCTCGCCAACATAGTCCCGGTCAAGAAGAAGAGTGGTCAAGTGCGCATCTACGTTGACTTCCGGGACCTTAACAAAGCCTGTCCGAAGGACGACTTCCCAGTCCCGATCATAGAAACAATGGTCGATATGACCATCGGTCATGAAGCCTTGTCTTTCATGGACAGGTCGTCCGGTTATAATCAAATCTGGATGTCCCTTAAAGACAAGAACCATACAGCCTTTAGATCCCCCAAGGGGATTTTCAACTACAAGCGCATGCCCTTTGGTCTAAAGAATGCCGGTGCCACTTACCAAAGGGCCATGACCAAAATATTCGACGAGATGCTGCACAACACCGTCGAATGCTATGTTGACGACCTCGTCGTCAAGACTAAAAGGCCCGAAGACCATCTGCGCGACCTCCACCAAGTCTTTGAGCGTCTTCGACAATATGGGCTCAAAATGAACCCCATGAAATGCACCTTTGGCGTATCCAGCGGCAAATTTCTCGGCTTCGTCATCAGGTACCGAGGAATCAAGGTGGATCCCAGCAAGATCAAAGCGATCTAGGAGCCTCCACCGCCCGACAACATCACCGAACTCAAGTCCTTCCAAGGGAGGCTGGCCTACATTCGAAGGTTTATCTCTAACCTCTCCGGTCGATGTGCGCCTTTCAGCAAGCAGATGAAGAAAGATACCCCATTCACATGGGACTCAGAATGCCAAGCGGCTTTCAAGCAAATCAAGGAGTACCTCCTTACTCCCCCAGTCTTGGGGGCACCAGTTAAGGGTAAACCCCTCATCCTTTACATTGCTGCCATGGACGCTTCGCTGGGAGCTCTGTTGGCGCAAATCAATGAGGAAGGTAAAGAGCAGCCCCTCTATTACCTCAGCCGGAAGCTAATCGGTGCCGAGTACCGCTACTCCCCTATGGAGAAGGTTTGCTTTTCATTGGTGTTTGCAGTTAAGAAGCTACGACATTACCTCTTGTCCCATCAGGTCGAGCTTATATCTAAGCACGACCCCCTGAAGTATCTCCTTCGGTGACCTGTCCTCTCAGGCAGACTGGGAAGGTGGGCTCTCCTGCTGATGTAGTACGACATTACTTATGTCCCTAGAAAAGCAATTAAGGGACAGGGTATGGCTGAATTATTGGCAGCCCATCCAGTACCAGACGACTCACCCTTCAGCTCGGAGCTCCCGGACGAGGAGTCCCTTACTGCTCAGTCACAACAACCGGTTGAACAGAGCGGAGATGTCTTGCATTATTGACAGCAAAGTGCTCTCACAACTAGCGTACCTTGCTGGGAGCTCTACTTTGATGGCGCTTCCCGAGGAATCACCCGGAGCAACCCGGATCCAGACACTACGGCAGGTGCCGACATTGTTTTCCTGACTCCTTAGGGTGGAGTTTTGTACAACTCTTATGCCCTCATGAAATCCCTGACCAACAATGAAGCCGAGTATGAAGCTCTACTCATTGGGCTCCAGATGGCTCTCCACATGGGCATTAAATGTCTCAAAGCCTATGGGGACTCCCAGCTGATAGTCCGGCAGGTCCTCGGCATCTATGACGTATGGAAGCCAGAGTTGGTTCTGTACCATACCGCCGTCATTAGATTAACCCAGAAGTTGTATTTCTTCGAAATAGATCATATCCACAGAAGCAGCAATGCTCAGGCCGATGCCTTAGCAAAATTGGCCGCGGCCATCAAGCTCCCGCCCGAGGGCGAGGTCGACATCGTCATCAAACATAGAAGGCTAATGCTGAGCTCACTCGAAGGTAACACCGGTCTCACCATTTACGAGGTCCACGGCCTTTAACAGAGCACGCCTCCAGACGAGGATGATTGGTGTGCGCCCATCATCAAATTCAAGAAAGGGCGGCTCCCTCCTGACCGAGCTCAAAGGGTTCAACTGCTCTACCGAGCAACCTCTTACGAGTTGATCGGTGACTCCCTGTATCGACTCGTCCACGAGAAGGACAAGTCAATTCTCCTGAGATGTGTCTCTTTCGCGGAGGCTCAAGCCATCATGCAGGAGGTCCACTCCGGGTTGTGCAGCGCGCACTAGGCCGGAGATCGAATGAAGCACAACATCAAGCTCAAAGGCTTCTACTGGCCAACCATGTACGTGGATTGTGTCCGATATGCCCGTGCATGCCATCAATACCAAGCCTTTGGCCCAGTACCCAGAAGACCTCCTAATCCATTGCGTCCTACAGCCCCCACCTGGCCATTTGTCGAGTGGGGCATGGACATCGCGTGGCCTTTCCCGCCATCTTCCAAGGGCCATAAATACATTTTGGCCGCCACTGACTATTTGTCTCGCTGGGCGGAGGCTCTCCCTTTGTGCGAAGTCACCGGCCAGGTGGTCGCTAGATTCGTCCGGTACAACCTCATATATCGATTCGGTACTCCCAGTCGCATAGTGTCCGATAACGGGACACCATTCAAGAATAAGGCCGTATACCAGCTAGCGGCAAAATTTCACATCGACTGGAGAACTTCTTCGGTCTACAACCCCTAGGCTAACGGTTTGGCGGAAGCCTTCAACAAGACCCTCTGCAAGCTCCTGGCTAAGATTGTTAGCCACCGGAAACGCGATTGGGGTGAGAAGTGTTGTGACTCCTCTGTGTTGATGGTGTTGACATGTAACTTTACTTCATATGGCAACACATTATTTTGATTGATTGGCAACACTGTTTATGTTTTGATGAAATTCCTTTTATCAGATTGTCTGTGTGTTCTATGCATTTTATCTTGTTTTCACACTGAACACACACTCAAAGTCTCAAAGTCTATACATCGCTGTTGGGCATCAAAGTCTGCACATTAGCATCAGGCAGCAAGTATGCACAACGCCCTGTGTAGGCATGACAAGTCCATACACTGGTTGCACATTGCACAGCTGCAGGCATTTCAAAGTTTACACATTGCACTGCATGTGAAACTTCAAGCCTGCACATCGCACAACATGCGAAGTGTAATGCCCCGCCTCGTACTCGGTTCAGTATAACACTCCCGTCGGATACGAGGGGCGACGCCACAGTGGAAAAATACCCAACAGAACGGAAGATGGGTTGAGAATGCACAAATAAAACATATAAATTTTTACAGCGGAAGAATATAATTTTCCATCAGCAATGTCCAATATCATAATATCCAAACAAATTAAAGTCTTACAAATTTTATTTTAATTTGAAACTTAAAGTTTACAAGAACTAACAAGTAGATCCAACAATGGGAAAAGAACTACTAAGATCACGCCCGCGCCACCGACTCGGGCTCACTCGGATCTACTTCCTCGCTCCCACTAGCAATCTCGCCTGAAATATCAAGTGTAAGTCTATGGGTAGACTTAGCAAGAAATAGAATTCAAACACGTCTATTGTACCAGCATAACAAATTAAACTATCATAATTTAAACCACAAGTTGTAACAAAGACTACATCGGTGTACTATGGCATAACTAATCGTAATATGCAGGAGTGATATCCAAATATGCAGGAAGAAAGATTGAAGAAGACGGGAATCAATGTAGGTATTCATAAGTGGAGTTCAAACCTCAGTAGAATTTGCAGAACAAAGACAGATAACAGATACAGATATAACAAAAAGCCCAAAGGCCATATTTTTATCACAATTCTGATCTGAGGTAGACAGAAGAGGTAGAATGACCCAGACACATTGCCCAAACTACTATTAGAAGGTCAGAAACAGATACAGATACCAAATCACCTAGGTAATGGCGATGAGGTCTTGATTACAGCGCAGAATCGGAGGAAGATATTCCCCACCTTGACCAGTGAACAAGTTCACCTCCAGGATTTCACCCCCGTGCCCTCGGGGTCAGAAGGACCTCCCCATAGGGGCATTTCTACAGTTTGGCCCCAGACCCTTCTATAGTAGCAGTGTCCATATGGTCAAATGAGATCAATAAACAAGTTAAGAAGAATTTGAATAGATTCTAACTCGAATACAAACTGAAATGGTGATACTAACGCATGGATGGAATATGAAATTTTATAATGCTTATACTAACTCATAAGATAGAGTTTTTCAAACAAAATTTATCCTGTAACAAAGTTTAAACAGCCATGGTGGAAGTCAATTTAAAATCAAACCAAAATATGCAATTCTAGGATAATTTTGTTATCAAATTAACATGGTTATACTAACCAATTCCAGGATAACATTATTATCAAATTAACATGCTTATACTAACTGGTTCCAAGATAACACTGTTAACATGGTTATACTAACTAATTCCAGGTTAACATTATTATCAAATTAATATGCTTATACTAGCTAATTCTAGGTTAGCATTGTTATTAAATTAACATGTTTATATTGACAATCATTATTAGCAAGTTATATTTACAATCCAGGATACCACAACTCTAAGGCATTCTCATTTCCAGAGTATTAACATGTAATTCCATGGTGTTAATACACAATTCCAGGATATTAACACAATGTTCCAGGGTATAATGAATGAAAATAGTATAATTCTATATTAATTTATTATCGCACTAACAATGCTAACAATGTTATACCATAAATAATTCCTAAAAATAGTATTAAATTGCTAATATATTGGTGATCACTTTTGTCTTCTATGCCTAATGCTAATAAAATTGTTTGTAAGACCTAATCAGTGATTTAAGCATGACTTAAATCACCATTCACTCGGAAAACACTATTCACATAGAAATTTTACTATCTTACAAAAATGTAAAAAAATAAGAAAATGGTACATCCGTATTTATAGAACACTTTTGTCTTCTTGAGTATTTTTAGGAAAAATCTATATTTGGATCTATACACCTTTTAAGGTAAGTTTAATAACATGGTTATACTAACCAATTCCAGGATAACATTATTATCAAATTAACATGCTTATACTAACTCATAAGATAGAGTTTTTCAAACAAAATTTATCCTGTAACAAAGTTTAAACAGCCATGGTGGAAGTCAATTTAAAATCAAACCAAAATCATAACAGATTAACCCAAAACAGTACTGCTTGCACTTAACCAAACTACCCTCTTACTCAATTCTAACAAGTTTAATAAGCTATCCATGCACAATAGAGATGGTTGAGATACTAAACTTGCCTTAAACCGTGGAGAACAGGGAAGCCTCTGCAGGATCCATGAACTCTCCAGAGCCTTGCTTCCCTCCCGTAGATGGCGTTCTGAACAACACCCAGCCCTCTCCCCAGGGCTTTAACAAAGTCCCAAGCACTCAGATTGGATGAGGCAGGCTGGCAGGAAGGGAAAAAGAACGACATCCCACATGCTCCCGTAGTGCATGGGCTACCCCATGAGGACCCTCCCCATAAACTTAATCACTCATGATAAGGTGGGGGGGGGGGGGGGGGGGCGGCGGCATGGAGTTACCAAAAGGGGAAGGTAAGAAGAGAGTTACGTTCTTACGAATGTGAATTGCACTATTCACCAGCCCAAACTAAAAATCATAACTATTTATCTAAAATGAATTTGAGAAAACTAATAACTACCCATTTCTAATCATCATGGACCCCATCTAGGAAAAATATAAAATAAATAAAAACTCTCAAAAATAAAACCCAACCCGAAATATGAATAGTAACAATCTTAATTAATTAATCTTAGTGTTAAGGTGTAATTAAGCAATTTGGGAAAAATTTAGACAAATGTGGATGGTGAGATTCAAACCTTGGACCTCAAGGTGAAAGGGCAAGTGTCTTAACCAACTACTCTAGGAATTCAATTGTTACATGAATGACTCTTTGTTTCTACTTTCACTTAAACCTTCTATAGGGGTTTTTATAAGTTATATGTACATATATTTGAGATACTAATTTAGTTGAAATATTAATAATACTAATAATGATAATAATAACATTATTATTATATTATGTACATTTTATATGGGGTGCTAAACCACTCTAATTCAATCAAATCAATTATTTCTTAATCAAATTTATTATCATAGAACTAAATCATGATAAAATTTATTGGGTACTACACGAAGTCACCAAGTGTGTACATTGCATAGCATGCAGGCGTCAAAGTTTATACATTGTTATGGGTCGACCCCCTATTCTCATGAGTCGACTCATCTGTCTGTGCATAGTCTACACATTGCCCATCGTTGCAAAGTCCATACATCCACACTGCATTGCATAGTCTATACACTGCACGTTCAAGATCAAAGTATATACATTGCTACATTACCTGCTAGAGTGAAGTCTGTACAGCCGAAGCACACATATCAAGTCTATACTTTGAAGCTACTGTGCAAGTCCACACATTGGCCTTCAGGCTTGAAAGTCTGTACATTGGACTGCGTCAACTCATTGCATTGACATACACTGAAGCGTCAACTCATTGCATTGGCTAAGTCTATACATTGTCTGTCTCATTTAGAGTCTAAGGCAAAGTCTGTACATTAGACGGTGTCAGGCGAAGTCTATACATTGAGCGTCTCAATGAGAGTCTCATGTAAGTCCATACATTGGACTGTAGCATGCATTTGTCAATGACATCTAAGTCTGTACAGTGGACCGTCTTCCTTAGCGTCTTGATCTTCCAAGTCTATACAGGCCTTTGTTTTACAAAGTATGTACATTGGTCTCAGACACCAAAGTCTATACAACGCCTGTTGAATGCAAAGTCTATGCAGAGCTCAAGAGTCCAAAGTCTATACATTCATTCACTGTAGCTTGCACGAGGTAAAGTCTGTACATTGCCCTCCATGCCTCAAGTCCATACATTGGACTGTTTGGCCAAGTCTGTACATCGCTGTTTGCCAAAGTCTGTACATTGGCATCTGTTCCTTCGTTGCGATTCAAAGTCTGCACATTGGGTTATTTACCTACGTTCAGCTTCGAAGTCTATACATCGATGCCTTTACCTACGTTGTAGTTCGAAGTCTATACAGTCGATGTTTTCCATTACTTCAAGTCTATACAGCCGTTCTTTTATAAAGTCTATACATCGGTCTTCACCTCAAGTCTGTACAGTCCTTTGTTGACAAGTCTTCACACTGTGAAGTCTATACACTCAACTCCTTCACATCTTGCAAAGTCTGTAAATTGCATTCATCAGTCGTGAAGTCTATACATCGCTTATCTTCATTCGAGTCTCATGAAGTATGTACATCGTGCATCAGTTCTGAAGTCCATACATCGCCTGTCTTCATATGAGTCTCACTGAAGTCTACACATTGCATCTTCTCACTGAAGTCCACACATTGCATCTTCATTCATGAAGTCTACACATTGCATCTTCATTTACGAAGTCTATACATTGCATTGATCTTCACTTAGTCTATACATTGACAGTCTTCATATCACCTAAGTCTGTACAGCGGTTGCTTCATACAGCAAGTCTGTACATCGCTTTCACTTATATGAAGTCTATACAATGCAGTTCTTCTGATAAGTCTATACAGAGTTGTTATTTAATCTGATCATTCGATACTCTGTCTGACAGGGATTCTCTACTGAGATTGCTGACATGGCTCGTGATCCCAGGATGACGAGGTGACCAGATGCTGCCACATGGATGGAAGCACCTCGAATCTGGAGAATTCCTTGGGCGGGAAAACGTGGAAGCCACGCGTCCTTATCCACCTGCTGCTGTTATATATAGCAGTCCCCATCTTCTGTAAAGGCTGATCGAAGTTGGCGAAGTCTATACATCCAACCTGAAGCAGTAGCCACCGAGATCCACTGTGAGAGGAAGAAAAAATAGAGAAGAAGAAAAAGAGAGATGAGTTGAGAGAGTTATTGTGAGAGCTTGTGAATCAGTCTCTTGGTCCAGTTACCAGAGCTGATATTGCTCAACTTTGAGCTACAGTCACTTTGGTTTTCTTCCATTCGATTGTGTGTTTTGTTTGTTTTCAGTCTTTGTTATTTTCCTTTGAAAACTCTTATTCGATCAAGCTGTTAGTCAGCGGTGTCAAGCTGTGAGGCAGCGGTGTTGCAGAGGTGTTCCTCTGGTCGGCTAAGCTGTAGTGCCCAGCAGAGCAAGCTGTGAAGCTCAGCTGTTGCAGAGGGTGTTCCTCTGGTCGGGATAAGCTGTAAGCCCCAGCCGTTGTTGGCAAACTGTAGAGCCCAGCTGATTGAAGCTGTGTATCAGCAGTAATCCACATTCAAGTTGAATGTGGGGTGGACGTAGGTCGAACTGACCGAACCACCTAAAAGCCTTGTGCCTCTCGTGTGTTTGATTGCTTGTCCAGCAGATCTTGTGTGTTTCATTCGGTGCATTGGCTGTGTTCATTTAGTGTTCTTCTAATTCCGCATTTGATTCTAGGCCAAATTTTTAAAATAGCCAGTTGATCTATTCACCCCCCTCTAGATCCACATCCTGTGGTGATAGAGCCTTCCGTCTAACTTCAACATTTGGTATCAGAGATAGACTCTTCTACAGGGACTTACCGCCCGAAGAGGATAAGCACAGATGGACGGAACAGGGATGATAGCTGAAGGACACTCTACATCCAAGCCCCCGTACTTCGATGGAACCAACTACGCATACTGGAAGCACCGTATGCCGGTATTCTTGAGGGCTAAAGATTATGAAATTTGGAAGGTGGTTAGCAAGGGACCTTTCGAGCTGTCCCCAAATGAAGATGTATGGACCAAGGAAGAAATTAGAAGGTCCACGCTCAACTGGAGTTCAATCAATGCAATCTAGTGCTCTCTACATCCCACCGAGTTCTCACGAATATCTGCCTGCTCCTCAGCGAAGGAAATGTGGGATGCACTTGAAGTCATCTATGAGGGGACTTCACAAGTCAGAGAGACTAAGACTAATCTACTGGTTTCAGAATACGAAACTTTCAAGATGAAGCCTAATGAGACGATCAAAGAAATGTATGCTCGGCTGACTATTATCACAAATGGTCTCAAAGGCTTCGGGAAAAAATATTCTGAGTATGATGTAGTCAGGAAGATCTTGCGATCCTTGACTCCAATTTGGCACACCAAGGCCACAGTTATGGAAGAGTCAATAGATCTGCACAATACTAAGGCAGATGAGCTGATCGGATCTCTAATGGCTTATGAGATGAATTTGCCGAACATAGAGGAGGCTGACAGAAAGAGGAAGCCTATACCTCTGAAGGCTGGTGCTAGCAGATCCAGCCGATCCAGCCCCAACGGATCATCAACTGAAGAGAGCTTGTCTGAAGAAGAAGTGGCAAATGCTGATATTGCCATGATTACTAGGGAATTCCGGAGATTTCTCAAGAAGGAAGGAAGAAGATTCAGTCGAAGAAATCCTAACAGTGGCCGCCGAGACACAAGGTATAAATCAAACCCTGTAAAGAAAGCTGAGACTAATGTTTGCTATCAATGCAGGAAGGCTGGTCACTTTAAAGCTGAATGTCCGACAAATCAGAACCTCAAGGACAAGTCCAAGAAAAAGAACACAAAAAGGAAAGCTATGGTGAGTACCTGGAGTGATGAGGACGAGGGATCTTTGAGTGTCACTTCGGATAGTGAAGTTGAAGCTGAGAAGCCAATATGTCTCATGGCAACCAGCTCAGAAGATAGAGAGGAAGAATCTGATGAGGTATCCTCTCGCTATGAAAATTTTACTATTACTGATTGGATGGTTGCTTATGATGAACTTACTGATAGAGTAGATGAGGTCAGAAAAGAAAACAGGCATCTACGAAGAAAAATTAAAATCATGCAAAATGATACTTCATTGTCTGATAAAATTGCTTGCTTAGAAACTGAGAACAGTAAGATGAAACTCACATGTTCTGAATTTGAAGAAATCAATAAAGAACTGAAAATTTCTAAGGAAGAAAATGTGAGATTAGACAATGAAATTGATGCATGGAAACTGAAAATTCAGAATTATGAAAATGAGATAAAAATTGTTTCTGAAAAATATGAAGCTGTCCTCAATGTGAATAATGAGTTGAAAAAATCTATTGATGATGTTCAGAAAGATAATGAGGATAAGCTAAAAATAATTGAGAAAATGACCCAAGGATCTGAAAATTTAGATGCATTACTGGGGTCAAAGGTAAATTTCAGAAGAGAGGGCCTAGGATTCAACTCTAGTGCAACTAAAAGTTTTGGAATGAAAACTATTTCCTTTGTTGCACAAAAGGAGAAAGGACCTCTGATCAACATGAATTCTAATAATGCTGTAAAGACAAATTTGAATCTGAAAAGGCTAAATGCAGAGGAGAAGGGCAAACAGAAAGTAAGTAAGCCTAGTAGAATTGGGACTTCCAAACCTAGCTCTAGTGCTCAACCCAAGGTTAGGGGTCAGCCTGCTCAGGTAAACAAACCCCATATCAATGCCAAAAAGTCTTCACCACCATCATCACAGAAAAGGACCCAACCAAAACCTATGAATAGGTCAGCAAGGTCAAGGGTGCAGGGAAGACAAAATATTTTCAGAAGTCAGTCCAACAAATTCAATCCACCTAGAGTTCAGTCCTACTACCCCACACAGCCAATCTATCCTAATGGGTGTGGGTGGATTATAACTCAAGGGATGCATACAGGGTATGTTCATCAACCTACACACTTTTACAGACCCTATGTCAGAAATTGGGAAAATGGGTATGGTAGTCGGATGCCTAGGAATTACCAACATTTCCACAGCCAGCCCAGGAACTACTATGGCCAAAACTTTATGAATGCAACCTGGCCGAAGCATTGGCACAATAACAACAATTCTGTGAATAACTCTGTTGGTGCAAATAAGAAGAAAGTCAACAAGAAAAAGCAAAACAAAAAGAAATCTGGAAAATCCACTGAATAGAACTGCTTCAAACAAATGTGGATTCCCAAAACCATGCTCTCTTTCTTTACTTGCACTTCATCTGCATTGGTGCCCAATCAGACTTGGGTTCCAAACTCTTTGCCCTAATTATGTGTGCAGGTATGCCTGGCAGCCAAGAGCAACTTGTGGTACTTGGACAGTGGCTGCTCCAGGCATATGACAGGAGATAAGGCTAAGTTTTGCATGCTAACTGAAAAACTAGGAGGCCTTGTCACCTTTGGAAGCAACACAAAGGGTATGATCATTGGAACATGTAAGGTAGGTAAGTGTTCTACCTGCTGCATTGATGATGTTATGCTGGTTGAAGGGTTAGCTTATAATTTACTTAGTATCAGCCAGTCGTGTGATAAAGGACATAAAGTCTTATTTGATTCTCAATGCTGTAAGATTTTTGAACCTGATTATGAAATTATCAAATTTTCTGGAAAAAGAATAAATAACACATACATGATAGATTTAGATGATATTCAGCATTCTAACCTATGTCTTACTGCCAGTAGAGAAGATTTAGCATTTTTATGGCATCGTAAGTTAGGCCATGCGAGTTATACTATTTTGCATAAACTAAACAAGCATAGCATGGTTAGAGGACTCCCTGAAGTCTCTTTTAAAAAGGACAATAAATTTTGTAATGCATGCACTCAGTCCAAGTTGACTAGAAAATCATTCAAATCTTGGACATAAAACATATCCATTAAACCTTATGAACTGATACACATGGACCTATTTGGGCCAACCAGGTCTGTCAGTTTATCAGGGAAGAGGTATGGGTTTGTCTTAGTAGATGATTTTTCTAGGTATACTTGGGTATTTTTTCTGTCACATAAGAATGACGCATTCTCAGAATTTTAGGAGTTCTGTATAAGAATAAATCAGAAAATTAAAAATATTTTGACTGATCATAGAGGTGAGTTTGAAAACTCACACTTTGAAGAATTTTGCAGGTCAAGTGGGATTCATCATAAGTTCTCCTCACCTAGGACACCTGAGCAGAATGGTGTTGTCGAGAGGAGGAACAGAACTCTAGTGGAAATGGGCCGAACTCTCTTAGTTGAAGGTCAACTGCCAAGAAAATTCTGGGCTGAAGCAGTCAACACAGCCTGTTATGTAATTAACAGGGCAATGGTAAGACCTTCCACCCAGAAAACCCCTTATGAGATTTTGAGAGGTAAGAAACCTTCAATCGCCCACTTCAAGGTCTTTGGTTGTAAATGGTTTATACATATAAATGACAAGAGGGACCTTGATAAATTTGAGCCAAAAGGTGAACCAGGAATCTTCCTCGGTTATTCTGAAAACACCCGGGCTTATAGAGTGTTCAATTTAAACTCAAAAATGGTTGAAGAATCTCCACACATTATCTTTGATGAAACCTTGATGGAAACTAACCATGGTTATTGCAGGAACGAAGATGGGAACATTTTGAAAGATGAAAATTCTGCAGACTAGTCTGATGGTGAGGAAGATAAAGAAGAGCAAAATGAAGAAGAACCTGAAGTTCAGGGGGAGGTAAGTGAAATTCCTGAAACTCAGATTGTTAATATTAGATATCTTAAAGATCACCATGTGAATAATGTCATTGGCAATCTGAATGATCCCCCTAGAACTAGAGGTCACTTTAGAATTCAGAATGAATTAAATGCATATGCTCTTGTCTCTCAAATTGAACCCAAGTCCATTGACTGTGCCCTCAAGGATATGCATTGGATTAATGCCATGCATGAGGAGCTTAATCAGTTCGACAGGAACAAGGTGTGGCACTTGGTCCCACCTCCTGCTCATGGAATAGTCATAGGGACTAGATGGGTGTTTAGAAATAAAACTGATGAATCATGGAATATTATTAAAAATAAAGCCAGACTTGTTGCTCAGGGGTACAACCAGGAGTTTGGTATTGACTTTGAAGAGTCATTTGCCCATGTAGCCAGATTAGAAGCTGTTAGAATTTTATTAGCTTACGCATGTTCCCTAGGTATAATCCTCCAGTAGATGGATGTAAAATCTGCATTCTTGAATGGGGAAATTAATGAGGATGTCTATGTTAGACAGCCCCCTGGGTTTGAATGTCTAGATTTCCCTAATCATGTTTACAAATTAAATAAAGCTCTCTATGGTCTTAAGCAAGCTCCCAGAGCTTGGTACGACAGGTTGAGCAAGTTCCTCACTGATCAAAATTTCACTAGAGGAGCAGTTGATCAGACCATGTTTACAAAGGTGAGTCATTCTGAAATTCTTATTGTACAGATTTATGTGGATGATATCATTTTTGGGTCAACTAACCCCAAATTGTGTGAGGAATTTTCTAAAATAATGACTAATGAGTTTGAAATGAGCTCAATGGGTGAGCTCAAATTATTTCTTGGACTGCAGGTTACACAAACAAAGGACGGAATGTTTATCACTCAGTCCAAGTACACAAGGGATCTACTCAAGAAATACAAGATGGATAACCTTAAAGAGATAGCTTCTCCAATGGGTACCTCTACAAGCTTGGATGAAGACACTAAAGGTAACCCATTTGACCAGAAGTTATACAGAGGTATGATCGGATCCCTTCTCTACTTAACAGCATCTAGGCCTGATATTCAATTCGCTGTAGGATTATGTGCTAGGTTTCAGGCCAGTCCTAAAGAAAATCATTTTAAAGCAGTGAAAAGGATGTTTTGATATCTACTAGGCACCCAAGAGCTAGGATTATGGTATCCTGCTAGGTGTGAGTTAGAGCTTCTAGCATACACTGATGCTGATTATGCTGGGTGTCGAGTAGATAGAAAAAGCACTAGTGGCTATTGTCAATTCCTTGGTGGCTGTCTAGTATCTTGGGTATCTAAGAAGCAACACACTGTAGCCTTGTCTACAGCTGAGGCTGAATATGTTGCAGCAGGTAATTGTGCTGTCCATGTACTTTGGATTAAACACCAACTAGATGATTATCAGATAAAACTGGAATGTATTTCAATTCTATGTGATAATACTAGTGCCATATGCCTTGCTAAAAATCCTGTTCATCATTCTAGGACTAAGCACATAGAAATAAAACATCATTTTCTAAGAGATGTTGTGAACAAAAAGGAAATTAAACTGGACTTCATTGAAACAGACAAACAAGTTGTTGATATCTTTACTAAGCCACTTGGAAATAAAAAATTTAAATTTTTTAGAAGAGAACTTGGCTTGTGTAAATTTCATCATAATGAATGAACTCTTTGTTGACTTGAATAAAACTTTTGAGCTGCTTTGAATAAACTTCTGATTTGGACTTGCTGTTGATAGATTGAATAAATATTATGCAACAGACTTATGATAATGCATGACTCTCATAATTTTTTTTTTTGCACTCATGATCATCATTGCATATATATGTCTAGATGCATGATATGTCTATATTTCTGCATGATTGTATTGCACTGCATCTCCTTGCATTACCCTAGTATATCCAATGGTAAGCTACCAAAGGGCAGGGAAGCATGATTTTCAAAATCATTTGTTCAGTCCACATTCGCAAGATCACATGCACATAGACAGGGGGAGTATTGCATATGATTCAAAGTTGAGTCTGACAGTATGGCAATCTTTTAGTTAGTTCTAATATTAAGCAATAGAAAACAGATTTCTTCTTTCATAAGA
The DNA here is from genome assembly GCA_022559845.1 of Amorphophallus konjac. Classification (NCBI taxonomy): domain Eukaryota; kingdom Viridiplantae; phylum Streptophyta; class Magnoliopsida; order Alismatales; family Araceae; genus Amorphophallus; species Amorphophallus konjac. The sequence continues at coordinate 181,361,886 of CM040118.1, read as the reverse complement.
ACTTTAATTGCTTAAAGACTGACTTAATGGTTTAAAATTTATAATCTTTAGAGTTGAAAGACTACAATCAGAAAATAAGGATACTGAAAATTGATAAAGCTCTCAACCTTATCTTATTTCATGTCAGACAAAGCTAATTATATATGAAATCTGAAAACTCATCGGAAATCATGTTAGAGAAGCTAGGTATGTGTATTGTCCTTAACAAGTCATTCTGAAACAAATAAAGGGCAGCTAAGAAAGATATTGAAAAACATTGAAAATTATTTGAAAAAATAGCATTGACTGGTAAATCACTGAGAAACTGAGTGATCCATCAAAGAAGTGGACATCATTCATGTCATGAGGTGTATCAGCTATCTCTGTATAAAATGATCAAAATAATAGGTGGTTTTCACTGAGTACCTGGGGGTAACTGGCGTCTAATAAACGTGTACCCTCACACAAAAAGGTGTCAATTAATTCTATTGAGTTTGATCATAGGCAAGATGGTCCATCATGTTGAGTATCTAAGGGTATTGGCGTCTGATACACGTATACCCTTACGCAAAAAGACTTTTGGTATCTGAATGCCCTAAATGAAATAATACTGAAAATGCTGTTCCTTCAAAGAAATTTCATGGATGTCAGTTGTTTAATTTCAATACATGCCATGGTTTCTCTTAACACATCTTACTGAGTCTATGAAAGTAAGATATTCTGAAACTGAATCTCTCATGAAAATATGACCCTGGTTTATTATTTTATCATGCACATCTACCTTATCCAATGAATGTAGTGCATGAACTCTCATTTTTATAACCTTTAAACCAGAAATTCAATCTCTAAGCCATTTCTCAGTTCATATGACTGAAGGTTCTGTGCTTTAGTTGCTTAATTTCTGAACTACTTGCTAAGAATGCCAGTCAGCTGAACTTTCACTTTCCCTCCTATTTGTTGATGGCAAAGGGGGAGAATATTGTCTGAATGAATTCATTCCTTCAGTTCAGGGGGAGAATTCTGAATTGAGAATTCTGATTCAGGGGGAGTGTATGCATCTGCATCATGGTATGGCAAAAGGGGGAAATTTTGTTAGCAGGGAGTTGCTTACATTTTGTAGCATGCAGCATGTCATTCATAGCATCTACATGCATCTGCATAACAATCTGAATAACAAATCATGTCGTTCATCAAAAATTGCATCTGTATGACAGGATGTTGCTACTCTATATGATAGGGGGTTGCCATCATCAAAAAGGGGGAGATTGTTGTGACTCCTCTGTGTTGATGGGGTTGACATGTAACTTTACTTCATATGGCAACACATTGTTTTGATTGATTGGCAACACTGTTTATGTTTTGATGAAATTCCTTTTATCAGATTGTCTGTGTGTTCTATGCATTTTATCTTGTTTTCACACTGAACACACACTCAAAGTCTCAAAGTCTATACATCGCTGTTGGGCATCAAAGTCTGCACATTAGCATCAGGCAGCAAGTATGTACAACGCCCTGTGTAGGCATGACAAGTCCATACACTGGTTGCACATTGCACACCTGCAGGCATTTCAAAGTTTACACATTGCACTGCATGTGAAACTTCAAGCCTGCACATTGCACAACATGCGAAGTCACCAAGTGTGTACATTGCATAGCATGCAGGCGTCAAAGTTTATACATTGTTATGGGTCGACCCCCTATTCTCATGAGTCGACTCATCTGTCTGTGCATAGTCTACACATTGCCCATCGTTGCAAAGTCCATACATCCACAGTGCATTGCATAGTCTATACACTGCACGTTCAAGATCAAAGTATATACATTGCTACATTACCTGCTAGAGTGAAGTCTGTACAGTCGAAGCACACATATCAAGTCTATACTTTGAAGCTACTGTGCAAGTCCACACATTGGCCTTCAGGCTTGAAAGTCTGTACATTGGACTGCGTCAACTCATTGCATTGACATACACTGAAGCATCAACTCATTGCATTGGCTAAGTCTATACACTGTCCGTCTCATTTAGACTCTAAGGCAAAGTCTGTACATTGGACGGTGTCAGGCGAAGTCTGTACATTGAGCGTCTCAATGAGCGTCTCATGTAAGTCCATACATTGGATTGTAGCATGCATTTGTCAATGGCATCTAAGTCTGTACAGTGGACCGTCTTCCTTAGCGTCTTGATCTTCCAAGTCTATACAGGCCTTTGTTTTACAAAGTCTGTACATTGGTCTCAGACACCAAAGTCTATACAACGCCTGTTGAATGCAAAGTCTATGCAGAGCTCAAGAGTCCAAAGTCTATACATTCATTCACTATAGCTTGCACAAGGTAAAGTCTGTACATTGCCCTCCATGCCTCAAGTCCATACATTGGACTGTTTGGCCAAGTCTGTACATCGCTGTTTGCCAAAGTCTGTACATTGGCATCTGTTCCTTCATTGCGATTCAAAGTCTGCACATTGGGTTATTTACCTACGTTCAGCTTCGAAGTCTATACATCGATGCCTTTACCTACGTTGTAGTTCGAAGTCTATACAGTCGATGTTTTCCATTACTTCAAGTCTATACAGCCGTTCTTTTATAAAGTCTATACATCGGTCTTCACCTGAAGTCTGTACAGTCCTTTGTTGACAAGTCTTCACACTGTGAAGTCTATACACTCAACTCCTTCACATCTTGCAAAGTCTGTAAATTGCATTCATCAGTCGTGAAGTCTATACATCGCTTATCTTCATTCGAGTCTCATGAAGTATGTACATCGTGCATCAGTTCTGAAGTCCATACATCGCCTGTCTTCATATGAGTCTCACTGAAGTCTACACATTGCATCTTCTCACTGAAGTCCACACATTGCATCTTCATTCATGAAGTCTACACATTGCATCTTCATTTGCGAAGTCTATACATTGCATTGATCTTCACTTAGTCTATACATTGACAGTCTTCATATCACGTAAGTCTGTACAGCGGTTGCTTCATACAGCAAGTCTGTACATTGCTTTCACTTATATGAAGTCTATACAATGCAGTTCTTCTGATAAGTCTATACAGAGTTGTTATTTAATCTGATCATTCGATACTCTGTTTGACAGGGATTCTCTACTGAGATTGCTGACATGGCTCGTGATCCCAGGAGGACGAGGTGACCAGATGCTGCCACATGGATGGAAGCACCTCGAATCTGGAGAATTTATTGGGTGGGAAAACGTGAAAGCCACGCGTCCTTATCCACCAGCTGCTGTTATATATAGCAGTCCCCATCTTCTGTAAAGGCTGATCGAAGTTGGCGAAGTCTATACATCCAACCTGAAGCAGTAGCCACCGAGATCCACTGTGAGAGGAAGAAAAAATAGAGAAGAAGAAAAAGAGAGATGAATTGAGAGAGTTATTGTGAGAGCTTGTGAATCAGTCTCTTGGTCCAGTTACCAGAGCTGATATTGCTCAACTTTGAGCTACAGTCGCTTTGGTTTTCTTCCATTCGATTGTGTGTTTTGTTTGTTTTCAGTCTTTGTTATTTTCCTTTGAAAACTCTTATTCGATCAAGCTGTTAGTCAGCGGTGTCAAGCTGTGAGGCAGCGGTGTTACAGAGGTGTTCCTCTGGTAGGCTAAGCTGTAGTGCCCAGCAGAGCAAGCTGTGAAGCTCAGCTGTTGCAGAGGGTGTTCCTCTGGTCGGGATAAGCTGTAAGCCCCAGCCGTTGTTGGCAAGCTGTAGAGCCCAGCTGATTAAAGCTATGTATCAGCAGTAATCCACATTCAAGTTGAATGTGGGGTGGACGTAGGTCGGACTGACCGAACCACCTAAAAGCCTTATGCCTCTCGTGTGTTTGATTGCTTGTCCAGCAGATCTTGTGTGTTTCATTCGGTGCATTGGCTATGTTCGTTTAGTGTTCTTCTAATTCCGCATTTGATTCTAGGCCAAAATTTTAAAATAGCCAGTTGATCTATTCCCCCCCCTCTAGATCCACATCCTGTGGTGATAGAGCCTTCCATCTAACTTCAACAAGAAGGTCTTCGAAGCATTATGGGCCTATCAGACGGTCTACAAAACCCCCACGGGGTGCTCGCCATTCTCCCTTGCTTACGAGACAGAAGCAGTTATCCCCATCGAAGTCCAGTTAGCTTCTTACCGTGTGGCGGTCCACACCGGCCTTGCCAACCCTGACGAAAGTGAGTACGAGAGAAGGCTAGAAGAGCTCGCCGATCTAGAAGGCAAGCGGCTCGAAGCCTACCAACACCTGCAAAGATACCAGGCCCGCATGGCCTGGGCCTATGATAAGCTCGTCAAGCAACGAGCTTTCAAGCAAGGCGACCTCGTCATGATCAAGGAAAAGAAAGTCATGGTAGGGCGCTCCAGTGGAAAATTACATCCGAATTGGCGAGGTCCATATGTTATCCGTAATGCCTACGAGGGTGGGGCCTACATGGTCGTCGATTACAAAGGTCATAGACTGTTCCCGCCTCTCAATGGAAAACATATGAAGCTATATTATGCACTGGAACACGAGTTCCCGCGCCAGCCAGACTAAGGCGCACGCCCCAGCTACTACCAGTGGGGCCGGTCCTTCCACGTGAAGGATCTAATCGGCCAGTCCTCACAGTCTTCAATCCCCAGTCAAGTAGCTGGCCCAGCTCCTCGGAACCGGCGCCAGGCATCCGCGGGGACTAATCCCCTGCCCTCATTCCCGTCACCACGAGGGCACAAGTACTTCTACACTGGTGCCGGTCTAGCCGTCAAGCTCCCAGGTAAGTAAAAAAAAAAATGGGGTTAAAAATAGAGATGTTCTGACAGACCCAGTCATTCTCACCACAAGGGGGCGACTAGGGGGAAAAAGGCCAGCAACTTGGCTGAGGTGGAAACCCGAAAGGGCATCTCAGGCAAAATTGGGAAACCCATCGACGTGAAAACCCGCAGGGGCACGTCGAAAAAAGCTAAAGGGGGTCGGCTCTAGCAAAAACCTGAAAGGGCGGTAGAGCTGATAACGAGAAAATCTTCCTCTCCCCACCAGTCAGAATAGCCTTCCACCTATTCCTTGGTGGGCCGTTAGTCTTCCCAGGGCCAGTCCTCAATCAACTTACACTGCTAGAACACGAACCCTATAATTCCCAGTTGGCCTTGCACTACCCCCACTCAGTTCGGCCAACCTTAGGCCCTTGCTTTGACATCACAAGTCAACCAGTCCCTGTGACAGTCAAGCTCCTAGTCACCATCCCAGTAGACTCTTGTCCAAGCATATCTCCAGACACTTATCATTCTATGCCACTACATCCTAAATCCCCTGCAAATCCAAAGCCTTCAAGTTTCATCATAATCCCAGTTCTCTCCTACAACCCCTGATCCACCAGCCATAACTCCAGTCATATCTTGCCATGACTAAGTGGCCCTTCACCACCATGGCACAAGGATTTATAAAAATCCTTATCAAAGGCGGAACAATATCCGACCGCCCAGACCCTCTAGTTCCAGGTCACGTCCCCTGACAGCAGTAGACTATGGACGGCAGTCTAATATATATATATATATATAATAGGGAAAATGGGGTTAAAAATAGAGATATCCCGACGGCCTCAGTTGACTCCTTCCACAGGATTACTGACGGCAAAAATTGCCATTAACCCAGCTGAGGTGAAAACCCGAGAGGGTGCTTCAGGTAAAATCGGGTAACCCCTCGGTGCGAAAACCCGCAAGGACGCACCAGAAAAAGTAAAAGTGGGCCAGCCCTGGCGAAAACCTGCAAGGGCGGTAGGGCTGGTAAAGCGGAATAAAAAAAACCCTCTCTCCCTATCTACTCTTCACTTACAAAAGCAGTCGGCTATGACACGCCCCGATGGCAAGCCTAACGTCACTCCACAACGATGGTGGCCACTACACCCCCGAGGGTCGGTCATCGCCAACTCCAGTTCTAGTCCCGGCTACAACTGCTTCACAGGCCAACCGCCCAGTTTCCAATTCCAGTTCCGGCTACAATGCCTTCACAGGCCAGCCGCCCAGTTTCTAGTTCCAGTTCCCGCTACAACGCCTTTAATGGCCAGCCGCCCAGTTTCCAGTTCCAGTTTCGGCTACAATGCCTTTACAGGCCAGCCGCCTAGTCTCTAGTTCCAGTTCTGACTACAACGCCTTTACAGGCCAGCCGCCTAGTTTCCAGTTCCAGTTCCGACTACAACGCCTTCACAGGCCAGCCGCCCAGTTTCCAGTTCCAGTTCCGGCTACAATGCCTTCACATGCCAGCCGCCCAATTTCCTGTTCTAGTTCCGGCTACAACGCCATCACAAGCCAGCTACCTAGTTTCCAGTTCTAGTTCCGGCTACAATGCCTTCACAGGCCAGCCGCCTAGTTTCCAGTTCCAATTCCGGCTACAACGCCTTCACAGGCTAGCCACCCAGTTTCCAGTTCCAGTTCCGGCTACAACGCCTTCACAGGCCAGCCACCCAGTTTCCAGTTCCAGTTTCAGCTACAACACCTTCACAGGCTAGCCGCCAGCTCCCAGTTCCAGTTTTGGCTACAAGGCCTTCACAGGCTAGCCGCTAGCTCCCGCTCCCAGCTATCGCACCTTTCCAGGTTACCCAGCTGGCTTCAGCTCCAGTCCCCGTTTCTAGTCACCGTCCCAGTTTCAATTTCCAGTCCTTGTCCCAGTCCCGGTCTTGGTTGTCACGTCTTCCCAGGCCACCCAGCTAGCTCAATCCCAACTTCCCAGACACATGCAAATCCCATTTTTTGGCTAACGGCATAATGCTAGCCAACACTCCTTCATCCGGTCGGGGTCAATACACCCTCCAGAATCACCTCTACAACCCTAAACCATGTGAGTTTCCCCGTTCTTATGGGCCTACATTGGTTCCATGGTATGTAGGCTTTCATCCTCCAAGAAGATTGGCCCCACATATAGCCCTTTCTTTCTTCTACTACCTAGTGCTCAGCCTCCAGTTTCTAACATCAGGCTCCCTGAACCCGGTGCCTGTTGTCCCCTATCACTCATGCCAGTGTATCGTAGAACAAGCAAGCACGACTAACGATAAGTGGTCGCCAGTTCAGGCGCATCACTCCATCCCATCGAGAAAGGAAGGGAACAACACCAGTGAACAAAAGATCCGGAGTTTGTCATTAACACGCTGTAAAAGCAGCCCAAGACATGCCCTTGGGGTGACAAAATCCATATACTCTGGATATCATAAACACACACAAAAAGAGAGAGAGATACAATCAAATTTCAGGCTCGGTCCCCTCCAGCACCGCAAGGTGTGAGTCCGCAGCCGCAAGCTCCGCCTCCAAGGTAGACAAGAGCTGAGCGCAAGCGTCGGGCGTCATCTCCGCTGCCTGCCACTTTGACACCTTGAAAATGAGCAAGGGGGGAAACAGAATTGAAAAGAAGATTAGACTAACAGTGAAAAATTAATGGTGAAGCTCGTCAACCATCTATCCGGCTGAAGCCTTTTCCGGCCAAGCTGATGTCCGGTTTCGTTGTCAGCCAGACGGCGACACTGATGAAATAGCAGTCACTTGACTGATGAGACCTCCTATCACGCTTTAACAAGAGTTATATTACTGCCTCGTCCGGAAGTCTACAGGTAACATATCCGACTAAGTCAGATGTTAACTTGTTGACGGATGAGATATGAGCAAAGACAAAGATGAAATCAGAACCGGTAAATGAAGATTATGAAAATCTCTGCAAAGTCGTAACGGAAGAAGAACCTTCTCCATGGGCTATATATACCTAGCTGAAGTCTTCTCAGGATGAAGCTGATATCCGGTTTTGTCATCATGCGGGTGACAATGCTGATGAAATGATGTCCTGTTCTGTCATCGTTCAGGTGACGATGCTGATGAAATCCCAGTCCAACGACTGATGAAGGTCTCCATAATTCCACTAAGACCCGGGTCCGCCAAAAAAAGGCCTGCTGTGGTTCTAGTATATTCAGGGAGACAACAAGTCCATGTGAAGCCTTAAAAAAGGCCCTAAATGGGCCTATGAAATGGGCTCACGAAGGTGGCGCCAGGATACTCTACGGATGTCTAGCGCGCCAGGAGCTGCTGCACTCGACAGATGCGCGCCGTGAAGATGAAAAGTCACGCCAACTCCCATCTTCCGAGAGGTGAGGAGGGGCTGGGTCTATATAAACCCACTTACTCGAAGAAAAAAAAAGGCCGGCAACCTCATCCAGAAAGAAAGAGGGAAAAAGAGGAGAGGCGAGCAGAGGGGGCTGTTTGGCAAGTGGAAACCTACCTCCTCCAGAAAGAAAAGAAAGAAAGAGGGCCAGATAAGAGAAAAAGCAGAGCGGAGAGAGCTAGAGGCTGATCGAAGGTGGGCAGCCATGGAGGGAGAGGAGTCAATGCTCCGCCCTCCCCCCCCCCCATTTCTGTAGTTCATTTTCTTAATCTCGATTGCTTCTCCTTCTTACTCCTCTGATGTATTCTATGATATCGTATCCGGTTTTAGGCCGCTAGAATAATGCATCGTCTCTCTACATTCCTTTCTACGCATCCCCTCTGATGTATGGATCATATGTAATATCAATGCTTGAATGGATGAATGCTACAGGCTGCAGTTGATGCCTGTTCGGGAGGTCCGGCCTCTCTTTCTCTCGGCTTTCATCCCGGCACTCCGTGGGTGATAGCCTATTTCCCCCTGGGCATGATCCAGATAAAGGGGAGATGCTGCTGAAATATCGATTGATGCTTTAACCCCGACAAGCCCCGGGAAACGTGTATCATACGCCTCCCGTCTGGCTCAATTCTACGGGGGATACAAATACTTTGAGGCCCTTGGCCGAATGAGAAACGTGAAAGGGGACATGTCTCCGATGATCGTCTAGGCCCCGCCCCGCCACTGCGTGGACGGTGTCCTATCTCTGCCCGGTACGACCCACACAAAGGGGTCATGCTGATTTAATAATTTGTCGTTTATTCAATTACCTTCTTAGAATAACAAGAACTTCTATGTTATGCACTGTCATTTTCAACCGCCCCAAGTGGCCTCCTATTTTGGCATTTAATCAAGGGCTGTCCTTCTTAGGAAGGGCGTAATTAATGTCATAGCCTTTATGGTATGACAGACTTCCGGTCCCGACTCGGACTTCACAATCGACTGACCAAGTCAAGTCGAGCGCATAATAAAAATTATCACTCTAGTGACTGGCACACCTAATAAATCTAACCAATGAAACATACTGACGGAAAAGAATCCGCGTCCACAAGTCTGGCACGCCCGGTGGGACCAAGTCTCCCTTCATCTCTACGCCAAAATAGGAGGCCCGGTGGGCCCCCCCTTAAATTCCTGATTCTGTGTGCTTTCTCCATTTTTAGGAAGCTAGAATGACGGCTGGAATCATGTCTGTGTGCTTTGACCAGCAAGCGGTCGAGGCACATGTTCGAGAAGGCTACCTGGCGATACCTCTTTCATTCGGATTGATGCCGCCTGCTGTCGGAATGCCCAACTGCCTGGGCCTCATTTTTACTGATCTGCTCGATATTGACAACTAGGAGCCAAAAGCTGTTGTCGAGACGTCGCCGCAAGCTACTGGTCCCAAGAAGAGCCCGGTGATGAAGAATACTCCTGGGGTCGTGTCCTTCTTTGTCCATCACGAAGCAAGGAGGAGCGTACCCTCTGCTGCTGCTAGAAAAGGAAGAAGATCCGACCGGAGAGTCCGATCCACTACTGCGGGTCGTCGGATATCCAATTCGGGGAAGACAATGCTGATTGGAGATATCCGGGCGAACCTCAATGGTTACCCAAGGGAGGTCAAGCCGGATGTGATCGTCCCAATGGTACCTACCACCAATAGGTTCCGAGTATTGGCTACTAGGAGGGCCGACATGGAACATAGAGATAGAAGGCCACTGGCACCAAAGCCGCTCAAATTCAGGTAGATCTGGCGGCCGAAGAAAATCCAGAGCTGTGCCCCAGCTCAAGATGAAGAAAAAATTGCTGATGCTGCTATTGCCCGCTTCAGAGCAGGGAGTAGAAGAGGAGAAAGAAAAGATGAAAGGGAGGCTGTTGCTGTTCACCCCAGGGCTCGGGGTAGGTGAGATGAGAAAGAGAATGAAGGAAGGAATATGACTGCTACTCGCCCCAGGATGAGGGGCAGAAGATATGAGAAAAAAGAAGACCTCATGGTTACCCACCCCATGGCCGGGGGAAAAAGATGGGAAAGGAAGAACTATGCTGTTGCTACCAACCACCGCCAGGATGGGAGCAGAAGGTTCAGGGAGGAAGAAAAAATGAGAATAAGTGAACCAGTCGCTGTTACCATTTCAAGAAGATCGAGAGCCTGTGCTAGACAGGCCGACAAATATTCCAAAGCCGAGCATCTGACTGCTCAGGTGGCGAGAGTGGCTTCTCAGCAGAAAGGCCAGGAAAGACTGATGCCCCGACCAGAGTGGCGAAGGCACAGTCAAGAAGAAATGAAGCAGGTGGCTCAAGACTATCTTCACTACCTGGGGAATTCCTCCCTCGGGTAGCGAAGACTATCTCGTGCCTTGGGCACCATGGATGAAGAAAAAGAAGAAGCCTTTCAAGAACCAATGCTCGGAGTTTCCTCCTCTGATTCCAACGACTATGAAGAGGGCCACAGCGCCAGATATGAGGAAGGGGACCTGCACAGGGAAGAAGCTGAAGAAAGAATATCGGTCTTCGATCGGCTTAAATATCCTGACCAGGTGAAAAGGAAAGTCTACAGGCAGAGGGAGAAGATGCAGATCTTCGCCTGCAATATGTCCGGACTTGTCAAAAGGCGGGACATGTTACCGACTCCGCCAGATGAACTGCTCATACTGGCAACCAGACCAGGCCCCGTCACAAGGAGAAGTCAGGCGGCCAAAGAGAAAATAAAGACTGATGATGAAGCCCGCAAGATCACCACTATGACAGTGAATGTGGTGACAACAGAAGAGGAAGACAATCCCTTCGTCGATGACGTTGAAGGGACTTCAGAAGAGATACAGATCCCGTCAACCCTGGATCCCATGATCTAGATGATGTTTAGAAGATATCAACAAGAGATCAGTGCTCTCAGAAGATAGCTGAATGAGAGGCAGGAAGCTACACCGGTCTCCAAGCAAGCCGAGCCTGTGGGGCAGACTTCCAGCTCAACAGAAATGGCTATCCCAGCTAATCCTCTCCCGGCCGATAAGGGCAAAGCACCGAGCCAACCTATTCTACAGCAAACAGCAGCTCAGCCCTCTGTGTCTCAGACACAGCCCACCGTGCCCACCTTGCGTGCAACGGTGATGACAACTCCTTACAGTCAGCAACAAGCTCACTTCTTCCCGGAGAACATAGATCTAGCTGTAGCCCACAAGCTGATGATTGAAAAGATTGTGGAGATGAAGCTGTCTGAAAAGACTGGTGATGATGCTGGTACCTACGATGTGTACAAGGTACCGTATCCTCCCCAGTATGCTGCTAAGAAGATACCGCCAGGCGTCAATAAGCCGCCGAAGTTTGAAAATTTTAATGGCCAGGGCTCCCCCAGGGAGCACATAGCTTACTATACCATAATTATGGGCGATTTGGTAGCTGATGAAGCTTATCTACTTAAGTTCTTTGGCTCATCCCTCACTGGGTTAGCCTTTGAATGGTATTCAAGCCTGCTGGCTGGATCAGTGGCCGATTGGCCTGATATGCAAAGGAAGTTCCGCGATAGATTTCATGTTACGGAAAGAGAAATTACAATAGCAGAGCTATATGCAACCAGGCAAAGGCAAGATGAAACAGCACTGGACTACATCAAAAGGTGAAGGAACTTAGCTATGAGATGCAGAAGACCTCCTCATCAAGAAGATGCAGTGCAAATATGTAAGCAGAGCCTCAGGAGAGAGGTACTAGAAAAGATGATCGGTGCAGATGTCAGAACATTTGACCGGCTAAACAATATAGTGGCAGAAGTTGAGACGTTCCTGTCCAAGCGTCCGACTGCCAATGCTCCCACTATGCCGAAAGGTAAATCTAATGATCGACGACCATCGCACTCTGAGGCTAACACCGTCGATTTCAGAACCTTCGAACAACAGAAAGGGAAAAGGGGGGCAGATGAAGTTCCCCCGCCAGCAGACACAGCAGAAAGAAAAGATAAGGTCTCTTTGAGAAACAAAATGAGAAAGGCATACTCTTTCCCGAAAGATAAGGCAGCCGCGCTATTCAACTGGGCTTACAAGTTCAACAAAGTAACATTGCCTGAGCCAAAGAGACTCGAGGATGCGGCAAAGAAAGGTGATCCACTGTTCTGTCCATATCACCGTGCGCTGGGGCACGCAATTGAAGATTGTTACGTCTTCAAAGATATTATGGAAGGCATGGTCAAAAAGGGCGAGCTACAGCTGGGAGATTACCAGGTAGAGCCACCTCGTCCACCTGAGCCTCCGGCCTTAAAAATGGCCGCCAATATGATTTCAGTCTACCAGCAGCTGCCTAAGGAAGCCGTCGAAGAATGCACCAGGCATACTTATGAAGCTTGCTTCCTCACCCCACTGAAGGATCAAGAAGGGTGGCACATGAAGCCAATAAAGAATAGAAAGAAAACTCCCGCAGCTAATACCAGTGGAGCAGTTATTCTCGGTGTCACACCAAGGCCCGAACCACCTCCAGTAAAGCCAGTATGGCACACAACTGAGACAGGGCCAGTCATCTGGATCCCCACTCATAACCGGAGAAGACAAGTCCCTCTACTTACACATAAGGAAGTAAGTCCTGCAGCCAGGTGTTTACATCAGTATATTAATGGGCTCGATGAATATGAACAGAAAAAGTCCGGGCACCTGCTGGTGAAAGACTGTATACTCTGGGAACAGCTCGAAGAATTGAAAATTAAAGAGCAACCGAGGGCAGAATAGGGAGAAGATGAGGCTGAGCCTTTCTGGGGGCAAGAGCCAAAGAAGCCAAATTCCCAAAAGAAGAAGAGACGGTCCAAATGCAAAAAGGAAAAGGGAGTCATGACAGTACAATGTAACACCCTGTCGGTACTCTTTACCTTGCCCAGGGAGAATGATGAGGCTGAAACATCAAAAGCGCCGCTAGAAGCCAACCATGCCGAGGCCTCAACCTCAGCACATGCAACACGCTCCGGAAGAAGGTGGGGGCGCCCATCGCCAGCCAATCATAACATTATGTTCAGAGGGGAACAACCCTACCAGATTCCTGAACTAGAGGTGCGGGGTGTTCAGATTCCTCCCCCTGCTAGCTTGTACCAGGAAGAGAAGAAAGGAGGTCAGGCTCCAACATTTCTAGAATTTCTGTCCAGTCTGGAAAATGAGCAGTCAACGCAAGATAGGCCGGATAAAGGCAAGAGACCTCAGCAGTCAGCATCTGTAGCCTACAAGCAGAATGAGAAAGAGGAGGATAGCCCTCCAACAACACCAGGGGCCATTGTCACAGAAAAAGCCCCCCAAGAAGCCGGTCAAGAGAATGAAACCAGCACTAGGCAACAGAGGCCACATGCACCAATTGAACCTCCAAAACCCCGATGGGCGGAAGAAATGAGACTGTCTAATGTCCGGGTGGGCAGTCGGATCATGAAAATGCTAAAGAAGCTCCCTACCAGATTCTCCATCTGGGAGATTCTCTCTCTGAGTGAAGAAGCTCGCCAGGCGATTGTTGATGCCTTGCAGTCGCTGGCACAGTATGAAGCACTCTTGACAGAAGTGAATTCTGGGCCGTCAGTCACATTCACAGAGGATGATATGCTGATTCCGAATTCCGGCCATAACAGACCGCTGTATATGAGGGGCTCCCTGAACTGTCAGCCACTGAGCAGGATACTGATAGATCCCGGGGCTGCTGTGAACATTCTCCCATACCGCATTTACCAAAAATATTACTTTGATCTGCAGCTTACCAAGGTCATAGACATGAAAATTGTGAGATTCAACCAGAAATGTGAGACAGCCCTTGGGGTGGCTGATTTCAACCTCACATTGGGGGACCTCACTACCGTGGTGCGATTCTATGTAACCGACTCCAACACCACATATAAGGCCCTGCTGGGGAGACCGTGGCTGCATGAATATCAGATAGTGCCGTACACGCTGCATCGGTGTATTAAATACTGCCACGAAGGAAAGGAAGAAAGGGTGTTTGCGGATCTGCATCCCTTCGAAGTATTCAAGTGTCACATGCTCGATGCATCCTACTACACGGAGGTGTCGCAAAAGGGTGAAGAGAAAGAGGCTATGGTCAGCCAGAAGAAGCCGGTGACGAAGGCAAGAAATTGGTCTCCACCGCCACCAAGGGACTATATTAAGAAACATGAAGTATGTCACATTTCTTATGTTGGTGACTAAGCTCGGATCACCCCTCCTAGCATCCACCCAGATGATACTGACGAAGAAATGAAAGAAAAGTACATACAGGTGGGGGTTCCGCAGGGTTTAGTCAAGCCCATTGCCAGCATAGAATACCAGACGGTGCTACCATTAAAGACTATGGAGGTCCCTCGCTTCTGCGAGCCTCCTATCATATTCTACACCGGGGAGCCAGTCGAAGACGTTGATCAAGACTGCATGGTCCCTGAAGAATCTGCAAACCGGATGGTGCCGATCACGGGCTTGGACTATACTACCCAACGGGTTTCGTAGATGTTCTCTAAGATGCAGATGCCATCATTACAACCTGTTGCCCAAAAGAAGGCGTTCCAGGAGCTATGGGATCCGCCCCAGGATAATAAAGAACTGAGGAAGATCACTCAGCACCCGGGATTGGGTTATACCCTTCAAGAATACTATGAAGCCGAGGTGGACGTCATCTCTGTCTCCTACCAACATGAAGACCCTCCCGAGGTGGGATATGACAAGTACCCCTCGGAAGATGAAGAAATCATTTATCAATCCGTAATGAATAATGAAGCCCCAGACAGTCAGCCAGAGACGGGGACATCTGATGAAACAAAGAAAGGTTGGTGCTGGGAAGACCTACCTTGCAAAGAGGATCTGTTCCATGCTGAAGCAAAGTTTGATACGGGAAGCCCGGATGAAGACCAAATAGCCAACAAGCTAAGAGAATGCCTGGAGTTTGAGCGCATTCTAGAAGAAGTCCGGGCCCTACAGAATGATGATGTCTCAGGGGGGCCTGCACCAGAAGAACCTCTAGGGGCGGAGGAGTCCACCTTTGGGTTTCCTGCTGAACCGGTCACATCCTCGGGGCGGACCGAACAGTATCCAACAGTATCAGCCTTATATGATGAGCCAACATCCGCCGATGACCAGTATGACGGAACCAAAATTCATGAGATCGAAGAGGATTATATCCCGGGAGGCTTTATTGACTTGCAAGAAGCCCCGCCCGAAGTCGAAGATGGTGGCCAGGCCACCGTTGATGAGCTCGTGGAAATAAATCTAGGGACGGCAGATGAGCCCAGGCTGACATTCCTCAGTGCACTGCTAGAGCCAGCTGCCAGGGAACAGTATATACAGTTCTTGAAAGAATTCTGAGACTGCTTTGCATGGACATATGATGAAATGCCGGGACTGAGTTCTGATGTGGCAGAGCACCGGTTAGCAATAAACCCAGAGGCTAACCCTGTAAAGCAACCGCCCAAGAGAATGCGCCCTGAGTTGATAAATCAAGTTAATAAAGAGGTTGACAAGCTGATTGGTGTAGGCTTTGTTGAAGAAAATTAGTATACTACATGGCTAGCCAATATAGTGCCCGTAAAGAAGAAAAATGGGCAGATCAGAATATGTGTCGATTTCCGGGACCTTAATAAGGCTTGCCCGAAAGATGATTTCTCAGTGCCAATCACTGAAGTGATGATTGATGCGACTACTAGTCATGAAGCCCTGTCATTCATGGATGGGTCATCCGGATACAACCAAATATGGATTTCTGAAGAAGACAGAGTGCACACTGCATTCCGCACTCCAAAGGGGATATTCCACTACAAAAGGATGCCGTTTGGCCTTAAGAATGCCGGCGCTACCTACCAAAGAGCTATGACAAATATCTTTGATGATTTGCTCTTCAAGAAAGTAGAGTGCTACATTGATGATCTGGTAGTGAAAACCACCAGAAGAGAAGACCATTTGCAGGACCTGAAGATAGTATTCCAGAGGCTGCGTAAATATGAACTCAAGATGAATCCTATGAAATGCGCCTTTGGCGTGTCCAGCGGGAAGTTCCTCGAGTTTATTGTCCGGCATAGGGGCATTGAAATTGACCCATCTAAGATTAAGGTTATCCAGGAGCTCCCTCCACCAAGGAGTCTGCCCGAGCTAAGATCTCTGCAAGGGCGTTTGGCCTATATCTGACGATTTATATCGAATCTGTCGGGAAGATGCCACCCCTTTCACAAGCTCATGATGAAAGATGTACCGTTCCTCTGGGACGATGGATGTCAGGAAGCCTTTGAGAAGCTGAAAGAATATCTCAAGACCCCTCCAGTGCAGGGGGCACCAGTTAAGGGCAGGCCCTTGATACTGTATATCGCGGCCACACACTGTTCCCTGGGGGCAATGCTGGCACAGATAAATGAAGAAGGAAAAGATCAAGCCTTGTACTACTTGAGTAGGAGGCTGATTAGAACTGAAGAGAGCTACAGCTACATAGAAAAGACATGCTTGGCACTAGTCTTTGCCGTCAAGAAACTCCGGCACTATATGTTGTCACATGAAGTCAGATTGATATCTGCAGCAGATCCGCTCAAAGACATATTGACTCAGCCAGTACTGAAGGGCCGGTTGGGCAAATGGGCAGTGATCCTGATGGAATTCGATATTACCTATACACCCCAGAGGGCGATAAAAGGACAGGTCGTGGCTGATTTCTTCGCAGAGCATCCTGTGCCAGAAAATGACATGCTAGGGACTGAGTTACCCGATGATGAGATACTCGAAGCTTGCCAGGCTCGGCCAGTTATGTGGCAGCTATTCTTTGATGGAGCATCTAGAACAGAGATAGACTCTGATAGAAAGACCAGAATACGGGCCGGGGCCGGTATTGTGCTGAAGTCACCGGAAGGGGAGGTCATGCATACTTCCTGTTCTATAAACAAGCCCTGCACCAATAATGAAGCTGAGTACGAAGCTCTGATAATCGGTCTGCATATCAGCCTCAACATGGGTATCCAGATGCTTCAGGTATTCGGGGATTCGATGTTGATAATAAAATAAATCCAAGGGGAGTTCGAAGTGCGGAAGCCAGAATTGAATCCCGACCACCAGAAAGCTGTGCGCCTTATCGCGAAATTCTATCATATTGAGCTCAAGCATGTGGGCCGTAGGCACAATGTCCAAGCTGATGCACTAGCAAAGCTGGCCAGCTCACTAGCAGTCCCACTAAATGAGACACTGAACATTGTTGTTATGAACCGGTGACAAGTCCCCAGCATGCTAGAAGGGTGCTCCGAAGAAGGCGAAGTTGCTACTGTCAGCACGGTACAGGCGTCTGATTGGAGACAGCACTTGCTGCAGTGGTTTCTGCACCAAAAGCTGTCGCAGAAAATAGAAGAAAAGATGAAACTTCTGAGAATCAAAGATTCTTATGAGTTCAGGAATGAAACTTTGTTCCGAATAATGGCAGATGCACGCAAGAAGATTCTACTCCGCTGCCTGTCCACTGACGAGGCTTGGCAAGCAATGAAAGAAATACATGCCGGAACAGCAGGTGCCCACCAGGCTGGTCCCAAGATGAAGATAGAAATCAAGAAGCTGGGCTACTATTGGCCCACCATGTTTGAAGAGTGCTATAAATTTGCAAAGTCATGCCAGAAATGTCAGGAGCATGCTACCGTGCCTAGAAGGCCTCCTACGACTCTGCACCCTACAGTTCCCAATTGGCCATTTGCACAATGGGGAACTGATGTAGTCGGGCCACTGCCGACTTCCTCGGCCGGACATAAGTACATATTGGCCATAACAGATTACTTCTCCCTATGGGCGGAGGCTGTAGCATTAAGAGAAGTGACTGGTGAGCTGGTCGCCAGATTCATCAAGCAGAATATTATCTTCCGGTTCGGGATCCCCAGCCGAATAATATCTGATAATGGAAGCCAGTTCAGAAATCAGAAGGTCTATCGGCTTGCCGAGAAGTATAAAATCGAGTGGAGGACTTCCACTCCTTACAATGCACAGGCGAACGGGTTGGCGGAAGCTTTTAACAAGACTTTGTGCACCCTGCTGGCCAAGGTCGTCAGTTCCAACAAAAAAGACTGGGAAGAAAAAATGTATGAAGCTCTGTGGGCGTACCGCACCATCTTCAAGACACCTATAGGATGCTCACCATACTCACTGGTATATGGCTCATAGGCAGTGGTTCCGCTAGAGCTGGAAGTCCCGTCACTCAGAGTGGCAGTCCAATATGGCCTGGCCCGTGGCGAGCAGACCAACGCAGAAAGAAGATTAGAGGAATTGGCTGAATTGGAAGGGAAGCGCCTCCAAGCTTAGAAGAATATCCAAATGTATCAGGCCCGCATGGCTAATGCATTTAACAAACTCGTAAGAGGACGAGAATTCAAGAAAGGTGACCTCGTCATGGTCAAGAAGAAAGAAGTCATGGCGTCCAACCCAAAAGGGAAGCTGAATGCTAATTGGGAAGGTCCTTATGTGATACAGAGGGTCTATGAAGGAGGAGCCTACGTGGTTGTCAACCATCGAGGGGAAATTCAATTCTCACCGCTCAACGGAAGGCATCTAAAGTTGTATCATACAGCACAACCGACATTCCCCGAGTAATCGGGCGAGCTACCTCTTTCTTGGTCTAGTGGCACTCTGCCCTAACCGAGCTACCCTTTTCTTGGTCTAGTGGCACTCCGCCCTAGCCGAGCTACCTCTTTCTTGGTCTAGTGGCACTCCGCCCTAACCGAGCTACCCCTTTCTTGGTCTAGCGGCACTCCTCCCTAGCCGAGCTACCTTTTTATTGGTCTAGTGGCACTCTGCCCTAGCCGAGCTACCCTTTTCATGGTCTAGTGGCACTCCGCCCTAGCCGAGCTACCCTTTCTTGGTCTAGCAGCACTCCGCCCTAGCCGAACTATCCTTTTCTTGGTCTAGTGGCACTCCGCCCTAGCTGAGCTACCCCTTTCTTGGTCTAGTGGCACTCCGCCCTAGCCGAGCTACCCTTTTTCTTGGTCTAGCGGCACTTCGCCCTAGCCGAGCTACCCCTTTCTTGGTCTAGCGGCACTCCACCCTGGCCGAACTACCCTTATCTTGATCTAGTGGCATTCCGACCTGTCACCCTCTAAAAAAAAGAGAGAATAAAAGAAAGTAAAAATGGGGTTAAAAATAGAGATACCCTGCTAGACTTGCTCCTATATTAGGAACAAGTGCAAAAATGACCCAAAACCCAGCTGTGGTGAAAACCCGAAAGGGCACTACAGGTAAAATCGGGTACCCCGCCACGTGAAAACCTGAAAGGGTGCGTGGGCAAAAGTAAGAGGGGGCCGGCTCTGGCGAAAACCCGAAAGGACGCTTAAGCCAGTAACATGGTAATTTAAAGTTTCCTTTTTCACCCTTCCTGATAAAACTCTGAGAAGGAGGATCATCATAAAGTCCCACCGAAAATCCTGTCCAACAATTTCTTGTCCCTTGTCATCATCGACAAGATCGGTCGGTCTGTTTCTTTAACCTGGACTCTTCGTCCCTGTTAAGCTAGTCTACATTCCTGGCAGCAGCTTCATGCCTGGGCCGCCATCCACTGCATGTCCCATTGATGATGAAACCCCGTTGATCGCAAGGCATATTGCCTCGATCAATGCTAAAAAGCCCACCTCGGAATAGACCTTCCGTTTGTTCTAATAAAACATTTCCACTTGTTTTTGTCTAAGATCCACCACGATGAATCCCATCCAGTCTAGATCTTACATCTATTCTGATAAAACCTACCATACGTCCCGCCGCGATGGAACCTGATGTTGATCGATTGGTGCACTGCCCGATCAACGATGAAATCTATCCGGTTTAGACCTTACGTCTATACCGATGAAACATATGAAATCCTTGTATTGGTATGAACCCAATACCGATGATGAAACCCGCTATTGGTCGATTGGCACACTGCCCGATCAATGGTGAAACCTATCCAGTTTAGACCCTACGTCTATCCTGATGAAGCCCATGAAATGCTTGCTTCGATATAAACCCAATATCGATGATAAGAGCAGCTACTAATGGAGCGGTACGCCGCCTGACCAATGCTAAAACCCGTCCGGAGTAGACTTTCTATCTGCTCTGATGAAGATGTTACCCACATTCTCAAAGTCAATCTGGACCTTCTGTCTGGATGGATGATGAAATCCTATTCCCTTGCGTTGATGGTAATCCCCACATCAACAATGCAGCCAGGCTCCCGGCAAACGGCTTCGCGCCTAAGCCGCAAAACACACTCAAGTCGACCCAGGCTTTCCGCTTAGGTGGATGATGAAACCATATGCCCCTTGCATTGGTGTTGGCACCCACATCAATGATGATACATACACAAGCTGAGCACATGGATTACAAAGCCAAAGTAAAAAAAAAAGAGACAAAATGGGGGCTGAAAATAGAGATGCCCCGCCAGACTTGTTCAGGCACTCTGAGCAAGGGCAAAAATGGCCAAAACCCAGCTGTGGTGAAAACCCGAAAGGGCACTGCATGCAAAATCGGGTACCCCGCCACGTGAAAACCTGAAAGGGCGTGTGGGCAAAAGTAAGAGGGGGCTGGCTCCGGTGAAAACCCGAAAGGGCACTTGGGTCGGTAATGTGGTGATTCAAAAGTTCCATGCCAACCGGCACGCTGCCTTCACCTCCCCTTCACTTATGAAGCCTTCCGTCGGTCAGCTGGCTCCACGCCCCACCGATGATAAAACCTTTCCAGGGCAGACCTTACGTTTACCCTGATGAAATCTACATACCCTCTTGCAAATGTCCCATCGATAATGAAACCCATCACCATTCTGATAATGCCTGGCCAGCTCAGACCTTACGTCTGTCCTGATGAAACTCTTAAACCTTCGCTTGATCGATCGGCATCTCGCCCGATCAGTGATGAGATCCTATCCAATTTAGACCTTACGTCTATTCTGATGAAACCTATGAAACTTCTTTGCATCGATATAAACCCAATATCGATGATGAAGCCAGCTATTGATCGACCGGCATCTCGCCCGATCAATGATAAAACCCTGTCCAGTTTAGACCTTACGTCTATTCTGATGAAACTTATGAAATCCTTGCATCGATATAAACCCAATATCGATGATGAAACCAGCTATTGATCGACCGGCGCATCGCCCGATCAATGACGAAACCCTACCCAGTCTAGACCTTACATCTATTTTGATGAAACCTATGAAACTTTTTTGCATCGATATAAACCCAATATTGATGATGAAACTAGCTATTGATCGACCGGCACCTCGCCCGATCAATGATGAGACCCTACCCTATCTAGACCTTACGTCTATTCTGATGAAACCTATGAAACTTCTTTGCATTGGTATAAACCCAATATCGATGATGAAACTAGCTATTGATCGACTGGCACCCCGCCCGATCAATGATGAAACCCTATCCAGTTCAGACCTTACATCTGTCCTAATGAAAACCACGCACCCTTCAATGTCCTACCTAAGGTAACATCTGTCCAGTTTAGACCTTACGTCTATTCTGATGAAACCTATAAAACTTCTTTGCATCAATATGAGCCCAATATTGATGATGAAATCATGCACTGGTCGATTGGCACACTGCCCCGACTGGCTCTGAAACCTACCCAGGATGGACCATTCGCCTGTTCCGGATGATGCTCTAGGCCTCTTCATTCACATTCCCGCAAACCGTCTCCCTTGCGGCACATATGGCCAAAGAAGACGTTTGCTACTACCAACAGAGTTCAGTTTAAGCACACCCCCCCCGGATGCCGTCACGCGGTGGAGCGAGTTCCCCATCCTTTCTATGAAGGGGTGGACGCTCTCCTGCCAAATACGGGCCATTCACAGGAGGGACTGCTAGAACCACTACCCCACTTCCCAAAGTGATGAAACCACATGGAAAAGACGATGGATACACATGAAGCCGAAGATTCCTTTTCATTAAAAGAGGAGTACACAAAGGGCCCCGAGGGGACATTGTATCACAAAAGAAGACAAAAAAAAGAGAGAAAAAGAAGAGATAATTCAAGGCCGCCGGAAGATATCTTCAAAGGCCAAAAGACCCACATGAGGAGCGGCTCCCAGCTCATAAAGGCATGTCTCCTCCTCCTGAAGCCTCACGGACGTACCCTGGAGAGACATCACCCGTCCCTCCAACAAGGCCACCTCCTCGGTGGACTACAGCCGAATGAAGGATAATTGTTGCAGCTCGGCTCGAAATCCGGCGAGTTCCGCTTCCAGAATGGCTACCCGGTCCTAGACAGCTTCCTCCCGCTGAACAACACTTTGTAGCGCGGCCCGGCGTTCATCAAGTGCAAGCGTCAGCTTCTCCAGCTCAGATTTACACTCTGACCTCTGTAATTTCAGTGCCATCAGCCTGTCGGCCATGGTCCGTGCTAGGAAGTCTCTCCGATGCACGAATTTCAGCAGAAGCAGGACCCGCTGAGCCCATATGTCCAAAGGGCAGCCCATGGCTTGCAGGCCAGCGGTGAAGCGATTGGCAATTTCCTTCAGTTGCGGATATGTCAAGCCAGGCTGGGATTCCACTAACTGGCGTAGCATGTCCAAATGTTGCCAGATGAAGCTTTCAGAAGAAGTAAAGCCAAAGGAGGTAGATGAGACGACCTCAAAAGTCACCTCGCCGTCAATATCTGCCCACAGTGCAATATCCGGCTGAGAAGATGAAGATGACAGATCTGTTGAAACAATGGACTGGTCTCTCTCCACGCTTTCCTGTGAAATTAAGGACTCCTCTGCTACCGCCGTCTCGGGAGCTATGGCCTGAGCACCCACAGGTAGAGGGTCAATGAATGCTGGAACTGTCTCTTCATGGGTCTCCTGAGCAGTAGCTTCATCTCTAGCTGCTCCTTCTGGCAATGGGAACGAAGGTGCTCCAGCTGGTAGAGGCAGAAATCTGGTCTCCGTAGCCACTATGGCAGGGACCGCTGACTCGGGAGCAATGGACATTACTGCGGCCGGTATGAAAGCAGAGCTTCTGGCCGGGTCTGCCTCAATCCTGAAATCTGAGGCCCTGGCAGAGATGGAACTTTCTCCTGAGGCCCCCAAGTCCAATGATGTTAAGTCAGTTGAAGATTGTATCCTCACTGGCACAGGGCGAATAACCTCAGAAATTCCCATGCAGGTTAAAGGTAAAGCGGGGATAATGGCCAAGTCTACGGATGAAATAGCCATAGAAACTATGGCCGCGTCTGAGCTGGTGATGACAGGGTCCTGAGGACAAAGCAGAATGACCTTCAGCAATGAATGAAAGAAAATAAATAGAACAGCAAACAAAAAGGGAAGCTTACCTTCAAGGCGAGGTCTATACCCTCGAAATGAGACAAAAGGGGAGAAACCTCCGTAGTTCAAGCAGCAAACGGAGGGGTTAAGTCAACCTCGGTGTCGAGCCCGGCAAAATCCTCTTGAAATTCCTCCTTAGAAGATAACACCAGCAGCTTGGGAGGCTGTAAAGGCGAAAGACCCTTTGCAAATACGGGCAAGGCTTCTGATTTAAAAACTTCCTCCTCACTGCCACTGAAATTAACTTCTTCCGCATTATCAGAGACGGTGTCGGAGCTGCCCGAGGATATCTCCACACTAGCTATATGCTGCGGGGTCGCCTCTAGAGCATGCCGGGATGCAGACCGGGTGATTATGCGTCTGGCCGGAATAACGCTCCATTTTGTTTGAGTCCCGTGACCCTCCTGCAGTTGAGGCGACTCTCCCGCTGCTATCATGGCCTCAGTCTGTTCCCTGACTGCCACCTCAACAAAAGGGGACCTCTGAGGGATATAACAGAAAAAAAAGGGAAGTATAAATAAAAAGATGAGAAAGTACATTTACCCTCCTCCTCGCCAGCCGGGGTAGGAGAAGGCAGCCTCGTGTCCCTTTCCACAGGCACTGCAACCTGCTCCTGGGCTGTATCAGATAAAGAGAAGCTCAGCCTCGAAGAACTCCTTAAAAGATCAGTCAAAGACAATGAAGATTGCATCTACAAGCTATTACCGCCACTCTCGGTAGATTCCTGGGCGGCCTCCCTTTGAGACCTGAACTCGTCAAATGAGGGGATGTCTGGAAGAGGGGTTCCGGCATCCGTCACAACCGGAGCTGATTGCTGGACCCGAACAACCTTGGCCCTCTTGGCCTTGGCAACTGCAGCTTTCACCACAGAAGGCTTCCTCTTCTTGCCCAGAGGCAAGGGAGTGGTCGTAGGTGCCGCTGCAGGAATTTCAAAGTAGGCAGGCTTCTCAGCTTGAGCAATAAGCTTCCTGTAAAGCCCCTGCCGCTTTATGTCCGGTCTATCTGTGCAAGACACAAGAAAGGCTGCCATAGTCGACAGATGCAAAGCATAACAATAAAAAAAAATGCCATGATCGGACAGGAAGAGTCATACCTGCTGGGCCATCATAAAATGTGGAAAGCGGCCAATACAGGTAAGCCACCTCCTTCGATCGGAAAGCAGCCTCCTTCACTAGCCAGCATATGTCACCAATGGTCTAGCACTTCTCTGTCAAGGCAGCCAAGTCTTTATGCCCGTGGAAGTCGAGGCAATGAAACTGGCCAAGGTAATCTATACACCAGGCATCGACATAATGAAAAGAAACAAAAAGTGGCTTATTCAGAATGCCAGCTATCGGGTTCTCCACTGATAGCCCGTTAACATTTAGCAGTACAAAAAGCCAAGAAGTGTGCTGATAATATGTCTGGGTGCGGTCTTCCCTCCGCACAAATGTCCTGTAAGGGTGAAACCTGTCCACCGGACCCCTCTAGGGGGTTGCTGTCGGGAGAGGTTCCTCCGGGGGGAACGGATATTGTACATCCAAATGAACACCCCCTATATGGCCCAACTGCCTCAGATCCTTTGTAAAATTATCTTCATTAATTTCAAAGAAGACAGGAGTGGGTGGTTCAGAACCTTCCTCTTTCAAAGACTGACGCGTGGCAATATATGTTTCCGCCTCCTTCTGGTGCTGTGAATAGAGCCTTTTCAGATGGACCTCATCAATTTCAAACACAGGCCCTGATTGCCGCTTTAAGAAAGAGTGCTCGGCCACGTCCCAAAAGGCGCCTCTGCCATCTTTATAGAAGTTGGTGCGTGTATTCCACCACTTAATGTATTCTGATGTGACACGGGGAATACGATTAGAAACGGTCGGGACCCTGAAAGTTACGCCCTCTCGGTGATGGAAAAAATCCCACCATGTTTGACCGTCGCTGGCGATGGTGGTCCTATGCTTGGCCCAGCTTTCCAAAGGAAACTGAGCAACTGATGGAGGAATGTGCTGATCATAACCAAAGTTTCTGCTGAAGTGAAACGGATAATAAGGTTCCAGAATGAGCAGGCCTCCCTTCCTGAAAACCAATACACTGGGCCGAATAGCCATAGCCCACCTGACCAGTTCTGGTTCTAATATGGGCCGGGTGGCATTGACCCCCGAAACAGGATGGACATAAGTTTCTACCTCCTCCATTTTGCATTCCCTCTGAGGGTCCACTAAAGGAGCCGAACCTGCTGCCAAGCTCCAAAAATGAATGCTGCCAGGAGCGTCTACAGGCACTTTTATCAACCTGCCCCTTATCTTAAATAGCTGGTCTGAGAAAGGACCAGGTTCGGCGCTAGCGAATTCGATCATCCGAGGAAGCAATGTGTCCGACTGTAAAGTCCTCGGGGCCAGCTCAGGGAAAATACTGCAGACCTAGGCATTAAAGAAATGAAACGGACCCACGGTCCTTAAGGAGCGGGGAACCCGATGTCTATGCAAATCCCCCAATGATTTGTAAACTAAGCATAAAGCCACTGGGCACAGAGACAGCCTCATCCCCCAGGCCATCTGACAGGCCGAATATATAGTTTCCGGCCTGATAGTCTTCTCGTCCCCTTGAGGAAGAGCGAAGGTGCACAGCCAGAAGGTCATATAAGCTGCACAGTGAGTGATAGGGTCAACCCCTGTTGGGTTCGGGCCGTCTGCACCTGCTCGGCGCAGTGAAGCTGGCAATGCTGATTTGTAACGAGGGGTCCTGATTTGCTTGCCAGAAGTCGGTCCCACAGAAGGGAAGTCCGCATACTTCAAGGGACCCCCGAAGAAGTATTGTATCCATTGTCCTACACGGACTCTTAATCTACTGCTCTTTTCCCGGGGTTGATAGCCTTTGGAAGATCCCCTGCTGTAGGCCAGACAAATGGTACGATAAGCTTTCATTAAATACCGGTATGCGTAGCCGAAAGAATATCTGCCCTCTCCATCGGAGGCGTCCTTTACGGAGTCGTCTAGGCAGACCTCCTCATATGGCTCCCCATTAATAGGCAGACCTGAAAGCTGCGAAAGACTCCAGAGATCGAGAGATACTTCGCCTTCCGCTATATAGAATGTGTTAAACTGTGGGCAGAATACTTCAAACATGCCGCAACATAGTCCCCGAGAAATGGGATAGCGGAATCTGGATGCGAATACACTATGATAGACCCCAGCTCTGATCAATAAAGGGGCATACTCCTTCAAGACAAATTCGGTAAATTCCACTGCTCCTACCCTGAAGAGATGGGCATCTGTCACTCTGGCATCTCCAAACCAGCCGGCGGCTAGCTGATATTTAAATTGGACAGCCAGACAATTCAGAACAAATGGCTCGTCCCTGTAACCCCACTTCACAGGCGCTAGGAAGAGTCCGAAGTTGGTCTTCTCTCGGTGGACACGACCGGCTACATGGTCCCACCTCGCCGGAGTGAACTCTGGAGCCTGGGTCAACATCTTCTTCTCTGGCTCTAACTCAGAAACACCTAGCACGGCATTCCAGTCCCGCGGCTCGCCTGGAAGATATATAGCTCGGGCACGATAAACAGAACCCTTCATGCTGTCTCTGTCAGTAAGTATTACCGCTTCCACAGATCGAGCAAGCAGAAGATCCCTCATTCCGCCTATGGTGAAAGTCTGGATAAATGGCAACAGATGGCGATCCTTCGGTAGGTCCGGGCGATAGTCAGCAGCTCTTTTGAAGTCAATACCTTCTATGGAAGAATAAACCCCGGAAGTCAGCACGGTGTCAGTCTCAGAATCAGAGGACTCGTCAACAGTAGCAATCTGGTTATAGCCCAAGCTCAGGCTGTTCACATTCATCCAGTTGACTGAAGCCCGAGATATATCTGGCTGAGCCGATGAGCTCGCCCCCACAGTCATGGAAGCCGCAACAGTAGGGCCGGAAGCCATGTCAGCACCTGCAATCAAAGAAAAATGAGAAGATAAGCCTCGAGAAGATAATGGGGCCGGTTAAATTTTAGCAGCATCTCCCCTTATCCGGGGTCTGCCCAAGAAGAATAGGGAGTCACCCACCAAGAGGGAGTGACTCCCGTACATAAAGTGGGATTCAATCCCGAAATAATGTCCTACCGAGCAAAGTATATGCAGACGGGAAGAAAATGGAATGGCCAAGAGGGGGAAGAAGCTCACGCCGATGAGAAGAGATTGAAGAGAGAGGAAACTCCGGTGAAAATGAGAAGAAAAAGCCCTCTCGGCGCCATAAATAGTGGAGATAGAAGAGGGGCTCTCGGCGCGGCATTTAGCGCGCCGAGAACCCTCCTCCTTCTGGTGTAAAAGGCGCGCCGAGAAGCAGCCTAATCCCCGCGCCAAGAAAGGGCCGGGCCAAGACCAGGGCGCGCCGAGAACCTGCACAGTGTCCGCGCCGAGAAGCCCATGAACGTCATGCCGAGAGGGCTCCAAAGTACTGAAAACAGAAAAAGAACTAGAAGAATATGGAAAATAAAAATTATGCATGTCGAATGATGCTACAGCAATATGATCAAGCTGACTGACAATATCAAAGAGAAATTGAAGAAGATAGCCTCGAATGCTAAAGAGGCACCTGCAAACCCCGTGACGTTGTTCTTGTGCTTACGTCATCCGCAGGTGGGGGGCATTTGTTGACACCTTGAAAATGAGCAACGGGGGGAACAGAATTGAAAAGAAGATTAGACTAACAGTGAAAAATTAATGGTGAAGCTCGTCAACCATCTATCCGACTGAAGCCTTTCCCGGCCAAGCTGATGTCCTGTTTCGTTGTCAGCCAGACGGCGACACTGATGAAATAGTAGTCACTTGACTGATGAGACCTCCCATCATGCTTTAACAAGAGTTATATTACTGCCTCATCTGGAAGTCTACAGGTAACATATCCGACTAAGTCAGATGTTAACTTGTTGACGGATGAGATATGAGCAAAGACAAAGATGAAATCATAACCGGTAAATGAAGATTATGAAAACCTCTGCAAAGTCATAACGGAAGAAGAACCTTCTCCATGGGCTATATATACCTAGCTGAAGTCTTCTCAGGCTGAAGCTGATATCCGATTTTGTCATCATGCGGGTGACAATGCTGATGAAATGATGTCCTGTTCTGTCATCGTTCAGGTGACGATGCTGATGAAATCCCAGTCCACCGACTGATGAAGGTCACCATAATCCCACTAAGACCCGGGTCCGCCAAAAAAGGCCTGCTGCGGTTCTAGTATATTCAGGGAGACAGCAAGTCCATGTGAAGCCTTAAAAAAGGCCCTAAATGGGCCTATGAAATGGGCTCACGAAGGTGGCGCCAGGATACTCTACGGATGTCTAGCGCGCCAGGAGCTGCTGCACTCGACAGATGCGCGCCGTGAAGATGAAAAGTCACGCTGACTCCCATCTGCCGAGAGGTGAGGAGGGGCTGGGTCTATATAAACCCACTCACTCGAAGAAAAAAAAAAGGTCGGCAACCTCATCCAGAAAGAAAGGGGGAAAAAGAGGAGAGGCGAGCAGAGGGGGCTGTCTGGCAAGCGGAAACCTACCTCCTCCAGAAAGAAAAGAAAGAAAGAAGGCCAGAGAAGAGAAAAAGCAGAGCGGAGAGAGCTAGAGGCTGATCGAAGGTGGGCAGCCGGGGAGGGAGAGGAGTTAATGCTCCGCCCTCCCCCCCCCCCCATTTCTGTAGTTCATTTTCTTAATCACGATTGCATCTCCTTCTTACTCCTCTGATGTATTCTATGATATCGTATCCGGTTTTAGGCCGCTATAATAATGCATCATCTCTCTACATTCCTTTCTACGCATCCCCTCTGATGTATGGATCATATGTAATATCAATGCTTGAATGGATGAATGCTACAGGCTGCAGTTGATGCCCGCTGTTTGTTTCTCTGAAGCTATGTTGCCATCTCTCCGTGTTTTCTGTCTTCTCTTAGACTTCGTAACACGCTATCCCCCTCCCCAGTTTGATTAATAGTCTGTTGATTCGCCTAGTTTTCAAATGCTGTCTGTGCTTATTCTAGAGCCAGGGACAGATTATCCCTTGGCTTCCGGAACAAAGCAGAGCTATATAGCGACCGCTGCTCGGTTCTAGATATTGGCACTGTCGAAGTCATCCCTGGGGCCAGAGACAGCCATCTCTTGGCTCCCATATGATGAAAGAGTATATTAAAATTGTCCTCCGGGCTCATTATGGATACTAGTGATAGGGATCCTCCAGACTATGATTCCCCCCAATTCCTCTTCGATTCCGGCCTTCCTTTGGAACTCAAACCTAATCCAATCCCATTACGATGAATCGATCCACTCTTATCTCAAAGAAAACCCTCTGCCCTGGCCTGAATCATCAAGAAACCCAAAACAGGGCACCGTAAAATCCCAGAGTCCATATCTGCGCCATCACCCATCTCGGCCCCTTGCATAGTAAAAGGGGTGAATAGTTCTCGGCGCGATCCTTCTGGCGCTGAGAACCCTACCCCTTGACCTCCTTACCATCGCGCCGGGAGCCCCCCTGGCCTTCCTGCCTTCGCGCCGGGAACCTGTGGACGCCAAAAAACGATGATGATGATCATGGTGACGTTCGCGTCTACACATTAGAGCGCGAGTCGAAGACAGAACTGCCGAATAAACCTCATGCCTCACCCGATCAGGACGAGAACTCGCTTGGTGGTCCGCTACCCGCTAAGGAAGCCCCCTAAGCAGAAGATACAGCTACAAGGCTCCGATCGGCCATGCCGAGAGATGAATCAGAGAAAAGTCAGGAACTCCGGCACAGTCTCAGGATGCACCGAAAGTCATGCAAAGTCTGGGACCAAGCCCCAAAGGCTGTAAAAAGAATATTATGAAGGCTATACGTTGCAACTAGAACATTCCAGGAGCGCCGACACTCGAATAAATGGCTGCGGCTTCGAAAAAAATCCATTCGAGGCTTAAAACGGCGTGAAAGGGCCTTAAACCGGCGCGCCCCATTTTTTTTATGTGCCCTTGCTTTGGCCTTAAACCGACGCGCCCTTCATCTTGGGTTAAACCGGCGCGCCCCCTTCATCTTGGGCTCAACCGGCGCGCACCCTTTCTCTTGCATTTCACGTGAATCCGGCGTGCAAATGAGCCATCCCATCTACATTCCGATGCTCTGTTTTGCATCATTATGGCGTGCAGAGAACATTCAATGCCCATGGCTCTGCTTCTACCTTCGTTCGACAGCACACAAGCAGTAGCAGCAAGGCAAGCTCCGGCAGATCTCTGAGCGTCCCATCCTCGGACGAGCAGTAGTGTACGGGACAAATGAACAGCGTCCAGCACAGCGAGTCAGCTCCTGACTTCGTTGTGGACGAGGTGGAAGTGGCAGGAATGCTCCCAGGCTGGCCGTTCTATAAAAAGAAGAGAAGAAAAGGAAGAGGCACCAATAGGAGGGAACAGAAGAAGAAGAGGGAGAGGCAAAAGGGAAGGCTGCTGGTTCGGCTAAGGTCCCTAATTTCCGAAGAGAAGAGGAAGCTACATCCATCCCCATCTGCAAGGTGAAGAAGAAAAAGAGAGAGGGTGAGAAAGAGAGAGGGGAGAGAGGGGGAAGAGCTTGTGCTCTGTTCCTCCTTCTCCCCCACCGATGTATCTTCTTTTCCCACCTCAACACTTAGCTTCTCTTTTATCTTCTCCGTTGTATTCTTCCTTTCCTTTCCCTTGAGTATGAATAAAAGAATGACTTTGTAAGCATGCGCAGTATTCTATGGCTCTGATCCTTCCCCCCCTTTTCTTCCGTTTCATTTCTCTAGTTCTCTGAATCACCTGGGGTCCTCGGAAGCTTGCCATTCTGTGGCATGAACTCTGAGGGAACCCGTTCGAAGGGTGAACAGTCATGGCCACCTACGGCCTACATCTGTCCCGTTCCATGAATTCATCACTCGTGAGTTGTGAGAGCTCTTGAAGGCTAGTCCTCGAGCTCTCCAACACTCACATTTGGGTTTTTGGACCGCCATGAGGTCTAGATATGAGGTGCACCCCAGAGTTATCCGTTTGGTGTTCCTTAATGCTCTCTAGCAACTCCCAGTCCAGGGGAGGTGCTGCCCAAATTTTGCCAGGATGAGAACACTCAAGAACAGACGAGCAGGATGAGTTCTCTGAGCATAAGAACAGCCGAACAAGCGAGCAAGCTAAGTCCTCGGAAGATAAGAACAGTTCATGCCTGAAGCTGCCCCTGAATCAAGCTAAACATCTAAGTTCTTGCATAATAAACCCCTCAAGTAAACATCCAAATACAAGTACTCATTCACCTCAACAAATGTTAAGAAGCATCATAATGATTTAAAATGTCAATTGAACAAACAATCTGCTCATTTGATCAATCTACAGGTTGAAGAAACAAGAACAAAAACAGAAAGAATAAACAGAGCACAAACAGAATGAAATAAGGCTTAACCCGACGCCCCCTTAATCCGGCGTGGGCTAATCCGGCGCGCTACCCCCCCGCGCCGGATTAGCTCCACACTCAAATCCACTTCGGAATTTTGGAGCTCAAATCGGCGCGCTACCCCCCCGCGCCGGATTAGCTCCACACTCACACCCACTTCGGATTTCCGGAGCTCAAACCGGCGCGCCCCACTCTTCTTAGGCTATTCCGGCGCGACCCCTCTCCCTCCTTGGCATTAACTTAACCCGGCGCGCCCCGTTTACACCTCCATAGCCGGCGCGCCTCCCTTGCATCATGTTAAACCGGCGCGCCCCTCCTCTCTTCCTTCATATCCATTTAACCGGCGTGCCTCTTTTATATAAAGAGGGGGAGGTAAATAATGATAATAAAAGGGAGAAAGGTTCAACAAAAAATGCAAAGATCAATGCCAAATAAAAAAAAAATAAAGGAACTCTATTACCTGTGCTTCAATTAAAGGAACCCCGAGACCTGATCGCGCAGGTCGATCCGCGTGTGAGGGCGCACGTTAGCGAGCTTGGGCTATGCACTTAATAATTCACTCCCTCGGACTGGGTGCAAAGAGAAAATCGACGACGCCTTATGGTATCGGACGTGGTTTACGGAATTTCCGACATGGCCATAGTCCGAAATCATCTCCAGCCAACAGTCTATCAACTTGACCTGTCTCTACCGGGATCCAATCCCGTATTCTCATTAAACTTGCCTTGTTCGTGGCAGACATTCACGTGGTTTTGTCACCGTCTTTTATACTACAAGCACGGAGCTTCGTCCGAACATGAAGTGGCCCATGAGTGGCCGACATAGTCTGAACATTAACGTCCCGAGATAGGTTTCTAGCATAGTTCATCTTTCACTATCCTCCTGCATTATTAATATTCCCTTTAGGCCGTAGGGCCCTTATTCCCGGCAATCAATCAAGGGTGTTCCCCCGTATGGGGGATGTAAATAACGTCGTGGCCTTTACGGCACGGCGGGTGTTGGTCCCGACACGAACTACACAATCGTCTGATTAGTCAGATCGAGCGCACCATGGGCTTCCATGAAGCCTGAATAAATCGTCACTTTGTGACTGGCACGCCCTCGCACTAAATAAACGAATTAACCCCGACCAACAAACGAACAGATTCCCCTTCGAATTTTAGTGCGTCCACAGAACCCTCCCTTGGCCTCTTTGCCTTGCGCCGAGAACCACTTGGGCCATTTAGCCCTTGCGTTGAGAACCTTGCACCGAGAACCCCCTTGGCCTCTTAGCCAGCGCGCCGGAACCCCTGGCCTTCCTGCCTTCGCGTCGGGAACCCCATCCACCTTGAGCTGCGCCGAGGACTTACCCTGCCATCCAGTTGAGCCTCCGATGGTTTGATCAGATCCATCCAGGGATACCCATGAGTCACCAGACCTGCCCCGGGGATAAATCCAAAGGGAGACAAACTCCCTTATGTTCCACCATCCCGCGTCGGATTTACGAGTAACCCCTTTAGCTCGGGAGGTCTCTGCCACGGCATGAGTTCCACCGGCTTCCTTAAGGGAAAATCGGACATTGCCCCCATGGCAGACATATGCAGTTCGGGAGGTCCGGCCTCTCTTTCTCTCGGCTTTCATCCCGGCACTCCGTGGGTGATAGCCTATTTCCCCCTGGGCATGATCCAGATAAAGGGGAGATGCTGCTGAAATATCGATTGATGCTTTAACCCCGACAAGCCCCGGGAAACGTGTATCATACGCCTCCCGTCTGGCTCAATTCTTCGGGGGATACAAATACTTCGAGGCCCTTGGCCGGATGAGAAACGTGAAAGGGGACATGTCTCGATGATCGTCTAGGCCCCGCCCCGCCACTGCGTGGACGGTGTCCTATCTCTGCCCGGTACGACCCACACAAAGAGGTCATGCTGATTTAATAATTTGTCGTTTATTCAATTACCTTCTTAGAATAACAAGAACTTCAATGTCATGCACTGTCATTTTCAACCGCCCCAAGTGGCTTCCTATTTTGGCGTTTAATCAAGGGTTGTCCTTCTTAGGAAGGACGTAATTAACGTCATAGCCTTTATGGTATGACAGACTTCCGGTCCCGACTCGGACTTCACAATCGACTGACTAAGTCAAGTCGAGCGCATAATAAAAATTGTCACTCTAGTGACTGGCACGCCTAATAAATCTAACCAATGAAACATACTGACGGAAAAGAATCCGCGTCCACAGCCACTCAGCTCGGACGCGCTCTGTGACTGCCTGCTGCTCCTCCCAGGCCTTCCTCAAGGCCTCAGTCCTGCTCTCAACCTCCCTCAGTTGTACGGTGCACTCTTGAGATGCCAACACAGTTGCCTCGGCGTGACTCCTCTACTCAGCTACAACCGACACAAGCTGAGACCATGCTCCTGCGCCTCTCGGATCGCCACTAGCCTCCGAGCCCTCTACTCCTGAGCCTCGTGGAGTCGGAGGTACACGGCCGAGATCCCAGCTAACCCGGACATCCAGAGCTCGCGTGGGAAGCCGAGCGCGTGGTAGCCCTAGGTGCACTCCCGCAGTCCCTGCCTCATATCCTCCAGAGAAGGAAGAGGGTCGCTCTGCGAGTAGCCTCGCGCCCGCTGGAGTAGGGCTGCACCTACGCTCATCTCCAGTAATGGCTCTAGCGGAGAAGCAGACGTAGGCCACTCAATCCGTAAACCCAAGGAGAGGTCTCCGGATGCGGCCAGCACTACAGTGGAACCTGCATGGTTCCGACAAACACCAAAGGCAGTGAGCAATACACGTAAGACTTCCTTCGACAGATAAGGTGAAAAACCTGAGAAAAAGGAAAGGCAAGCCTTGACTCCTTACCTGAAGCAAGTCTAGCAATCCCTGTGGCATCACCTACCAGGGTCGGAGAGGGTAGTGACTCCTCCACCGTCCGGTCATCCCTAGCAAGCACGGATGGGACAGGGGGCTCCTCCTGTCTGCCCTCGTCAGGAGGCGACACGTGCCCCTCTCCAGAATCTGATGCTACGGGCAACCCAAGAACCTTAGTAGTCTGGCATATAGAGCAAACAAACGCCAAATAAAGATAGAAAGAACCACCATATTCCTCCGGAAGTAATCCCCATCGGAACCTCCCTACCAGTAGAGACCCCAGAGGATGAAGAGCTCGAGCTCGAACTCTCCTCCATCTCCATCTCCAAGCTGACGTCGTCTGGAGAGCTCGACGAAGCCCCTAACGAACTCCCGGAGGTGGCCGAACTGGAAGCTCCTGCAAGCCAACAAAGCAAACGAGGTCACTATAGGTCCCAGCTTTATACAAGGGCGACTCTCCAGCTAAGAGTTGTGAACAGAAAACTCACCGGCCGGAGCACTCCCCTCCGAAACCTTCTCAATGTCGATGATCTCCTCGTCGCCCTCAACTAGAGCCACTCCCATGGGCCCCTCTTCCACCACTTTATCCCTGCCATAGGGTAGCTCACCTTCTTCTAGAGGCAAAGGAGCACTTGTAAACGATGCCAACATGCTCTCAGGACTAGAAGATAATCAACACAAAGGGCTTAACAGAAATGATTAAGTCCCCAGCTACATACTTGAGGGTCCCATGCTCGAAGACCCAACCAATCCCACAGTGCAGGCCACCACTACGGCTGGCAGGGAAACATGCTCCACCCCTGCCAATAGCTGTGGTAACATGCTAGACGCTTCTTCATCCGCGGACGGCATTAGAGCACTCCACCCTTCAGGCTCCCCCTCAAAGGAGGGAAGGGACACTGATTGGCCAGTACAGACTAGCTTCTGAATCATCTCCAGAGTGGCGGCTGGATCCTCACCTGGCAAGAAACAACACAAAACCAGTCAGTGTTTGCGGCCCAGCAATTGTACAATGTGAGGGCAATCCCCTCTGTAGCGGCTCAATACTTACACGAGCCATCCTGGGCCACTGCGGGCTCCTGCTCGTCAACAGGTGGGGGCACCTCACCCTGTATCCCAGAGGGAGCAGCGACCTCCGATGCCCCGGCTACCTCTACATGGCACCAGCAACTATGTCAACTCCCAGAATCAAATACAGCCATAAACACAACATGCTCGGTCTCAGAAATATTTACCTGGCTAGGCATCCTTTGAAACCTTCCATGACTCAAAATCGGGAAAGGTCTCGACATTGGGGGCAGTTTCGTCCATCAGACGAAGGAGCCCATCCATATCTATCTCACAATCGACCCCGTCGTCAGGTAGTGGGTCGACCTCCTGAGGTGGCGAGAAGGCCGGGTCAGTCCCGGCCTCTAGTGGCGCTGTGAAAAGCAAATCTAATTGCACATGGTTAGCCGAACATAAAGACTGAATCAATATAAAGCAAGCAGGCGTATATAGCACTTACTCAGAGCCGGTTCCGCCTCGAGTGTTCCCTGGCAGCGGGTCCCCGAGAGGACTCGCCGGCCTCCCTGTCTCTGGTCTCTACCCGGGGGCGTTTCCACTGGGGCTGGAGGGCCCTGTCACCATCCCCGGAAGACGTCCCCAGGGAGGGTGTGATGGAGACATCGAAGCAAGACCGCTCATATTTTTTTTGCATTTATGTTCTTTTATATTTGTATGTATACCCTTGTGTTTATGGGTACACAATTGTAAGTCTTAGTGGATTTTTGTGAAATATGTCAGTAGGACAAGCAAGGGGGCCCTCACTCCTTCCTCATTGATCCAAGTGGCACCATTTGGGTCCATGTGTGGCTGGTCAAAGTCCTAGGTGGCATCTAGAAGGTCAATTGGACACATGGGAGACAAGTGGTTAAAAAATTCAAAGATGCCACCTATCTTACCTACCTAGTCAAGAGGGCGCCCCCCATTTTTGGTCCAATTTTAATTTTTGAAAAAAAGTCTATTAGAACTAATTAGTTCTATACCTTGTATACCCCTCCCAACCCTAGATCTGAGGGCATAAGTGGTCATTTTCCATTTATTATGTAAGGCATGTAATTTCCATTTATGTGAATTAATGAAGAAGAAAAATTGAGTGTGCATTGGAGCAAATTTGCGCCCCCATCTCTCTCCCTCTGGTTTCCTTATGATTCCTCCAATTTTTAGGGTGTAAACCCCTTCTATCTAAGCCACTCTATCTCTGATTTGTATCTCTGCCGCCGCCGCCGCCGTTCGTGCCGCTATCGAGCCGCCGAGAAGCAAGTTCTGAAGTGCTGTCCTGGGTTTTGTTTTGCTAGAATGGGGTTCATTCCGGGAATTTTAACTCCCAACTCCGACATCATCTGGTGCTGAGATTTTCAGTGTTGGTTCCCCACTTGATTCCTAACCTCTAGTAAAATTATCCCGTCATTTACCTTTCTTTTTATATTTTTTTAATTTCATGTCTTTCCACCTTCTAGTTCTATCCCAGTTCAGATCTGTGTAACAGTAGCTCTGTATTTTTCGGTTTCGACCCACTTATTGATTTTTGTGTCAATCTCCAAATTTATTGAAGGTTTTGTCCGCCATCCCAATCCTCCACAAATTTTTATCAAATTTTAAAAGCTCTTTACCTATTTTTAGAAATTGTGTCTTTTCCCCAAATTTAGTTCTATTTTTGCTGTCTAGATCCGACCACCCTAGTCAAATCTCCATCAAACCTTACATAAAATATATATCCGTTTTCCTCTCTTCGGCCTCTACAACTTTCATGAAGGGATCAAAGGCTGAATCGAAGGTTTACATCACGGTCAATGCCAACTCTCAGGAAAAATTATTTTTGTCCTGAGTTTTCAGATCCTGTGAGTCAGTAGCTTGAAAATTCGACAACGGCCATCAACGGGAAATCCAAGTTTCTTTCTCTGGCCATAGATCAAAGGATTTTGAGTTAGCTTTCCAACGGTACCTCTTACGCGTCGAGCCGACGTCGGGAGTGACCGCAGCAACAGATTTTGTCGGGACGCGCTGGTCTGGAACCGCAGTTCAGATCCATGGACAGCAACTCCGACGAGTGAAGATCGGAGTTGCCCGGTCTCCGACCGGCGAACCAGCGCACCGCCTTCCCAGGGAGCGCCCCTCCGGGCATCCCCACCACAGTGGTGCCACCTCGGTTCCATACGGCCTCACTGACCAGCACGTGGGCCCCATGATTGTGCGTACGCGTGCAACCGAAGCTACGCAAGAAGCTGCCCGTCAACCCGAACCCGCTACTCCCGGGTCCCATTGTGTCACCCTTTACCTCCCTGCGTGGAGTGGGCATTCATATTCATTGCTGTAATTTAATTACTTACTGTTCCGGGAGTATGAGATCGGCCGGGGTCGTCTTCCCCACGCCAGGCGCGTGGAGGTATCGTGTTCGCTCACTTACTCGGCATTTACTTTATTCGTATATACTTGTTTATGCCGCAGCTAGAGAGCATGTGTTAGGGCCATTAGCTCGATATATTTATTTCACCGCTGCTGCGTGAGAGAGAGAGACCGTCCCGTGACCCGATCCGGGCATGAATTTCTGAGTTGACCACCCTAGCTCATTGTCGGTTTCTCAACCGTGCACGTCCGTACGCTTCCCTCGTTAGGGGCGATCGTGAGCTTGCTTAGAGTCCAAGGATTGCATATCCAATTGGAGTCGAGTCACGTGTCCGTCCTGCATCAATTTGGTATCAGAGCGCCAGTTGAGTCTAGGGTAGTATTTGTTCAAAAATAAAAAAAAGTGTCAGTCTAGTCATCATCTAAGTCGGTCTAAGGTTGCATCTGCATACCATTGTTCGGTATATAAAAAGGTGTTATTCGAACGTTAGGCTACACCTATCGGGAAGGCCGCACACTTGCGCGAGTGATCTTCAGATCGATTAACTCCGCCACGTACCGAATCTTGGTTTTGTCTAGGTGTGTAGTCGAGTCTCATTTCAACTTTGTATTTGCATCACATTCTAAGTCGTGTCTAGGTGCTTGCATGAGTTGGCATAACATTTTGCTTATAAAATAAAAAAATAAAAAAATGGCCTTGCATGACCGTTCCTAGGGATCCGTTCCCATCTTTTGGCAACTATGGTCAACCCATACCTCAGGCCCGACCAAGGCAACTTGTCCGTGTCCGAGTACATTACAGACTTCGAAGTGTACTGGTTAAGATGTGAAGTCGGGCTGGATAACATCGAGGCCGGAACTCAGTTCTGGAAATATTCGCGGCTTCACTTGCAATTTGAATTATTTTGCTGCCACGTGAAAACTTTGGGGGATTCCTATAAGGTCCCTCTGGAGGTCGAGCCATCTGAGTCTCGGTTTGATGCTGCCATACGGCAAGCGGATGCCGCCCTTCGGCGAGCATCTACCTCCCAGCCGAGTCCCAATCCGGTCGGACCCCCACTCGGACCCCCAGTCGGGAAATCCTTCACCTCCCATGAGAGCTCCATTACCATCACCCTCACCTTTCGATCTTATTTCGGAGCCCTCTCATTTGTAGCCACCTAAGCCCAAGCCACCCGTGTTTCTAACGGGTATGTTTTTTATAGCCGAGCCACTTGTTAGTTGGCTCAAAGATGGCTTGGTCCCACTTCCTTACCCATCCATGGACCCCACCCTATCACTAGTGCCCGTCAACTTATTTCATACCACATTCCTGTCTTGTCACCATGTTGACACTTTGGATGACTTTATTGTGGGATTAGACTCGCAATGGCAGTTGACACACTCCTTGACCCGAAGCTTCGACCAACCCACTAGTCTTAGCTTCACCAATCCAGCCTTCGGGTCCATTACCTCCATGTGCACCGTGGGTTGTGTCACCACGGAGATTCTCTTAGTCCTTCCATTGCCGGACGAGCCCGAATTCATACCCTTTTGTCCGAGGGAAGAATCATACTTCTTACCTATGATCACCGTCCCACCCGTCACAATGCATGAAGGTGACCATCCACACCTTCAAGACTTCTACACATGGGACCATGTCATGTGGGAATCCATCTCATTGGGTCATACCTTCTTTGACCCTTTTGACCCCTTCACTACTGAACCTCCCGAGCTACCATCTTCAGTCCACTTCCTCCGCGGAGTTCACTATCACGCCTTTTCCACTCGGGTCAAGCAACCTCCACATAGCCATAGGTCCGAACCATCATTTGGGGGTAATGAAGACTTTGGTTTCCCCTGTCCATCTAAACAACCCGAACCTCCCGGACTTCCCACATCCAAGCCCAATGTCCATGATTGGTGCATCATAGGATCTCTAGGAGTTCCCCATGACGTCAACCTCCGGTTACATCAAATGCATGCATGGCACACATTCGGGTGTCCTGGTCCGCCGTCACCCATGTACGGGTAGGACTAACAATAAGTTTGTCTAGAGTCATGCATGAGTCAGTTTCTTGTTTGTGTGGTTTGTGGTCAGTCAGAGTCTGCATGTGTCTTGTGCAAGCTCGTTGATGTCAGTCCCGTATGAGTGAGAGACGAGTATGGGATCAGCTCTACATCTATGCCCCGGATCTAGTCACCTATAGGGACCTAGCGGTGATTCCTAGTGAGTCTTCGAGCCACCTCCTCCCCTTGAGAGTGACCCCATCCCGGAGTGTTCCACCACTAGCTTCATTCCCACAGTAGCTTGTGCATATCGAGTATATAC
This sequence comes from Amorphophallus konjac, assembly GCA_022559845.1. Lineage (NCBI taxonomy): Eukaryota > Viridiplantae > Streptophyta > Magnoliopsida > Alismatales > Araceae > Amorphophallus > Amorphophallus konjac. Next base: position 181,321,640 of record CM040118.1, on the reverse strand, counting down.
GGAATGAGCATGTGACGATCACTTGGAGTGGAGCGTACCCGCACTACTTGGTACGGTGACGGATCCACTGGAGCTACTCGAGCAATCACCCCCTTTACTTGACGGGGTCGAGTTCTTCCCACCCAGGGAGAATTGATGGGGACATCGAAGTAAGACCCCTCATATTTTTTTTACATTTATGTCCTTTTATATTTGTATGTATACCCTTGTGTTATATGGGTACACAATTGTAAGTCTTAGTGAGTTTTTATGCAAAATATCAATAGGACCAGCAAGGGGGCCCTCACTCCTTCCTCATTGGTCCAAGTGGCACGATTTGGGTTCATGTGGGGCTGGTCAAAGTCCGAGGTGGCATCTAAAATGTCAATTGGACACATGAGAGACAAGTGGTTAAAAAATTCAAAGATGCCACCTACCTTACCTACCTAGTCAAGGGGGCGCCCCCCATTTTTGGTCCAATTTTAATTTTTTTTAAAAAAATTCTATTAGAACTAATTAGTTCTATACCTTGTATACCCCTCCCAACCCTAGATTTGAGGGCATAAGTGGTCATTTTCCATTTATTATATAAGGCATGTAATTTCCATTTGTGTGAATTAATGAAGAAGAAAAATTGAGTGTGCATTGAAGCAAATTTGCGCCCCCATCTCTCACCCTCTGGTTTCCATCTGATTCCTCCAATTTTCAGGGTGTAAACCCCTTCTATCTAAGCCCCTCTATCTCTGATTTCTATCTCTGCCACCGCCGCCGCCGTTCGTGCCGCCATCGAGCCACCGAGAACCAAGTTCTGAAGTGTTGTCCTGGGTTCTATTTTACTAGATAGGGGTTCACTCCGAGAATTTTAACTCCTAACTCTGACATCATCTGGTTCTGAGATTTTCAGGGTTCGTTCGCCACTTGATTCTCAACCTCCAGTTAAATTATCCCATCATTTACCTTTCTCTTTATATTTTTTCAATTTCATGTCTTTCCACCTTCTAGTTCTGTCCCAGTTCAGATCTGTGTAATAGCAGCTCTGTATTTCTAGGTTTCGACCCCCTTCTTGATTTTTGTTTGAATCCCCAAATTTATTGGAGGTTTTGTCCACCATCCCTATCCTCCACAAATTTTCGACGAATTTCAAAAGCCCTCTACCTATTTTTAGAAATTGTGTCTTTTCCCCAAATTCAGTTTTGTTTCTGCTGTCCAGATCCGACCACCCGGTACTATAAAATAGTTTTCCCCAGTCAAATCTCCACCAAACCTTGCATAAGATATATCCCCGTTTTCCTCCCTTCGGCCTATACATCTTTCATGCAGGGCTCAAAGGCTGAATCGAAGGTCTATGTCGCGATCAATGCCAACTCTTAGGAAAAAGCATTTTTATCCTGAGTTTTCAGATCTTGTGAGTCAGTAGCTTGAAAATTCGACAACGGCCATCAACGGGAAATTTAAGTTTCTTTATCTGGCCATAGATCGAAGGATTTTGAGTTAGCTTTCCAACAGTACCTCTTGCGCGTCGATCCGACATCGGGAGTGACCGCAGCAGCAGATTTCGTCGGGACGCGCGGGTCTAGAACATCAGTTTAGATCCGTGGGCAGCAACTCCGACGAGTGAAGATCAGAGCCGCCCGGCCTCCGACCGGCGAACCAGCGCGCCGCCTTCCCAGGGACCGCCCCTCCGGGAGTCCCCACCGGAGTGGTGCCACCCCGGTCCCACGCGGCCCCACTGACCAGCACGTGGGCCCCACGATCGTGCGTACACGTGCTGCCGAAGCTACGCAAGAAGCTGCCCGTCAACCCGAACCCGCTACTCCCGGGTCCCATTGTGTCGCCCTTTACCTCCCTGCATGGAGTGGGCATTCATATTCATTGCTGTAATTTAATTACTTACTGTTCCAGGAGTACAAGATCGGCCGGGGTCGTCTTCCCTACGCCAGACGCGTGGAGGTATCATGTTCGCTCACATACTCGACATTTGCTTTATTCATATATACTTGTTTATGCCGCTGCTAGAGAGCATGTATTAGGGCCATTAGCTCGATATATTTATTTCACTGCTGCTGCGAGAGAGAGCGATACCATCCCGTGACCCGATCCGGGCACGAATTTGTGAGTTGACCACCCTAGCTCATTGCCGGTTCCTCAACCGTGCACGTCCGTATGCTTCCCTCGTTAGGGGCGATCGTGAGCTTGCTTCGAGTCTAAGGATCGCATATCCAATTGGAGTCGAGTCGCGTGTCCGTCCCGCATCAGGGTGATCCCTATCTGCCACCGAACCTGCCAATAGACACAACCACATAAGATGCCTCAGCTAGGTACCCTAGAACACAACAAAGTAGAGGCAACAGTCTAACGGAGAGGTCTTACCTGGAGCCACAAAGGGGGTCAGTGGCAGAGGAACCAACTGCTCCGGCTTCAAGCCCATGACCCGTGCAGCCTTCGTGACCGCCTCCTTCACGTCCCTCAGGGTGTAGGTGCACTCGACAAGGGACACGAGCTCTACGGGTCCAGCCGACCCGTTCGCATGGGCAATATGACGCCTCCAGTCGTCGATCACCGTGTCTGGAAAACTCCCCTCAGGGAGCACTCGGTCCAGTGAGCCCCTCGGCTCGAACCCACCGTCAGCCAGGAACTTGGTCCACCAAGTCCTCGGCGCACCGGGTCGAGGGGCCGCCGCTCCAGTACCTCCAGGCGCTGGCCGCACCTGCCTGAGGGGCTTCTGTGCCCCGTTGCCGCTCCGCCCTACAGACAGTGAGGCTCGACTCCCCCGGGGCGCCTGCTATGCCAGCCGCTCCACCTCCCAGCTTATCCGAGAGAAACGAGTCCGCAGGTACCCATCGTCTAGTGCGATGAGGGGTAGATCCTTCCTCAAGAGACGGGTCTCCTCAGCTTTTCAGACCGTCAAGGCCTTCTGCCGATACTGGTGACTGTGCTCGAACCACTGTTGGCACTCAAAATATGATCGATGGCGATCAAGCCGCGGAGACGAATGATACGGCCTACTGAAGCACAAAAGCCGACAAAGAACAACCTGCTGAAGACTTCTCAGGCTGTCAACGCCTCGAGTCACCTGGGATGAGCACTGGGGGACTTCGCCTCGGGAGAGTCGAGATGGATCCACAACCAACCGGCAGTGCGACCAAGCCTGCCTAATGATCCGGGACCGACTCCGTCGTGCCGCTACCCTACACCCGTCGCCCGACCAAGGACGACGGTATACCCGGTGGCTCGCCACCTGAATGAAGACTCTCCTGAGGAGGAAGAACGTCGTCGGCCCTTCGAAACAAGGGACCGATGGCTCTGATAGTAGAAGGTCCCGATCACCCGACACGGGCTCAACTTCTCGCTATATTGGGTCCGTTAAGGGCCGAATGATCGCCAGTCAAGGCAGAATTGTTCCGGATGTCATACCATCCCGCAAGGAAGCTCCAGGCACGAGTCAAGCCAAGTCAGAAGTACAAATCACAATGCCGAAGGCCGTATCAGTGGAAAACCTACGTGCTCGAGCCGAACACACACGAAGTTCCGATTAAGGCCATTCATCATGTCGGGAGCTTCGTCAATGCCCGCCAAGGTTTTTCAAGGACCGTGGCAAGAGGAAGAGTCGACGGGAGCTTTCGAAATCATCCTTGGACCCTTCGGCTCCCCCGCGTCGAGTGAACAAGCTAAACCGGCGCACCAAGGGTCACCAGCGCCCCGTAACACGGCGCCACTTAACCCGGCGTGCCAAAATGCTTTGGGGATACTTGTCCCCAGCGCCACTGAATCGGGCACGCCCTCCATGGAGCCGGATCAACTTGGTGTTATAAAAACACCGCTTGTTCGACAAAAAAAAAGAGGCAACAGAGGAGAGAAGAAGTTTTGAGACCGCCAATCAGAGCTTCGGAGGGGAGGGTTTCTTGAGGGAAAAGCTTTCTCCGAGGGTTCTCTGGCCGCCACCGCCGTCCTCTGTTCAGCTCGATCCTCCGGCGCTGGAGAAGAAGAAGAGTCTCTGCTCCCTCTGTCTGCTTAGGTGGGTCACCGTGGTGTTACTCGTCGATCCCCTTTCATCCATTTTCTTTTTCTCCCGTTGTAATGTAAGTGAGAAGGGGGGAGGGGCGATGATATGAGCCTGACCTCCCCCCTCTCACCATCTCTGTGTTTCTTCCATGCTTGCTTCTCTCGTTTGTTGTTGACGGTGACAGCGCGACAACACCGGCGCCGATGTATGTAATCTGTGCATCTCTCCTTATTGATGGAATGAATGGTGTGCACAAGTGCACTAATGAGTCGAGGGATCAATGTTGTTTGCTTTTCCCTACATCATCTCTTCTTACCCCCCTTGCATTTTCTTTCTGTGGCTAGTGAGACGGCGCCGTGCAACAGTGTCGGTGCCAGAATGGAAGTATATATATATATATCCCCACTCATTGTGCATCGAATGGATGAACTGTGGTTGTACTCAGCGCCATTTCTATCTTCCCCAATTACTCATCTTTCCTCTGTCCGTGTATTTAATCGTTTCCCTGTGCATATTGTTTCCGTATCCGTTTTCTCCGACACTGGATACGCCCTGGTACACCATGGGCTAGAGCAATCTCCCCTCTCCCCGGGGTTCTTTTCCGTTAGAATGTCGAGGATTTCATCGCCAGAGACGTATGCATGTGTGTCTCCCTGGTTAAGCCTGGGGCCGTCCTCTTGTCCCCCTTCTGTTCCTGATCATGAACAGAAAGAAATAAGGCCGCCCCTATAAGCTTAATGCTTGGCTTCCCTGCATCATGGTCTTCCCAACGTTTGCTCGATAATCACTCTGTTAACCTGCTAATCCCTATATATATATATATATATATATATATATATATATATATATATCATAATTAGTTTGCTAACTGAGTACGATCTACATCCGCGTCGTGTTACCATTCTTTCGAGGAGATTTGGTGACCGGGGAGAGGGGAACATCCCCCAATGTTTCACTATGATATCACTCTGTCTATAGGGATCCGTCTGTTAGTGACGAGTCTCCTATGGGCTAATGAGTGGATATTATAATGGGTCGACCCCAACAGATCTAAATCCACAGACCTTAATGGACCTTGTGGTGGCCGTGAGATGCGTGCCGCATGTAGGCTGGCCCTCGGGGTTTCCTTCTCTACTGGTCATCCCGATTCGGATGTGGTATCGACTATGGGTCGCGTGCCCCTCGTAGGCTAGCCCTCGGGGTTTTCGCCCCCTCCATTAGTCGCCCCATCCTCGTGTTCTCACCCATGGATTTGGTGCCCCTAGTAGGCTAGCCCTCGGGGTTCTCCTATCCGTTCGGGTTCGCCGGCCGCCATTGTGCCACCCGGCTCTTAGGGGTTTGCTCCGCTACGTGAGTACTCCCCGCTTCTCCCCGATAATCCCCCGGGATGGGGAGATGTTGCCGAAATTTCGGCTCGAACGAGTTGACTCGGAACGATCGCCGCGCTCGAGTACGAACCTCGCGCGAGCCTATGACTTGACTTCTGGACGGCCCGGGATCTATCCGATGAATGACTGGTTCAATAAACTCCCGAAATCTTCAATAAAATCTCAGTTTCCGTGAAACAGGGCTAAACCGGTGCCGTCGACACTCGGCGCGCCTTAATATGGGGTGCCCTAAAATAGCGCGCCATATTCCAGTGCGCCAGGAAGGGGGGGACGCACCGTTTTCAGGCCAGCCCTTATACCCACGGCTGGTGGCGCCATTTTAAACCTTTACTCACGCTTCCCGCGCCGTTTTAAGCTCTATGCCTATGCGTACCACGCCGATTTCATTTTGAATCGCGTCGTCAGGTCGTTTCAATCCTCCCCTCGCCTCCGGGGTGATTTCCAATGCTAATGATAGAATCAAATATATCATGTAATCAATAAATCGAATAAGATGGTTTGTCTAAACCTGAATTAGCTAGTTTCATAGTTTCATCATCATGTTTTAGTCTAAGCATTCATGTCACATCAATGCATGCTTGAGTGTACGGGCCCTCGGTATATCAAATGACATTAGCAGAAACCTGGGCAACACCCGACGGGAAGCTCTTGCCATGGGTGATGGCGGTCTTCGGATCTATGTCCTCCACCACGTATTGAGGGTTCCGCCCTAATAAACCGTGCATGGTAGACTAGAATTTCCTTCATGATCATCTGCGCCATTCGCATTCGTTACTCTGGCCTCGACAGTCCATTATCTCGACAATTAATCAAAGGTTTTCCCTCCCCGCGGGGGATGTAATTAACGTCATAGCCTTTATGGTATGGCGGACTGCTGGTCCCGACCGAACCTCACTCTCGCCCGACACGGGTGAGAATGAGCGCACAATAAACTCGTCACTTATGTGACTGGCACGCCCACGCAGTCAATCAATCAGTTAATTACCAGTTAATTAATTGGTTGATCGACGCGTGAATAAATCAAATAAACACAATAAAAAAATAAAATAATTTTTAATAAAAAGAAAATAAGATCAACAAGATCCCATCGAAACAGTCTGGCACGCCCGGTTGGACTACTGTCACCTTTCATCTCTTTGCCGAGATACTTGGGCTTCAAAGCCCTCCCAAAGGTTGCTGATCATTGGTTTGTTTGTATTTGCAGGCGAACGATGATGACAACTGGGATGACTGACGTCGGCTTTGGCCGTTCAATTGTTGCTGGTCATGCGCGAGGGTACCTGGCGGTGCCCACGGTGTTCGGAAACTTCCCTGGTGCTGTTGGCTTCCCCAACTTCCTGGGGTTAGCCTTCATAGATATGCTAGAAGTGGAACCCTCGGAGCCCATTGAGGGAGCTACGAAGAAGATGGAGCCTTCGAAGGCTCGATGCTGCAATGACTCGCTCAAGAGTCCAACCCAGGTCGCCAGCTGCCTGGTGCACCATGCTGTCTCTAGGGTCCACCCCGATGCTGCCAACAAGAACTCTGGAGGTCGCCAGCGCAAGCAACTCCGGAGGAGTACTGCTGTGGTTACCGGATCTCTGTCTCAATCCGGTAAATCCATGATGGTCGGCGGTGTGCGCGCCTTCCTCAACGGACGCGACGCACGAATAGTCCCGGATCGGGTCGTCCCGGCCGTCCCTGTCCACAACTCATACCAAGCCCTCGTTGGAAGGAGGGTGGAAAGGGAAGAAGCCGGCCGATGTGGCCAGGAGAAGTTGGCCCCCAAGCTAAAGAAGTTGAAACATGTGTGGGTCCCCAAGAGGGTCCAGCATGTCCACCAAGCTGCACCAGTTCACTGCCATCCTGCTCGCGACGAAGCGAAAGTGAGGAAGGAAAGGGGCTTGGCCCCGAAAGAAGAAGAGGTGGTCATAGACCCTCCGCACCGCGGAAGCTTCCGGGCCTGCACCCTCCAAGCCAATGTCCCTATCGCGGGATGAAGATTTCCGAAACTTGTCGACCGCGCTCGGCTTGCTTATATTCCTCCTGCGGGAGGTCAACCACTGTCCCCCGTACTGCATCAAGAACGGGGTCAAGAAGAGATGGCCAATCTAGTCAAGAATTATTTTCGAGGGCTAGGCAGCCCCTCGCTTGGATAGCAGCGGCTAATACAAGCAGCCGCGGCCAATGAAGACTACTGCCCTTCAATGGCAGTCGAAGAAGATGCAGAAGAAAGGATGATGGCATCGTCAGTTGGTGACAATGGCTATGATGACGGCTTTGAGATCGAAGCCGATGAAACCGCCCCTCGGCGGGAAGAAGAGACAAGACGAACTTCTGTGTTCGAGAGGTTGACCTTTCCAGATCAGGCTAAAAGGAGGGTCCATCGACAAAGAAGAGGGATGCAGGTCTTCACCTACAATATGGCTGGCACATTTAGTCAATATGGGGGACTTCCCGATGACCCCCACGAGTTGGCTCAATTCGCCCCGAGGCCGGAGCCGAAAGGGAGCTCTAGTGGAATGATGACGCTGCTATTTTTACTGCCAATGTGGTGACGGTGGAAGAAGAGGATGATGTCCTCCTCGACATACTGCCCGAGGGTACGTCTGGGGAAGCAACAGGGGCCATCCCCAGTACTGCAACTATGGACCCGTCGGTCCTAATGCTACTTTAAAGGTACTGACAAGAGATAGACTTGCTGAAGAAACAACTGATGGAGAAGACAGAGCAGTCATCAGCTTTTAAGCCGCCCGAAGTCTAGGGTGAATCATCCCGGGGAGCGGTCCATCATGTCGACCCTTCACCACTCTATTCCATGCCTCAGCCATCAGAGCCAAGCTTGGCGATGACACAACAACGACCGCCGCAGCCGCTGGTGTCGTCGGTGCTCCCTCAAGTGCACCAGACACCCCCACTGCTGCGCCTTCCACAGGCGACCACTGTGGTCACCCCTTATCTGCAGCCGGCACACTTCTATCCAGAGCCAATTGACCCCACGGTCATGAACTGGATGATGGTGGAAAGGATGATCGAGCTGAAGCTCGTAGAAAGGAGTGAAGGCGACTACGTCGCATTTGATGCCTATCGGGTGCTATGCCTGCAGCACCATGCTGCCAAGCGGCTTCCCCCAGGGATCAACAAGCCGCCCAAATTTGACAAGTTCAACGGGAAGGGATCCCCGAAGGAGCACATTGAATATTATATGACCATCATGGGTGATCTGGCCACCGACGAGTCATACCTGTTAAAATTTTTCGGGTCCTCGCTGACGGGGCTCGCATTTGAATGGTATTCCAGCCTCCTGGCCGGGTCAATCAGCGACTGGTCGGATATGCAAAGGACGTTCAGGGAGAGATTCCATGTTACAGAGAGGGAGGTCACGGTGGCCGAACTCCATTCAACAAAATAGAGGGCAGATGAGACAGCCCTCGACTATATCAAGAGGTGGAGGAACCTCAGAATGAGGTGCAAGCGGCCCCCGCATTAGGAGGACACTGTACAAATATGCAAACAGAACCTTAAGAGTGAGGTTCTGGAAAAGATGATTGGAATGGAAATACGGTCGTTTGACCAATTGAACAATGTCGTGGACGAAGTGGAAGCCTTTCTGGCCAGACCTGCCCCTGCATCGACTGCCAGCACAACCCAGAAGGGCAAGGTAGTTGAGCGGCAGCCGGCGCCTAAAGAAGCGAACGCTCTTGACATCAAGGCGTTCGAACAACAGAAAGACAAAGGCAAGAAGGCGGTCGTCCCATAGCCTGCAAAAGCTCTAGACGGCAAAGAGGGCCCCTCGCTGCGGGACAAGATGAAGAAGACATACTCCTTTCCGAAGGACAAGACCAGGATCCTGTTCGACTGGGTAACAGAGTATGGCGTGGTCACCCTGCCAGAGCCGAAGAGGCCAAAGGACCTGAAGAGAAAAGACAGTCCAAGATTTTGCCCCTACCACCAGATGCTGGGGCATCCTATCGAAGACTGCTATGTTTTCAAGAACATCATCGATGGGATGGTGAAGAAAAATGAAATAGAGTTGGGAGAGTTCAAGGTGGACCCTCCTCAGCCGCATGAAGCCCCTCCCAGAAGGGCAGGAGTCAACATGATCTCTCTATACCAGGCATTGCCCGAAGAAATCTCTAAAGCAAGTACGCGGAGCACCTATGAGACTCATTTCTTGGAGCCCATGAAAGAACAACAGGGATGGCAGCAGGTCCTCGCGAGGCATAAAAAGAAGAGGGCACCCCGCCCGAGAGTGGGGGCACATGTCCGTGGCGTCACACCATGACCTGCTCTGCCGGTGGTAGCACCTGTGTGGACCACTTCACCTGCAGTCATCAGAATACCTACACACAATTGGAGGACAAACTCCGCTGCTGGTGGTCAAGGAAACCACTCCTGGGACCCGCAGACTACAAGACCTTATTGAAGGGCTAGATGAGTACGTGCAGCCCGAATTGAAGCCCTTGCTGGTGCGGGACCATGTCCCATGGCAAGAACTGGAGCATCTCTCACTCGAGCAAAAGGAAGAAGCTGATGCAGCATCCGAAAAGGAGGGCAGTCTGTTCTGGGGGCAGGCGCCTGCTGAGGCAAAGAAGAAGAAGAAATAAAAGAAGAAGAAAAGAATAGCCGATAAAGTGCAGGTTGTCTCCTGCAATACCCTCTCAGCACTCTTCAACCTACCCGGCGAGGAGGAAGAAGATGAAATTTGCTTCATACCCCCTGTTGAGGGAGACAAGGCCGATGCCGCTACTGCTGCACATGCAACCCGGTCAGGCCAAAGATGGGGGCGTCAGCCGCCACCCAACCACAACATTATATTCAGGGGAGAGCAGCCATACAAGATACCTCCCCCGGAGGTCAAGGGGGTCCAGATCCCTCCTCCGCTAGGCCTGTACAACAAGAGTGGGGGCAAGGCAGTCCCTTCATTTCTTGAATTCATGAAGATGTCTAAGGGGAAGCAACCATGCCAGGAGGCTAACCCTGCACCCGGGGATGTTCACCCGCAGCCAACACAATCTGCCGAAGCTCCGGATGCAGATGGAGCTTGCCCTGCAGCAGCTACTGAAGAACACCAAGAATCCAGTGCTAACCAGAGAGGTGCCGAGTCCGAGGCAGATGAAGCAGGTCCGTCAAAGGCCGCAACTCAGGACTCTCCCAAGCCCAGGTGGGCGGAAGAGATGAAACTTTCCAATGTCCGAGCTGGGATCCGAATAATGAAGCTACTCAAGAAGCTCCCTGCTAGATTTACAATCTGGGAGATCCTCTCTTTGAGTGAAGAGACCTGGCAGGCGATCATCACTGCTCTACAGACGCTTGCTCATTTTGAGACCTGCTTGGCTGAAGCAATGACAGAAGCTAGCATGACCTTCACTAAAGAGGACATGTTTCTTCCCACCATCAGCCACAACATGCCTCTGTACATGAAGGGGCACCTGAACGGAAGGGAGCTGAACAGAATTCTGGTCGATCCTGGTGCAGCTGTCAATATTCTGCCCTACAGAATCTATGAGAGGCACCACTTCGACATGCGTCTCGAAAAGGTCAGAGATATGCATATCGCCGGCTTTAATCAGAAATGTGAAGTGTCAATGGGGGTGGCAGAGTTCACACTCACCTTGGCAGATTTCACTACGAAGGTGCAGTTTCATGTCATCGACTCCCGCACCTCGTACAAGGTGCTGCTTGGCCGTCCGTGACTGCATGAAAACATGGTGGTGCCCTCTACGCTCCACCAATGCATCAAGTACAGTCTCGAAGGGAAGGAGGAGAGGATATTTGCTGACCTCTAGCCATTCGAAGTATTTGAATGTCACTTGGTGGACGCCAATCTATACGTAGGGTCCTCTCAGAAGACCTCTGAAGTCAAGACCCCTGTAGGGGCATCAAAAATATCATCCGACGATAGCTGGTACCCACCACCGCCGCACGGATATGTCAAGCCCAAGGTGGTCTTTCACATCACCGTCACCGGAGACGTGGGTAGAATAGCGCCTCCAGCTATATACCCCGAAGTAAATGAAGCCCGGGCCGATCAGCAGCACGACCACATTGGAGTCCCTGACGGCCTCACCAAGCCGATTCCTGGCCTTGACGACCCCACTGTCGAGCCTTTCAAATCCTGGGAGGTGGTGCAGATAGATGGGCCCAGCAGTTTGTTCTACACGGCTGAAGAACACCCCACTCGGGAAGACACAGATTGCTGCCTCCCCGAAGATATAGACAATCCGTCAGTTCCCGTCAAGGGTCTGGCATTCACAACCGACCGGATGGCCAGGATGTTCCAGAAGCAACACATCCCCTCCAACCAATCTCATAAAAGCAAAGATGTTTTCCAAAAAATGTGGCATTCCACAAGTCTGGATAAGGAAGTAAGATGCGTCTCTCAGCATCCAGGGTTGGGCTTCACCCTGGAAGAATATTATTACAGTGGGCGATATGAGGTGGATATGATGTGAAACGAAATTGGGAGGGGGTTGACCTTCTTCTTCCTGCTGATCAATGTCGCGCTATAGGTTACTAGCGCCTTCATGAAGAACGCGCTAGGACAATATAGCGCGTTCTCAGACAGCCGCCGGACGAAGAAGTTGGACATTGGGGCTCCCATGGCCGACGACGGGGAAGTGATTCACACGGGGGGAACACGTAGGAGGGTGGGTATGACACGGGGGGATCTTAAACAAACACATGAGGGCCCTAAACATCGATTAAACTAACCTATTACTAGCTAGGATAACTTGGTGAAGGTGGGAGCGGGGGTGGGCGACGAGGGAGAAAGGGGCATGGCAGGGCGAGCTAGGACCATGTAGGGTTTTGGCTGGGGCATCACACCCGATCCCATCGCAGGACCGGTGCAACCAAGCTCCGTCTTGATCATAGCAACGTCGTTGGCGATGGTGGAGGGCGTCGATCGTCGGTGGAGGAAGAACGGAGCCCGAATGGGGCCTCACACCCGACCTCTTCTCAAGGCCGATGCACCCGGAACTTCGAACGTCCTCCGTGAAGGGGAAAAGGGGAGGATTAGAAGAAGAACGTGGGCATCGCACCCGAAGAGGGGAGGAGGGAGGGGATTCCAAAGATTGGAGGGGGAAGATATAGCCATGCTATACTCAACTCTTTCAAACACTCATTTTTTTCTCAATTCATTTCATTACTTAATCAAACGAGATGGGGTACATATATAGGGGGAAGGGGAAGCCTAAACGACACTAGAACATCAATTACAACAGTGGGAAATAGCGAACATTGAAGTCATTGGGAGTTCCAAGTGCTGGGTAGTTGGGGCGTCTGCAGTCGACTTTCTGCCTGAGATCGCGCTAGGGAAACCTAGCGCCTTCTTCAGGTCGCGCTACCCAAAGGTAGCACGTTAATATTCAGCCCAGCAGCTTCATCGATCGGCTTTGGCCTGGCAGCTCGCTTGATTTCCATCAAACCCCTCCACTTTGGAAGGTTCGTCCTCGAACCTAGAAGCTCAAGATCCCAGTCTGTGAGAACAGGCTGGTTCCCTAAGCTCTGATACCATTTGATGTGAAACGAAATTGGGAGGGGGTTGACCTTCTTCTTCCTGCTGATCAATGTCACGCTATAGGTTACTAGCGCATTCATGAAGAACGCACTAGGACGATATAGCGCGTTCTCAGACAGCCGTCGGACGAAGAAGTTGGACATTGGGGCTCCCATGGACGACGACGGGGAAGTGATTCACACGGGGGGAACACGTAGGAGGGTGGGTATGACACGGGGGGATCTTAAACAAACACATGAGGGCCCTAAACATCGATTAAACTAACCTATTACTAGCTAGGATAACTTGGTGAAGGTGGGCGACGAGGGAGAAAGGGGCGTGGCAGGGCGAGCTAGGACCATGTAGGGTTTTGGCTGGGGCATTACACCCGATCCCATCGTAGGACCGGTGCAACCAAGCTCCGTCTTGATCATAGCAACGTCGTTGGCGATGGTGGAGGGCATCGATCGTCGGTGGAGGAAGAGCGGAGCCCGAATGGGGCCTCACACCCGACCTCTTCTCAAGGCCGATGCACCCGGAACTTCGAACGTCCTCCGTGAAGGGGAAAAGGGGAGGATTAGAAGAAGAACGTGGGCATCGCACCCGAAGAGGGGAGGAGGGAGGGGATTCCAAAGATTGGAGGGGGAAGATATAGCCATGCTATACTCAATTCTTTCAAACACTCATTTTTTTCTCAATTCATTTCATTACTTAATCAAACGAGATGGGGTACATATATAGGGGGAAGGGGAAGCCTAAACGACACTAGAACATCAATTACAACAGTGGGAAACAGCGAACATTGAAGTCATTGGGAGTTCCAAGTGCTGGGTAGTTGGGGAGTCTACAGTCGACTTTCTGCCTGAGATCGCGCTAGGGAAACCTAGCGCCTTCTTCAGGTCGCGCTACCCAAAGGTAGCGCGTTAATCTTCAGCCCAGCAGCTTCATTGATCGGCTTTGGCCTGGCAGCTCGCTTGATTTCCATCAGGATACCATCTCCGCCTTCTACCCTACAGAAGATAGCCCACTGGGGGTAACTTTTGATGAATACCCAGCGGGAGCTGAATATGCTGAGCCGGATCAACCCGGAATTCAAGAAGTGGAGACCGTGATTCCTTACCGATGCAGGGAGCAGGTCTACCCCAATGAAGCGGCCCTTCAAGCCAAAATTGATACGGCTAGCAGCAGTGAGGCCGAAGATGTTGAGGAAGCAGGGACCTCCCCCTCTGGTAGAGTCCTACTGATGATGACCTTAGCACCTCTCCTACCAATCGGGGAGGCCTTAGCCGACTCCGATCAAGGGGCACGTGTTGCCGAGAAAGAAAAGACCACTCCTACGGAAGGTACAACTGCCTCAGAGGGCGAGACCTCCTTAACCTTTGCTACAAGACTGGGAGTCTGTCCCATCCCGACAATAAGCAACCACCAGCCTATCATGGCTACAACTCTATCTACAGGGGACGAAGCTGCTCTCTCACCCTTGGAAACTACAACGATAGTGGACTTGCTGATAAAGCAATCTGCAGAGCCGCTATTGAATGAAGCAGAGGACTCTCCGGAGGCTATCATGATGTCAAATGATGAAATCGCGGTCCTCGACCCCGAAGATGGCATTCCAGATTTCGTCGACCTCCAACCGGCACCTCCGGAGATAGAAGACGGAGGCCAAGCTATAGTCGACGAGCTGATAGAAGTCAACCTGGGAAGCAAGGAAGACCCTAGGCCTACCTTCCTCAGCGCCCAGCTATCCCCAGAAGAATGGGAGCTATATATCCAGCTGCTGCAAGAGTACTAGGACTGCTTTGCCTGGACTTACAGAGAAATGCCAGGTCTGAGCCCTGCAGTTTCGCAACATGAGCTGGCAATCAGCCCTGAAGCCGAGCCGGTGAAGCAACCGCCGCGGCACATGAGGCCGGAGCTCATTACTCAAATTTGTAAAGAAGTAGACAAGCTCATTGACGTGAGATTTGTCGAAGAAAATCAAGATACCACGTGGCTGCAAAATATCGTCCTCGTGAAAAAGAAGAATTGACAGATCCGGATATGTGTCGACTTCCGAGATCTGAATAAAGCCTATCCCAAGGATGACTTTCCGGTGCCAATAACGGAGGTCATCATAGATGCAACAGCCGGTCATGAGGCCCTGTCATTCATGGATGGATCATCCGGCTACAACCAGATATGGATCGCGGAGCGTGACTGGGTCCACACTGCCTTCCGAACTCCCAAGGGCATCTATCACTACTAGAGGATGCCGTTCGGACTAAAGAATGCTGGCGCGACTTATCAGCGCGCGATGACCAAGATATTTGATGAGTTGCTCTACCACAAGGTCGAGTGCTACATAGATGATCTGGTGGTCAAGACTAGAAGAAAATAAGACCATCTACAGGACCTCCGAATCATTTTTCAGAGGTTGAGGTAGTATGAATTGAAGTTGAACCCTATGAAATGCGCATTCGGAGTATCGAGTGGAAAATGCTTGGGTTTCATTATCAGATACCGGGGAATCGAGATAGACCCTGCGAAGATCAAAGCAATTCAGGAGCTACCTGCACCAAGGAACCTCTTCGAGCTGAGATCACTGCAGGGTCGCTTGGCTTATATCCGACGGTTCATTTCCAATTTGTCAGGGTGATGCCAGCCATTCCACAAATTGATGATGAATGATGTTCCCTTTTACTGGGATGAAGATTGCCAGACAACCTTTGACAAGCTGAAAGACTATCTGAAGACTCCTCCAGTGCTGGGCGCACCGGTGAAAGGACGACCGTTGATATTATATATAGCAGCCACACACAACTCCCCGGGGGCAATGCTGGCCCAGAATAATGAAGAAGGGAAAGAACAAGCCTTCTACTACCTCAGTCGGAGACTGGTTAGGACTGAGGAGAAATATACTTACATTGAGAAGATCTGTCTGGCACTGGTCTTCGCAGTCAAGAAGCTTCGACACTATATGTTGTCGCATGAAATCAGCCTTGTATCCAAAGAGGACCCGCTGAAATACATCATGTCCCAGCCGGCACTCAAGGGTCGCCTAGGCAAATGGGCGGTGATCCTTATGGAGTTTGATATCTCCTATGTGCCGCGAAAGGCTGTCAAGGGCCAAGCTATTGCAGACTTCTTTGTCGAGCACCCAGTACCAGGAGACTGCCCGCTGGAACCGGAGCTTCCTGAAGATGAAACCCTGGAAGCCGCTCAAGTGCAGCCCTCCTTGTGGCAGCTATATTTTGATGGCGCTTACAGAATTGACACCTCGGCCACTGGGTCAGCCAGGGTCAGAGCAGGAGCAGGCATAGTCCTGAAATCTCCAAAGGGGGAAGTTGTGCACACATCTTGCTCGATAAACAAGCCGTGCATGAATAATGAGACAGAGTATGAAGCCCTAATAATCGGGTTGCAAATTACTCTGTCCATGGGAAATCAGATGCTGGAAGCATTCGGAGACTCTAGGCTAGTTATAAAACAGCTGGAAGGAGAGTTCGATGTGCGAAAGCAAGAGCTCCTCCCCTACCATCAGTTGGCAACCCGCCTGATGTCAATATTCTACTTCGTCAGCATCAAGCATGCCAACCGAGGACAGAATGCTCAGGCGGACGCCCTCGCTAAATTGGCCAATTCTTTGGCAATCCCGCCAGACACAAGCCTGAACATAGCAGTGATCAACCGCCGACAGGTCCCCAGTGTGACAGAGGTCTTGGCCGACGAACAAGAGATTGAGGTGGTAGCCGTCGAAGAGGTTCAACAGCCCGATTGGCGAGAACATCTCCTACGATGGTTCCAGCACCAACAGCTCCCAAAGGAGAAAGAATAGAGAATGGAACTCCTGAGGGTCAAAGACTCTTACGAGATGAGAAACGGAACCATGTTCCGAATAATGGCAGATGCCCGAAGAAGAGTCATACTTTGTTGCTTATCTTCAGCAGAAGCTGGGCAGGTGATGCAAGAAGTCCATGCGATTTCAGCAGGAGCGCATCAGGCTGGCCCAAAGATGAAAATTGAGATAAAGAAATTGGGTTACTATTGGCCCACTATATTTGATGACTGCTGCAAGTTCGCCAAGGCTTGTTAGAAATGTCAAGAGCACGCCAATGTGTCAAGAAGACCTCCAGTGCCGCTACACCCCACCATACCAAGCTGGTCGTTTGCTCAATGGGGCACGGATGTGGTAGGGCCACTGCCAGCATCTTCATCAGGGTGCAAATACATCTTAGCAGCTACAAATTATTTCTCCAGATGGGCAGAGGCAGTAGCACTAAGAGAAGTGACAGGAGAATTGGTTGCAAGATTCTTCCGGCAAAACATAATATTCCAGTTCGGGATTCCCAGCCGAATTATCTCTGACAATGACAGTCATTTTAGAAACGAAAAGGTTTATCGGCTAGCTGATAAATACAAGATTGACTGGAGGACATTGTCCCCCTACAACCCTCAAGCCAATGGACATGCAGAAGCCTTGAACAAGGCGCTATGCACGTTGCTGGCAAAGTCCGTCAAATCCAACAAGAAGGACTGGGAAGAAAAGATGTACGAAGCGCTTTGGGCCTATCGTACCGTCTATAAAACCCCAATCGACTGTTCACCATTCTCCCTCGTATACGAGTCAGAGACTGTGGTGCTGATTGAATTAGAAGTCCCCTCACTGCGAGTCGCTATCCAACATGGACTAGTCAGTAGTGAACAAACTGATGCAGAAAGAAGATTGGAAGAGCTCGCCAAGCTCGACGGAAAGCATCTCCATGCGCAACAAAACATTCAACTCTACCAAGCTCGCATGGCCCGTGCTTTCGATAAGTTGGTCAAAGGTCAAGAATTCAAGAAAGGAGACCTTGTAATTGTCAAAAGAAGAGATGTGATGGCTTCCAACCCCAAGGGGAAGTTGGTCGAGAACTGGGTCGGACCATATATCGTCCGCCGAGTATATGAAGGGGGTGCCTATGTCCTGGTAGACCACAAAGGAGTCATCCAGTTCTCCCCCCTCAATGGAAAGCATATAAAGCTATATCACACAGTGCAACCGGCATCCCCTGAATAATCGGAATACCTTCATCTTGGTCTAGTGGCACTCCGCCCTGATCGAGCTACCTTTACCTTGGTCTAGTGGGACTTCACCCTGATCAAGCTACCTCCACCTTGGTCTAGTGGCACTCCGCCCTGACCGAGCTACCTTTACCTTGGTCTAGTGGCACTCCCTCTTGACCGAGCTACCTCCACCTTAGTCTAGTGGCACTCCGCCCTGACCGAGCTACCCTTACCTTGGTCTAGTGGCACTCTATCCTGACCGAGCTACCTTTACCTTGGTCTAGTGACACTCCGCCCTGATCGAGCTACCTTCATCTTGGTCTAGTGGCACTCCGCCCTGATCGAGCTACCTTTGCCTTGGTCTAGTGGCACTCCGCCCAGATCGAGTTACCTTCATCCTGGTCTAGTGGCACTCCGCCCTGATCGAGCTACTTTTACCTTGGTCTAGTGACACTCCGCCCTAACTGAACTACCCTTACCTTGGTCTAGTGACACTCTGTCCTGACCGAGCTACCCTTATCTTGGTCTAGTGGCACTCCGCCCTGATCGAGCTACCCACACCTCAGTCTAGTGACACTCCGCCCAGACCGAGCTACCCTTACCTTGGTCTAGTGGCACTCTGTCCTGACCGAGCTACCCTTATCTTCGTCTAGTGGCACTCCGCCCTGATCGAGCTACCCACACCTCAGTCTAGTGGCAATCTGCCCTAACCGAGCTCGCATAAAATAAATAACATCGCCAATGCGGACCTTACGTCCGAATCGGCAAAAACCTCCTCCTTTGCGTTAGCATTGCCTTCTTGCTAAAGAATAAACTCATCCTCGGCACAAGACTTCGTGTCCTAGCTGACCCTTCTACAACATTGTCGTTACAGGCCTTACGCCCAAATCGGCACAAATCTATCCCTTGCGTCAGCATTGTCTCCATGCTGACAAATAAACCCTCTTCCTTGGCACAAGACTTTGTGTCCTAGCGCCGGGATGAAGACATGGCCGGCTCTGCAAGATGCTGCTTCTCTGCAGGACTCTCAGATGTGGACAGGTTCGCCGGTGCAGCTTCGGATGAACATGAGATGGTGATGGTAGGCTGTGGGGGCGACCCCAGGCTATTAGGGGGTCTGGGAGGGGGAAAACAAAGGTGAGGGAGGGGGAGAATGGGGACTGGAAGGGGGTCTAGCAGGTGGTGAGAGGGAGAGCTGTGAATTTGGTGTTAGAGGGTGAGGGAGAGGGAGATCTCTCTCTCTTGGGGAGTCTAGGGCATGGGGGAGGAGAAAGTGGAGGGAAAATATTCAAACTTCTCTAGGGAGTTTGGAGATTGTGTGGGGAAGGGAGGAGATTGTGTTGGGGAGAGGGAGATTGTGTTGGGAAGGACAAGATGCTCCTAGGGAAGGAGGGGGGTAGGTGGTAGTTGGGGAGGTGGTAGTGAATGCACTTAGGGAAGTGGAGAGGTGGTTGGGGGGTGGCTTAGGTGGATGGGCTAGGGTTGATGTGGAGGGTGAGGTGGAGGAGAGAGAGAAAATTTGAAATTGGGTGTGGAGGAGAGAGAAAGGGGAGTGGAAGAGAGAGATTAAGAGAGGGATGGGTTAGATTCTCTCCCTAAGGCTTCTCACCTCACTAATGGATTCACTCCACAATAAATCTGAAGTTAGAACTCACAAAATGGCAAATTTTCATTCATTCATTCATTAACTTCAAATGGGGGGGAATGGTGTCCTATATATAGGCAACCCACATTTTATAAAAAGTCCCTGACTCTTGCTACAAAGACAAATAACCAAGGGGGTAGGGGGCGCCCTTGGGCCTAGCCCAATGAATTGGGCCCAATAGCTAATCTAATCAACCTAATGACACTCAAACTTAGGGGAATAAACAAAAGACCTAGGGTCATGACTCAAATAACAGGGAAAATACATCAAATGACTCAAATAAAAATTGCATAGGACTCAAAATTAAATAACTAGACCATGCCGGATGCAACCGGGGCGAGGAGACGAGCTGTGAACGTGGGCATGGGAGGTGATGTCCCCATCATACTCCCGGGGTGCGGAGAACTCGACTCCATCGAGTAAGTGTCCTTCCCTCCTCGGAGGGTGTATTAGTGGTACTGCCCACAAGTCTTTCAAACGAGACCGATCCATCCACCTGCCGAGATAGCGCTCATATACCTTGCTCCTAGTGGTAGTGACCTGTTCATCCAATATTCGTTCAATGCACTCACGCTGGGCTCTCTTGGCTGGTGGTCTCTCCTCACAGGTGGGTGCTCTCTCAATAGGAGGAATAGGCTCAATATTCTCACTGGGTACCACCGTGGGCCCCTTATATGGCACTAGATCGGCTACATTGAATGTGGGACTCACTTCATACTCCTCGCGAAGATCTAACTCATAGGCACTAGTGCCAATGCACCTCAAAACCTGGAAGGGGCCAGCCCTATGAGGCCTCAATTTGGAGATGACTCTCGGGGAGAGCCTCTCCATCCTCATCATCACAAAGTTACCCATGTGAAATTCTTGGTGACATCGATGGGAGTCAGCCTGCCTTTTATAAATCTCATTTTCCTTGCTGATGTGCTTGCGAAGGCCTTCATGCAATTTTGTGAATGTAGACACTCTAGGGGTGATGGGTGGACCTGGGCAACCAAAAGTAGACAAATCATGCTTTGACGCTAAGAAGACTTTGATGGAATGGGGAGGACCGGGGCATCCATAGGTGATCCGGTCATGTATGGGGGTGACAAATGCTGGGGGACCCGGACATTCATGAATACTCCTATCATGCCTATGACCCATGATGAGTGAAGGTGGACCATTACACCCGAATATGGACCAATCATGCATCCTACTTGACATGTGGGTGATATGAACGAGTGGACCCGACTTATGAATCATGCCAAGTGGTTCGAGGTGCCAAGTCACATGTTTTCCTAACCCAAAAATGACTTAGATGTGTTGGGGTATGGTTTGGCATTGGAGTTTCCATTCAAAAGGGTCAAAGGGGTCAAGGAAGGTGGACATCATGGGGAGAGGCACCTCCTTGTTCCTTAGGTGTAGATCTTCCTTGGTCATAGCTACGCCCGGGACTTGGGAGAGGTGGGATTGGCCCAACATGGTGGGTGAGGGTAGGGAGGAGTGGGTGATAAGTGATGTGGGTAGATCACATGGGTTCCCGGGTTCCCATTGGGAGGGGTCAAAAGGATCAACATAAGTGTACCCGGGGGAAAGGAGCTCTAAGTTCATCTCAACATCCTCAAGGTCCTCACAATATGATGTTGGATCATCCTCCTCTAATGAAATGATTGGGCCGAAGTTCTTAGTGGGTGGGTTGGCCATGAAAGGAGGGTTTGACTTTCTGCCCGATATGAGGGACTCCAATTTGAGGATAAGGTCGGGCTCATCGGGTGTGGGGAGGAATAAAAGGAGATCACTAGTGTAGCAACCAATGGTGCACATTGAGGTGATAGACCCGACACAAAGGTGTAGGAGGTCAAGGCTCCTAGGTTGTTCAGCCATAGGGGTCAACATGTTAGTGAACTCGATTTACCATGCTAGGCCCTTAAGAAGATCCCCTAAAGTTTCCACTTGGTAGGATGATTGGATGGTGGTGTGATAGGTGGAGAAGGGTACTATGTGGAGGTTTAGCTCCATGAGAGGGTAGACATAGGACATGATGGGGTGAATTGGTTTCTCCTTTAGCCATCTAGTTAGGGGCCCATCTATGATTATGGTGCCATTTGTGAAGGTTTGTGGCTCTTGAAGACTCGGACAATTTGAAGTGGTAAAGGGTTGAAGCTCTTCCTCACCATTGGTGTGAACTTGGGTTTCCTCATGGGTGAGGAGAGGGTCCAGACTAGCAACTACTTCTATGTGAGTGGGTGTGACCTCCTTTCTCAAGGGAATGGGAAGGTCTTTTGGAGATGGGGTGATGATGGTTGGGGCATAGTGCACCCGGGGTGGTGAGTGAGGTCGAACTTGGGTTGGGTTTGGGAGTGGAAGTAGCGGAGGCCTAGGTTGGGGTAGGATTGGGGTTGGGAGTGGAAGGTGGGTTGGGTGATGAGACTTGGGTTGATTGATTTTGGGGGGGGCATTCCTTTTAGGGGACGATGGAGGGGTAGTGGTGGGGACCAAGGGGGCATGTAGGGTATGGGTTTGGTGAGGGATTGTGGGTTGGGGGGTGGTGGCCGTCATTGGGGAAATCGGGTCGGTTAGGGGTCTCTTCTCCTTGGGATCGGCCGATTGTGGAGGGGTGGGAGTGGGGGCCAATTTGGTTTGGATTTTGAGGGTTGTGGAAGGGGGTTTTGGTTGGGGTTTGGAGACCCTCATGGGGTTAGGTGGAGAGGTAGAGGCTAGGCTTGTTTGGGTCTTAAGGGAGAGGGCTTGGTGGCGAAGTGTAGTGATGATGGTTGAGAGGTGATTTGTTGGGAGTGGTGGTGGAGACCTAAGGGTGGTCTCAAGTTGGCCGGGTGGGTATGGAGGAGTGGTAGTGATCCTCGGATAGGAAGGAGAATGTCGGGGAGCGAAGATATTTCTATGTTCCTTCTTCATATCATCCCATGAGGAAATGGGCTCTTTCCTCCTAACCCTTCTTAATCCCTCTATGTGTTCCCACTTACTCTTGGCTTGACCTCGAAGTCGTCCCTTGACCTTGCGGACTCTCGCGGGTCCATATACCCAAGTCTTTTCAAAGTACCTTTCTATGGTAGCCTCCCACATAAGGTAATCACTAGAACGAGATCCGTCAAAGGTAATATCCTTGTCTAGAATGAAGTCCATGGGTGGCGAGTAGGCTAAGTAGGAAATGGCCATGATGAACGGGGGGATAAATGCAATGGCCCTAGGACAAGACTTAGTAGAGACATGTCTAGAACTTGCTTTGATACCAATTGATGTGACATCACCTAGGACTTACCAAGTAAGCGCAATTTAGCATTCAAACCGACCGATAATTGTGACCGCTCACCCGATGCTCACCCAAGTCCTGGGGTAACTTGGCAATGCCAAGGTGAGGTTGAGAGGGTTGGGCCCTTGCTGGTAGAGGGCCAGCAAGGCCAAGGTTGATTCTCAAGGGTAATGGCAGCCCAATTCAAGGGAGCCGACGTCGTGCCGAGGGCACGGGTTCCACACTTTCCCACGGCGATCTCTTATAGCAAGGGAGCTTAAGGATCGGGCTCTCATTCACGGCCAGCGGAACTAAGAACTAATATTGAAAGAACAAGCACAAATTATAGCAAAGTTTGGAGCACTTACTTGACCGGTTTGAAGAAACCGGTCCTGCTCGAAGACGAGGGCGAGCGGGGAGGAGAGGGGATCCCCACACGCCGCGTCGGGGCAGCTTGACCTATTTTAACAATTACAAAACTACACCTCTCGCAGGAGGGGGATCTTGGGGTGGGGGACAACTTGTTATTACATCCAAAACTACCTCCACACAGGGAGGGGCCTTCAGCCGGCCAAGCGGGGAGGGGAGAATCGGGGAAAAGAACACCGAATGGAGACCGACATCAGTTCTGCCTGCTCTCTGCGAGTGCTGACAGACGATCGAAGAAGTGGCTGCTGTGACTGCTCCCAAATTTTGTTGGGGACGAAACCACCTGGAAAATATTCGTAGGAAAACCGAAAAGTCGTCCAAATTTTTCTGGAATTTTGGGAAGTCACTGTTGGCCGGGGCAGAGTCTCGAACAGGGAGGCAGACCTTCAGTTCTTCATTGGAACCGCCTATGAGTCCTCTTCGAAACGATCTTGACAGAGATGCCAAATGTTGTAGGAGCAGACCGGTAGACTCTGAACACTGAGGAGGTGTTGGTGCAGACTGAGTGGAGGAAGAACCACGCACCCGGGGAAGAGAATTGATAACTTTCAGATCTGGATGCCAAACTGAGTTCTACTTCTTGGGGATGAAAGAAAACTCGGAGTAGAAGATTTTTTCAGAAGAACTCTCGTTCAGATTCCTAGTAGGATCGCCGTAGTCGAGCTTCCACTCAGGTTCTTGTTTCCTGCCAGAGACGCTTTGCGCAGTCAAGGGAGAACTGCTCTCCCGGGCAACACGGTGCTCGGACGACGATGAAACCACCGCTGTTGCGAAGACGACTGGAAGACGCTTCCGAAAATGCCTCTTGTGCTTCCAGGGG
Organism: Amorphophallus konjac; assembly: GCA_022559845.1. Classification (NCBI taxonomy): domain Eukaryota; kingdom Viridiplantae; phylum Streptophyta; class Magnoliopsida; order Alismatales; family Araceae; genus Amorphophallus; species Amorphophallus konjac. The sequence continues at coordinate 181,297,642 of CM040118.1, read as the reverse complement.
TGCCGGGATGAAGACGTGGCCGGCTCTGCAAGATGCTGCTTCTCTGCAGGACTCTCAGATGTGGACAGGTTCGCCGGTGCAGCTTCGGATGAACATGAGATGGTGATGGTAGGCTGTGGGGGCGACCCCAGGCTATTAGGGGGTCTGGGAGGGGAAAAACAAAGGTGAGGGAGGGGGAGAATGGGGACTGGAAGGGGGTCTAGCAGGTGGTGAGAGGGAGAGCTGTGAATTTGGTGTTAGAGGGTGAGGGAGAGGGAGATCTCTCTCTCTTGGGGAGTCTAGGGCATGGGGGAGGGGAAAGTGGAGGGAAAATATTCAAACTTCTCTAGGGAGTTTGGAGATTGTGTGGGGAAGGGAGGAGATTGTGTTGGGGAGAGGGAGATTGTGTTGGGAAGGACAAGATGCTCCTAGGGAAGGAGGGGGGTAGGTGGTAGTTGGGGAGGTGGTAGTGAATGCACTTAGGGAAGTGGAGAGGTGGTTGGGGGGTGGCTTAGGTGGATGGGCTAGGGTTGATGTGGAGGGTGAGGTGGAGGAGAGAGAAAATTTGAAATTGGGTGTGGAGGGGGGAGAAAGGGGAGTGGAAGAGAAAGATTAAGAGAGGGATGGGTGGGATTCTTTGCCTAAGGCTTCTCACCTCACTAATGGATTCACTCCACAAAAACTCTGAAGTTAGAACTCACAAAATGGCAAATTTTCATTCATTCATTCATTAACTTCAAATGGGGGGGAATGGGGTCCTATATATAGGCAACCCACATTTTACAAAAAGTCCCCGACTCTTGCTACAAAGACAAATAACCAAGGGGGTAGGGGGCGCCCTTGGGCCTAGCCCAATGAATTGGGCCCAATAGCTAATTTAATCAACCTAATGACACTCAAACTTAGGAGAATAAAGAAAAGACCTAGGGTCATGACTCAAATAAAATGGAAAATACATCAAATGACTCAAATAAAAATTACATAGGACTCAAAATTAAATAACTAGACCATGCCGGATGCAACCGGGGCGAGGAGACGAGCTGTGAACGTGGGCATGGGAGGTGATTTCCCCATCATATGACGTCTGGACCTACCGACTATCCTCTCCCACAAGTTTCAAAAAAGAAAAAGAAAAAAATGGGGTTAAAAATAGAGATATCCCGCCGGACTTATTCCTATATTCAGAATAATGGTAAAAATGGCTATCACCCGGCTGCGGCGAAAACCCGAGAGGGCGCCGCAGGTAAAATCAGGTACCCCGCCACGTGAAAACTCGAAAGTGCGCGTGGGCAAAAGCAAGAGGGGGCTAGCTTCGGTGAAAACCAGAAAGGGTGCTTAAGCCAGTAAAGTGGTAATCTAAAAGTTCCTCTTCTCTCTCCTCTTAATGAAACTCCAGAAGGGACAATCATCAAAAGTCCCACCGGAGATCCCCTAACAAACCCATGTTCGACCCTCGTCATCATCGGCGAGATCGGTTGATCTCTACCTTTAACTCGGACCTTTCGTCCTTTTTAATGAATATACCTTTGCTTCGGCATGTGACCCATGCTGATGAACAAACCTATGTTCGTCCCTCGTCATCATCGGCAAGATTGGTCGATCTCTACCTTTAACTCGGACCTTTCGTCCTTGTTAATGAATATACCTTTGCTTCGACATCTGACCCATGCTGATGAATAAACCTATGTTCGACCCTCATCATCATCGGCTAGATCGGTCGATCTCTACCTTTAACTCGGACCTTTCGTCCTTGTTAATGAATATACCTTTGCTTCGGCATCTGACCCATGCCGATGAACAAACCTATGTTCGACCCTCGTCATCATCGGCGAGATCGGTCGATCTCTACCTTTAACTCGGACCTTTCGTCCTTGTTAATGAATATACCTTTACTTCGGCATCTGACCCATGCTGATGAACAAACCTATGTTCGACCCTCGTCATCATCAGCGAGATCGGTCGATCTCTACCTTTAACTCGGACCTTTCATCCTTGTTAATGAATATACCTTTGCTTCGGCATGGGACCCATGCTGATGAACAAACCTATGTTCGACCCTTGTCATCATCGACGAGATCGGTCGATCTCGACCTTTAACTCTGACCTTTCGTCCTTGTTAATGAATATACCTTTGCTTCGGCATGTGACCCATGCTGATGAACAAACCCATGTTCGACCCTCGTCATCATCGGCGAGATCGGTCGATCTGTACCTTTAACTCGGACCTTTCATCCTTGTTAATGAATATACCTTTACTTCGGCATGTGACCCATGCTGATGAACAAACTCATGTTCGACCCTCGTCATCATCGGTGATCTCGGTCGATCTCTGTGTCTACCTTTGCTTCGGCGTGTGACCCACGCCGGCGAACAAACCTATGTTCGACCCTCGTCATCATCGGTGAGATCGGTCGACTTCTATCCCTTAACTTGGACCTTTCGTCCCTGTTAAGAACTATATCCTTTACTTCGGCATTTGACCAATGTCGATGAACTAAATCAGGGTCTGACCCTTGTCATCATCGATAAGGCCGATCGGCATGCTAGCGGGCAAGCTCGCCTGTGTCCCGGCTTCTTCCTACAAATTTAAAAAAAATAGGGTTAAAAATAGAGATACCCCGTCGGCCTTGTTCCTATATTAGGATAAGGGCAAGAATGGCTATAACCCGGCTGTAGTGAAAACCCGAAAGGGCATTGTAGGCAAAAGCAGGTACCCCACCACGTGAAAACCCGAAAGGGCGCGTGGGTAAAAGTGAGAGGGGGTTGACTTCGGTGAAAATCTGAAAGGGCACTTGAGTCAGTAATGTGATAAAAAATGATGAATAAAAAAAATAAAATGAAATGATGATGTAGTAATGAGGTTGCCCTCGTTCGTCATTCCACTTCCACCTACCCTTTTCGGTCCTTATCACCATCGGTAAGACCGCCTACCTTTTCGGCCCTTGTCACCAACGGTAAGATCGGTCGCTACCTTTTTGACCCTTGTCACCATCGGCAAGATCGGTCGCTACCATTTAGCCCCTTGTCACCATCGGTAAGATCGGTCGCTACCCTTTCGACCCTTTTCACCATCGGTAAGACCGGCCACCCTTTCGACCCTTGTCACCATCGACAAGATCAGTCACCACCCTTTCGACCCTTGTCACCATCAGCAAGATCGGTCGCTACCCTTTCGGCCCTTGTCACCATCGGCAAGACTGGTCACTACCCTTTCAACCCTTTTCACCATCGGCAAGACCTGTTGCTACCCCTTCGACCTTTGTCACCATCGGCAAGATCGGTCGCTACATTTTCGGTCCATGTCACCATCGGCAAGACCGGCCACCCTATCGACCTTTGTCACCATCGGCAAGATCGGTCGCTACCCTTTCGGCCCTTGTCACCATCGGCAAGACCGGTCGCTACCCCTTCGACCCTTGTCATCATCGGCAAGATCGGTCGCTACCTTTCGACCCTCGTCACCATCGGCGAGCCAGGTCAACTATCCCTTAACTTGGACCTTTCGTCCTCGTTAATAGACAAACTATCATTGCTTCGACGTTTAACCCATGTCGATGAATAAACCGCACTCTCAGTTTTCGTCATCATTGGCGAAATTAGTAGGCCGCATCCGCCTACTCTACCCATGTCCCACCCTGGCCAAAGCTCGATTCCAGGAATAGTTAATCGACGGTGGAGCGAACACCTCACCCCTTTGCTGAAGGCGTGAACGCTCTCCTGCGCTAGTGGCTTATATCCCTAGACTGAGCTAATCGGCTGGAAGAAAAAAAAAGAAAAGAAAAGAAAGAAAGAAGTCATGATTGAAGCGACAAATAGAGATATTTCATTAATATGAAGTGTCGAGATACATCATTGCTCGGGGCACTCCCCGAGGAACATAAGCTCCGAAGACAAAAAGGATCGAAATGGGATACAAAAAAAGAAGAAATAAAATAAAGCTACTGCAGAGTGCGCCGGAAAATGTCTTCCAATTCCAAGAGGCCTAAGGAAGAATATTGAGTCAGCTCTTACTGCCGAGATTCGGTAGCCGCCAGCTGCGATAATTTTTCATCCAAGGAGGCGAGTTGCGTTTCTACTAGGTCCGCTTCCTCTATGGTTTGAACCTCCAGGCGCTCAGTCTCCTGCAATTCGGTTTCGGCCTTGGCAAGTTCTGCACGCAGCTCCACTATTCGCACTATGAGGGAGGACCGGCATTCTGAAGTAGTGCTAGCAACATCTCTAAGTTGCCCCACGGTCACTCTCAGTTAAGTGGCGGCAATTCGGCAATCAGCCTTCTCCAATTTCACAGCCGCCAGCTGATTGGATACCTCCCGGCTGAGGTACTCCCGCCTGTTGGCGTGCTTCAGCAACATGGTAACCCGCGGGGTCCAATCATCCATTGGGCACCCGAACGCCAATAGTGAGCGGGAGAGGTGCTCTATCAGACTCCTCAACTGTGCATAAGTCAAGCATGAGGAAGCCGATATGGCTTGCTGAAGATTATCTAGAGACTGCCACACCATGCCGCTAGAAAATTGTAAACCCAGTGGCGAAGTCTCAGGAAGTTGAAAGTCCACCCTGCTGTCCACCTCAGCCCAGATATCATCATTCACCCCGGAGGACGTCGACGGCATGGTTTACAGGGCACCAGTGCTGGACTCGGCAATGGCAACCAATACAACTGGAAGTGTCTCTGCTACGGCGACTTCTTTGCCTGCCTCTTGAGGTGGGGCCGTGCCAGCCATCTCGATAGCCGAGGATACTTGCTCCTCGCGTGTAGTCCCACCGGCTTCCACGGGAGAAGATTCCTCAATGACGGCCAAGGCCTTAGAAGCATCGGCCTCTTCTTCAACAATCTCTCCCACTTCTATCTCCGGGAGGCTACTCGGCTCCAGCGGCAATCCTTTGCCGACGGCCGGGGCTTGAGATTTCATGACTTTCGTCGGGTCACCAATTTCTGCAATTACTCCAGGCCCCTCTGAAGCTGATGCCGCCGCATAAGTCTGTGGAAGTCGTAAGGCGATGGGCCGCAGAACTGGTGGAAAGGTTGGTCGGCCCATTCCTAAATCTGGAAGAGGTATGCGAACTGTCATAGTTGGTGACGCCACCTCAGCCTGCATCACATATATGTATGTCAGCCAGCTGACTTGGAAATAAAAAGAAGGGCTACTGGCGGGTGTCGGAACACTTTCTACCTCGACCGACACTATATTTAGGCCTCCAAGAGTGGCCTCTGACGGTTCCGGCCCTCCTCCTGCGATCGGGTATGATGGCCCGTGCTCGATTCCTGGTAGCCTCGGAGGGCTGAATGTCAAAAAGTCACTTTTGTAAGCTGAAGAAGCCCCAGCATCTTCAATTTCTGTATCAGCCGGTGGAAGCTCATCGTCATTGGAGCCACCACCGTAATCAACCCGCTCTGGAGAAGAAGACTCATCGGCCTGCTCCCGAATCTCCAGCATCTGAGCAGGTGCCGTGCTACTAAGAGTGACTCCCTTATCCAAAACCTCCTCAACGGTTTTTGTCTCGGGAGCATCAGCTTGCTGAATATCTTGGGATTCTTCCCTTGAAGTTACCTGCTCTCCAGCAGCAGCTTCTCCCACGACCTCGACTCTGGGGAGCATCATCGGTTGAACGTCGATTGGAAGCAAAAGCAATAAACAGTCGAGACCTAACAAAAAATGCGACGGGCCACCAGGCTCTATGGACAAACTGTAAGTTACCTTCCATCTCTTGATGGGGTGTTGGTGAAGGTAAATCTCTCTCAAGAAAAGCTGGAGGGGTTTCCCTCTCTCTCTCTCTGGCCGCGACATCCGTCACCGCCTCCAGCCTGACAACGGCAGAAACAGCGCCAGAAACTACAAAAAGATGATCAACCAAGGTGGTAGAAATAAGTGAACAAGCCACAGAGCAACGAGAAGTTACCTTCATCTTCGGGCCCTTGTGTTCTAGCGGCCTCAAACTCGGCGAATGAAGGAACACGGGGAGGAGTGACAACTGGTTCCTCTTCAGCAGCCCTCCTTCGGCGCGCTCGTGCTGCACGGGTGTCCGCCTGCTTGGCCTTCTTAGCCTTGCTAATGGCCTCCCCGACCTAGGACCTGGTTCGCTTCCGTGAATCGCCAGGAGGCAGTGGCATCGTGGTCGGAGCCAGCTCTGAGATGTCAAAATAAGAAGGCTTCTATGCCTTGGAGATCAGCTCCCTGTAATGCCAAGTCACCTCCACAGAGAGGTGAGCTGCAAAGGTATATAGGTGAGAAAGATGCATGCTGAGTATGAAAGAAATGGCTTGAACCTGAAACGAAAGACAAGCATACCTGGCAGCCTGTGTATCGGGGAGTGAGCGACCAATAAAATACTGGGGGCGCCTTGTCTCGGAAAGCCGCCTCACGAACAAGCCAGTAGATATCACCTATCTTCTCACTCTTCTCGACCAACTGCGCCAAATCTTCATGGCCAGGAGAAGATAAGTGATAATACAGGCCCAAGTGGTCCAACCGCCAGCCGTCAGCATACTTAAAAGATATTAAGAGCTAGTGATCAAAAATGGCTTCTAATGAGCCAGTAATTGAAAGTGGTGCGGACACCAGGGCGATCACGTGACACGTCGGCGAACCGACGGTGCCATACGCGGAGCGCCAAGTGGACTACATCGGCTTATCTTCAAAAGGGGGATAATTTGGCTTGAATTTGGACCTTTTTTGGCATTGAATTGGGCTTGTAAAGGGTATTGTATATGTAATTTGCTAATGGGCTGGTTGTGAGGCTTCTAAAGGGCCAAATTGTTAAAGCCCCTTAAGCATTCCATAAGTAGAAATGGTTTTGGTCCATTTGTAATGGATCCATAAGCCATATGGGCTTCCTTCCTACATGGGTTCTCTAGATTGGATAATCTAGAGTGGGCTCTCTTCATTCATGGGCTTGGTTAAGCCATGGCCACATTTGGCCTTAAGCCATCTAGGTTAGAATGGGCTTGGTTAAGCCATGGCCACATGTGGCCCATTCAAGGCCCAAGATTGGGGCGCCCCCTCTTTTGGCTTATTAGGCTAGGAATTGTGTTTTTTTAAGCTTCTTCCACCTCCATTCACCACATGGATTAATAGATGGCTGCTGGTCAAGATCTAATGGCTGCTAGCCTACCATGTATGGCTGCCACCTACCTTTGAATTTCAAAGGGAGGAAGCTTCCCCTCCCCTTTCTTGGTCTCCCCTCCCATCACAATCAAAAGGGGGCGCAGCCACCTTCCCTCTCCCCTTGCTCCATCAATCTTCCCTTTCCCCTACCCCTTGTATTTCCCTATATAATGGCATGTATAGTGTTTATGCTTAATAGAATGAAGTTTTGTTGAAAGAAAAGTTCATTAGAGAGTGATTCTCTTTGTGTGTTCTTGGGTGTGACTCCCATTGAGCTGTCCTGGGACTGGACAGAACTGGGTCGTGAGACTCGACCCCATATCTCCTCCTCCTCTTATCTTCTTCTTCCACAAACATTATCCGTAATACCTCTGCAAGTTAGCAAACTTTTAGCTTTGGTTTCGCATCGATCTGAGTTCGTGAGCAACGACGGAGATTTTTCTCGTGAAGGCACGCAGATCCGTTCCTGAATGCTTCCCGGAATTGAAGTTGTCTGTGTTTTAATTCCTGGAGCCCAACCCCGATGCCATCTGAAGTTGTTTCCTGAAGAGAAATTGTAGTATTTCAAGTCCTCTTTGTGTTGCCATTGGTTTCGTCTCGATCTGTGACCGATGCTGATCGTGACGGCAGTTCTCATGGGACCGCGCGGGCTGGTCTGAGTAGGCCCGGCTGAGAACTAGAATCAAATTTCAGAGCCTGCCCCGCTTCATCCGGCCAAAATCCATGTTAGGGATATTCATAGTATTTCTTCCTCTGGACGTCTCCTACCCTCTCCCAGAAGGAACGCCCCAATCCGACATCGGAAACCATTTTCCCAACATTTTACCGTGTTTCTGTGCAGTTCTGTGAGCCCAAAACCAGAACCTCAGAAGATTCGTCACTGCGCCCAGATCTAAAGGCATCTGTTCACGATCTTCGAAGTGAAGATACTACATTCAGTCGCTGACATTCTCCAACAAACGGCACTCCGATCGAGCATCAGATTCAGCCGTACCAGCCTCCGCAAGCTTGCTGCGCAGGGTGACCAGCGCGGGCAGAACCGGGTCGGCTTTCCGTTGGCGTACCCGAGCGGCTCCGGCACGCGTTCCTCGCCTCCTGCGAGTGTGGCCCGTCAACCCGGGTTTCAGAAACCCCAAAGTTATTGATTGTAGCCCGATACCTCCCTGTGTGGAGTGGGCCAAGCTTCTGAAATTGTAATGTTAATCTTGTGTGTATTGGGGTTGTTCGGAAATCGGCCGGGAATTCTTCTCCACGACTAGTCATGGAGGTACGTGCTCATTCCGATCCTTACATTTTCTGTTTAGTATGCTTTCTATATTGCTGCGTTTGTGAGAATAGGGCCGATAGCTAGTTTCAAATTCACCGCGTTTGTGAGTTGTGAGTACCCGTTCCATAGCTCCAATTGAGCATCAAGCGCGAATTAGCACCCTAGACGACGGTGGTTTCTTAATCGCCGCGATCCCCACGTTTCCCTCGCAAGGGACGATCGTCGGGCTCAAGAGAGTCGCTGTTGAGAGACGTCTCCACCCGGAGAATACCACGGTGGTCAGCCGCCCGGCTTGCCTTAGTATGCTAGTGCTGGCCGCACTTCGAGTCCGTCGTAGGTCTTAGCCCGGTCGTCATCCGTCCCGCATCAAATTGGTATCAGAGCGGGTTGAGTCTAGGGTAGTCTTTGCATAAGTCTTGCATGCATCATGGTCTAAGTCGAGTCTAGAACCATCATTACTTTCAAAACAAAAAAAAGAGTATTTTCAAATTACATTTCACCCAATAGCCCGATATATTAAAAGGCGTTGCCCGAACATTAGGTTATGCCTATCGGGAAGGTAGCGTACTTGCGCGAGTGATCTTCGGATTGCTTATCTCCGCCACGTACTGGATATTGGTTAGGTCTACGTGCATCATTTTTTTGCATTAGTGAGTGTTTGCATTAGTCGGTGTCTTCTAGTTTGTGTAGTCCTATAAGAGTCAGTCAGTCTTGTCCAAGTGTCGGCATGTCTAACATGTAGTTCCCCAATTTCTCATGGAGTCCCAATCACCCGGGCGATATGACCGTTGGCCCACCCATGGGCTTGGCAACCATCCTCTCCACTTCTGTAGGCCTGAAGCCTTAGATTTTTTTGGCTCCAATGACCCGGGCATCTACCTCAAGTGGGAGGCCACCATGGACACCTACTTTGATTGTTATACTATGTCCGAGGTAATGCAATTCTCTTTCGCCAAAGAGTGGCTTCTTCATGAGACTGCCGAAAATTGGGATTACATCGAATGAATGAGAGAAGTTAGGGGGCAATGGCTCATCAAGTCATGGTGGGACATGAAGAGAGAGCTTAGGAAGGTCTACGTGCCCCAACCGGTCACCTCCAACCGGCCCCACCCAATCACTTCCAACCAAGTGGGTCCTAGCCGGAGGCAAAGAGCCCCACACGTTGATGAGCCAAGACCCAATCCTAGGACGGTTGACTACGGGCAAGTCCACCAGGATATCCCTATTCCAACCCACTCTGTTGCCGAACTTATGCAAATGATTTTGGACCGGTTGGATGGGGTGGATAGGACACGTACTCCTAGTGATGTACTCCTACCTGAGCCTAAGGAGGTCATCGCCGGTAGTCTTAACCCGGCCCCATCAACGGAGTCCCCAAGCCCTCTCCCCATCATAGTGGATCCTCCTTCCCCACCCATGAGAGCTCCATCACACTCACCTTCTGATCTTATTTCGGAGCCCTCTCATTTGGAGCCACCAAAGCCCGAGCCACCCGTATTTCTAACGGGTACACTTTACATAGCCGAGCCACTAGTTAGTTGGCTCAAGGATGGCTTGGTCCCACTTCCCTTCCCATCTATGGACCCTATCCAACCTCTGGTGCCAATCAATTCATTTCACACCACTTTCCGGTCTAGTCACTATGTGGATACATTGGATGACCTTCTTAAAGGGTTAGACCGGTAATTGATATTTACGCACTTGTTGGCTCCAGGCTTCGACCGACCCACAGGTCGTAGTTTCACTCATCCCGCTTTAGGGTCCATCACCTCCGTGTACACCATGGGTCATGTTACCACGGAGGTTCTTCTACTCCTCCCGCTACCGGTCGAGCCCGACTTCACTCCTTTTATCCCGAGGGAGGAGCCCTATCTTCTATACACTGTCCCATCTACCACGATGGATGGAGGTGACCATCACCTTCATGAATTTCAAACATGGGACTCTGTAATGGAGGAACCGGGGGGTCACACATTCTTTGACCCATTCGACCCCTTCTCTAGTGGGCCTTGTGCTCCACCACTTCTCCTCTACTTTGTCAAGGAAGTCCCCTACCACTCTCTTCCCACTCGGGCCAATCAAATTCCACATAGCAATAGGTCCGATTATTGGGAAGCATGGCATGCCTTACCTACATGTAGTGGTGATGAACCTCTTAGCCCACCCACACCCACATCTGATAGGAAGTCCTTGCATGCATGGTGTCTTTTTGGGTGTCTAGGAGTACATCATTCTACCTACCTTTGGTTGCATCTAGTGTATGCATGGCACACATTTGGGTGTCTTGGTCCGCCATCGTCCATACGTAGGTCGGACTAGCCATAGGTTTGTCTAAGGTCATGTGTGTGTATTTGTTTGTCTCCCTCGTTGTTATCTTTCATGCATATGGTTTGCATTAAGTCGTGTCAATAAAAGGCCAGTCAAAGCACGCATAAGGAGGTAGCCAATGCATGCTACATATCCGTGGATTCAAAGGGAGAGTACATCTAGATCAGGGTCATACCTGACAGGTTTCCGCCCGGAGATCGAAAGCCACTCTAAGTCCACGATCCCCACCCTTTCCGGGTTAAGAAACAAGTCGGTCCGAAAGTGTACGATATTGAACTACCGAATGACAATGGTGTCAATTCGACGTTCCATGTTTCCTATGGTAGCATATTGGAACCCGCGGTGATCCCTAGTGAGTCTCGAGCTTTATCTTTCTATTGGGAGTGACCCATCACCCGAGAGTCCACCTTTCCAGCCTCAACGCATGCATATAGATTGTATACTAGATGAGCAGGTGATCACCACAAGGAATGGCGCATACCCACACGTCCTAGTGCGTTGGCGAGGATGCCCCACGATGACCAACGCCTTGATCACATGCGAAGAGCGCAAGCTTCGGGACCCTTACTCGACGAGGTCGAGTTCCTCCCACCAGGGGAGAATTGGTACGGACACCAGGGCGATCACGTGACACGTCGGCGAACCGACGATGCCATACGCGGAGCGCCAAGTGAACTACATCGGCTTATCTTCAAAAGGGGGATAATTTGGCTTGAATTTGGACCTTTTTTGGCATTGAATTGGGCTTGTAAAGGGTATTGTATATGTAATTTGCTAATGGGCTGGTTGTAAGGCTCCTAAAGGGCCAAATTGTTAAAGCCCCTTAAGCATTCCATAAGTAGAAATGGCCTTGGTCCATTTGTAATGGATCCATAAGCCATATGGGCTTCCTTCCTAGATGGATTCTCTAGACTGGATAATCTAGAGTGGGCTCTCTTCATTCATGGGCTTGGTTAAGCCATGGCCACATTTGGCCTTAAGCCATCTAGGTTAGAATGGGCTTGGTTAAGCCATGGCCACATGTGGCCCATTCAAGGCCCAAGATTGGGGCGCCCCCTCTTTTGGCTTATTAGGCTAGGAATTGTGTTTTTTTTAAGCTTCTTCCACCTCCATTCACCACATGGATTAATAGGTGGCTGCTGGTCAAGATCTAATGGCTGCTAGCCTACCATATATGGTTGCCACCTACCTTTGAATTTCAAAGGGAGGAAGCTTCCCCTCCCCTTTCTTGGTCTCCCCTCCCATCACAATCAAAAGGGGGCGCAGCCACCTTCCCTCTCCCCTTGCTCCATCTATCTTCCCTTTCTACCCCTTGTATTTCCCTATATAATGCCATGTATAGTGTTTATGCCTAATAGAATGAAGTTTTGTTGAAAGAAAAGTTCATTAGAGAGTGATTCTCTTTGTGTGTTCTTGGGTGTGACTCCCATTGAGCTGTCCTGGGACTGGACAGAACTGGGTCGTGAGACTCGACCCTATATCCCCTTTTCCTCTTATCTTTTTCTTCCACAAAACTTATCCATGATACCCCTGCAAGTTAGCAAACTTTCAGCTTTAGTTTCTCATTGATCGGGGTTCGTGAGCAACGATGGCGATTTTGCTCGTGGAGGCACGCAGATCGGTTCCTGAATGCTTCCCAGAATTGAAGTTGTCTATGTACTAATTTCTGGAGCCCAACCCCGACACCATCTGAAGTTGGTTCCTGAAGAGCAATCGTAGTATTTCAAGTCCTCTTTGTGTTTCCACTGGTTTCACCTCGATCCGTGACCGGTGCTGATCGTGACGGTAGTTCTCGTGGGATCGCGCGGGCTGATTTGAGCAGGCCTGACTGAGAACTAGAATCAACTTTCAGAGCCTGCCCCGCTTCATCCAGCCAAGATCCGTGTGAGGGATCTTCATAGTATTTCTTCCTCTGGACGTTGCCTACCCTATCCCGCAAGGAACGCCCCGATCCGACATCGGCAACCATTTTCCCAATATTTTACCATGTTTCTGTGCAGTTCTGTGAGCACAAAACCAGAACCTCAGAAGATTCATCACTGCGCCCAGATCTAAAGGCATATGTTCGTGATCTCTAGAGTGAAGATACTACATCTAGTCATCGACATTCTCCAACAAATGGCGCTCCGATCGGGCATCAGATTCAGCCGTACCAGCCTCCGCAAGCTTGCTGCGTAGGGTGACCAGCTCGGGCAGAACCGGGTCGGCTTTCCGTCGGTGTACCCGAGCGGCTCCGGCACGCGTTCCTCGCCTCCTGCGAGTGTGGCCCGTCAACTCGGGTTCCAGCAACCCCAAAGTTATTGATTGTAGCCCGATACCTCCCTGTGTGGAGTGGGCCAAGCTTCTGAAATTGTAAAGTTAATCTTGTGTGTATTGGGGTTGTTCGAAAATCGGCCGGGAATTCTTCCCCACGACTAGTCGTGGAGGTACGTGCTCGTTCCGATCCTTACATTTGCTATTTAGTATGCTTTCTATATTGCTGCGTTTGTGAGAATAGGGCCGATAGCTAGTTTCAAATTCACCGCGTTTGTGAGTTGTGAGCACCCGTTCCATAGCTCCAATTGAGCATCGAGCGCAAATTAGCACCCTAGACGACGGTGGTTTCTTAATCGCCGTGATCCCCACGTTTCTCTCGCAAGGGACGATCGTCGGGCCGAAGAGAGTCGCTGTTGAGAGACGTCTCCACCCAGAGAATACCACGGTGGTCAGCCGCCCGGCTTGCCTTAGTATGCTAGTGCTGGCCGCACTTCGAGTCCGTCGTAGGTCTTAGCCCGGTCGTCATCCGTCCCGCATCAAATATCTGAGAGAATGAAGCAGGGCAAATATCTAGGGAGTATTGGAATACATGCCTTCCCGCCTATCCTCCCTCCTGATGAAAGTCTTATACGGATGAAGACGGTCAACTTCCGGATGCCAGGCTACCACTACCGGAAGGCGCTCCTCCGCCGGGATGGGAATCGTCTGAAGAACAGTCCGCTCACTGCTGACTCAGCATAACCCCCAGAGTGTCTTGACATAGTCATCCTTCTGAATTTTCGGCATCTTCGGGTCAGCCTTGGATGACCGACACTTCACATTCTTCCTAGCTTCCAAATATGCCATTACCTCAGTATTGGACCAGGATTTCAGCTTCTGCAAGTAAGCCGGATCAATGTCCAGGGCAGGTTCTGGCTGAAAATCTAGAAAATGCCGCTCAGCAACATGCCAGTAGTCTTTGCGGGAATTTCGGTAGAAGCCCGTCGGTTGAGACCTGAAAGGTGGCAATCAAGAGGGGAGGGGTGAATTGATTGGCCAATTAAAAATTACTTCCAAGTGAAAACTAGTTAATTAAACATACAAGCACTAGTCCTCACTCGAACATGATCACACTTATGAATGGGTGTGGATAAGGGTAGGTACTTGATGATAGAGGTGGTGTACGCTCAACTCACCGTAAAGCCAACTCGACAAAGAATGCGGAAAATCAAACCACAAGTGACGCGCGAAGTTTTTAGTTCGTTCGGGTACACTGCCGTGTCCCCTACGTCCACCCCTCACATGTGAGGATTAAGACTTCACTATGAAGTGAGCCACACACACACGCTGTGTAGAACAGCAAACACACACACACACACACACGTCACCCGATCTGGGCTGCCAAACATACACACACACACGTCACCCGATCTGGGCTGCCAAACATACACACACACACACGTTCGTGTTTCTGAACACGAACACCACACACAAGAATCTGATTTAAGATTTATAACAGATGCACAAGCTCAAGCAAAAAGATTCAGAGAATGGAGAGTGAAGAAATGTTTATCGTGGTTGAAGCTCCCCCTTTCGCTTCTCCGGATGTAGTTCAACACTTCTGCAAGTGGAGGAACGATCTTGGAGGAAGTATGAACTAGTGCCGCATGAACAAAGGTTGCAGTTTGATATCTGACGCAACTTTCAGTTGTAGATGGTGTTGAGGCTTGATTCAAGCTTCTTCCCTTCGATTTCAGGTTCAGAACAAGGTGGGAGTGGAGCTTAGAGCTGCTGCTGCGCCCCTGCACACACAAGGACTAGAGAGAAAAAACAATTTCAGATCTCACCTAGACTCTCTTAGGGTTTCCACCCAAATGATATGTATTTATTGGTATAGGATGGTCAGGGACGGCCTAGAGACCAGATCCATAATTTCAGGAATGTTTTAGGGATGCTGGGATGACTTTTGGTGCGATGCCACAGAAGTCAAAATTCATGGCTCGAGTTCGAGACTGAAAGGGTCGACCCTCGAGGCTAATCCGTGCGGGTAAGAAATAAACCTACCAGGGGTCGACCCTCGCGTGGATGGGTCGACCCTTGTTGTTGAGAGAAAGAGATTCGACGGATTTTAATTCAAACTACCAGGGGTCGATCCTTGGGGTCGACCCTTGCGGCTGGGGGTCGACCCTTTCAGCTAGAGTTCAAAGACCCAATTTTTTAGCACCTGGGGACCTAGGGGTCGACCCAATGGGTCAACCCTTGTTCCATAACTACCAAATGGTAGATTAAAAGGCCCACTAAGTCCAAGAACAAGTCTGGGGGTTTCAAGATGGTTTTTTAAAACATGAGAGGGAATGAAACCCAAACTATTTAAGCTAAGATAAGTCCTAAACCAATTTAACCCTTGAGATCAAATAATGAACTTCAAACCACTCAATCAAGGGCCAATAAGTTGAAGTTGATCTCACCAACCGTCCTTGAGTTCATTAAGCACTTAGGCACATTCCTTGCCATGTAAAGATATACATTTTGAATTAGATTTGGCATTGCAATTTAAGTTCAAACGCCTTACCAGACGAAGTTACTCTTGTACCTCCAAAAGCTCCAAGACTACATCAAGGATGTGCATTTCCAAAGCTTTTCATGTTAGAACAACTCAATTTCAATTCATACAAATATATAGTGTTTGGTCATCATCAAAATCCATTCAGTATACCCACAAGGAGGGGGTTCAACAATCTCCCCCCTTTTGATGATGACAAAATACTATATGCCTTGCATAAACATATGACTTCAAAAATGATGTAGCATTTATATGGAATTCAGCCATCAACCTCCATATCAAGAGTAAAACTTTCATACTTCACTTGAATCATTCAAGAAACATCATTGCATGAACCATACCGATCCAAACATATAAGATTGACCATAAAAGGCAAGATTTCTGCCGACAACATAATTTAAAGGTGAACAAGGTCTGAGTTCAAAGGCAAATGACAATATACAATGCATGAGACGCAACTGATATGCAACACAACTTAAATGCAACACTGCTAATGGATAGAAAATATGATAAAGGCACACATGCATCCAAGCATACAACACACGATATCATATAAGTAACCGAAGAGCCGAGGCACACATATATGCCTAAAAGTTCTCCCCCTTTGGCATCATCAAAAAGGAGGGGGTGAATAAGGATAAGTAGGGTGCCATTCTACAGGAGCATAACCGCTTCAATCATCATCCGAAGTGGATGGACGTGATGGACGCCGAATATAATCCAGAATTTCCTGTAACATGTGGGTTTGATTGGCCAAGGCATCGGTGAAAGACTGAGTGTACTCATCGTGAGAAAGCTTCAGATCATGAAGGTCCTTTGTTATAGCATCAAAAGTCTCCCCATACGTGTCTAACTGATCATCAATAGAATCTAAGCAATCCATGAGCAGCTGAACCGCCTCGGAGGGCATCTCTGCAACAGGAGCATGGGGTTGTTCCTCACCGGCCGGCTCTCCATCATCCTCATCTTCCTCATCAGAACTATCGGCTGGAACGGCACTTTTCAGTTGGCGAACAAGCTCACCATTTCTGAGTTCATAGGCCATGTTGTGACAAATGGAGTGCATTGTAAAAATATCAGCCTCTCGAATAGTTTGGGAGGATTCCTTGGACAGATCCAGCTCCATGTGTATAAAAATGGCAGTCAAAGCAGCGGCATAAGGTAAAGTTCGGTTCTTGTGCTTCATGCTTGAACACAGATGTTCCAAAATAAGTGCGGGAAAATAGATTGGGATACCACCCAAGAAACAATAGAATAGGAACATATGGATTTCAGTGACTTTGTCTTGACCTCCCCCTCGCGACAGTAAGATGGTTGTAATCATCCGATGCAATATGTGTTGTAAGGGAGGAAAAAGATTAGCATTTAATCCAGCAAGTGACTTATCACCCTTATCTTCAGATGTCATGTATTGATAGGCTGTTTCATCTGGAACCAAAATATCGCCAAAAGCATACCCTTCAATTGATAAATTAAAAGTAGCACTTAGAAGCTCCGTTGAGAGGACTTGAATCCCATTCACTTGTGTAATTGGTGTGTCACTAGCCATAGACAAATTACTATAAAACGGATGCACCAGATTGGGATAAATGCGGCGACGTGCAGACATGAAAAAATACAGATTTGGTTGACTGCAAAGAATATCGACAAGGCTTGGAATATAGCGGCTTAGATTATCGAAATCGACCGCCCGGGGATGGAGAACTTTTCGATCCAAGACCTTGCTGGCTGATGGGTGGCCTCTAAGAGCTGTAGCTTGAGCGGCCTATTTAGAACGAGCTTCCCTAGTAGAGCTCGATGCAACTCCTCTGCGAGAAGGGCGTCTCCATGGGGCCATCTTGAACATAAATCGAAAGAATCATTTGATGGGGTATGATGGTTCAACTTGGATGACTAAAACATGGATTAGAGATCCTCCACACTCACTAAGAGTTTACCTCAGGTGGATTGAAGAGCAGAAAAATGACCCTTGGAGCTGCAAGAAGGAGGTGCGCGCGGGTGGCCACCGGTGGAACCGCGGCTAGGGCTTGAAAGATTTGAAGCCAAGAATGGATTTTTAGGGCTTGCAAGGGGTGGTGGCTAAGCTTAGAAGGGGATAGAAGGGGTTTTATAAGCATGGGAGGGGCCAACGTAGGGTTGGAACCCTGTTCGCGGATGGCGCGGTCGCGGCGAACCCGCCCGGCCGATTTCGGTCGACCCATTGGGTCGACCCCTGTACCCCTCACCCCCGTACAGAATTGGTTTATCTGAGGTTTTCAGCAGATTGAAGAGAAAAGGTAACGGGAAGGCCAAGGGAGTTCGGCTCGAGTCCCCAATGATAAAATTTTGTTGGAACCAAGGGAAATGTGAGTATTTTAAGGGTTGAAATCAATTGGGGATATGTTTGAGAAAACGACTAAGATTATATTTGACGTTTATGGTCCAATGATCCGGATTTCAGTTTTTGATCAGTTTGTGCTCCGTTGTTGGCATGTAAATATATCCAAGGTGATTTCGGCCATAGAAATAGCAATAAACATGTGTGTATACAATATACATAGAAGAAATACAGAAACACATCAACATGATTGTTCACACAATTTGGTTTTTCTTTTGTTTTACACACAACATAATGCACATGTATGACAAAGGAAAATTCAGTTATGCATTACACTAATGCAAATGCAAGTTATGCAACGACATATACACACATTAGTGCATATGATCATGATGCAGACTCATCTATCCTACAGACCCCTAGTTCTCTTCTAAATGCTGTGAATTTTTCTTCACTAAGAGGTTTGGTTAAAATGTCAGCAATTTGACGATCTGTTTCAATAAAGCTGATTTCTACATCACCCTTGCTTACATGATCCCTAATGAAATGATGTCTAATTTCAATATGCTTGGTGCGAGAGTGATGAACAGGGTTCTTAGACAGGTTTATGGCTGATGTGTTATCACAAAAGATTGAGGTATTTTTGAAGGACATGCCATAGTCAATCATTTGTTGTTGGACCCATAGCACCTGGGCAACACAGCTACCGACAGCCACATACTCGGCTTTGGCGGTTGATAGTGCAACTGAGTTTTATTTCTTGGAGGCCCATGAGACCACGCATCCCCCAAGAAATTGGCAGTACCCGCTGGTATTTTTTTGATTCACCTTACAACCCGCATAATTGGTGTCAGAATAAGCAATTAAGTCAAAACACAAATTACGCGGAAACCACAATCCCAAACTGACTGAACCAGCAATATATCTGAAAATTTGTTTAACGGCCGACATGTGTGATTCTTTGGATTGGATTGAAATTGTGCACACAAACACACAGCAAATTTAATGTCGGGCTTGCTGGCAGTTAAATACAACAAGGAACCTATCATGCTTCTGAAGGGCTTTTGGTCCACGAATTTACCTGATTCATCTTGATCAATTTTTATTAAGGTGGACATGGGAGTTGGTTGTGGTTTGGTAGAGGTAAGATTAAACTTTTTCAGCAGTTCCATTGCATACTTCTTCTGATGTATGAACATACCGTCAGCCGTCTGTGTGACCTGCAATCCCAAGAAGAATGTCAACTCTCCCATAAGACTCATTTCAAACTCACTTTGCATCAATTTGGCAAAGTCTTTGCTGAGAGCATCTTTGGTAGAGCCAAAAATAATATCATCTATGTAAACTTGAACAATTAAGATTTCCTTACCATTCAACTTCGTGAAAAGGGTTTGATCAACATTACCTCGTTTGAATTCATTTTGAATGAGAAAATCACTTAATCGTTCATACCATGCCCGGGGTGCTTGTTTCAGACCGTAGAGTGCCTTGTCTAGCTTGTACACATGATCTGGATGCTTCGTGTCCTCAAACCTCGGTGGTTTCTCCACGTACACGTCCTCATGTATGTAGCCATTCAAAAATGCACTTTTGACATCCATTTGAAACAATGTAATGTTGTTACAGCATGCAAATGCTAGTAGAACTCTCACTGCCTCGAGTCTTGCTACTGGAGCAAAAGACTCATCAAAATCAATTCCAAGCTCTTGGCTATAGCCTTTAGCTACTAGCCTGGCCTTGTTCCTAGTTACCACTCCTTGATCGTTTATTTTGTTTCGAAAAACCCACTTTGTTCCGATCACTAAGTGGTTTTTAGGACATGGCACGAGGAACCACACTTTGTTCCTTTGGAACTGGTGTAGTTCTTCTTGCATAGCCATGATCCAAGACTCATCCTTTAAGGCCTCTTCAATAGAGTGAGGTTCAAACTGGGAAAGTAAGGCAATATAGTCTTGATTTTCAACTTTCCTGAAAGAGGATCGTGTTCTTGTTCCGTCTTCAACATTACCGATCACATTCTCTAGCGGATGGTCCTTTTCGAAAGTCCATTGCCTTGGAAGCTGCTGTTCCAACTGATCTTCCGGATTTGCATCATCTTCTTGTGGTTCTTTTACTTCTTGTTTTTCAGTTTTTCCTTCCATTATCTCGATATTACCGTCATTCAATTCATCGTCTTGCAAAACAGATTTTTCATTATTACTTTTAGAAGATGATTCATCAATGATGACATGGGGGCTTTCCTCAACTACAAGAGTTCTCAAGTTATACACTCGATAAGCTCTTGAGCTAAGAGAGTATCCAAGAAATATACCTTTATCACTTTTGGGGTCAAATTTAGCCAGGTCCACCTTACCATTGTTGTGAATGTAACAAGCTGAGCCGAACAGTCTAAAGTAGGAAATGTTTGGCTTCTTACCTCGGTACAGCTCATAAGGGATTTTCTTCAATAGTGGTCTTACCGTGGCACGATTGACAATGTAGCAAGTAGTGTTCACTGCTTCTGTCCAAAAGTACCTCGGTAAATTATTCTCGTTTAGCATGGTTCTTGCCATCTCAATTAGCATCATGTTCTTCCTTTCAACAACACCATTCTGTTCGGGGGTTCTTGGTGCGGAGAAGTCATGTGTATAGCCTTGAGCCCTGCAAAAGCTGCTGAACTCATGGTTATCAAATTCCTTACCGTGATCGCTCCGCACGGCTTTGATGCAACACCCCTTTTCATTTTGAACTACCCTGCAAAATGCTTCAAACTCCATTAGGGCATCGTTTTTATGTGAAAGGAAGTAAACCCAACAAAATCTTGAATAATCATTCACAATGACAAAGCCATACAATTTACCACCCAAGCTATGTGTTCTGCTTGATCCAAAAAGGTCAATGTGGATTAACTCAAGGGGCCTTGATGTAGTTACATCATTCTTGCACTTGAATGATGTCCTTGTTTACTTACCCATGCTGCACACCCCACAGACTTCTTCATCAGTAACCTTCAGCTTAGGCAATCCAACTACCAAATCATTTCGAGACAGTTTTAGAAAAATATTAAAACTAGCATGCCCAAGTCGGCGATGCCAAAGCCAAACATCATCATTATTCCTTGGAACCAAACACAGATTTTTATGAGAGGGTTCATCCAAATCAATCATATATATATTTTTATGCCTAAAACCAATGAAGTTTATCTCATGAGTACTTTTATTCACAACGCTGCAGTGGTTAGAATCAAAAGTCACATTGCATCTTTTATCACAAAGTTGACTTATACTCAAAAGATTATTATGCAAACCTTTCACAAGCAAGATATTTTCAATGGCATGATTTTGATTCTTACCTATCTTAACTTCTCCAATAATTTTACCTTTGTCCTTCCCACCAAATGTGATGTGACACACCCTTGGACCAAAATGAACAAGCATAATTTGCAATTCAAACGGACCGATAATGGCGACCGCTCACCCGATGCTCACCCAAGACCCGGGGTAGCTTGGAAATGCCAAGGAGAGGTTGTGAGGGTTGGGCCCTTGCTGGTAGAGGGCCAGCAAGGCCTAGGTTAATTCCCAAGGGTAATGGCAGCCCAATTCAAGGGAGCCGATGAGATGCCAAGGCACGGGTTACACTCCTCACCCCACGATGATCTCTTGAAGCAAGGAGCTCAAGGATCGGGCTCTCACACTCACGGCCAGTGGAGTTTATGAACTAATATTAGATAGAACAATCACTAAATGGAGCTAGGAGTGGAGCACTTACTCGACCAGTTTGAAGTAACCGGTCCCGCTCGGAGACGTGGGCGAGCGGGGAAGCGTGGGTTCCCCACACGCCGCGCCGGGGTAGCTTGACCTGCTTAAATTGTTACAACACTACACCCCATGCAAGGGGGGATCTAGGGGTGGGGGTCAACTGATATTACATCCAAAACTACCTCCACACAGGGAGGGGCCTTCAGCCGGCCAAGCGGGGAGGGGTGACACCGAACTAGCGATCAACAAGGAAGCTGACGTCGGTTCTGTCCGCTGTCTGTGCTTCAGGACTGACTGATGGTTATCACGATGCTGTGGCCACTCCAGAATTTTTCCGATGACGAGACCACTTGGAGATTCTTCATAGCTGGATCGGGATGATGCTTGAATTTTTTTGATTTCTTTGGGCACCCCTTCTGGTCGGGGTAGGGGCTTGAACAGGGTGGCAGACCCTTGGTTCTGACAGCTTCAGGTTTCCAACAGCAGGAAGAAGAGGATGCCACGACCGCTCCCGAAATCAGAATCAGGTGCCGCTGGAGCCGTTCGAACCGTTGACGGGTCCTATTCAAAGCAAAACTAGCGGGGAAGCCAAAAGTTGTCGGAGAAGACCAGTGGGCTCTGAACTCTGATGAGAGGTCGGTGTAGACTGTGGGGAAGCATAACCGCGCACCCGGGAGAGAAAATTGATAACTCCCAGTTCCGGATGCCAAACTGAGCTCGGCTTTCTGGAGAAGAAAGAAGACTCATAGTAGAAGCTTTTTTAAGAAGAACACTCGATCAGATTCCAAGCAGGACCGTCGCAGTCGGGCTTCCACTCCGGATCTGGTCTCCTGCCAAGGAGGTTTTGCGCAGTCGGGGAAGAATGACTCCCCTGGGCGTTCAAGAACTCAGAAACGGATGGGACCACCGCCGTTGCGAAGAGGACTGGGAGACACTTCCAACCATGGCTCTTGATCATTCAGAAACGTCCGGAGTAAACCGTGGTCGCCTCTGCAAGCTGATACTCTTCTGCAGATCTGCAACTGAGAACTGTAGGTTGAAGATGACGGGGGGGGAATGGGGTATATGGGAGGGGAAATGGGGGTGGATGAGTGTGGGGAAAGCCCGAGCTGTGAGGGGGTCGAGGAGGGGGGGTTCCAAGGTGGGGGAAGGGAAGAATGGGGTCTGTAAGGGGGTCTAACAGGTGGTGGGAGGAGGAGCTACGAATTTGGGAAGGTGGGTGAGAGGGAAAGGATCTTTGAAAATGGGTTTAAGGGTGGGATTAAATTTTGGTCTTGGGGGATGGGAAGAGGTGTGTGGGGAAGGTAAAAGGGGGCTTGGGGAGTGGGAATTCTCCCTTGGGCGATGAGAGGGTGCTTGGGGAAGGGGAGTGGGTGGTTGGTGGTTGGAGGGTGAAGTGGGGAGTGGTGGAATCTCCCTTGGGGCTAGGGTGGAGTTTAGGTGGGTTGGTGGGGAGTTGGGGATGAGTTATTGGAGGGGGGGAAGAGAGAGAAAGGTGGTTGGGAGGGGAGGAGAGAGAAAGGGGCGCAGGTTTTAGAGAGAGAAAGTGGAGGAGAGAGAAAATGACTTATTAGAGAGAGAGAGGTAGAGAGAGATGGGGGGGATAGGGGGAATCACTCCCAAGGGTTTCTCACCCAACTAATGGAATCTCTCCAATAGGAAATTTGAACTCTCAAATGATAATTTTCATTCATTGATTCATTAGTTCAAATGGAGGAAATGGGGTCCTATATATAGGCAACCCACATTTCTTCAAAAGTCCCTGACTCTTACTACAATGACCAAAGACCAAGGGGGTAGGGGCGCCCCTGGGCCTAGCCCAAAGAATTGGGCCCAATAACCATTCTAAAAAGTCTAATGACACTTAACCTAGGTAGATGAGTCATTAACCTAGGTACATGACTCAAATAAAAGGGAAAATACATCAAATGACTCAAATAAAAATTACATAGGACTCAAAATTAAATAATTAGACCATGCCGGATGCAACCGGGTCGAGAAGACGAGCTGTGAACGTGGGCATGAGATGTGATGTCCCCATCATACTCCCGGGGTGCGGAGAACTCGACTCCGTCGAGTAAGTGTCCTTCCCTCCTCGGAGGGTGTAGAGTGGTACTACCCACAAGTCTTTCGAACGAGATCGATCCATCCACCTGTCGAGATAGCGCTCGTATACCTTGCTCCTGGTGGTAGTGACATGTTCATCCAATATTCGTTCAATGCGCTCACGCTGGGTGATGAGGGCATCACCCACGATTACCTCTGGCTCGGGACCTCCCTCCCCCTCGACGAGGTCCAGACTTGAGCTCCATGGCATCCAGTTCACTGCAGCACTCTGGTGGATCACCTTTTGTGCACTTATTGTCTTTATCTTGAGTCATTTTGATGTAATTTACCTTTTAATTAAGTCCAGTATCTAGGTTATGTGTTTATTTCCCTATGTCTTGTGGTCATCATGTAGGTTCGGGCCCAAACACTTGGGCATGGCCCACTTGCCCCCCCCCTTCTTCCCTAGTCATGTGTCATTAGTCTATTTTGCAGGGACTTTTTGTAAAATTGGGGATTTCCTATAAATAGGGCCCCAAACCCTCCATTTGAAGGTAATGAAGCATTGAGTAAAATTTGAGCCACTAGCATTGTCTTCCCTCTCTCTCTCTAGCTCTTTCTCTCTCTCTTCTCTCTCTCTCTCTCTCCCTTGGGTGAACCTGCCCCTTCACCTTCGCCCCCCCCCTTGCCACCTCATCAGCCACCTCACTCCACCACCCTTTCACCTCCCCAAGAACCATAACTCCCATTAACACCTCCATATTCCCAAGCAGCCCTTCCTATTCCCCATACACCCTTTCAACCTCCAAGGCACCCTTCCCTCGCCCCCAAACATCCTTTCCACTCCCCCACACACCCATTTACATCCCTAAGGGGAATTGAATCCCATTCCCTTCCCCACTAGCTGCGGCCCCATCAAGCCCATCCCCTCCCCATTACCTTGGCCGACCCCCACCACCAACACCCTCCTAGCTGCGCCCCTTTCACCCCACCTCCCTCTTAGACCTCCTAATCCCCTGCTCCACCCCACTCACCATCTCTGAAACATTCCTCCCCCATCAACCATCAACACCTCCACCACCACCATTGCTGACCCTCCACTTACATCAACCTAGTTCCACCACCATTCTCTTCACATTGATGAGCCTGCAGGTGACAGAAGAAAGGGTCATCTTGCAGAAGCAACCACGGAGTCATACGGCAATATCTGAAGGCGTACCATACATTTCTGGAAAGGTCGCCCCATCAGCTTTGCAGGCGAGGTGATCCCGTTCCATTCGCGGCCCGGGGTTGTCCGGGAGGGCCGATCTCCCCCGACTGCGCAGAGCTGCCCATGCAGAGTATCTGAACCAGAATAGAAGCTGCACCACGACGAACCCCAGAGGAATCCGGCCACGAGCTCTTCTACAAAGTTCTCCCTCGTCCAGTCTAATTTCAGAATCAAGAAGCGGAACTTCGTTCGGCGTCCGTGGGTCAAAGTTACCATTTTTCTCCCTTGGCTACGCGGATCTGCTTCCCACAATCTGCATCGATCTGCCTCCACTATTCAGAGTACCCCAGTCCTCTCCGACATCACACGGCTTCCCCGTCAGTTTTTCTGCGAAGGGGACTCGTCCACGGTTCTAACAACTCCAGCGGTTCATGATTCGGAGTCCGGGAGCCAGCGGGACCATCTCTGCAACCTGCTGTCAGAAACCTGAAGCTGCCTCACCCAGATTCTGTCACTCTGTTCGGACCTCCACCCGGACCAGCATCGGCATCAGAAGAATTCCACAAAATTCAGAGGCATTCTAGTTCCCGATACGAAGAGCTCCCCGCTGGTCTCGTCATCAGAAAAATTCCAGATTGGGACCTACGGCCTCAACACCGACTGTCAGTCATCCATCGTAGAGAGCAGGCAGATCCGGCATCGGCTTCCCCTCTCGTGTTTTCAGCAAATCTCCCCTCCCCGCCTGGCCGGCTTACCGCCCCTCCCTGCGTGGAGGTAGTGTTTGTGTGTAAATCAATCATTCCCACCCCAAGTCCACCCTCCTGCGAGAGGTGTAGTGAGTGTAATTATCTAAACAGGGTTCAAGCTTCACCGGCGCAGTGTGCGGGGAACCCACACTTCCCCGCTCGCCCATCGTCTCCGACCGGGGTTGGTTTCTTCAAACCAACCAGGTGAGCTTCTGCCCTTGCTCCCCTAATATCTGTCTATTTAATATCCGCCAAGCTAGTCCGCTGACTAGTAAGAGAGTGCCCGTTCCCGGAGCCACCATCTTGAGTGGTCATCGTGGATAATTGTGAGTGAGTGACCTAGTGCCCCCAAGGCACCCGGCCACCCTTGATTGTGGGCATCATACCTTCGGGAGGGTGAACCTTAGTTGTGCTGGCCCTCTACCAGCAACGGTCTTTCTCCACCACCTCAACTCGACATCATCGAGTCACCACGGGTAACGGGTGCGCACGGTGAGACGGTGTCTTCCAAGTTTACTCGAATCTTGTGATTGTGTTTGCGAATTAAGTCCAAGGGATCTTAGCCACTTGCTGCATCATTGTGTCACATCAATTGGTATCAGAGCAAGTTTTAGACTTGTCTCTACGAGTCTAGTCCTAGTGCATTGGCATTTGAGTCTCCCTTGCATCATGTTTTCCATCACTCCCTTGCATGACCACCCTAGGGAGACACCCCAACTATCCATGGACCAATTTGACGCTTTCATCAACAAATGTCATAACTGTATAGATACCCTCACCTCCCGGCTTGATCGGCTTGAAGCAAAAGGGAACCACGGCCCTAGAGCTTGGTCACCTCGGGATGGATTTGGAGCCAATGAACCCCCACTTAGGAGCAATGGCCTTAGAGTCTTGCCTCCCCGGGATGAGTTTGATAGGAAAGGGTTAGGCTATGATCCTTACTATGAGAGGTCCCAACACTATGGGCGTGAGGAGAGACGCCCCTGGGATAACCTAGACAACCAATCCTCCAGAATGATGCAATTCTCTAGGTCTTCTAGGTTCACTCCACGACCGGATGATTCCAATGACATGGGACCCCGTCCCAACCTAGACCCTCTCCCGAAGACACCCATGCCATGTCCTAACGGAAGTACCCCAATTCGGCCCACAAATCCTCCTCCCACCCCTTTCCAAAAGGAACTTAAGGAGGTGACCGAAGTCTATGAGGCTCCCCTAGATTGGGAAGAAGAATATGAAGCCCAATTGGGTCAAGAGAACTCATTCCTTCCCAAAGAAAACCCACTGAGCCAAATTGGGTGCACCCTCCCCTATGAGTTACAAGATGCCCAACCTAGGCCTCCACTTCTTCCCCTCCCCATTCTATCCCTAGACCCCCATTAACCCTTCCATTAATCCACCACCCACACCCAAGAGACACCCCCCATTCCCCTAGGCCATTTGCGCCCCCCACCACCCACCTCCTCCAAGGCCACCTGCCCACCCACCACTCTCTCCCTGCTAGCTCCGCCCCTGCCATCCTCCCCCACCTTCCCTTCCCACCTCCCAACCCTTCCCCACCACAAAAAACGTCCATACCCCTTCCCCTCCACCAAAGGAACCACCCCCTCAACCATTCTCTCTTCTAATCTGTGTGCAGCTGAAGACCTGCAGATCGACAGCCGGTTGCAGCGCCAACCTCCACCACTTCCCGGAGCCCCTGGGGGCATGGCCTACATTGACGGAAAGCTCTTCCGGTCGTCTTCGCAGGCGAGGTGGTCTCGTCTCAATCCGAGGTTGGAGCTGCCCAGGAGAGCTGTCCTTCACCAACTGCGCAGAACCAGTCTGGCCTGCAACCAGAAGCGACTTGCAGAAGCACCTGCGACCACACCGGTGCACCCCTTGGCGCACCACTTGACCGGGGCGAAGCTCCGCCGGTCCTCTGTCCAACGCAGCCAGTGGGGCCTTGTTCGGAGCTTGGAGCTAATTGTACCGATTTTTATACCACCAGGACGTTGTTCAGGTCAGCCAGGGTCTGCCCCGATACCTTCCCACTTCTCGGACTACTGCTCTAGGCCCTGACCTCCGCCGGTGCCGTTCTTTCTTGCTGCACGAAGAAGACTCGTCCACGGTCGTGCTCGTCTTGGTCGCGCCACGTTTGGGCTTCGGGAGCGAGCGTGGTGACTTCATCCATCTGCTGCTGCACCCTGGGAATAGTCCGAGTCTGATCGCAGGGACCCTGTTCCATAGCCCGCCCCAGCCGGTGTCGACTTTGGAACCGCCCAAAAAAATTCTCAGACGTGTCTGGGTCTGTCAGCGACATTTCGGCGCTGGTTTCGTCAGTTTTTGAGTTCGGGAGCATCCTCATGAGATTCAACAGTGAGTACCTATCAGCGGGCAGAACAGGCGGACGGAACCTCGAGGTGGCAATCCAGCTCCGTCCTTAGTTCCACGCCCCTCCCCGCCTGGCCGGCTTACCGCCCCTCCCTGTGTGGAGGTAGTGTTTGCGTGTAAACCTTACTTCCCCACCCCTATTTCAACCCTCCTGTGTGAGGAGTAGTGGATGTAATTAATTTCAACAGGTTGAAGCTTCATCGACGCAGCGTGCGGGTGGCCCACGCTTCCCCGCTCGCCCTCGTCTCCGACCGGGATCGGTGTATTCACACCGATCAGGTGAGCTTCGGGTTGCACTACTCTACTGGAATTTCTTTGCTTGTTTAGTAATACCTCTTAGTGCCGTCGGTCGGTGAGTGAGTGCCCGATCTCAAAAATATGATCGATTTGAGCGACCACCGCGGAGTGAGTTGAGAGTGTGACCCTACATCCCACGCCCTTGGCGTGCCGGCCGCCCTTGAAATTTGGGCATCCCTAGCCCATTGGGGTTCATCCCCAGCCAGCCATACTCTTGGAACCCCAAGGTCCAACCTCGGACCCTCACCATCATCGCCGGTCCGCCCACGGACCCGGGTGCGCGCGACGCGGGTGAACCCGCTTGTGAGATATCGCCGTTCGGTCCAGTTGCTTGCAAATCTAGGTCCGAGGATTCGTGTCACATCAAATAGGTCTATAGGCATGAGTCCCTTCGAAGCTGTGCATGGATACAAACCCAGAAAACCTTCAGACCTCATTCCCCTACCCCCACATGCTAGGGTGTCTATCACTACTGACTCTTTTGCACAACACCTTAGAGAGTTGCATGAAGACATTCGCAAACACATCAACAAGAGCAACGAGATTTATAAGAAGTCAGCCGATTCCCACCGCCGCCACCAGGAATTCCAAGTAGGTGATTTTGTGATGGTGAGAACTGAGAGGCTATTCCCTGGGAATGTCTCAAAGTTGAAGTCGTGTGGAGCCGGCCCCTTTCAGGTGTTGAGGCGCCTTGGCACAAATGCTTATGTGTTGGACCTCCCCGAAGAGTACGGAGTAAGCCCCACTTTCAATGTGGCTGACCTGGTGCCCTACAAGGGTCCCACGGTGACACCCAGTGAGGAGATCCAGCCTATCCAACCCCTTGAGAGAGCCCCCACACCAACGAGAACTCCATCTAGCCAGAGAAACCAGCGTGATCAAGTGGAGCGGATATTAGATGAACAGATCACCAACACACGGAGCAAGGTGTATGAGCGATATCTGGTTAGGTGGAAGGGACGGCCACCTTCGGATGATGCCTGGGTGAGTCGGGAGGACCTCCAGCGGTTGGACCCCGACCTCTTGGAGCAGTATCACATCAGGGAGGGCCTCTACTCGACAGAGTCGAGCTCTTCGCGGCCAGGGGGAAATGATGAGGGCATCACCCACGATTCCCTCTGGCTCGGGACCTCCCTCCCCCTCGATGAGGTCCAGACTTGAGCTCCATGGCATCCAGTTCACTGCAGTACTCTGGTGGATCACCTTTTGTGCACTTATTGTCTTTATCTTGAGTCATTTTGATGTAATTTGCCTTTTATTTAAGTCCAGTATCTAGGTTATGTGTTTATTTCCCTATGTCTTGTGGTCATCATGTAGGTTCGGGCCCAAACACTTGGGCTTGGCCCACTTGCCCCCCCCCCTTCTTCCCTAGTCATGTGTCATTAGTCTATTTTGCAGGGACTTTTTGTAAAATTGGGGATTCCCTATAAATAGGGCCCCAAACCCTCCATTTGAAGGTAATGAAGCATTGAGTAAAATTTGAGCCACTAGCATTGTCTTCCCTCTCTCTCTCTAGCTCTTTCTCTCTCTCTTCTCTCTCTCTCTCTCTCCCTTGGGCGAACCTGCCCCTTCACCTTCCCCCCCCTTGCCACCACATCAGCCACCTCACTCCCCCACCCTTTCACCTCCCCAAGAACCATAACTCCCATTAACACCTCCATATTCCCAAGCAGCCCTTCCCATTCCCCATACACCCTTTCAACCTCCAAGGCACCCTTCCCTCTCCCCCAAACATCCTTTCCACTCCCCCACACACCCATTTACATCCCTAAGGGGAATTTAATCCCATTCCCTCCCCCACTAGCTGCGACCCCATCAAGCCCATCCCCTCCCCATTACCTTGGTCGACCCCCACCACCAACACCCTCCTAACTGCGCCCCTTTCACCCCACCTCCCTCTTAGACCTCCTAATCCCCTGCTCCACCCCACTCACCATCTCTGAAACATTCCTCCCCCATCAACCATCAACACCTCCACCACCACCATTGCTGACCCTCCACTTACATCAACATAGTTCCACCACCATTCTCTTCACATTGATCAGCCTGTAGGTGACAGAAGAAAGGGTCGTCTTGCAGAAGCAACCACGGAGTCATACGGCAATATCTGAAGGCGTACCATACATTGCTGGAAAGGTCGCCCCATCAGCTTTGCAGGCGAGGTGATCCCGTCCCATTCGCAGCCCGGGGTTGTCCGAGAGGGCCGATCTCCCCCGACTGCGCAGAGCTGCCCATGCAGAGTATCTGAACCAGAATAGAAGCTGCACCACGACGAACACCGTAGGAATCCGGCCACGAACTCTTCCACAAAGTTATCCCTCGTCCAGTCTACTTTCAGAATCAAGAAGCGGAACTTCGTTCGGCATCCGTGGGTCAAAGTTACCATTTTTCTCCCTTGGCTACGCGGATCTGCTTCCTACAATCTGCATCGACCTGCCTCCACTATTCAGAGTCCCCCAGTCCTCTCCGACATCACACGGCTTCCCCGTCAGTTTTTCTGCGAAGGGGACTTGTCCACGGTTCCAACAACTCCAGTGGTTCATGATTCGAGTCCGGGAGCCAGCGGGACCATCTCTGCAACCTACTGTCAGAAACCTGAAGCTGCCTCGCCCAGATTCTGTCACTCTGTTCGGACCTCCACCCGGACCAGCATCGGCATCAGAAGAATTCCACAAAATTCAGAGGCATTCTAGTTCCAGATACAAAGAGCTCCCCACTGGTCTCGTCATCAGTAAAATTCCTGATTGGGACCTACGGCCTCAACACCGACTGTCAGTCATCCATCGCAGAGAGCAGGCAGATCCGGCATCGGCTTCCCCTCTCATGTTTTCAGCAAATCTCCCCTCCCCGCCTGGCCGGCTTACCACCCCTCCCTGCGTGGAGGTAGTGTTTGTGTGTAAATCAATCATCCCCACCCCAAGTCCACCCTCCAGCGAGAGGTGTAGTGAGTGTAATTATCTAAACAAGGTCAAGCTTCACTGGCGCAGTGTGCGGGGAACCCACACTTCCCTGCTCGCCCACTGTCTCTGACCGGAGTTGGTTTCTTCAAACCAACCAGGTGAGCTTCTTCCCTTACTCCCCTAATATCTGTCTATTTAATATCCGCCAAGTTAGTCCGCTGACTAGTAAGAGAGTGCCCGTTCCCAGAGCCACCATCTTGAGTGGTCATCGTGGATAATTGTGAGTGAGTGACCTAGTGCCCCCAAGGCACCCGGCCGCCCTTGATTGTGGGCATCATACCTTCGGGAGGGTGAACCTTAGTTGTGCTGGCCCTCTACCAGCAAGGGTCTTTCTCCACCACCTCAACTCGACATCATCGAGTCACCACGGGTAACGGGTGCGCACGGTGAGACGGTGTCTTCCAAGTTTGCTCGAATCTTGTGATTGTGTTTGCGAATTAAGTCCAAGGGATATTAGCCACTTACTACATCATTGTGTCACATCACTGGGCTCTCTTGGCTAGTGGTCTCTCCTCACGGGTGGGTGCTCTCTCAACGGAGAGAATAGGCTCAATATCCTCACTGGGTACCACCGTGGGTCCATTATATGGCACTAGGTCGGCTACATTGAATGTGGGACTCACTCCATACTCCTCGGGGATATCTAACTCATAGGCATTAGCGCCAATGCCCCTCAGGACCTGGAAGGGACCAGCCCCACGTGGCCTCAATTTGGAGATGACTCCCGGGGAGAGCCTCTCCTTCCTCACCATCACAAAGTCACCCACGTAGAATTCTTGGTGATGCCGAAGGGAGTCAGCCTGCCTTTTATAGATATCATTTTCCTTGCTTATGTGCTTGCAAAGGCTTTCATGGAATTTTGTGAATGTTGACATTCTAGGGATGATGGGTGGACCTGGGCAACCAAAAGTAGACCAATCATGCTTTGACGCCAAGAAGACTTTGATGGAATGAGGAGGACCGGGGCATCCATAGGTGATCCGGTCATGCATGGGGGTGACAAATGCTGGGGGACCCGGACATCCATGAATACTCCTATCAAGCCTATGACTCATGATGAGTGAAGGTGGACCACTACATCCGAATTTGGACCACTCATGCTTTCTACTTGACATATGGGTGATATGAATGAATGGACCCAACATGGTGTTCATGTCAAGGGGTGTAGAAAGCCTAGACACATGCATACTTTTCCTAAAAGTAACTTCCATGTGTATAGGTCTGGGACAACCTTTGAACTCCCATTGGAAAGGATCGAATAGATCTAAGAAGGTGGTCATCATGGGGTGGGGCACAACCTTATTACCTACGGATATGTGGCCCAAGGTCATGGCTCCCAAGGTGTAGCCTGGGTCTAGGATGGGGTGGATTGGGTCAAACATGGTGGGTTGGGTAGGGAAAGGTGGGTGGTGGATAAGGTGGTTGGGTCCCATGGGTTTTTTGACCCCCATTGGAAGGGATCAAAGGGATCATAAAAAGGGTTATCAAGGGGAAGGGGCCCTATGTCCTCAAGATCCTTAAGTGGTGGTGGGTCATCCTCCTCTAATGAGACAATTGTTCCGAAGTTCTTTGTGAGTGGGTCGGCCATGAGTGGAGGGCTCGACGTTCTACCCGAGATAAGCAACTCTAATTCGTGGATAGCATCGGGCTCATCGGGTATAGGGAGGAATAATAGGATGTCACTAGTGTAGCAACCCATGGTGCATATTGAGGTGATGGACCCAATATATAGGTGTAGGAGGTCTAGGCTCCTAGGTTGTTGGGTCATGGGAGTCAACATGCCAGTCAACTCTAATTGCCATGCTAAGCCATTGAGAAGATCATCTAAGGTTTCCACTTGGTAGGATGTTTGGATTATGGTGTGATAGGATGAGAAGGGTATAATGGGCAGGTTTTGCTCTATGGGAGGAGAAACATAGGAGTTGATGGGGTGAATTGGTCTCTCTGTTAGCCATCTAGCTAGGGGCCCATCTATGATTATAGTGCCTTTTGTGAAGGTTTGTAGCTCTTGAAGATCCAGATTATTTGAAGTGGTGAAGGGTTGAGGCTCTTCCTCACCATTGGTGTGAACTCGGGCTTCCTTATGGGTGCGGAGAGGGTCTGGGCTAGCAACAATTCTTATGTGAGTGGGTGTGGCCTCCTTTCTCAGGGGAATGGGAAGGTCTCTTGGGGATGGGGTGATGATGGTTGGGGCATGGTGCACCCGGGGTGGTGAGTGAGGTCGAACTTGGGTTGGGAGTGGAAGTAGTGGTGGCCTAGGTTGGGGTAGGGTTGGGGTTGGAAGTGGAAGGTGGGTTGGTTCAGTTTGGGTTGATTGGGGGGGTGTACCCTTTTTAGGGGATGATGGAGGGATAGTGGTGGGGACCAAGGGGAATTATGGAGAGGTGGATGCTTGGTTTATTTGGATCTTAAGGGAGAGGACTTGGTTGCAAAGTGTAGTTATGATGGTTGAGAGGTGATTTGTTGGGGTTGGTGGGGGTGGAGACCAAAGGTCGGTCTCAAGTTGGCCGGGTGGGGATGGAGGAGTGGTAGTGCTCCTCGAGTTAGGGGTGCTTGAGTAGGAGGGGTGGGAATGTTTGGGGATGTAGATCTTTCTAAGTTCTACTTTCATATCATCCCATGAGGAAATGGGCTCTTGCCTCCTAACCCTTCTTAATCCCTCTATGTGTTCCCACTTACTCTTGGCTTGACCTCGAAATCGTCCCTTGGCCTTTCGGACTCTCGCGGATCCATATACCCAAGTCTTTTCAAAGTACTTTTCTATGGTAGCCTCCCACCTAAGATAGTCACTAAAACGTGATCCGTCAAAGGTAATATCCCTCTCTAGGATGAAGTCCATGGGTGGTGAGTAGGCTAAGTAGGAGGTGGCCATGATGATCGGGGGGATCAATGCAAGGGTCGGAGTGATGATGACTCCAATGCAAGCATGCCCTAGGACTTGACTTGTAGATACAAGTCAATGACTTGCTATGATACCAATTTGATGTGACACACCCTTGGACCAAAATTAACAAGCACAATTTGCAATTCAAACGGACCGATAATGGCGACCGCTCACCCGATGCTCACCCAAGACCCGGGGTAGCTTGGAAATACCAAGGAGTGGTTGTGAGGGCTGGGACCTTGCTGGTAGAGGGCCAGCAAGGCCTAGGTTAATTCCCAAGGGTAATGGCAGCCCAATTCAAGGGAGCCGACGAGGTGCCAAGGCACGGGTTACACTCCTCACCCCACGGTGATCTCTTGAAGCAAGGAGCTCAAGGATCGGGCTCTCACTCTCACGGCCAGCGGAGTTTATGAACTAATATTAGAAAGAACAAGCACTAAATGGAGCTAGGAGTGGAGCACTTACTCGACCGGTTTGAAGAAACCGGTCCCGCTCGGAGACGTGGGCGAGCGGGGAAGCGTGGGTTCCCCACACGCCGCGCCGGGGTAGCTTGACCTGCTCAAATTGTTACAACCCTACACCCCATGCAAGGGGGGGATCTAGGGGTGGGGGTCAACTGATATTACATCCAAAACTACTTCCACACAGGGAGGGGCCTTCAGCCGACCAAGCGGGGAGGGGTGACACCGAACTAGCGATCAACAAGGAAGCCGACGTCGGTTCTGTCCGCTGTCTGTGCTTCAGGACTGACTAAAGGTTATCACGATGCTGTGGCCACTCCAAAATTTTGCTGATGACGAGACCACTTGAATATTGTTCATAGCTGGATCGGGATGATGCTTGAATTTTTTTGATTTCTTTGGGCACCGCTGCTGGTCGGGGTAGGGGCTTGAACAGGGTGGCAGACCCTCGGTTCTGACAGCTTCAGGTTTCCAACAGCAGGAAGAAGAGGATGCCACGACCGCTCCCGAACTCAGAATCAGGTGCCGCCGGAGCTGTTGGAACCGTTGACGGGTCCTCTTAGAGGAAAAATGGGCGTGGAAGCCAAACGTTGTCGGAGAACACCAGTGGGCTCTGAACTCTGATGAGAGGTCGGTGTAGACTGTGGGGAAGCAGAACCGCGCACCCGAGGGAGAAAATTGGTAACTCCTGGTTCCGGATGCCAAACGGAGCTCTGCGTTCTGGAGAAGAAAGAAGACTCGTAGTAGAAGCTTTTTAGAGAAGAACTCCTGATCAGATTCCAAGCAGGACCGTCTCAGTCGGGCTTCCACTCCGGATCTGGTCTCCTGCCAGGGAGGCTTTGCGCAGTCGGGGAAGAATGACTCCCCTGGGCGATCAAGAACTCAGAAAGGGATGGGACCATCGCCGTTACGAAGAGGACTAGGAGACGCTTCCAACGATGGCTCTTGATCCTTCAGAAACGTCCGGAGGAAACTGTGGTCGCCTCTGCAAGCTACTACTCTTCTGCAGATCTGCAACTGGGAACTGTTGGTTGAAGATGACGGGGGGGAATGGGGTATATGGGAGGGGAAATGGGGGTGGATGAGTGTGGGGAAAGCCCGGGCTGTGAGGGGGTCTAGGAGGGGGTGTTCCAAGGTGGGGGAAGGGTAGAATGGGGTCTGGAAGGGGGTCTAATAGGTGGTGGGAGGAGGAGCTACGAATTTGGGAAGGTGGGTGAGAGGGAAAGGATCTTTGAAAATGGGTTTAAGGGTGGGATTAAATTTTGGTCTTGGGGGATGGGAAGAGGTGTGTGGGGAAGGTAAAAGGGGGCTTGGGGAGTGGGAATTCTCCCTTGGGCGATGAGAGGGTGCTTGGGGAAGGGGAGTGGGTGGTTGGTGGTTGGAGGGTGAAGTGGGGAGTGGTGGAATCTCCCTTGGGGCTGGGGTGGAGTTAAGGTGGGTTGGTGGGGAGTTGGGGATGAGTTATTGGAGGGGGGGAAGAGAGAGAATGGTGGTTGGGAGGGGAGGAGAGAGAAAGGGGAGCAGGTTTTAGAGAGAGAAAGTGGAGGAGAGAGAAAATGACTTATTAGAGAGAGAGGTAGAGAGAGAGGGGGGGATAGGGGGAATCACTCCCAAGGGTTTCTCACCCAACTAATGGAATCTCTCCAATAGGAAATTTGAACTCTCAAATGGTAATTTTCATTCATTGATTCATTAGTTCAAATGGAGGAAATGGGGTCCTATATATAGGCAACCCACATTTCTTCAAAAGTCCCTGACTCTTACTACAATGGCCAAAGACCAAGGGGGTAGGGGCGCCCCTGGGCCTAACCCAAAGAATTGGGCCCAATAACCATTCTAAACAGTCTAATGACACTTAACCTAGGTAGATGACTCATTAACCTAGGTACATGACTCAAATAAAAGGGAAAATACATCAAATGACTCAAATAAAAATTACATAGGACTCAAAATTAAATAATTAGACCATGCCGGATGCAACCGGGGCGAGGAGACGAGCTGTGAACGTGGGCATGGGAGGTGATGTCCCCATCAAAATGCCACTATTCCACCATCCTTTTTATGTAGGTCCGCAAATAATTCTTTGTTTCCCGTCATGTGCCGAGAGCATCCACTGTCCAAATACCACCTATTCATTTGAGCTCTCAAGCAGACCTACAATCACAACAAACGTACTTATGCAGATTTTGGTACCCAAGCAAGCTTGGGTCCACGATGGTTAAAAATATGAGATGTGTATGATCTATTTCTCATTCTAGCAAAGCTTTCATCATCAAATTTTAGAATTCTGCAATCATATATGTCATGGCGTAACCTTCCACAATAAAAGCATGTAATGGCTCTATCCCTGTTTCTTCTCCTTCCTTTATTCAAGAATGAATTATGCACATATGTTTTTGACGTGGATGGAGATGAACATCTAGGAGGCATATGAGTTGAATGTGTTTCAGATTGTAAACTTTCCCCTTTTTCAAAAATGACAATAGCATCCTTCAACTCATGGTTTTTATGCATTAGAGAATGGACTTGATTTTCGGCCTTTTCTTTTGCTTGATTGCATGCCATGCTTTCAAGCTTTTCTTGTTCCAGATTATTTTTTCAAATCATCATGCATTTTACCTAGTGTGAATTGCTCCTCTCTCATGCATGAAATCTCTTCTTCAAACAATTCATTTTTGGACACAAGAATTTCTTTCTCATTTATCAATTTCTCAGTTTCAGATTTCAACACATGGCAATTTTCACATGAGTTTTCAGCATGCACAAGATGTTCAATTTTCTTTTTCAAATGTCTATTTTCAGATCTGAATTTTTACATTTTTCATATAACGACTCATATGCAATTTGCCATTGTTCATAAGTAAGAGTTTCAGTTTCAGAATCTACCTCATTTCCATCGTCGTCATTGGCCATGAAGCATAGGTTCTGGACTAGCTCATCCAGTTTATCTTCATTAGCCGACTCTTCCTCATCTTCATCACTCCATGTGGCCACCATGGCCTTTGGCTTCTTGAACTTTCCTTTCTTGAACTTTTTCATCAGATCGGGGCACTCACCCCGCATATGACCGGGTTTCTTGCATTCGTAGCAAATATCTTCTTCCTTCTTGCTACTTTCACCTCTGTTAGGACCTTACTTCCTTGGTCCTTTTCTGAATTGGCCACCAAACTTTCTTGTTCCTTTGACGAATCTTCTTGCTCTTCTTGTGATCATGGCAACCAGCTCCTCATCTTCAATGTTGCTGGTGGAATCATTGTCACTGCCCTCTGATTCTTGTGGGTTCACCTTTAGGGCCAATGGTGTGACTACCTTCTTCTTTTTGTGATCGTCCTCGCTCCTTTTGATGTTGATTTCGTAAGTCATCAAGGAGCCAAATAGCTCGTCCAATTTCAAGGTGCTGAGATCCTTTGACTCCTCAATTACAGTGGCCTTTGTGTGCCATTGTGATGATAGGGATCTCAAAACTTTTCTGACGAGTTACTTATCTGAATATTCCTTACCTAGACCATTTAGTCCATTTGTTATTTCTATCAATCTTGCAAACATATCAGAAATGGACTCCTCTGGTTTCATCATAAACAACTCATAATCCCGGACTAACAAATTCACCTTGGTTTCCTATACTTCTGATGTTCCTTCATAGATCAACCACAGCTTGTTCCACATCTCCTGCGCAGAAGAACACATGGAAATACGTGAGTATTCATTAGGATGAATGGCACACTGTATTATATTCATGGCTTTAAAGTTTGCTGAACACATTCATTTATATCCTCATCATCCGACTCATCCTCATTTTGAGACAGAGTATACGGACCCTTGCTAATGACGCGCCACACGTCATAATCTTGGGCACGTAGAAAGACATACATTCTATTTTTCCAATAAGGGTGATTTGATCCATCAAAGACCGGGGGTCTTTGGATCGAATGCCCTTCGGGCATCATCCCCTTGTTTTCCATATAAAGGGATCTGCTCTACGACCGTGTGGTCGAGTAAAATAGAGACCAATGCTCTGATACCAATTGTTGAGACCCGAAAGGTGGCAATCAAGAGGGGAGGGGTGAATTGATTGGCCAATTAAAAATTACTTCCAAGTGAAAATTAGTTAATTAAACATACAAGCACTAGTCCTCACTCAAACATGATCACACTTATGAATGGGAGTGGATATGGGTAGGTGCTTGATGATAGAGGTGGTGTACGCTCAACTCGCTGTAAAGCCCACTCGATAAAGAAGGCGAAAAATCAAACCACAAGTGACACGCGAAGTTTTTAGGTGGTTCGGGTACACTGCCGTGTCCCCTACGTCCACCCCTCACACGTGAGGATTAAGACTTCACTATGAAGTGAGCCACACACACACGCTGTGTAGAACAGCAAACACACACACATACGGCACCCGATCTGGGCTGCCAAACATACACACAAATACGTTCATGTTTCTGAACACGAACACCACACACAAGAATCTAATTTAAGATTTACAAAAGATGCACAAACTCAAGCAAAAAGATCCAGAGAATGGAGAGTGAAGAAATTTTTATCGTGGTTGAAGCTCCCCCTTTCGCTTCTCCGGATGTAGTTCAGCACTTCTGCAAGTGGGAGAACGATCTTGGAGGAAGTATGAAGCAGTGCCGCACGAACAAAGGTTGCAGCTTGATATCCGACGCAGCTTTCAGTTGTAGATGGTCTTGAGGCTTGATTCAAGCTTCTTCCCTTCGATTTCAGGTTTAGAACAAGGTGGGAGTGGAGCTTGGAGCTGCTGCTATGACCCTACACACACAAGGATTAGAGAGAAAAAACAATTTCCGATCTCACCTAGACTCTCTTAGGGTTTCCACCCAAATGATATGTATTTATTGGTATAGGATGGTCAGGGACGGCCTAGAGACTAGATCCATAATTTCAGGAATGTTTTAGGGATGCTGGGATGACTTTTGGTGTGATGCCATGGAAGTCAAAATTCACGACTCGGGTTCGAGACTGAAAGGGTCGACCCTTGGGGTCGACCCTCATGAGGGTTTTAGGGTTTCTGGGCCAATGGGTCGACCCTTGGGGTCGACCCTTGGGGCTATTCCGTGCGGGTAAGAAATAAACCTACCAGGGGTCGACCCTCACGTGGATGGGTCGACCCTTACCGTTGAGAGAAAGAGATCCGACGGATTTTAATTCAAACTACCATGGGTCGACCCAAGGGGTCGACCCTTTCAGCTAGAGTTCAAAGACCCAATTTTTTAGCACCCGGGGACCTAGGGGTCGACCCAATGGGTCAACCCTTATTCCAGAACTACCAAATGGTAGATTAAAAGGCCCACTAAGTCCAAGAACAAGTCAGGGGGTTTCAAGATGGTTTTTTTAAAACATGAGAGGGAATGAAACCCAAACTATTTAAGCTTAGATAAGTCCTAAACCAATTTAACCCTTGAGATCAAAATAATGAACTTAAAACCACACAATCAAGGGCCAATAAGTCGAAGTTGATCTCACCAACTGTCCTTGAGTTCCTTAAGCACTTAGGCACGTTCCTTACCCTATAAAGACATACATTTTGAATTAGATTTGGCATTGCAATTTAGGTTCAAACGCCTTACCAGACGAAGTTACTCTTGTGCCTCCAAAAGCTCCAAGACTACATCAAGGATGTGCATTTTCAAAGCTTTTCATGTTAGAACAACTCAATTTCAATTCATACAAATATATAGTGTTTGGTCATCATCAAAATCCATTCAGTATACCCACAAGGAGGGGGTTCAACACCGTCCATGCATTTCACCACTTGATAAAGTCCGGAGTCACTCTGGGCAAACGAGCGGGGGATGGCACCCTGAAGGACACATCTTTCCGGCGGTAAAAGTAATCCCACCATGTGCGAGCTTCATCCGTGGTCGTCTGGCCAGCCCGATGCCTGTTCGGAAGATTAAACCGGGCTGAAGAAGAAGGAATCTGCTAGTCGTATCCAAAATTCCGACTGAAGCGGAAGGGGTAGTATGGCTCCAGCCACAGCAAGCCGCTCTTTCTAAAGACAAGGACACTGGGGCAAATGGCCAGTGCCCAATCAACTAGCTCTGACTCCAAGATTGGCCTCATGCTCTTGGTGCCGACGAGCGGATGAATGAACTCCTCTGTCTCGAACAAGCGACGCTGCCGCATCTTGTTCACAAGGGGGCTGGAGCTAGCTGCCAAGCTCCAGAAATGTAGAACTCCTGGTGAGTCTGTCGGGACTGTGGTCAGCTTCCCCCGAATAGCAAAAAGCTGATCCGCCATTGAAGACGGCTCAGCACTGGCAAACTCGATCATCCTCGACACAGGATGATCCGACTGCATCGACCGAGGAGCTACTTCTGGGAACAAAGTGCAAACCCAGGCATTGAAAAAGTGTATCGGACCAACTGTCTGTGAATTTTTGGGAATGCGTGATTTGTGCAGATCCCCCAACATCTTATAAACAAGGCATAAAGCCACTGGGCACAGCGACAGCTTCGTCTCCCAGGCCATCAGACAAGCAGGATAAATGGCCTCTGGCCTAATTACTGTCTCGTCCCCCCGAGGAAGAGCGAACAAGCAAAGCCAATAAGTCAGATACGCAGCACAGTGCATGACTGCGTCAACCCCTGTGGGGTTTGGGCCCCCTTGTCACCCTCTCCTGGGAGTGGTGGGTTAGGTTGTCTAGCGACGCGCCCTCTTCTTTCGCTTCACTACTGTCGGAGCAACTGTGGGGAAGTCCTCATATTGCTGCTCCCCACCAACGAAATATTGAAGCCATGTGCCCATCCGTACGCGCCTCTTTTCGCCAGGCTTCCGCGCTTCCCGTGAATCAATCGTCAAACGCAGCAGGGTGCGGTATGCCTTCATCAAACAGCGATAGGCGAAGCCTGTAAAGTATTTGCCTTCGCCGTCCGTCTGGTCCTTCAGCCAGTCCGGGAAACAAACCTCTTCATATGGCTCCCCGTCTATCGGTAGGCCACTCAACTGAGATAGACTCTAGAGATATAGCGAAGTCTCTCCCTCTACAGTGTAGAAAGTGTTGTATTTCAGGCAAAAGACTTCAATCATCCCACAGCACAGACCTCGAGAGATTGGGTACCGATACTGGGAAGCATATATGCTCTGATAAACATCGGCGTGCACCAGGATTGGAGCATACTGCCGCAGTACATAATCTGTGAATTCAACAGCTCCCGGTCTGAAGGCGTGGGCATCAGTGGCTTTAAGCTCTCCAAACCACCCCACTGAAATTTGATGCTTGAAGCGGACTGCCAAGCAGTCCAAAAGAAAAGGCTCATCTTGATACCCCCATTTCAGCGGGGCGAGGAATAATCCATATATGGGCTTCTCTCTGTCAACACGCTCGGCAGTCTCGTTCCATCGGGCTGGCGTAAACTGCGGTGCTCTTGTCAATAGCCCGATCTCCGGAGTCAGCTCCTGCACGCCGAGAACGGCACCCCATTTTCTGAGTTCTCCGGGAAGATATATCGGCATGCCTGGCATGACTAACTCGTTCAGACTATCTCTGTCCGCTAGTAGAGCTCCCTCAGCTCGACGGACAAGAATTATATCACGCTTCCCATGAAGGTTGAAGCGTCCAAGGAAGGACATCAGATGCTTGTCCTTGGGGTGGTCTAGTCTGACGCCATCCCCTCGCTCATACTTAAAATGATGACCGTCAAGAATCATCAGGCGGCGGGTGTCAACGGTATCAGTCTCCAAATCTGAAGACTCTTTCACCACAGCTACCCGCCTGGACCCTTGGTCCAGGGAATGAACAGTCTCCCATGTCACAGCGACGCGGGACGTAGAGGAAGAAGAACTGGATGCCATGTTATCTATAAGATAGCATCTAGAAGAGAACAAGCAAATTCAGAAGTCGGTTAATTGAGGCAAGATTTTTGACAAAATTTCGTCAGAGTCTCCCCAGCCCTGGAGTTTGCCAAAAGTGAAGCGGAAGCCGTCCACCAAGGGAGCGGCCCCTAAAAGCAGACATAGGCATTAAGCTGAGGCCAAATGGGACACCCGAGGGATTTAGCTCCGAGGAAAAGTCCTACGAGGAGCCTCCCGGGGCCCGAAGATTGGGTTTAAAAACCCGAATGAAACAACTCACCCTCTGAAACTCTAACTCGCTCGCTCGCCGCGGTGGAGGAGAGAATGAAGAGAGAGAAAACATCTTGCCAAATGAATAGTGGTGAAGAAGTTTACAAAGGATGAAGCCCTTTTATATGGGGGGCTCCACTTCTGTTAAAACGGCGCGCTCCAGAGCGCGCCGTTTTAACCCATTTGCGCGCCGGTCAAACTGGCGCCGTTTTAACCTTCAATCAAAAGGGCGCGCCGCTTTAAGCAGTGCCGTTTTAACAAGCAAAGGCAAACGGTGCACCGTTTTAAATGTCGTCGTTCAAGCCTCTTATCGCGCCAGATTAGCGTCCAACGCCGGAATTAAGGGTCGTTCCGAGCTTCCATCATCAAAGCAGATCAATCCAGATGAAGCTCATCCCCGGTCCTGCTGCACTCGTGCCTCGCCCGCAACACCCACGTCTGGGGGGCATTTGTTGGCACTCAAAATATCATCATGGCGATCGAGTTGCGGAGATGAATGATACGGCCAATTGAAGCACAGAAGCAGATAAAGAACAACCTGTTGAAGACTTCTTAGGCTGTCAGGGCCTTGAGTCACCTGGGATGAGCACCGGGGGACTTCACCTCGGGAGAGTCGAGATGGATCCACAACCAACAGGCAGTGCGACCAAGCCTGCCTAATGATCCGGCACCGACTCCATCGTGTCGCTTCCCTACACCGGTCGCCCGACCAAGGACGATGGTCTATCCGGTGGCTCACCACCTAAATGAAGACTCTCCTGAGGAGGAAGAACACCGTCGGCCCTTCGAAACAATGGATCGAGGGCTCCAATAGCAGAAGGTCCCGATCACCCGACACGGGTTCGGCTTCTCGCTATATTGGGTCCGTTAATGGCCGAATGATCGCCAATCAAGGTGAAATTGTTCCGGATGTCATACCATCCCGCAAGGAAGCTCCAAGCATGAGTCAAACCAAGCCGGAAGTACAAATCACAATGCCAAAGGCCGTATCAATGGAAA
Organism: Amorphophallus konjac; assembly: GCA_022559845.1. Classification (NCBI taxonomy): domain Eukaryota; kingdom Viridiplantae; phylum Streptophyta; class Magnoliopsida; order Alismatales; family Araceae; genus Amorphophallus; species Amorphophallus konjac. The sequence goes on along the minus strand of CM040118.1, from coordinate 181,254,043 downwards.
ACCCGCGTGCTCGAGCTGAACACATACGAAGTTCCGATTAAGGCCATTCATCATGCCGAGAGCTTCGTCAACGCCCGCCATGGTTTTCCAAGGACTGTGGCGAGAGGAAGAGTCGACGGGAGCTTCCGGAATCATCCCCGGACCCTTCGGCTAGCCCGCGTCGAGCGAACAAGCTAAACCGGCGCACAAAGGGTCACCGGCGCACCGTAACCCGGCACCACTGAACCCGGCACGCCAAAATGCTTTGGGGATACTTGTCCCCGGCGCCACTGAACTCGGCGCGCCCTCCATGGCGCCGGATCAACTTGGTGTTATAAAAACACTGCTTGTTCGATAAAAAAAAGAGGCAACAGAGGAGAGAAGAAGTTTTGAGACCGCCAATCAGAGCTTCGGAGGGGAGGGTTTCTTGAGGGAAAAGCTTTCTCCGAGGGTTCTCTGGCCGCCACCGCCGTCCTCTGTTCCGCTCGATCCTCCGGCGCCGGAGAAGAAGAAGAGTCTATGCTCCCTCTGTCTGCTTAGGTGGGTCGACGTGGTGTTACTCGTCGATCCCTCTTCATCTGTTTTCTTTTTCTCTCATTGTAATGTAAGTGAGAAGGGGGGAGGGGCGATGATATGCACCTGACCTCCCCCCTCTCACCATCTCTGTGTTTCTTCCATGCTTGCTTCTCTCGTTTGTTGTTGACGGTGACCGTGCGACAACGCCGGTGCCGATGTATGTAATCTGTGCGTCTTTCCTTATTGATGTAATGAATGGTGTGTACAAGTGCACTAATGAGTCGAGGGATCTGTTGCATCTCTGTAGTTTTGATGATGACTAACACTATGAATCAAATTATTTTTATGATAATCATCTTGATGCTCCTAAATGAATGATAAAGATCCTGAATGGTCTAAATATTCTCAGGATCTAATGTTGTTGTCTTGCATGCACATCTATGGATCAATTGCTTCTTCATCATGCTTTTCTGTTTTGATGCTCCTCTATCATGTACACCCATGAGCTCATACTTGTCTTGATTATATGGGTTCTGTACGTTTAGTGCGTTGACGCACTTGGCTGGGTGCGTAGACGCATTAGTGCATCTTTCACTTGCTATTTTGTCCACTGCGTCGACGCTGCACGATGAAAGCGTTGACGCATTGGCTTAGGACCAAGGGCTTGAGCGTCTCGCCTATCGAGCTGAGTTGACGCTGTCACCTGAAGCGTTGACGCATTGGCTTGGTGCCAAGGGCTTGAGCGTCTCGCCTATGAAGCTGAGTCGACGCTGTCACCTGAAGCGTTGACGCATTGGGTTGTTACCAAGATTTTGTGCGTCTCGTCCAGGGAGCTGAGGCGACACTACACAATGGAAACATCGATGCCTCGAGTTTTTTGACCACAGGTTCTTTTGATCAACCCCCCAGCAGAAGCGTCAATGCTGTCAACTAATGCGTTGACGCATTAGTGTGTTTTGTCAAGGCACCTGTTCTTCTTATATCCATTGCGTTAACGCCTTGGCTTTAGTGCGTTGACGCGCTCTTCTGTCCTTTCATAAGTCCCGTGCAAACTGTGTGAACAATTTATGACTTGAATATTTATGAGATTGACTGAATGTTCTCTGAAACCTTACAGGGACTTAAAGACAAATTGGAACGTTACTCCAATCATGTGAGCACGTGATCCGAGGGAACAATCGTCTAACACGTGGCTCGGTTCATCAGGAAGCATGTCTTCGCCCGTGTCTTCCAAACCCTCACTCTCTCATGAGGTTGGATATATATATGAAGGGTTCTGCTCCAGAAAAGCTGCCGAAACCACAAGGAAGAAGGTGAGGCCAGAGCAAGAGGAAGGAGAGGAGAAGCCAGCCTGATCCACTCATTGAGCGTACCTGGAAGAGAGAGAGAGTGGTGAAGGAGAGGATGGTTTTCTGCTATGTTTTGTCTATACTTCTTTAAGAAGCTACATTGTTTCTTCGTTCGATTGTCTTCGATATCTCTTTATGTTTTCAGTTGTTTGTTCTTAAATTCCGATACTCTGCTTTATCATTCCCTCTAGGTGTAGAGGAAGAGAGGTGGATCCTCTGGGTTGCATTGTGATTCCCTCTGAATCAGATCAGAGGAAGGGAGGTGGTCTCCAGGGGTTGCTGTGTTCAGATAGTGAGGAGGCTATCTGGGTTGTTCCCTCTGGCTGTGGAGGAAGAGAGACAGTGTCTCTGAATTGCAGTGAGGGTGAGTCACTGCTGGGTTCCCTCTTGTCTAAGAGGAAGGGAGAGTTATCTCCGGGTCAGGTCTTGGGGTGTGAGACCTGGGTTCAAGCTGTGTGATCAGCGTCTGTAGGGATTTCGATTCCCAAGCTGTGGATCAGCGTGTTGTAGGCAGACTGAGTCTGCGGCTCTTTCTTGTGAAAGGAAGCCTCACTCGGCCTTGAGTGAGGGATGGACGTAAGTCTGCAGGTTGCAGACTGAACCATCTAAATCTCCTGTTCTCCGTGGTATGATTTTGCGCATCTCTATTCCTTATGATTTTGTCTGGGTTCATTAAGTAAATGTGAATGTTGATGATTGAAATCTTGGTCTGACTGCTCGCTAGGTGGTTGTGCATATGTGCTGATGACATTTTGAGTCATTTATGTTCTGCGCTCGTGAATTACGTTATATTGGTTAAGGGTCCTACCTCGACTCAGTCAAATAATTTTTTAAAAACGGTGATCTATTCTTCCCCTCCCCTTCTAGCTCATCGTCCTCCTGTCTAACAGTTGGTATCAGAGCAGGTTTACCCAAGATGTGGTCCAACGACCAGGGTAATCTTGGAACCAATGGTCCTCGCAGCTACATAGCTGAAGGACAGTCAATCTCCCGTCCCCCATATTTTGATGGCTCTAATTATTTCTTTTGGAAAAACAGGATGGAAGTTTTCATCTGATCTCAGAGCCACAAGCTGTGGAGAGTCATTACAACTGGACCTTATGATTTACCTCCGAATGAGGAGATGTGGTCTGAAGAACAAGTCAAATTATCCGGACTGAACTGGTCTGCGCTCAACATCATCCAGTGCGCAGTTCATCCTGAAGAATATGCCCGAATTTCGGCGTGCAAGACAGCCAAGAAGATGTGTGATGAACTAGCACTGATTTACGAGGGTACCTCTCAGGTCAGAGCTACCAAGGTAAACTACCTAACATCTGAGTATGAATTATTTAAGATGAAGTCAGAGGAGAGCGCGACTGATATGTACGCTAGGCTGTCACTGATCACAAATAGCCTCAAGGGGTTTGGAAAGGAAATATCTGAAGGGGATATAGTCAGGAAGATCTTGAGATCTTTGACTCCAGCTTGGCACACAAAGGCCACTGTGATAGAGGAATCGAAGGATTTAACAACCATGACTGTCACTGAACTCATAGGGTCTCTAATGACCTATGAGATGAATCTCAAGAAAACAGGAGAAGGAAGTGACAGAAAGGGCAAGAATGTTGCTCTTAAAGTTGAACGACATAGTAGTTGTAGCAGCAGCAGCAGCAGTGGAGACTCTGATGAAACTCCAGACCTTGACAAGAGTGAAAAAGCTCTGCTCACACGTCAGTTCAAGAAATTTCTGAAACTGAAGGGAAAATCATATGGGAGAAGAAGAAATTACTCATCAGGTAAATATCCAAACAATGCCAATGACAATGATAGGAATGCTAAAAGTGTGATGTGTTATCATTGCAGGAACCTTGGGCACATAAAGCAAGATTGCCCTGAGCTTCAGAAGAAGACACTGGATTACCATAAGAAAGGTTCCAAAGTGTACAAGAAAAAGCCAAAAGCTATGGTATGCACTTGGAGCGATGAAGAAGAAGACTCAGAGACTAACTCGTCAGGAAAGGAGACTGAAGGAGTATTTCTGAGGGCCGACGAGGAAAATGAGGTAATCAATCCCTTTGTGACTTACTCTATTGATGACTGGGAAGATAAGTATGGTGAACTGCTAGATATGTACAATGCCTTACCTAAAGAACATAGAGTCACCAAATGCAAACTCAATGTGGTTAATGAAGAACAAGAACTCATCAAGACAGAAAATTCCAAACTGATAGCTGAATTAGATCAAATGGAAAACGTAAGAAATGAGAACAATCTTGTTAAAAAGGACCTTGAAAAACTAAGAAAACAGCTTGATGAAACCAATCAACATATTGAAGAAAACCTGAGACAAAATGACTTACTCAGGGAAGGGTATGAAGCTGTTAAAAGGGTCAATGATGAATTGCTGGAAAACAATATATGTCTGCGGAAGGAGCTGGAAGATAAGAAGAAAACCCTTGAGAGGTTTGTTTTGGGAGAGAGAAATTTGAATGCCTTGTTAGGCACCAAAGTAAACTTTAACAGAGAGGGGTTAGGTTTCAACCCAAGTAAGAAGGAAGCATTTGGGGTAAAAACCACTACCTTCTGCACTGAGAAAGGAAAAGAGAAACTGGACATTCCATCCAGTTCCAAAACCACTGAACAATAAAAGAACATCCATAGACAACAGGCTGATTTTGGAAAAAATATGTTCAAGAAATTCAACAAGTCCACGCACCAGAAGCAAGGTGTCTGTCAATTCAACAACTATGACTCTAATAAAAGTATGGGCTATTTTAAAAGCAACATGGGAACGACTAATTACACACAGAATACTGTCAATAAAATGGCTTCATCTAGACAGGTTAAAAATTATGGTCTGGCTGGGACCCAAACTTTCATCAACAGAAACTGGACACAACTTGAAAAACAAAAAGAAACAAATGAAATGCACATCAATAACAAACCTGTCAACCCTCAGCACAAAAAGAAAAAGGGGTTAAAACAGATCTGGATTCCCAAGACTGTGCTTAATGAATTGAACGGTATTTTTGGACCCAACTTACCTTGGGTTCCAAAGCACACAACTTAAATTGTTATTGTGCAGGTGGGCCTAGCAGCTGAGAACAACAAGTGGTATTTCGACAGTGGCTGCTCGAGGCACATGACAGGGGATCAAAGAAAGTTCAACAAGCTTGAATTGAAAGCAGGAGGGTCAGTTAAGTTTGGAGGTAAAAACAAAGGCCAAATCATTGGGACCGGAACCATTGGTAAGAAAACCTCCAACTCTGTTGAGAAAGTCTTGTTGGTTGAAGGTATGCAACACAATTTATTGAGTATTAGTCAATTGTGTGACAAGGGTCACAAGGTTCTTTTTGATGAGCATGTATGCAAAATTTTAGAACCAAACTCCGATAAAATAAAGTTCATTGCAAATAGAGTCAATAATGTCTATATTGTGGATCTTGATGTTGAGTCTGAGTCTAATCTGTGTCTCACTGCTGATTCAGAGAATAACATGTTTGACTGGCATAGGCGACTAGGCCATGCTAGCTTTAACACCTTACATAAATTAGCTAAATTTGATTTAGTTAGAGGCATGCCTAGCTTGAAGTTCAATTCATTGTCTAAGCCTTGCGAGGCCTGTGCTCTAGGCAAGCAAACTCGAGCTTCCTTTAAAATTAGGTCTGAGAGCTTGTCAACAAGGATCATGGAACACTTGCACATGGATCTCTTTGGTCCTACCAGAACCCAGAGTCTAAATGGTAAGAGATTTGGGTTTGTCATTGTCGATGACTACTCTAGATTTGCATGGCTGTTTTTCTTGGCAAATAAGAGTGATGCTTTTCAAAAATTTGAACATTTTTTCAATAAGAAAAAATATATAGGGCACAAGATCACTGTTATTCAATCAGATCATGGAGGAGAGTTTGAGAACTCCTCATTTTCTAGCTTCTGTGACAAGGAGGGACTGACTCACAAATTCTCTTCTCCCAGGACCCCAGAGCAAAATGGAATTGTGGAGAGAAGGAATCGAACAATAGTGGAAATGGCAAGAACACTACTAATGGAGAGTCAGCTACCTAAGAGCTTTTGGGTAGAAGTAGCAAACACAGCCTGCTACATACTTAATAGAGCTTTGGTAAGACCCACACATAAGAAAACACCATATGAACTCCTGAAAGGTAAGAGGCCTAATGTCTCATACTTCAAAATTTTTGGTTCAAAATGCTTCATTCATAATAACAACAAGAGAGACTTAGATAAATTCGATGCTAGAAGTATTCCAGGAATATTCCTAGGATACTTTGAAACATCTAGAGCCTTCAGGGTCTTTAATAAAACTGATAGAACTGTAGAGGAAACCCCTCATGTTATTTTTGATGAAACAAAAATCTCTAACAGTCCAAATGATGATAACAGGTCTACGAGTCATGATGGAGAGTTCCTGGAACAAATGCAAGAGGAGGAAGTACAACCGGCAGAAGAACCCACTGATCTGAACCCAGTAAGTACAGCTGAACAAGGTGAGTCATCAACAAATGTCAGAGTTTTAAAAGACCACCCTGTAACCAATATTATTGGTAGTCTTAATGATCCCCCTAGGACAAGATCTCATTTTAGAAATGTTCAGAATCAGGACTTAATCGCTTTAGTTTCTCAAATTGAGCCTAAAACCATTGAAGAAGCCTTAAGTGATGAGAATTGGGTAACTGCTATGTGTGAAGAACTAGGGCAATTTGATAGAAACAATGTCTGGGAGCTTGTACCTAGACCTGAAAATTTCAATGTAATAGGAACAAAATGGGTTTTTAAGAACAAACTGAATGAAGAAGTGTCATCTCTAGGAATAAAGCTAGACTAGTAGCTAAAGGCTACAGTCAGGAGTATGGAGTGGACTTTGATGAATCCTTTGCTCCAGTAGCTAGATTGGAGGCTATCAGAATTCTATTAGCATTTGCTTGTTCAAACAACATAAAACATCAACAAATGGATGTTAAGAGTGCTTTCTTGAATGGAATTCTAAAAGAAGATGTTTATGTTGAACAACCTCCTGGTTTTCAGTTTTCGACTAAACCTGATCAAGTTTTCAGGTTAAAGAAAGCTCTTTATGGATTAAAGCAAGCTCCTCGGGCCTGGTATGAAAGGCTGACCAGTTTCTTACTAAATAAAGGATATAACAGAGGTAAAGTTGACCAAACCTTATTCACTAAGAATTCACGACAAGATCTCATCATAGTTCAGGTATATGTAGACGACATCTTCTTTGGATCAACAAATCCTGAACTGTGTAAAGAATTTTCACAGCTTATGTCAGCTGAATTTGAGATGAGCTTAGTTGGGGAACTGACTTATTTCCTTGGCTTGCAGATAAATCAGATGACAGATGGCTGTTTCTTCCACCAAACCAAGTACACGCTGGATATCCTAAAAAGGTTTGGGATGACCAACCTGAAGCAAATTTCCACCCCAATGAGCACAAGCATGACCCTTAATGCAGATGAGTCAGGTAAACAAGTGGATGAAAAACTCTACAAGGGTATGATCGGATCCCTCTTGTACCTAACTGCCTCTAGGCCAGACATACAATTCAGTGTTGGTTTATGTGCAAGATATCAGTCTAGGCCTACTGAATTACATGTGTCTGCTGTAAAAAGAATCTTTAGATATCTGTCTACCACACATACACTAGGCTTATGGTATCCTGCTTCACGCACATTAGATTTAGTTGCATACACTGATGTAGACTTTGCTGGATGCAAACTAGATTGGAAGAGCACCAGTGGCCACTGCCAATTCTTAGGAGGATGCCTAGTTTCTTGGAGTTCAAAGAAACAACATTCAGTGACTCTTTCCACTGCTGAGGCTGAATACGTGGCTGCAAGCAGCTGTGGCACTCAGGATATCTGGATCAAGCATCAACTTCAGGATTACCAAGTAGAGACAGGTTGCACTCCCATCTTTTGTGATAACACTAGTGCCATAAACATTACAAAGAATCCTGTTTTACACTCACGAACAAAACACATTGAAATCAGGCACCATTTTATCAGAAATGAAATTGCAAATAAAACATTTGAATTAATTCATGTTGGGACTGCAGATCAAATTACTGATATTTTTACAAAACCTCTAGACACTGAAAAATTCACTTCTTTGAGAAGAGAACTTGGTATTTACAAACTCTGACTGATTTGAGGCAATGGATTCTGGTTCATGTATCTCCATAAAGTTAGTCGTAGTTTTGTCTTACTTTCTCTGGTGGGGGTCCCTATGTGAGGGGGAGCGGGTGTGTGCATTGGGTAAAGTCAATGCTGCTTCTCTGTTGTTTTCTGGGTAAAATGGGAGATAGAGCTACTAGAGAGGGGGAGCTTGACTAATTTGAAACGCTTGAAAGATGGGTGTTATTGCTGGATTAAATGTTCGAATTGATCTTGAATATTCCTCTTAATAGAACCTCATTCACTTCCTACATTCTTAAGTTTATGCAATTAAAGTCCAGCTAGAATCCTCTTCTAGTAAGTCTTAAGAGGCTAAGATTAACCTTCACAAGTATATCCTCTTACCTTGTTGCCTGACTCATGAACAAGCTAGACTTGTAAGAAATGGTTTCTGTTTTTGAGCTTCTCTTTGGACATCTTGATAAGACCTCTAATATTTGCCCTGGGCTGTCTTCAAACAACCCCTTGTTGAGCTAGTTGAACTTATCTATGCTTAAAACTGCATACTGAGAAACTAGGAATCCCATCAATGAAATGAGAATTTCCTATGTCATGAGGTATCAGTTCTCATAAACAAAATCAAAAGAAAGAAATACTATTCAAAATTATGCTTGGCAGAGCAATGATGACAAAATGGTGAGTAACTGAGGATTCTGGCCTCTGATCAAGGTGTCTCCTCATGAAACAACCAATGGTCACTATCTCTGTTCTCTAATTGAGAAGTGATAAGGCTCTTACACTGAGTAACTGAGGATGCTGGCCTCTGACCAAGGTGCATACTTAATGTCAAAAGTGTAACTGGCCAAATACACTCTATAACTGTACTTTCTCTGCCTGGACTGTTTGTCCTCAATGCCTACAGGCTGTCTTAGTGGTTCAAACTCTTGTTGTCTCTTTGACAAGCCATAACAGCTACCTCAGTCATACTTGTTGCCACTTGCTCTTCTCTTATAATCATAGTAAGTTGATAAACTTCAAGTTTATTCTGAACCTCCTTCTCTTACCAGAACTCCAAGATTCTTCACTAGACCTTACAGCCCCACTTAAGCATCTAAGATTTGACAATGAGTGTCTTCTGTTGGAATCATCTCCATCTTTTCTCATCAGTCCAGCGTCAACATCTCTCTTTCTCCTTGTTTTGATGATGTCAAAGGGTGAGAAGGTTGAAAGGGGGAGTAAAAGTTGAAAAGTTGGTCAAAGGGGGAGAGTAAAAGTTGAAAAGTCTGTCAAAGGGAGAAGGTTGAAAGGGGTTGCTGCCCTAATTGAGATTGTTTTAAGTTGGTATTTCTCCCTTCACTAAATTTGACTCATGGTGTTGCCATCATCAAAAAGGGGGAGATTGTTGCATCTCTGTAGTTTTGATGATGACTAACACTATGAATCAAATTATTTTTATGATAATCATCTTGATGCTCCTAAATGAATGATAAAGATCCTGAATGGTCAAAATATTCTCAGAATCTAATGTTGTTATCTTGCATGCACATCTATGGATCAATTGCTTCTTCATCATGCTTTTCTGTTTTGATGCTCCTCTATCATGTACACCCATGAGCTCATACTTGTCTTGATTATATGGGTTCTATACGTTTAGTGCGTTGACGCACTTGGCTGGGTGCGTAGACGCATTAGTGCATCTTTCGCTTGCTGTTTGTCCACTGCGTCGACGCTGCATGATGAAAGCGTTGACGCATTGGCTTAGTACCAAGGGCTTGAGCGTCTCGCCTATCGAGCTTAGTCGACGCTGTCACCTAAAGCGTTGACGCATTGGCTTGGTGCCAAGGGCTTGAGCGTCTCACCTATGAAGCTGAGTCGACACTGTCACCTAAAGCATTGACGCATTGGATTGTTACCAAGATTTTGTGCGTCTCGTCCAAGGAGCTGAGGCGACGCTACACAATGGAAACGTCGACGCCTCGAGTTTTTTGACCACAGGTTCTTTTGATCAACCCCCCAGCAGAAGCATCAACGCTGTCAACTAATGCTTTGACACATTAGTGTGTTTTGTCAAGGCACCTGTTCTTCTTATATCCATTGCGTTAACGCCTTGGCTTTAGTGCGTTGACGTGCTCTTCTGTCCTTTCATAAGTCCCGTGCAATCTGTGTGAACAATTTATGACTTGAATATTTATGAGATTGACTGAATGTTCTCTGAAACCTTACAGGGACTTAAAGACAAATTGGAACGTTACTCCAATCATGTGAGCACGTGATCCGAGGGAATAATCGTCTAACACGTGGCTCGGTTCATCAGGAAGCATGTCTTCGCGCGTGTCTTCCAAACCCTCACTCTCTCGTGAGGTTGGATATATATATGAAGGGTTCTGCTCCAGAAAAGCTGCCGAAACCACAAGGAAGAAGGTGAGGCCATAGCGAGAGGAAGGAGAGGAGAAGCCAGCCTGATCCACTCATTGAGCGTACCTGGAAGAGAGAGAGAGTGGTGAAGGAGAGGATGGTTTTCTGCTATGTTTTGTCTATGCTTCTTTAAGAAGCTACATTGTTTCTCTGTTCGATTGTCTTCGATATCTCGTTATGTTTTCAGTTGTTTGTTCTTAAATTTCGATACTCTGCTTTATCGTTCCCTCTAGGTGTAGAGGAAGAGAGGTGGATCCTCTGGGTTGCATTGTGATTCCCTCTGAATCAGATCAGAGGAAGGGAGGTGGTCTCCAGGGGTTGCTGTGTTCAGATAGTGAGGAGGCTATCTGGGTTGTTCCCTCTGGCTGTGGAGGAAGAGAGACAGTGTGTCACGCCCCGATGCGGAATCTCGGGACGTACGGTTAGAGGCAAGCGAGCAATATATAATTCCGAACCATTGCAATCCATTGCACTAAAGGTTGGAAAAGTAATAATCAGAGTTTTATTGAAATAAGGTTGAGTACACTGGGTAGAACGACTACAACCAAATAATAAGTAAAATGCTAGAACAATCTCTCACTAATGCTAAGGGTACAAACTGACTCAATAAACTAAAACTATCTCTCGATTTCACTCCAGTCCATCCCCGACAAGTTCGTCACCTGGAAAGAGGGGAAACAGTAGGAGTGAGCTAAACAAGCTCAGTAGATAACCACAAACAGGTTTAAGTAATTAACTATTGATTTCCAATTTATATGAAATGCAGTAAATAAAGAATGACGATAGAATATCTTGCAAGGTCAAGAAATATAGCAATTTATCAAGTAGTGAACAAGTAAAGTACAATAGAGAATTTGACCAGCAATATGTTACACATGTAACCAAGTAAATACACACGAGTCGAGTATCAAGAGTTTGTCATAGACGTAACAAGTCAAGTCAAGTATTCGGGTGCAATGCCTCACCCTTGTCATAAACATCCCAATGGGCTCAATATCTTTTCGGGTGCTCTCCCCAGGACCAGACTGGGCCCTTATGATGCGTCGGCATTTCATTTCAATTGGATCACCGATCCCACGTCTAGACATAGTCAATTATGGCCAATATAATCAGCTGAATTTCTGTCGGGTATAAGATGTAAAGGACGACACTTGTCTCCTCTGATTCAAGAGTATAAACACGACGAAAACCCAAAACAAGGTAGTCGTACGGCGAACACCGGGCCGTACTCTCATGAGTAACGAGTCACGGGGTCAAGAATGAACGGTTGACAGTAAGCCGTTCGAGAGAGAGAAGTAAGTTCTGAAGAACGAATATACGAACCACTCGGGTCGTATTTTTAAGAAATACGGTTCAAGAGAATCCGTATTAAGTATAACGATAATATCTAATTATAAGATAATTTATGCAAAGTAGTTACCGGGTTGCCAATAACAATTAAACCAACTAATTTCAGTTTAATGTCCATTGGTCAATTCCGGGCTCAAATATGACCGAAGGTTATCCAAGGGTAATCGGTCAATTTATCAAGTTAAAACGATAGTTATGATGTAACCGTAATTTACCACGGTAAAAATGTCTCACGGTAAAAAAATGTGAAGTTTACCGGATAGAGTGTCCGGTTAATTGGCCAAAGACTTGCCATAAGTTGGCCAGTAATATTTTGATTTACAGTAATTTACAGAAATTACCTATGGTAATTAACCAATTTATCCAAAGTTACAAGTGAATTACAATAGTTTCCACTTTAAACAATTTATCAAAATAGATATTGCAAATAACAGAAATTTACTCATGTCATTATCTGTTATTTATATGGATTGTCAAATTTTACTAATTAACATTTTTAATAGGTCAAAATAGTATAAATCGGGTTTTCTGGAAGTTAAACGGATGACAGTGGGCCGTTAAACCTACTGGCTGTAAAACGGTTATCTATGGGCCGTTTTAAGGGTAAAAGGATACTACGGTTATAGTGGGGCCGTGTATCATGTAAAGCGGTCGTTTTCTAACCGTGTATATAAAATACGATAAAATGATAATACTACTAATTTCATTCTAAAGCGGTCTCTGGTTGACCGTTATTCATGTGAAATGGTTAAAATTAGGCCGCTTAAAGCAATTAAGGCGGTTAGTTCTAAGCCGTCTAAGAGATAAGCGGTCCGGTTGGAACCGTCTTTCTTTGTAACACGGGAACAGCGAAAACAGAAGTATAATCCGGCAATGAGGGCTTCAATTCATGGGTTTAAGCATGGAAAATCATGAAATATGCAAGCTAACATGATGCCCTATCATTCCTTTTATTGAATTCAAGTTTGTGCCATGGTTACCTACCTTAACCGATGAAAATAAGAGAAAGCTTGGGGAAGAAGATGAATAGTGGTCTTGCAAAGCTTCACAGCAGCAAGACAGCAGCAAGAAATCCTTAAGTTGCTTAAGAGGAATGCTTAGGAATGCTTCCTCTATTTATAGGTTTGTAGAGAAGTGTTTAAACTTCTCACGCGGGCTGGTCAGAGCCGCAATTCCCTTGGCAGTGTTGAAGACGTGTTTATGCCAACCCAAACACGGTTTCACGTGTTCCACAAGGTAAGGTTACCCTTAATCTAAGCCTAATCCCATAGATTAAGCCATTGTTAACTAAAACCTTCATTTAATGTCACTAAACGATTTTTAATGAAATTGACCCAGAAGACAAAATTGCTAATCAAGACGTGATCTTTCAGATTATGATTTTTATGGAATTTTATCACGAGGTTTAATGTTAATCTCCCAATCTTAAGATTAAAATAATAATTTAACCCAATGTTCAACGGTTTAGTCGATAGAGAGAGTTTTTGATTTTTACCGATGAAACTCTAGAAGACAAAGTTGCTAAGAAAAATACTCTCTATCAGATGTGATTTTTGCAGATTTTTCCAAGGTAGTTATATTTTCGGGTGAATAGTGTTTTCTGCGTTTTTAAGTCAGGCTTAAATCACTGATTAAGCCATGTAAATGATTTTATTAGGGTCAGGTACAGGAGACCAAATTGTTTATCATGGTGTTTACTAATTAACTATCATTTTTCAGAATATTTACACGATAGTCAAAAACATTTACTATTTACTATTTACCTCAGTCACTATTCAACATTTACTATTTACGAAATTTAATATTTGTACAGAAACTCGGGGTCTTACACCCTCCCCCACTTAAAAAATTTGGTCCTCCAAATTCACTGGACCAAAATACAGTAAAGGAAAGATAGCTCACCTAGAATAGGTCGGGATAACGCTTCCGTATAGCGTCCTCGGATTCCCATGTAGCTTCTTCTATTCCACGCCGACTCCATTGGATTTTGACCATCGGTATGGAACGATTTCGAAGTTGTTGCTCCTTTCGATCCAGAATTTTCACTGGTCTTTCTTCATAGGATAGATCCTTTTTAAATTCAAAGTCCACATGTTGAATGATGTGACTAGGGTCATACACGTATTTCCGAAGCATAGATACATGGAATACGTTATGTACACCAGATAATTGAGGAGGTAAGGCCAATCTATAAGCGACTTCACCCACTCGATCAAGGATCTCAAATGGACCAATATACCTTGGGCTTAACTTGCCATAAATACCAAATCGACGAATACCTCTTGAAGGAGATACTTTTAAGAACACATGCTCGCCAATTTGAAATTCCAAATCTCTTCTCCTATTATCAGCATAACTCTTTTGCCTTGATTGAGCCACAAGTAACCGGTCTCGGATAATACGAATATTTTGTGATGACTCCGAGATAAGATCCGGTCCAAGCCATTGCTTCTCGCCAACCTCATCCCAACATAATGGAGAACGACAGCTCCTTCCATACAAAGCCTCGAAAGGTGTCATCTGTATGCTGGCTTGATAACTATTGTTGTAGGCGAATTCTATTAATGCTAAATGATCGCTCCAACTTCCACCGAAGTCGATCATACAAGCTCTCAACATATCTTCCACTATTTGATTAGTTCTCTCGGTCTGTCCATCTGTTTGCGGATGAAATACAGTGCTAAAATTCAGACGGGTACCAAGAGATTCTTGCAATCCCTTCCAGAAATGAGATGTAAATCTCGGGTCTCGGTCAGACACAATGCTGACTGGAATACCATGAAGTCTAACCACTTCCTTCAGATAAAATGCTGCTAGCACATCAACTGTCCACTTGGACTTAATGGATAGGAAATGGGCTGACTTAGTCAGTCGATCCACGATTACCCATATTGCATCATGACCACTTCGAGTCTTAGGAAGACTCATAATAAAATCCATGCCAATACTCTCCCACTTCCATTGGGGAATGTCAAGTGGTTTCAATTTACCTGCCGGTCTGAAATGATCGGCCTTTACTTGTTGACAAACCAGACATCTACTCACAAAATCTGTAATTTCCCTTTTCATGTTCGGCCACCAAAATGTCCTTTTCAAATCTTTGAACATCTTAGTGCCTCCCGGATGGATAGTATATCGAGATCTATGTGCTTCTTCAAGAATCCGATTCTTTATATTACCCTCATCCGGTACACAAGTTCGACCTTGAAATACTAATCTTCCATCATCGGCTATCGAGACTTCAGGTTTGCTACTCAGGCTTTCCTTAATCTCGACTAGCTCGGGATCAATATCTTGCAATAACTTGATTTCTACCAATAATTCGGGCTTAAGTTGCAACTGGGAAATCAATATCCGATCATTATCAATATTGATATCCAGACTAGCCATTTGCTCCAGTAATTTCCATTCTTGTAACATAAGACTAGATATCTTAGCCACAGGTTTCCGACTTAAAGCGTCAGCAACCACATTGCCTTTGCCCGGGTGATACTTAATAGAAAAGTCGAAATCCTTTATATACTCCAACCATCTCCTTTGTCTCATGTTCAATTCCTTTTGAGAAAATAAGTATTTCAGACTTTTGTGATCCAAAAATACAGTGAATGTTTCACCATATAAGTAGTGCCTCCAAATCTTCAAAGCAAATACCACGGCTGCCAATTCCAAATCATGAACTGGATAATTAACTTCATGCTTTCTTAGCTGCCTAGAAGAATAGGCAATCACCTTGCCGTGCTGCATAAGCACACGGCCTAAGCCAATACCAGAAGCATCAGTGTAAACCACAAAATCGCCCTCACCAGAAGGTAAGGTCAAAATAGGAGCAGTAGTCAAATAATCCTTCAGAGTTTGGAAACTCCGTTGGCATTCAGTTGACCACTCAAACTTGATCTCCTTGCGGGTTAATTTTGTCAGAGGTACCGCAATCTTAGAGAAATCTTGAATGAACCTTCGATAATAACCAGCCAGGCCAAGAAAACTCCTTACTTCAGTAACATTAGTAGGCTGTTCCCAATTCTTTACCGCTTCCACTTTAGATGGATCCACAGAAATTCCATCCTTAGTAATAATATGTCCTAGAAAGGACACCTCACTTAGCCAAAATTCACACTTGCTGAACTTGGCATATAATTGGTGATCTCTCAATAATTGCAAAGCCATCCTCAGATGCTCGGCATATTCTTTTTCACTCTTGGAATATATCAAAATATCATCTATGAATACCACAACCCATTGATCAAGGTAGGGTCGGAACACATTGTTCATTAACTGCATGAAAGCTGCCAGTGCATTCGTTAACCCAAAAGGCATAACGACAAACTCATAATGACCATACCGGCTACGGAAAGCTGATTTATAAATATCCTCTTCTTTAATCCGTAACTGGTGATATCCAGATCGAAGATCGATCTTAGAAAAATAAGAAGCTCCAGTAATCTGGTCAAATAACTCATCAATCCTTGGCAAAGGATACTTGTTCTTGACAGTCAACTGGTTGAGTTGCCGATAATCGATGCATAATCTCATCGAACCATCTTTCTTCCGAACAAACAATATAGGAGCTCCCCAAGGGGAAACACTCGGGCGAATAAAACCCTTCTCGAGTAATTCCAACAATTGCTGCTTCAATTCCCGCAATTCCGCATGAGACATTCGATAAGGGGCTCTAGAAATAGGAGACGATCCAGGAATAAGATCAATAGAAAATGTAACTTCACGCTGAGGCGGAAGTCCTGGTAACTCCTCTGGAAATACGTCCGGAAATTCTCGGACAATAGCAATATCCTTAATCTCGATCTGCTGTTCAGGGGACGCATGAACAAAAGCCAGAAAAGCTTCGCATCCACGCCTCAATAACTTATCAGCACGAAGAGTCGAGATAAGAGAGATAGAACTAGGATGTTTCACTCCCTTGAAGGATAATCCGGGGTGTCTAGAAAAAGACACGGAACAAGAACTACAATGGACATTGGCCTCATATCGAGCCAACCAATCGGCTCCTAGGATTACATCGTAATCCTTCATGTCCATACAAATCAAATTAGCTGGAAAATTCTGATCATTCACCATAACCTTACTAGAAGGATAGTAATGCTGAATTGCTGATTTAGAACCAATAGGGGTTGATATTTCTAACGGAGAACTCAATAAAACAGGTTCCATAGCTAAAGATTTAGCAAATCTCCGTGAAAGAAAAGAATGTGTTGCACCAGTATCAAATAGAACAAAAGCTGGCAAGTCGAATATAGCAAGAGTACCTTCGACGAGTCCACCATCCTCGGCGATATCTTTTTCCTTCGCATGAAGAGCCTGGAGCCTGCCTTGAGGCTTCTTGAAATTCAGGGGTTTTGCCGGGATAGCTTGTTCCGATAATAAAGGGCAGTTGGGTATACGGTGCTCTTTGCTTCCACACCGCAGACATGCACCTAGCTTGCGCCAACAATCTTCCATCTTGTGACCAGGACGATCACAATATCGGCATACGCCCTTGAATGGAATCATAGAATCAGGTTTCTTGTCTTCTTGTCGCGGCATTTTGCCTCTCCACGAACCAGAACCAGAACTTGAACCAGAACTAATAAATGGTCTTTTCTTGCTAGGGTCAGTGACAAATCCAGGTTTAACATTCTTGAGTGCCTTCGGTTGCTCTTTCTTGTTACCTTGACCACGAATCCTTTCAGTCATTTCCAAAGTATCTTCTAATATTTGTGCCTTTCTTACCATCTCAGAATATGTAGAAATTTCCAGTGGTGCAAGTTGATTGATATAATGAAGTCGAAGACCATTGAGGAAACGCTTCGCCTTCATTCTCTCAGTCGAAATAAGATGTCTTGCATAACAAGAGAGTCGTGAAAACTGAGCCTCATATTTTGATATCGATAAACTTCGCTGCTTCAAAGCTGCGAATTCTGCTCCCTTCTTTTCTTGCACGCGGTCAGAAAAATATTTATCATTGAAATATTCCTCGAATTCCTCCCACGAGACTTGTTGATCTCCGAGAGTCGGCTTAACAGACTCCCACCAAGCACGTGCATCCCGTTCCAGTTGGAAAACAGATAAAAGAACACGTTCTTGGTCAGTGCATTGCATGACCTCAAAAATTCTTGCCATCTCATCGAGCCAATTCTCGGCTTCATCGGGATCAGTTGAACCAGCGAATCTAGGCGGGTTCATTCCTCGAAAATTCTGATATAAATCACCAGTGCCATGAGCTGCGCCATGAGGTGCCGCTCCAGCTCCAGCTTGAGCCAGTGCGTTCAAGGCTTGCGTAAGTCCTTGAACTGTACGATGTAAATTCCTCATCTCAGCACGATTGGCTGCCATTTCGAGTTAAGTGCCTATATAAAATAGTTACTCGGATTATTTATGAGAGAAGAACTTCTTAGATGAGAAGAGAAGAACTAGATAAGAAGATCATGATTATGGTTAAATAACTTAACCCAAATTTCTACCCAAATTCTCACAAGGTTATTTTCTTAAGCCTATAACCAATAGACCTATAACCTTAAAGTGAAATACCTAGGACAAATTGACCTAGGCTCTGATACCAACTAAACTGTCACGCCCCGATGCGGAATCTCGGGACGTACGGTTAGAGGCAAGCGAGCAATATATAATTCCGAACCATTGCAATCCATTGCACTAAAGGTTGGAAAAGTAATAATCAGAGTTTTATTGAAATAAGGTTGAGTACACTGGGTAGAACGACTACAACCAAATAATAAGTAAAATGCTAGAACAATCTCTCACTAATGCTAAGGGTACAAACTGACTCAATAAACTAAAACTATCTCTCGATATCACTCCAGTCCATCCCCGACAAGTTCGTCACCTGGAAAGAGGGGAAACAGTAGGAGTGAGCTAAACACGCTCAGTAGATAACCACAAACAGGTTTAAGTAATTAACTATTGATTTCCAATTTATATGAAATGCAGTAAATAAAGAATGACGATAGAATATCTTGCAAGGTCAAGAAATATAGCAATTTATCAAGTAGTGAACAAGTAAAGTACAATAGAGAATTTGGCCAGCAATATGTTACACATGTAACCAAGTAAATACACACGAGTCGAGTATCAAGAGTTTGTCATAGACGTAACAAGTCAAGTCAAGTATTCGGGTGCAATGCCTCACCCTTGTCATAAACATCCCAATGGGCTCAATATCTTTTCGGGCGCTCTCCCCAGGACCAGACTGGGCCCTTATGATGCGTCGGCATTTCATTTCAATTGGATCACCGATCCCCCGTCTAGACATAGTCAATTATGGCCAATATAATCAGATGAATTTCTGTCGGGTATAAGATGTAAAGGACGACACTTGTCTCCTCTGATTCAAGAGTATAAACACGACGAAAACCCAAAACAAGGTAGTCGTACGGCGAACACCGGGCCGTACTCTCATTAGTAACGAGTCACGGGGTCAAGAATGAACGGTTGACAGTAAGCCGTTCGAGAGAGAGAAGTAAGTTCTGAAGAACGAATATACGAACCACTCGGGTCGTATTTTTAAGAAATACGGTTCAAGAGAATCCGTATTAAGTATAACGATAATATCTAATTATAAGATAATTTATGCAAAGTAGTTACCGGGTTGCCAATAACAATTAAACCAACTAATTTCAGTTTAATGTCCATTGGTCAATTCCGGGCTCAAATATGACCGAAGGTTATCCAAGGGTAATCGGTCAATTTATCAAGTTAAAACGATAGTTATGATGTAACCGTAATTTACCACGGTAAAAATGTCTCACGGTAAAAAAATGTGAAGTTTACCGGATAGAGTGTCCGGTTAATTGGCCAAAGACTTGCCATAAGTCGGCCAGTAATATTTTGATTTACAGTAATTTACAGAAATTACCTATGGTAATTAACCAATTTATCCAAAGTTATAAGTGAATTACAATAGTTTCCACTTTAAACAATTTATCAAAATAGATATTGCAAATAACAGAAATTTACTCATGTCATTATCTGTTATTCATATGGATTGTCAAATTTTACTAATTAACATTTTTAATAGGTCAAAATAGTAAAAATCAGGTTTTCTGGAAGTTAAACGGATGACAGTGGGCCGTTAAACCTACTGGCTGTAAAACGGTTATCTATGGGCCGTTTTAAGGGTAAAAGGATACTACGGTTATAGTGGGGCCGTGTATCATGTAAAGCGGTCGTTTTCTAACCGTGTATATAAAATACGATAAAATGATAATACTACTAATTTCATTCTAAAGCGGTCTCTGGTTGACCGTTATTCATGTGAAATGGTTAAAATTGGGCCGCTTAAAGCAATTAAGGCGGTTAGTTCTAAGCCGTCTAAGAGATAAGCGGTCCGGTTGGAACCGTCTTTCTTTGTAACACGGGAACAGCGAAAACAGAAGTATAATCCGGCAATGAGGGCTTCAATTCATGGGTTTAAGCATGGAAAATCATGAAATATGCAAGCTAACATGATGCCCTATCATTCCTTTTATTGAATTCAAGTTTGTGCCATGGTTACCTACCTTAACCGATGAAAATAAGAGAAAGCTTGGGGAAGAAGATGAATAGTGGTCTTGCAAAGCTTCACAGCAGCAAGACAGCAGCAAGAAATCCTTAAGTTGCTTAAGAGGAATGCTTAGGAATGCTTCCTCTATTTATAGGTTTGTAGAGAAGTGTTTAAACTTCTCACGCGGGCTGGTCAGAGCCGCAATTCACTTGGCAGTGTTGAAGACGTGTTTATGCCAACCCAAACACGGTTTCACGTGTTCCACAAGGTAAGGTTACCCTTAATCTAAGCCTAATCCCATAGATTAAGCCATTGTTAACTAAAACCTTCATTTAATGTCACTAAACGATTTTTAATGAAATTGACCCAGAAGACAAAATTGCTAATCAAGACGTGATCTTTCAGATTATGATTTTTATGGAATTTTATCACGAGGTTTAATGTTAATCTCCCAATCTTAAGATTAAAATAATAATTTAACCCAATGTTCAACGGTTTAGTCGATAGGGAGAGTTTTTGATTTTTACCGATGAAACTCCAGAAGACAAAGTTGCTAAGAAAAATACTCTCTATCAGATGTGATTTTTACAGATTTTTCCAAGGGAGTTATATTTTCGGGTGAATAGTGTTTTTCGCATTTTTAAGTCAGGCTTAAATCACTGATTAAGCCATGTAAATGATTTTATTAGGGTCAGGTACAGGAGACCAAATTGTTTATCATTGTGTTTACTAATTAACTATCATTTTTCAAAATATTTACACGATAGTCAAAAACATTTACTATTTACTATTTACCTCAGTCACTATTCAACATTTACTATTTACGAAATTTAATATTTGTACAGAAACTCGGGGTCTTACACAGTGTCTCTGAATTGCAGTGAGGGTGTGATGGGGGCATCTCTCGCCCCATATATTTTCAAAGCCCCGGTTGCCCGTCAGCATGGTTCCATTACATCCGTCACATTTTTCTAAGTCAATTCATGTAACTTTCATATTTTCTTTGAGTCATCATTATGTAATTTTCCTTTTATTTGAGTCTTGTACCTAGGTTAATGAGTCATTTACCTAGGTTAAGTGTCATTATGTTGATAGATTAGTTTATGGGCCCAATTCATTGGGCTTGGCCCAAGGGCACCCCCCCTTCCCTTGGTTATTTGTCATTGTGTTAAGAGTCAAGGTCTTTTGTAGAAATGTGGGTTGCCTATATATAGGACCCCATTTCCTCCATTTGAACTAATGAATCAATGAATGAAAAACTTGCCATTTTGAGAGTTTACACTTCTTATCTAGTGGAGAGATTCCATTTTTTGGGTGAGAAACCCTAGGGGAGAGATTCCCCACCCTTCCCTCTCTTAATCTCTCTTTTCACTCCACTTTCTCTCTCCTCAACACCCAAATTCAAATTTTCTTCTCTCTCCTCCCTTCCCAACCACCTCCACTCCCCACCTACCCCATTTAAGCCTCTTCCCATTCCCCACAACCCTCATCAATACTCCATCCCTTCCCAAGACCCCCTCCACCAATCCTCTCCTCACCATCCAACCCCCAACTACCCTTCCCACTTTCCCAAGCACCCTTCCCACTTTCCCAAGCACCCATTCCCTTCCCCAACACAACCCCCCCCATTCCCAAGACAAACAAATTAACCCCACCCTTAAACCCATTTTAAAATACCCTTTCCCTCTCACCCACCTTCCCAAATTCGCAGCCCCCACTACCACCATCTGTTGGACCCTCTTCCAGACCTTATTCTCCACCTCCCACACCTTAGAACACCCCCTCCAAGACCCCCTTACAACCAGGGGTCACTCCCACACTCATCTACCTCCTTCCCCTTCTTCTTTCTTGGTCATTGGAAGCTACTTCGAAGTTGCAGTTTACTGTCCAGAGTTTGCAGATGAACCAGCAACTTGCAGCGGCCACCACTACTTCCTCCAGACGAGTTTGAAGACCCAAGAGCCATCGTCGGAAGCGTCTACCAGTCTCCTTCGTAACAGAAGTAGTTTCATCTTCTTCCGATCTCCGAGCCGTCCAGGAGGTCCATTCTCCCACAACTACACAGTTTTGCCTCGGCTGAGAACCTGAGCCAGATGAGAAGCTCTGCCACGACGAACCCAGAAGGAATCAGCCCATGAGTTCTTCTACAAAATTCTTCATCGCCCAGTCTACTTCCAGAATCAAGAAACAGAACTTCATTTGGCATTTGTGATCCAGAGTTCTCATTTTTCTCCCTCAGCTACGTAGATCTGCTACCCACAGTCTACACCGAACAGTTGTCATTGTTCTGCATCCCCTAGTCTTCTCCGACATCGGTTGGCTTCCCCGTCAGTTTTTCTGGAAGAGAACTCGTCCACGATTCCAACGACTCTAACGTCGCTTGATTCCGAGGTCAGGAGCTGTCGGGGCATTCTCTGCAATCTGCTGTTAGAAGTCTACAGCTGCCGGTCCGAGAATCTGAGGCTCTGTTCAAACCTCCATCCCGGCCAGCAGCAACTTCATAAGAAATTAAAGAAATTCTGAGGCATTCCCTTATCAGCTACGAAGACTTTCCCATTGGTCTCGGCACCAGAAAAATTCTTGAGCTGGTTCTACAGCAGCAACACCGACTATCTGTCCCTGTTCGCAGATAGCAAGCAGATTCGGTGCCGTTACTTAGTCAACCCTCTTTAGTCTAATTTCCCCGCCCCGCTTGGTCGGCTGAAGGCCCCTCTCTGCGTGGAGGTAGTATTGCTTGTAATCTCATTAACCCCCACCCCAAGATCCCCCTCCTGCGAGAGGTGTAGTGGTGTAACTTGTTTGGGCAGGTCAAGCTACCCCGACGCGGCGTGTGGGAACCCACACTTCCCCGCTCGCCCTCGTCTCCGAGCGGGACCGGTTTCTTCAAACCGGTCGAGTGAGTGCTCCAAAACTTTGCTCTAATTCATGCTTGTTCTTTCAATATTAGTTCATAAACTCTGCTGGCCATGACGAGAGCCCGATCCTTAAGCTCATTTGCTATAAGTGATCATCGTGGGAAGAGAGTGGAACCCGTGCCCTTTGACACTTCGTCGGACCCTTGATTTGGGCAGCCGTACCCTTGGGGAATCAAACCGTGGCCTTGCTGGCCCTCTACCAGCAAGGGCCTAGCCCACACAACCTCCCCTTGGCATTGCCAAGTTACCCCGGGTCTTAGTGAGCATCGGGTGAGCGGTTGCTATTATCGGTCCATTTTTGAATGCTTAATTGTGCTTGCTTGTTGAGTCCTAGGTTGTGTCACATCAAATTGGTGTCAGAGCAAGTTCTAGACTTATCTCTACTAAGTCTTGTCCTAGGGCCATTGCATGCATCACCCTTGTCCACTATCATGACTACCTCATACATGGCATATTCGCCACTCTTAGGCCCATTAGAAGCCTTTGTGTTTGATGGATCCCGCCCTAGCATATATATAGAATGGGAGAAGTCCATAGACCAACACTTTGGGAGGTTTACCCTGTCAGGGCTTGTCCAAGTCAACTATGCCAAGAGTTTGCTTTGGCGCCAAGCTAGGAAAGAATGGGAGAACATTGTAAGTTTGAGAGAAGCCAAAGGGGAAGCACCCATTGAATCTTGGGATGAAATGAGGGCTGATCTTAGAAAGATCTACGCACCCCAACCCAAACCTCTTCAACCAACCGATCTTTCACCCCCGAACCCAACTCCCACCCATGAACTTCCCCGACCAAGCCCAACCCAAGTCCACCCATGTTCACCACCCCAAGAGTACCATGCACTGACCATTATCACTCCACCCACCATAGACTATCCTACCCCATTATCATTGGATGTTGTAGCCCACACTCCTACCCAAGTGGAGATGGATGCCAATCCGGATTCACCTCGCACCATAGACAACATCCTAGACCCCCCACTTCCACCCACCTCTCCTAGTTCGGGTCATCATGAGCCGCACACCCTAACCATGAATGAGTCCATACTCCAATGGCTTAAGCAAGGCCCCACCATTCCTAGCTCACCACCTTACCTCTCACCCTTGGCATATCAAGTCCAAATTATGCCCACCCGGTCTTCCCATGTCACACTTCAAACCTCCTACTTTGTGGAAGGCTTAGGGGACCTAGTGGACTGTTTACAATGGCAAGTCTACCTGACCAATATGCTAGCCATAGGACCATTGGAGTCTAGCCCCATCTACTCTAGTGGACCCTTCCTAGCTTACCCCGCCACCGGTTCCATCAGCTCCATCTACACTAGTGGCCATTATACGAGTGAAATCCTCCTCTTTCTCCCCAAGGATGAGAAACCAATCTTGGCCCACTTCCCACCCATCAAGATTCCAATTGCTTTAATTGGCCAACCCACTAGAGACCTTGGCCCAATTATCTTGGAGGAGGATGACTCACCGTTTGGGTACCTTGAAGACATAGAGTGCCACCCTCTAGGAAGACTTTTCCACTACCCCTTTGATCCCTTCCTATGGGAGCCTAGACCCCTATGTGACCCAACCACCTTATCCACCACCCACCTTTCCCTAACCCAACCCACCATGTTTGACCCAATCCACCCCATCCTAGACCCGGGTTACACCTTGGGAGCCATGACCTTGGGCCACATATCCCTAGGTAATAAGGTTGTGCTCCACCCCATGATGACCACCTTCTTAGATCCATTCGATCCTTTCCAATGGGAGTTCAAAGGTTGTCCCACACCTAAACACATGGAAGTCACCCTTGGGAAAAACATGCATGTGTCTAGGCTTACCACACCACTTGGCATGAACACTATGTTGGGTCCATTCATTCATATCACCCACATGTCAAGTAAAAAGTATGAGTGGTCCATGTTCGGATGTAATGGTCCACCTTCATTCATCATGGGTCTTAAGCATGTGAAAGGCATCTACGGATGTCCGGATCCCCCGATATTTATCACCACTTTGCATGATAGGGCCACCTACGGGTGCCCCGGCCCACCTAGGTTGACCAAAGTCTACACTACATCATTACATGATAGGTCTACTTTTGGTTGCCCAGGTCCACCCATCACCCCTAGAATGTTTGCATTCACAACATTGCATAAAGAGATCCGCAAGCACATTAGCAAGAAGAATGTGACTTATAAAAGACGAGCCGACTCTCATCGACGTCACCAAGAATTCCATGAGGGTGACTTTGTGATGGTAAGAACGGAGAGGCTCTCCCCGGGAGCCATCTCCAAATTGAGGCCACGTGGGGCTGGTCCCTTCCAGGTCCTGAGGCGCATTGGTGCAAATGCCTATGAGTTAGATCTCCCCGAGGAATATGGGGTAAGTCCCACATTCAGTGTCGCCGACCTAGTGCCATACAAGGGACCCACGGTGGTACCTAGTGAGGATATTAAGCCTATTCCCTCCATTGAGAGAGCACCCACCTGTGAGGAGAGACCACCAGCCAAGAGAGCCCAGCGTGAGCCCATTGAACGAATATTGGATGAACAGGTCACTACCACCAGGAGCAAGGTATACGAGCGCTATCTCGGCAGGTGGATGGATAGGTCTCGTTCAGAAGACTTGTGGGCGATACCACTTCTACACCCTCCGAGGAGGGAAGGACTCTTACTCGACGGAGTCGAGTTCTCCGCACCCCGGGAGTATGATGGGGGCATCTCTCGCCCCATATATTTTCAAAGTCCCGGTTGCCCGCCAGCATGGTTCCATTACATCCGTCACATTTTTCTAAGTCAATTCATGTAACTTTCATATTTTCTTTGAGTCATCATTATGTAATTTTCCTTTTATTTGAGTCTTGTACCTAGGTTAATGAGTCATTTACCTAGGTTAAGTGTCATTATGTTGATAGATTAGTTTATGGGCCCAATTCATTGGGCTTGGCCCAAGGGCACCCCCCCTTCCCTTGGTTATTTGTCATTGTGTTAAGAGTCAAGGTCTTTTGTAGAAATGTGGGTTGCCTATATATAGGACCCCATTTCCTCCATTTGAACTAATGAATCAATGAATGAAAAACTTGCCATTTTGAGAGTTTACACTTCTTATCTAGTGGAGAGATTCCATTTTTTGGGTGAGCAACCCTAGGGGAGAGATTCCCCACCCTTCCCTCTCTTAATCTCTCTTTTCACTCCACTTTCTCTCTCCTCAACACCCAAATTTGAATTTTCTTCTCTCTCCTCCCTTCCCAACCACCTCCACTCCCCACCTACCCCATTTAAGCCTCTTCCCATTCCCCACAACCCTCATCAATACTCCATCCCTTCCCAAGACCCCCTCCACCAATCCTCTCCTCACCATCCAACCCCCAACTACCCCTCCCACTTTCCCAAGCACCCTTCCCACTTTCCCAAGCACCCATTCCCTTCCCCAACACAACCCCCCCCCCCATTCCCAAGACAAACAAATTAACCCCACCCTTAAACCCATTTTCAAATACCCTTTCCCTCTCACCCACCTTCCCAAATTCGCAGCCCCCACTACCACCATCTGTTGGACCCTCTTCCAGACCTTATTCTCCACCTCCCACACCTTAGAACACCCCCTCCAAGACCCCCTTACAACCAGGGGTCACTCCCACACTCATCTACCTCCTTCCCCTTCTTCTTTCTTGGTCATTGGAAGCTACTTCGAAGTTGCAGTTTGCTGTCCAGAGTTTATAGATGAACCAAAAACTTGCAGCGGCCACCACGACTTCCTCCGGATGAGTTTGAAGACCCAAGAGCCATCGTCGGAAGCGCCTACCAGTCTCCTTCACAACAGAAGTAGTTTCATCTTCTTCCGATCTCCGAGCCGTCCAGGAGGTCCATTCTCCACAACTGCGTAGTTCTGCCTCGGCTGAGAACCTGAGCCAGATGAGAAGCTCTGCCACGACGAACCCCAGAGGAATCAGCCCACGAGTTCTTCTTCAAAATTCTTCATCGCCCAGTCTACTTCCAGAATCAAGAAACAGAACTTCATTCGGCGTTCGTGATCCGGAGTTCTCATTTTTCTCCCTCAGCTACGCAAATCTACTACCCACAGTCTACACCGATCAGTCGCCATTGTTCTACATCCCCTAGTCTTCTCTGACATCGGTTGGCTTCCCCGTCAGTTTTTCTACGAAGAGGACTTGTCCACGATTCCAACGACTTTGACGGCGCTTGATTCTGAGGTCAGGAGCTGCCGGGGCATTCTCTGCAATCTGCTGTTAGAAGTCTGCAGCTTCCGGTCCGAGAATCTGAGGCTCTGTTCAAACCTCCATCCCGGCCAGCAGCAACTTCAGAAGAAATTAAAGAAATTCTGAGGCATTCCCTTCTCAGCTACGAAGATTTTCCCACCGGTCTCGCCACCAGAAAAATTCCTGACCGGGTTCTACAGCAGCAACACCGACTATCTGTCCCTGTTCGCAGACAGCAAGCAGATTCGGTGCCGTTACTTAGTCATCCCTCTTTAGTCTAATTTCCCCACCCCGCTTGGCCGGCTGAAGGCCCCTCTCTGCGTGGAGGTAGTATTGTTTGTAATCTCATTAACCCCCACCCCAAGATCCCCCTCTTGCGAGAGGTGTAGTGGTGTAACTTATTTGGGCAGGTCAAGCTACCCCGACGCGGCGTGTGGGAACCCACGCTTCCCCGCTCGCCCTCGTCTCCGAGCGGGACCGGTTTCTTCAAACCGGTCGAGTGAGTGCTCCAAAACTTTGCTCTAATTCATGCTTGTTCTTTCAATATTAGTTCATAAACTCCGCTGGCCGTGACGAGAGCCCGATCCTTAAGCTCATTTGCTATAAGTGATCATCGTGGGAAGAGAGTGGAACCCGTGCCCTTTGGCACTTCGTCGGACCCTTGATTTGGGCAGCCGTACCCTTGGGGAATCAAACCTTGGCCTTGCTGGCCCTCTACCAGCAAGGGCCTAGCCCACACAACCTCCCCTTGGCATTGCCAAGTTACTCCGGGTCTTAGTGAGCATCGGGTGAGCTGTTGCTATTATCGGTCCGTTTTTGAATGCTTAATTGTGCTTGCTTGGTGAGTACTAGGTTGTGTCACATCAGGGTGAGTCACTGCTGGGTTCCCTCTTGTCTAAGAGGACGGGAGAGTTATCTCCGGGTCAGGTCTTGGGGTGTGAGACCTGGGTTCAAGCTGTGTGATCAGCGTCTGTAGGGATTTCGATTCCCAAGCTGTGGATCAGCGTGTTGTAGGCAGACTGAGTCTGCGGCTCTTTCTTGTGAAAGGAAGCCTCACTCGGCCTTGAGTGAGGGATGGACGTAAGTCTGCAGGTTGCAGACTGAACCATCTAAATCTCCTGTTCTCCGTGGTATGGTTGTGCGCATCTCTATTCCTTATGATTTTGTCTGGGTTCATTAAGTAAATGTGAATGTTGATGATTGAAATCTTGGTCTGACTGCTCGCTAGGTGGTTGTGCATATGTGCTGATGACATTTTGAGTCATTTATGTTCTGCGCTCGTGAATTACGTTATATTGGTTAAGGGTCCTGCCTCGACTCAGTCAAATATTTTTTTAAAAACGGTGATCTATTCATCCCCTCCCCTTCTAGCTCACCGTCCTCCTGTCTAACAGGATCAATGTTGTTTGCTTTCCCCTGCATCATCTCTTCATACCCCCCCTGCGTTTTCTTTCTGTGGCTAGTGAGACGGCACCGTGCAACAGTGCCGGCGCCAGAATGGAAGTATATATATATATCCCCACTCACTGTGCATCGAATGGATGGACTGTGGTTGTACTCGGCGCCATTTCCATCTTCCCCAGTTACTCATCTTTCCACTGTCCGTGTATTTAATCGTTTCCTTGCGCATATTTTTTCCGTATCTGTTTTCTCCGACGCCGGATACGCCCTGGTACACCATGGGCTACAGGAATCTCCCCTCTCCCCGGGGTTCTTTTCCGTTAGAATGTCGAGGGTTTCATCGCCAGTGACGTATGCATGTGTGTCCCCCTGGTTATTCCTGGGGTCGTCCTCTTGTCCCCCTTCCGTTCTTGATCATGAACATAAGAAAATGAGGCCGCCCCTATAAGCTTAATGCTTGGCTTCCCTGCATCATGGTCTTCCCAATGTTAGCTTGATAATCACTCTGTTAACATGCTAATCCCTATATATATATATCTATAGATATCATAATTAGTTTGCTAATTGAGTACGATCTAGATCCGCGCCATGTTACCATTCTTTCAAGGAGATTTGGTGACCGGGGAGAGGGGAACATCCCCCAATGTTTCACTATGATATCACTCTGTCTACAGGGATCCGTCTGTTAGTGACAAGTCTCCTACGGGCTAATGAGTGGATATTAATATGGGTCGACCCCAACAGATCTAAATCCACAGTCCTTAATGGACCTTGTGGTGGCCGTGAGATGTGTGCCCCTTGTAGGCTGGCCCTCGGGGTTTCCTTCTCTACCAGTCGTCCCGATTCGGATGTGGTATCGACTACGGGTCACGTGCTCCTCGTAGGCTAGCCCTCGAGGTTTTCGCCCCCTCCATTAGTCGCCCCATCTTCGTGTTCTCACCCACGGACTTGGTGCCCCTAGTAGGCTAGCCCTCGGGGTTTTTCTATCCGTTCGGGTTCGCCGGCCGCCGTTGTGCCACCCGGCTCTTAGGGGTTTGCCCCGCTACATAAGTACTCCCCGATTCTCCCCGACAATCCCCCGGGATGGGGAGATGCTGCCGAAATTTCAGCTCGAACGAGTTGACTCGGAACGATCACCGTGCTCGAGCATGAACCTCGCGCGAGCCTATGACTTGACTTCTGGACGGCCCAGGACCGATCCGATGAATGACTGGTTCAATAAACTCTCGAAATCTTCCAAAAATGTTTTAATATAAATCAATAAAATGTCAGTTTCCGTGAAACAGGGCTAAATCGGCGCCGTCGACACTCGGTGCGCCTTAATACAGTGCGCCCTAAAACGGCGCGCCCTATTCCGACGCGCCAGGAAGGGGGGGGCACCGTTTTCAGGCCAGCCCTTATACCAACGGCTGGTGGCGCCGTTTTAAACCTTTACTCACGCTTCTCGTGCCGTTTTAAGCTCTATGCCTATGCGTACCGCACCGGTTTCATTCTGAATCGCGTCGTCGTGTCGTTTCAATCCTCCCCTCGCCTCCGGGGTGATTTCCAATGCTAATGATAGAATCAAATATATCCTATAATCAATAAATCGAATAAGTTGGTTTGTCTAAACCTGAATTAGCTAGTTTCATAGTTTCATCATCATGTTTTAGTCTAAGCATTCATGCCGCATCAATGCATGCTTGAGTGCACGGGCCCTCGGTATATCAAATGACATTAGTAGAAAGCCGGGCAACTCCCGACGAGAAGCTCTTACCATGCGTGATGGCGGTCTTCGGATCTATGTCCTCCGCCACATATTGAGGGTTCCGCCCTAATAAACCGTGCATGGTAGACTAGAATATCCTGCATGATCATCTGCGTCATTCGCATTTGTTACTCTGGCCTCGACAGCCCATTATCTCGGCAATTAATCAATGGTTTTCCCTCCTCGCGGGGGATGTAATTAACACCATAGCCTTTATGGTATGGCGGACTGCTGGTCCCGACCGAACCTCACTCTCGCCCGACACGGGTCAGAATGAGTGCACAATAAACTCATCAGTTATGTGACTGGCACGCCCGCGCAGTCAATCAGTCAGTTAATTACCAGTTAATTAATTGGTTGATCGACGTGTGAATAAACCAAATAAACCCAATAAAAAATAAAATAATTTTTAATAAAAAGAAAATAAGATCAACAACATCCCATCGAAACAACCACCACCTGGCATAGTGGACGTTGAACCGTCCCCTGCGCCCTGGCACAGGCATCGGTAGTCGCTCCGGCTCTCGATGACAAAAGAAGTCCCACCACGCCGCAGCTAGCAAATGTGTGTCCCGGCCTGATGTGACACGCCCTTGGACTTTAACAAGCAAGCACAATTCACAATAGTAATGGACCGAAATCGGCGGCCGCTCACCCAACACTCACCCAAACCCGGGGTAACTTGGCGATGCCAAGTGAAGGATGTGAGGGCTGGGCCCTTGCTGGTAGAGGGCCAGCAAGGCCAAGGTTTGTTACCAAGGGTATGAAGGCCCAATTCAATGGAGCCGACGTTGTGCCGAGGGCACCGATTACACTCTTCCCCACGGTGGTCACTCGAAGCAACGGAGCTTGAGGGACCGAGCACTCACTCTCACGGCCAGCGGAGCTATGAGCTAATATTGAAAGGACAAGCACCAAGGGAAGCAAGGTTAGAACACTTACTCGACCGGCTTGAAGAAATCGGTCCCGCTCGGAGACGTGGGCGAGCGGGGAGGCGTGGTTCCCCACACGCTGCGTCGGAGTAGCTTGACCGTCTTTTAAAGATTTACAACACTACTACCCATGCAAGGGGGTGGAACAAGGGGATGGGGAGTCACTCATACATTCAAACACTACCTCCCGCAGGGAGGGGCTTTAAGCCTACCGGGCGGGAAGGGGAAAACTAAAATAGAAGCCAAACGGATGGACGACACCGGTTCTGCCCGCTCTCTGGAACAGGGGACAGAAAGTTGAAGCTGACACTGCTGCATCCACTCCCGAATTTTGTTATCGATGAGACCAGTGGGAAAATCTTCGGGGTTGGATCAGATTAACGTCCATTTTTTATGGAATTTCCTGGTTGACGGTGCTGGTCGGGGAAGGGCTGCGAACAGGGACCCTGAGTTCTGGTCTGGACTGCTACGGTACCACAGCAGCTGAAAGAAGGGGCCGCCACGAGTGCTTCCAATCTCGGAATCGAGCTTGGCAGGAGTCGTTGGAATCGTTTGTCGAGTCCTCTTCGAGACAAGACCCATGGCATTTCCAGATGATGTCGGAGCAGATTGAGAGAGCCCAAACAGTGGACAGGGGTCGGTTCAGGTCCAGAGGGGACATAACTGAATACCGAAGGGAGAAAAACAAGAAATCACAGCTCCGGATGCCGAACGGGGTTCTGCTTCTTGATACTAGAAGTAGACTCGTTGTAAATGATCTCAGCCTAGCGCCGCCTCCAGATATTCAAGGTGATGGCTGTCAGAGCCTCTGCAAACCGCCTCAGGTTGACTATCTGGTAGTAGATGCACAGTCCTGCGGTGAAGACTCCTTCGGGCAGCCACAAACTCAAAACGGGACGAGACCACCACCGTCGCGAAGAAGACAGAGAGACGCTTCCGACGGTACAACTTGGGCCTCTAGGGACACCAGGATGAAGCCGGGGTCACCGCTGCAAGCTACTGGATCTCTACTGCTGGTACACTGCACTAGGTGGGGGTGGGAAGGGGAGGTGGAGGAAGAACAAAGTGGATGGAGATGGAGAGTGGGGGCGACCAGATCAAGGGGGGGCCTCCCTTGGGTCGACCTAGGGTATGGGGGATGGGAGAGGGGAGGGAAAATTCAAATTTTTGGTCTTGGGAGGGGCTCCTTTAGCCTTGGGGAGGTGGAGAGGTGCTTAGGGAAGTGGATTGGGTAGTTGGTGGTTGGGTGGTGAAGTATGGATTGGTGGAAGCTATCTTGGGGCTGGGGTGAAGTTATTGGGGTGGTGGGTAGTTGGGGAGGTCCTTGAATGAGAGAGAGGGAGAGAGAGAGGGGGGGGATAAGGGCTTCTCACCCACTCAATTGGATTCTCTCCAAAAGAAGATTTAAGTTGGACACTTGAAAATTCAAATACTCTTTCATTAACTTCAAATGGGGGGGAATGGGGTCCTATATATAGGCAACCCACATTTTACAAAAAAATCCCTGACTCTTGTTACAATGACACATAACCAAGGGGGGTAGGGGGCGCCCCTTGGCCTAGCCCAATGAATTGGGCCCATTAACTAATCTAATCAACCCTATGACACTTAACTTAGGTAGATGACTCATTAACCTAGGTACATGACTCAAATAAAAGGAAAATTACAATGGTATGACTCAAATAAAAATGAGGAAATACAACATATGACTCAAGATAAATGACTAGACCCTGTTGGACGCTTCTAGGGCAAGGAGACGAGCCGTGAGTGTTGGCACGGGAGGTGATGTCCCCATCATACTCCCGGGGTGGGGAGAACTCGACTCCATCGAGTAAGAGTCATTCCCTCCTCGGAGGGTGTAGAAGTGGTACCGCCCACAAGTCTTCTGAATGAGACCGATTGATGGGGACATCCCCAGCCACTCCATCTTTTTCGAGACTCCGGCTGCTCGCCATCGGCACATCATCATCTCCATCACTTAATTTTGAGCAGTAGCATGTAATTTTCATTTTATTTGACTCATAGATGTGTAATCTTTCATAATTTGAGTCAGTTAATAGGATAATGGGTCAGTTTGATAGTCAATTGGGCCCAACTAGTGTGCTAGGCCCAGGGGCACCCCTCCCTTGGACTTGTCTTGTCATTAGTGCATTTGGTCAAGGTTAGTTTGGTCATATGGAATTATGTAAGCCTATAAAAAGGCCCCCACTCCCCTCATATGTAACAACTTTTGATGAATCATTTGAATAGAAGAAAATCTCAAGTCTTTCTCTCCTCCACCAAAATTTCTCTTCACCCTCTCTCTCATTATCTCTCTCTCTCTAAGGGGTTCGCCCCATTCTCTCTCTCCTCCCCCTCCCAACCACTTTCTCTCACTTCCCCTCCCCTAATAACTCTCTCCCAAGTCCCCACACCCCTCCATTACTCTACCCCAACCCCAAGAGATTCTCCACCAATCCTCACCCTACCTCCCAACCACCAACCACCCATTCCCCTTCCCCAAGCACCCCTCTCATCCCCCAAGGGAGAATTCCCCACTCCCCAAGCACCATTTCCTTCCCCAACACAACCCTTCCCATCCCCAAAGCCCCCATTAACACCCCATTAGTCCATTTTCAAACCTAGGAGAGAGATCTCTCCTTCCCTCTCTCCCACCCATCCCAAATTCGTAACTCCTCTCTCACCCACTGCAAACTCCATCACCCAGCCCCATTTTCCCCCTCTCCTATCCTGGATAGACCCCCATTCACCCCCCTAACAGTCAGGGGGGGCCCCCACACCCATCCTCTCCATTTCCCCCTCTCATCTACACCATTTCCACCCTATCTTCTTCAACCTGTAGTTCTCAGTCAGCAAGTAGCAGAAGAGCACCCAGTTGTAGAGCCTGCCACATCTCCATCGCGCATCTCCTAGTGGCAAGCCTTACAATTCTGGAAAGCTCTTCGAAGCGTCTTTCCAGGCGTGGTGGTCTTGCCGACATCCGACTTCGGGACTGTCCAGAGGAGCCGATCTCCCTAGACTGTTCAGTTACTCCCAGGTAGTCAGCCAGAAGCCAGTTGCACAGTCTCCCATGGCCATCCTCCTTAAGATCTGGCAGCGGGGCTTGGCTGAGAACTTCTGCAATAAGTCGCCTTCTAGATACAACAAGCGGCTCCCCGTTTGGCATCCGGAGCTGTGTTTTCTAATTTTTCTTCCCCAGGTACGCAGTTCTGTCCCCTCTTGGACTGAACCGACCCCTGTCCACTATTCGGGCTCTCCCAATCTGCTCCGACATCCTCTGGCATCTCCACGGCTCTCGTTTTGAAGATGACTTGACAACGATTCCACCGACTCCTGCCACGCTTGAATCGGAGTTCGGGAGCACCCATGGTGACCACTTATTCCTGCTGCATTGGCGCTGAGACAGTCAAAACCAGAGAACATAATCTCTGCTCACGGCCCCGCCTCGACCCACGCCGGCCATCAGAATTCCTACCAAAATTCATACATCCTCCTGGGCCAACCCAATAACTTTTGCCACTGGTCTCGTCGACAAAAGAGCTCGGGAGCGGCCGCAGTGACAGCAACATTACTTGTCTGTCCCCTGTTCCAGCGAGCGGGCAGAACCGACATCCGCCGTCCGTTTAGTTTCTAGTTCTGCTTTTCCCCTTCGTGCCTGGCCGACTGAGCACCCCTCCCTTTGTGGAGGTATATTTTGGTTGTAATCCAATTCCCCACCCCTAGTCCAACCCCCTTGCAAGGGGCATGGTGCATGTATTAGCATGTCATCATCCGAAGCTACACCGACGCGGCGTACGGGAGCATGCCCACGCCTCCCCGCTCGCCCTCGTCTTCAGCTGGGATTGGTGTTCTCACACCGATCAGGTGAGCTCCAGGACACATCCCTCACTGGTTTACTTTTGCTTAGTTAGTATTGTCTTTAGCTCCGTCGGACGGTAAGTGAGCGCCTGATCCAAATTTTCCCTCTAATTGAGTGGCCACCGTGGAGTGAGGTGAGATCGACCGTACAACCCACGCCTTTGGCGTGTTGGCCGCCCACAAAATTGGGTATCCCAGCCCCTTAGGGGCTCAGCCATAGCGAAGCCAACCCATGGAACATCAAGGTCCCACTTTGGACCCTCCCACCATCGCCAATTTGCCCACGGGCAATAGTGTCTGCTACGCGAGTGATCTCGCCCGAGTAATTTCATCGTCAAAGTTGTTTGCTTGCGAGTCATAGGTCTGTTGACAGCTAAAATATGAACAAAGATAAAGATGGGACCAGACCAGCAACGAAGACTGGAAGATGCCTGCAAAGTCAGGATTGAGGGAGGACCCTCACTACCGACTAATTGCCCGGCCAGGACCTTCTCAGGCCTGGCTGATGTCCGGTGTTATCGTCATCCAGACGACGATACTGATGAAGCGCTGAGAACCTTGGATTTGTTTCCGGGGAGATCATGTCACCATAAGAAAGGGGCCTTCATCGGTTCTGATATGTTTTAGGAAATCAATAAGGCTGAACAGAATATGGGCATTAAAAATGGGCCTGTTGAATGGGCCTGTTAACATGCTATTGAGGATGGGCCTGATACCCCTCGCGCCGAGAACCTCCCCATGGCCACAGGCGCGCCGGGAAGCCCCTCCATGGGAGCGCGCCGGGAACCCCGGCTATAGGCGCGCCGAGAATCACTTGCGATGGACAGGGTTATATAACCCCTTTTTCTCCCACGAGAAGAGAAGGAGGAGGATCGAAAAGAAAGAAAAAGAAAAGGATAGCCAGATAAAGAGACCAACAGAGAGAGAGAGCCTCCTCCGCTGAGAAAAGAGAGAAGAGATCAATCAGAAGAGAAGGAGAAGAAGAAGAAGCTCCAGGTGGGCAGGCAGCTGGGGAGGGAGAGGAGTCAATGCTCCGCCCTCCCCCATGTTTTCTTTTCTTCTTCATGTAATTATACGAGTTTTATCTCGATGCATCGGATGTAACCGGGATATCCCGGCCTCTGTTTTATCTCCTTTCCCTCACTCCCTCCTTGTAATTGGTCTGAGTCTTGGAATGATATTATGAAATGAAACGCTCCAATGGCCCGTTTGGGCGCTGGGTGATTGAAGTATCTGCCCTCTATCTTTCTATGCATATATCTTTTATTTAAATGTCCAGACGATTTGGGTTTCAGAGTCGTTTCTATGAGTCTGTTCTTCGAAGAGGAATGAAGATAGGGCCCCTACCCTCATCTAATGGGTTATTGGTTCTGTTTCCTTCTCCCCTCCTGTCTCGATGGCAGATCCGCGATATACATTCGAGTTTTCCTTCGAGGTTCCCCCCTCATGCCGTTCAGGAACCAGATACATCGATTTCTCGGTTC
This sequence comes from Amorphophallus konjac, assembly GCA_022559845.1. Lineage (NCBI taxonomy): Eukaryota > Viridiplantae > Streptophyta > Magnoliopsida > Alismatales > Araceae > Amorphophallus > Amorphophallus konjac. Next base: position 181,217,275 of record CM040118.1, on the reverse strand, counting down.
CCTGAACTGCTGGTTATGAGATATATGCTTAATCTGCAGATGAATGCAACCCCACGAGGTTATGATAAGTGATGACCTCGACCCCTGGGCCCTCCATTCTAACCCGTGAATGATTAGGTCCTAGAATTCCAGTGCCGAGGGTTGTGTCGTTCCTCCATCGCTGGTTTGTTTCCTCGATGCCATTGGGCTCGTCCAGGTGATCAGAGGCAGTCATCCCTTGATCTCCTCGGACGGTTGGCGGCAAACAGATAAAAACTTCCACAGGACGTTGTGAGAAGGTCTTATTTCATCTACTGACTTCGCCTTCCAATTCCCTTGGCATCCCTCCAGCAGAAATCTTCATGTAATGCCAGAAATCTCTAGAACAGAGTACCGTAATCAAGCCATAAACCCTTTCTGGCCTTGAGCCCTTTCACCATCTCGGCGCGGCCGTTGCGACGCCGAGAGCCATGCGGCCGAGAGGGCTTCCCCCTCTTCCCTTCAGTATGTTGACAAAACCCTCAATCCTGTTCATTTTCCAAGAAAGCCCTTTGCAATACAGCCTTCCCGGCCCGGGGGCCTCCCGGCGCCAGGTTCCCGGCGCGGTGACGAGCGCGCCGAGAACCCCTGCGTCGAGAACCCCCCTTGGCCAATAAAAGCCACGCCGAGAACCCCCCTTGGCCGATAAAAGCCACGCCGAGAGCTTCCCCCCGGCCAATAAAACCCACGCCGAGGTTCCTTCTTTGGCCAATAAAACCCAGGCCAAGATCCACCTTCACACCATCACCCCCCAATCCCTTTAATCTCTCCACACATCTGTCCAGAGGATGTTCAGAGACCATCACATACGCCCCGAGGAGATACAGTAATGGGGAGGACCTCCCCTACATTCCTATGTCCCGAATTGGATTCACAGGCAACCCCGCGGGTTCGGTGGACCTTGTCTTTACAAGGGTTTCGTCGGTCTCCGAGAAGGGGAATAGTGACCGATGCTAGAGACATGTACAGTCTCTTTGAGCCTTAGTGCTCCCTCACCTTCCGGCTTTCATCCCGGCACTCCGTGGATGTCAGCCTATATCATTCCCTGGCAAATGCTAAGTCCAGGGGAGGTGCTGCCAAAATTCTCCCGGGATGATGAAAGACAATATTGAACTATCCCTGGGACTCTGCACATCAATGGTGAAAGAGGTCCTCTATGCTGGATTGGTCTTCCTCAGTTCCTCTCAACCTCTGGCCTTCTTCTGAAGCACAAACCAAAATCAGTTGAGGCCCGATGAATAGATGCATTTTGATCACCCAGGGCCCATCTACTTTGACCTGGATCTCCAGGAAATCCTCTGACCCGCCAGCAAACCCCAGAGCAGAGTATCGTCAAACCTTGTCGGCGCCATAGCTCCCGGCGCGGCCCGCGCTGGGAACCCCACGCTGAGAGGCCCACCTCCTTGGCCTCCTACCGAGAGCCTTGCTATTAGCGCGCCGGGAACCCCCGGCCGTTTGGCCCTTGCGCCGAAAACCCCCCCTTTGGCTTCCCTATGCGCCAAGAACCATCTCTTGGGCGCGTCGAGAACCATCTCTTGGGCGCGCCGGGAACCCCATCTCCTAGGCGCGCCGGAAACCACCCTTCCTGCGCCGGGAATCTTGGCCATCTTGCCTTTGCGCTGGGAACCTATGCACGGTTGAACTGCACCGATAACCTACTCAAATTGTATTACTGAGTCTTCAATCCAAATTTTGTTCCGGGGGCTCCGCCCCCGGAAACCCCCGCAAGGGGCGCTGCCCCCTTGACCCCCGCGACCTGACCGGGCAAGTCGATCCGGGTGCGAGGGCGCAACATTGAGCATTCACTTACATTTCGTCGTCCCGCATCGGATTTATGAGTAACCCCTTTAGCTCGGGAGGGCTATGCCACTGCATGAGTTCTGCTGGCTTCCCTAAGGGAAAATCAAACACTGCCCCATGGCATATATATATAGGTAGGGAGGTTTGGTCTCTCTCTTTCTCTCGGCTTTCATCCCGGCACTCCGTGGGTGATAGCCTATTTCCCCCTGGGCATAATCCAGATTAAGGGGAAATGCTGTCGAAATACTGATAGATGCTTTAAACCTCCATCATGGCCACGGCTCAGTCTTTGAACCGCTGACTTAACGATATCGTCTCTGAGCCGCTGGCTTAACGATACCGTCCGCTTCTACAGCTGATGTTGTTATCTTGCCCGCCTTCCTGGCTCTGGTATGAAGTTTCATTTTGCGCACATGAATACATGTTTGCCTCTCGAGGCCTCCTATTTTGGCGTTTAATCAAGGGTTGTCCTTCCTTGGAAGGGCGTAATTAACGTCATAGTCTTTATGGTATGACGGACTTCTGGTCCCGACTCGGACTTCACAATTGACTGACCAAGTCAGATCGAGCGCACAATGAAATCGTCACACACGTGACTGGCACGCCTAATAAATCAAAAATCCAAATAAAAATATAAATAAATAATATAACGAAATAAGATAAAATCCGCGTCCACAAGTCTCTGAGCTGGGTGGTGAATGCAAATGCGGATTTTATCTTATTTCATTATATTATTTATTTATATTTTTATTTGGATTTTTGATTTATTAGGCGTGCCAGTCACCTGTGTGACGATTTCATTGTGCGCTCGATCTGACTTGGTCAGTTGATTGTGAAGTCCGAGTCGGGACCAGAAGTCCGTCATACCATAAAGGCTATGACGTTAATTACGCCCTTCCAAGGAAGGACAACCCTTGATTAAACGCCAAAATAGGAGGCCTCGAGAGGCAAACATGTATTCATGTGCGCAAAATGTAACTTCATACCAGAGCCAGAAAGGCGGGCAAGATAACAACATCAGCTGTAGAAGCAGACGATATCGTTAAGCCAGCGGCTCAGAGACGATATTGTTAAGTTAGCGGTTCAAAGACTGAGCCGTGGCCATGATGGAGGTTTAAAGCATCGATCAGTATATCGACAGCATTTCCCCTTAATCTGGATTATGCCCAGGGGGAAATAGGCTATCACCCACGGAGTGCCGGGATGAAAGCCGAGAGAAAGAGAGAGGCCAAACCTCCCTACCTATATTATGCCCGAGTAATTTCATCGTCAAAGTTGTTTGCTTGCGAGTCATAGGTCCAAGGTGCATTGACCTTGTGGCTACCACCCCAAGGTGGTGTCACATCAAGTGGTATCAGAGCCAGGTTCACAACTTATCTCTCCACAAGTTGGTCCTAGGGCGCATTTGCATTCATCACCCGGTGCATCAACCTTACCCACTAGCATGGCTACTTCATATTGGTGACATCTGTTCCACTCGACCCTCCACAAGGGTCCGATTGACACCTCTTTGGACATAGTCCTATTTGAGGACCTTATCTTTGACGGGTACCACCCTAGTGCATATTTAGAGTGGGAGAAAAACATAGACAAATACTTTAAGAGGAATCCAATGACTGAACCCATGAGAATCTACCTTGCCAAGAGTCGACTTGTGCGCCATGCCAAGGATAGGTGGCAGCTCATTGAACACTTAAGGAAGGTTATGAGGCAAGAGCCTATTAACACATGGGAGAACATGAAATCCGAACTTAGGAAAGTCTACACTCCCCGACCTTCTCCCATCTATTTGGATCACCAAAGTCCAAGGAGCACTTCAACTCCACCATCCCCACCCGGCCAACCCAAGACTTCAATTCCCCAATTCCCCACAAAACAACCAAAACCCAATTCAACAACCTACACTATTCAAACCCAAATGGACTTCGTATCCACTCCTCCACCGAGACCCATAACGACCACCACCCCCAAACCCAAAATCCCCCACCAAACCCGCACCCCACAAGCCGCCATGGTCCCCACTACTACCCCTCCATCGTCCCCTCAAAAGAACACACCTCCCAAAACCATTCAACATAAACCTCCTCACCCAACCCACCTCCTACTTCCAACCCCAATCCTACCCCAACATAGGCCTCCACTACTCCCAACCCCAACCCAAGTCCGACCTCGTTCACCACCCCGGATGGACCATGCGCCGATCATCATCACCCCACCTACAAAGGACCTTCTCACCTCCTTGGTAGAGGAACCCATAATCCCGACACCATACCCCATAGTTGTGAACACCCCAGGTGATGGGGACATCACCTCCCGTGCCCACATTCAACGCTCATCTCCTCGCCCAGGTTGCATCCGACATGGTCTAGTTATTTATTTTGAGTCCTATGTAATGTTTATTTGAGTCATATCATTGTATTTTCCCTTTTATTTGAGTCATGTCCCTAGGTCTTTGTTTATTTTCTTAAGTTTGAGTGTCATTAGGATTGATTAGATTGTTATTGGGCCCAATTCATTGGGCTAGGCCCAAGGGCGCCCCCTACCCCTTGGTTATTTGTCATTATTGCATGAGTCAGGGACTTTTTGTAAAATATGAGTTGCCTATATATAGGACCCCATTTCCCCCATTTCAAGTTAATGAAATTGCCATATATTGAGTTCCAAAATTCATGTTTCTTGTGGAGAGAATCCATTAGTGGGGTGTGAAGCCCTAGGGTGAGAAGCCCTTCCATTCCCTCTCTCTCTCTCTCTCTCTCTCTCTCTCTCTCTAAGGGGGCCGCCCCCCTCTCTCTTCCCCCCCTCCCCAAATTTCAAATTTCCCCTCTCTCTCCTCTCTCCTCCACCTAGGATCCACCTCATCCACACACCACTAGCCACCCCAACCACCTCATCACTTCCCTAGGTGCATTCATTACCCCTCCACCAACTCCCACCAAATCTCCTCCCTCCTTAGGAGAATCCTTGACCCTCCCAATACAATCTCCCTTCCCCCAACACAATCTCATCCCTTCCCCACACAATCTCCCCAGCTCCCAAGGGAAGATTTGAATTATTTTCCCTCCACTCCCTCATCCCCCAAACCTTGGACCACCCCCAAATAGGGAAATCACCATCCCTCTCCCTCTCCCTCGCAGTCCCAAATTCGTAGCTCACTCTCTCACCACCTGCTAGACCACCTTCCTGCTCCCATTCTCCTCCTCCTTCACCTTGGTTTGCCCCCTCCCAGACCCCCTAACAGCCAAGGGTTGCCTCCACACCCATCCACCCTCTTTCCCCTCCCATTTACCTCATCTCCCACCTCCCATCTCCAACCTGCACTTCTCAGTTCGCAGGCAACAGAGTACCAGCATCTTGTAGATTCATCCACGACATCATCCCGACGTTCCGGGAGACCGAAGTGGTACTGTCAGAAGCGTCTCTCTGTCCTCTTCGCAACGGTGGTGGTCTCGTCTCCTTCTGAGTTCATGGCTGCCCGGGGGAGGCAATCTTCCACGACTGCGCAGCTGCTTTCTAACAGTCAACATGAAGCCAGTTGCCGAGGCTCCCACGGCCAACTTCCTAAAGCTCTGAAGGTGGGCCTTGACTGAGAGTTTCTACACCGAGTCTACTTCCAGTATCAAGAAGCGGAACCCCGTTCGGCATTCGGAGCTGTGTTTTCTCATTTTCCTCCCTCGGGTGCGCAGGTCTGTCCACTCTAAGACTGAACCGACCATTGTCCACTATTAGGATTCTCCTAAGCTTCTCCGACATCATCTAGCATTCCTGTGGGTCACGTTTTGAAGAAGACTCGACAACGGTTCCAACAACTCTAGCCACACTCGATTCAGAGTTCGGGAGCGCTCGTGGCGCCCTCTTCTTACTGCTGCTGAGGTGCTTCTACCGCCAGAGTCAGAACATAGGGGCCCTGTTTGCAATGTGACCCCGACCGGCATCGGCAACCATAGAAATCAAAAAAATTCAGGCGCCATCCTGATCCAGCTGCAACAATTTTCCAACTGGCCTCATCATTGGCAAAATTCAGGAGTGGCCGCAGTAGCGTCATCTTCAACCGTTTGTTCCCTATTCCAGAGAGCAGGCAGAACCGGCGTTGTCCATCCGTTCGGCTTCCAATTCAGTTTTTCCCCTCCCCGCCTGGCCGGCGTAAAGCCCCTCCCTGTGGGAGGTAGTGTTTGATTGTAATCTTGATTTCACTACCCCAAGCTCAACCCCCTTGCATGGGGCGTAGTGATGTGAACTTTGAGTAGGTCGAAGCTACATCGACGCGGCGTGTGGGAAACCCACGCTTCCCCGCTCGCCCTCATCTTCGAACGAGACCAGTTTCTTCAAGCCGTTCAAGTAAGATCTCTACCCTTGCTCTCTTTTTTTGGCTTGCTCATTCAACATTAGTTCATAAACTCCGCTGGTCCATGATAGTGAGTGCCCGGTCCTCAAACTCTATTGCTTCGAGTGACCGCCGTGGGAGAGACTGTGACCCGAGCCCATTGGCACCTGGTCGGCCCCTTTGAGTTGGGCCTCCAACCCTTGGGAAGTCCCTTAGCTCTGCTGGCACTCTACCAGCAAGGGTTCAGCCCCACACAACCTCGATTGGGCATCACCGAGTTACCCCCGGGCTTGGGTGAATGCCGGGTGAGTAGGTCACCGATATCGGCCCGTTCGACTTGCAATTTGTGCTTGCTTGCTGGTCTAAGGGTGTGTTACATCAATTGGTATCAGATCAAGTCATTGACTTGTCTCTACAAGTCAAGTCCTAGGGCACGCTTGCATTGGAGTCATCATCAGTCCGAGCTTTGCATTGTCCACCCACCGTTGTCATCACTGAGTTTTGGGTCAAATGGCCCCTCTCCCAATCATATCCCATGCATACCTACCTAATGAAGAGCTCACGGAAATTGACTTCATTGACTTCGAGTCTGATAATTGGGTATCCCCCGATATCGTTGCCTCTCTTTCTAGGACTGGACAAATTATGCACAATGGAGACCAATTCTTTGTTGAGTTCCATAGATGGTTTGGAAAGACTAAGTATTTTGATGGGGCTTGGTGTCAAGTAGGAACATTGACGGGTCCATGCATAATCCTAGGTAAGAAATGGTTAGATGAAAGGAATGCCGACATCGACCCAACACGTCGGACTTACCTAGTGCATCCACCACACCTTCCTGGAATCTTTAAATTCAACAACCTTGTACTCTCCCATCCGTCGGAGTCCCACCCTTGTTCACCACCCCGGGTGCACCACACACCGGCTAACATCACCCCACCTTCAAAGAACCGTCCCACCCCATTAGCTTTAGAAGAAGTAGCCCACCCACTTTGCCACATGGAGACCAATGCCCCTCCAGATCCTTTCCCCTCCATGGAGGGCACCCATGTCTAAATTGAAGGGGAAGTCTTGCACAAGGATCTTCACCCTACACCACCCTCTCTAGATAAGGCCGAACTCATCTTAGAAGAACCCCTAGTTAGGTGGCTAAGGGAGAGCTCGATTAGAGATATCATGACCCATATTTATCTACCCGTGGAGCAAGACCTCCCTATAGTGCCCATCTTCTCCCATCACACCACCATCCAATCCTCTCACCAAGTAGAGAACCTAGGGGAACTTTTCAAGGGCTTAGCTTGGCAAATAGAGTTGACCGGCATGTTGACCACAATGGACAACCAACCAAGGAGCCTTGACCTTCTACACCTATGTGTCGGGTCCATCACCTCAGTATACACCATTGGTTGCTACACTAGTGACCTCCTTCTATTCCTCCCCATACCTGATGAGCCCAACCTTCTCCTCAATTTGGAGCTTCTTATATCGGGTAGAAAGCCAAACCCTCCCCTCATGGCCGACCCACCCACCAAGAACATCGGCCCAATTGTTTCATTAGAGGAGGATGACCCACCACCCTTTGAGGATCTTGAGGACATAAGGCCCCTCCCCCTTGGTAACCCTTTTCATGATCCCTTTGATCCCTTCCAATGGGAACCGTGGAACCCATGTGACCCAACCACCTTACCCACCACCCACCCTTTCCTACCCTCACCCACCATATTGGGCCAAGCCCACCTCATCCATGACCCGGGTTACACCAAAGGAGCCATGACCTTAGGCAACACCCACCTAGAGATCGAGGAAATGCCCCACCCCATGTCCACCTTCTTAGATCCCTTCGACCCTTTCACATGGAAGTTCAAAGGTCGTCCCACATCTATGCACATGGAAGTCACCTTTGGGATAAGCATGCATGTGTCTAAGCTTACAACACCACTTGGCATGAACACTATGTTGGATCCATTCATTCACATCACCCACATGTCAAGTAGGAAACAAGAGTGGTCCATATTCGGGTGTAATGGTCCTCCTTCGTTCATCATGCGTCGTAGGTATGATAGGAGTATTCATGGATGTCCGGGTCCCCCGGCATTTGTCACCTCCATGCATGATCGGATCACCTATGGATGCCCCGGTCCTCCCCATTCTATCAAAGTATTCTTGGTGTCAAAGCATGATTGGTCTACTTTTGGTTGCCCAGGTCCACCCATCACCTCTAGAATGTCAGCATTCACAAAATTGCATAAAAATCTTCGCAAGCACATCAGTAAGGAAAATGAGACTTATAAAAGGCAGGCTGACTCCCATAGGCATCACCAAGAATTCCATGTGGGTGACTTTGTGATGGTGAGGACGGAGAGGCTCTCCCCGGGAGCCATCTCCAAATTGAGGCCTTGTGGGGCTGGTCCCTTCCAGGTTCTGAGGTGCATTGGCACTAATGCCTATGAGTTAGATCTTCCCGAAGAGTATAGAGTGAGCCACACATTCAATGTGGCCGACCTAGTGCCATATAAGGGTCCCACGGTGGTACCTAGTGAGAATATTGAGCCCATTCCCCCCATTGAGAGAGCACCTACCCGTGAGAAGAGTCCACTAGCAAAGAGAGCCCAGCGTGAGCGAATTGAGCGAATATTGGATGAACATGTCACTACCACATGGAGCAAGGTATACGAACGCTATCTCGTCAGGTGGATGGATCGGTCTCCTTCAGAAGACTTGTGGGCGGTATCACTTCTACACCCTCTGAAGAGGGAAGGACTCTTACTCGACAGAGTCGAGTTCTCCGCACCCCAGGAGTATGATGCGGACATCACCTCCCGTGCCCACATTCACGGCTCGTCTCCTCGCCCCGGTTGCATCCGACATGGTCTAGTTATTTATTTTGAGTCCTATGTAATATTTATTTGAGTTATATCATTATATTTTCCCTTTTATTTGAGTCATGTCCCTAGGTCTTTGTTTATTTCCTTAAGTATGAGTGTCATTAGGATTGATTAGATTGTTATTGGGCCCAATTCATTGGGCTAGGCCCAAGGGCGCCTCCTACCCCTTGGTTATTTGTCATTATTGCATGAGTCGGGGACTTTTTGTAAAATGTGGGTTGCCTATATATAGGACCCCATTTCCCCCATTTCAAGTTAATGAAATTGTCATATATTGAGTTCGAAAATTCAAGTTTCTTGTGGAGAGAATCCATTAGTGGGGTGTGAAGCCCTAGGGTGAGAAGCCCTTTCATTCCCTCTCTCTCTCTCTCTAAGGGGGCCGCCCCCCTTCTCTCTCTTCCCCCCTCCCCAAATTTCAAATTTCCCCTGTCTCTCCTCTCTCCTCCACCTAGGCTCCACCTCATCCACACACCACTAGCCACCGTAACCACCTCATCACTTCCCAAGGTGCATTCATTACCCCTCCACCAACTCCCACCAAATCTCCTCCCTCCCTAGGAGAATCCTTGACCGTCCCAATACAATCTCCCTTCCCCCAACACAATCTCATCCCTTCCCCACACAATCTCCCCAGCTCCCAAGGGAAGATTTGAATTATTTTCCCTCTACTCCCTCATCCCCCAAACCTTGGACCACCCCCAAATAGGGAAATCACCATCCCTCTCCCTCGTAGTCCCAAATTCGTAGCTCACTCTCTCACCACCTGCTAGACCACCTTCCTGCTCCCATTCTCCTCCTCCTTCACCTTGGTTTGCCCCCTCCCAGACCCCCTAACAGCCAAGGGTTGCCTCCACACCCATCCACCCTCTTTCCCCTCCCATTTACCTCATCTCCCACCTCCCATCTTCAACCTGCACTTCTCAGTTCGCAGGCAGCAGAGTACCAGCATCTTGAAGATTCGGCCACAACATCATCCCGGCATTCCTTGAGGCCCAAGTGGTACTGTCGGAAGCGCCTCCCTGTCCTCTTCGCAACGGTGGTGGTCTCGTCCCGTTCTGAGTTCGTGGCTGCCCGGGGGAGGCGATCTTCCACGACTGCGCAGCTGCTTCCTGACAGTCAACCTGAAGCCAGTTGCCGAGGCTCCCACGGCCAACTTCTTGAAGCTATGAAGGTGGGCCTTGGCTGAGAGTTTCTACACCGAGTCTACTTCCAGTATCAAGAAGCGAAACCCCGTTCGGCATCCGGAGCTATGTTTTCTCGTTTTCCTCCCTCGGGTGCGCAGGTATGTCCCCTCTGGGACTGAACCGACCCCTGTCCACTGTTCAGATTCTCCCAAGCTGCTCCAACATCATCTGGCATTCCCATGGGTCACGTTTTGAAGAAGACTCGACAACGGTTCCAACAACTCCAGCCACACTCGATTCAGAGTTCGGGAGCGCTCGTGGTGCCCTCTTCTTCCTGCTGCTGAGGTGCTTCTGCCGCCAGAGTCAGAACTTAGGGGCCCTGTTTGCAGTCGGACCCCGACCGGCACCGACAACTAGAGAAATCAAAAAAATTCAGGCGTCATCCTGATCCAGCTACGACGATTTTCCAACTGGCCTCATCATCGGTAAAATTCAGGAGTGGCCGCAGCAGCATCATCTTCAACCATCTGTTCCCTGTTCCAGAGAGTAGGCAGAACAGGCGTTGTCCACCCGTTCGGCTTCCAATTCAGTTTTTCCCCTCCCCGCCTGGCCGGCTTAAAGCCCCTCACTGTGGGAGGTAGTGTTTGATTGTAATCTTGGTTTCCCTATCCCAAGCTCAACACCCTTGCATGGGGCGTAGTGATGTGAAACTTTGAGCAAGTCAAAGCTACACCGGCGTGGTGTGTGGGAAACCCACGCTTCCCCGCTCGCCCTCGTCTTCGAACGGGACCGGTTTCTTCAAGCCGGTTGAGTAAGTTCTCTACCCTTGCTCTCTTTTTTTGGCATGCTCATTCAATATTAGTTCATAAACTCCGCTGGTCCGTGAGAGTGAGCGCCCGGTCCTCAAACTCCATTGCTTTGAGTGACCGCCATGGGAGAGAGTGTGACCCGAGCCCATTGGCACCTGGTCGGCCCCTTTGAATTGGGCCTCCAACCCTTGGGAAGTCCCTTAGCTCTGTTGGCCCTCTACCAGCAAGGGTTCAGCCCCACACAACCTCGACTGGGCATCACCGAGTTACCCCCGGGCTTGGGTGAATGCCGGGTGAGTAGGTCGCCGATATCGGCCCGTTCGACTTGTGATTTGTGCTTGCTTGTTCGGTCTAAGGGTGTGTCACATCACCGGGTCCTGCCCCCACTTTGAAAGAAGCACATGCCCAAGATGAGAATAAAGCCTCGCATTACGATCTTCACTCTATGCCCTCTCCTCTAGTTGGGAGTGAACTCATCATAAGTGGGTCCTTGGCTAGATAGTTAAAGGAGAATCCAGCTCACCTGATCATGGCCCACCCTTCCCTAGAGCGACACCTCCCCATATTGCCCTTCATCTCCTATCGCACCACCATCCAATCATCTTCCCAAGTGGAGACACTAGGGGACCTTCTCAAGGGCTTAGCATGGCAATTAGAATTGACTGACATGTTGACCCCCATAACCAAACAACCTGGGAGCCTTGACCTCCTACACCTATGTGTTGGGTCTATCACCTCAATATGCACCATTGGTTGCTACACTAGTGACCTTCTATTATTCTTCCCCACACCCGATGAGCCTGACCTTCTCCTCAAATTAGAGCTTCTTATCTTGGGTAGAAAGCCAAGCCCTCCCCTCATGGCCGATCTACCTCCCAAGAACTTCGGCCCAATTATTTCATTAGAGGAGGATGACACACCATGTATGGACCTCGTGGACATAGAGTTCCTTCCTCTAGGAAGCCCAATCCACGACCCCTTTGATCCCTTCCAATGGGAGCCTAGTTACCCATGTGACCCACCCACCTTACCCACAACCCACCTTTCTCTACCCCAACCAACCATGTTGGACCAAGTCCACCTCTTCCAAGACTCAGGCCACACAAAGGGAACCATCGCCATAAGCAACATATGCTTAGAAAGCAAGGAAGAGCTCCTCTCCATAATGCCCACCTTCCTAGATCCCTTTGACCCTTTCACATGGAAATTCAAAGGCCGTCCCACACCTATACACATCGAAGTCATCTTTGGGATAGGAGTGCATAAACCTTGGCACAACACACCACTTGGCATGAACACTATTTTGGGTCCATTCATTCATATCACCCACATGTCAAGTAGGAAGTATGAGTGGTGCATATTCGGATGTAATGGTCCACCTTCATTCATCATGGGTCTTGAGCATGTTAGGAGCATTCACGGATGTCCGGGACCCCCGGCATTTGCTATACCCATGCACAATCGATTGCCCTACGGATACCCCGGCCCTCCAACCATTGTTATAAAGTCCATGCATGATAGGGCCACTTGTGGCTACCCCGGTCCACCTAAGTTCATCAAAGTCCACATGGCATCAATGCACGATAGGTCTATATATGGTTGTCCTGGGCCACCTTTGCATACCACACATTTCCCACTCACACTGCATCATAGTACATGGCATGTGCGTCTAAGCAAGCACCGAGCAACGGCGGTGAGATTTACACAAGGCGGACAAAAGCTCATAAGCGCCACTTAGTACCCCAAGAAGGCAAAATTGGTGATGATGATATTGGAGTGGCTCTACCTTTGGGTCACATCCAAATCGAGGGCACAAGGACTTGGACCTTCCCGAGTTCTGAGTGGCATTGGCAAACATGCTTTTGGTCTGAACTTACCAAGGATTCTGTGATACACCCGACTTTTCGTGTGGCAAATCTAGCACCCTATGAGGGCCCCGTGGTGGAACCTAGTAAGCATCTCGAGCCTACACTTACCTTTGTGAGTGACACCACCGGAGAGCCTCCACATATCAGCCCGAGAGCCCGACGTGAGCACATGAAGGTAATACTGGATAAGCAAGGTACCATCGCCAGAAAGAGGGTGTGCCCGCGCTATCCTGAGAAGTGGAAGAGCCATCCCTCAGCTACGGACGCAGGGTTGAGTTGGGAAGACGTTCTTTGCTCGGATTCGCTTTGGTGTACTGCTACCTTGGTGGACCCACACTCGATGGGGTCGAGTTCTCCCCACCCCGGGGGTATGATGGGGACATCCCTAGCCACTCCATCTTTTTCCAGACTCTGGTTGCTCGCCATCGGCGTATCATCATCTCCATCACTTAATTTTGAGCAGTAGCATGTAATTTTCATTTTATTTGAGTCATAGATGTGTAATCTTTCTTTATTTGAGTCAGTAAATAGGTTAATGGGTCAGTTTGATAGTCAATTGGGCCCAACTAGTGGGCTAGGCCCAGGGGCGCCCCTCTCTTAGACTTGTCTTGTCATTAGTGCATTTGGTCAAGGTTAGTTTGGTCATATGGAATTATGTAAGCCTATAAAAAGGCCCCTACTCCCCTCATATGTATAACTTTTGATGAATCATTTGAATAGAAGAAAATCTCAAGTCTTTCTCTCCTCCACCAAAATTTCTCTTCACCCTCTCTCTCATTATCTCTCTCTCTCTAAGGGGTTCACCCCATTATCTCTCTCCTCCCCCTCCCAACCACTTTCTCTCACTTCCCCTCCTCCAATAACTCTCTCCCAAGTCCCCACACCCCTCCATTACTCCACCCCAACCCCAAGAGATTATCCACCAATCCTCACCCCACCTCCCAACCACCAACCACCCATTCCCATTCCCCAAGCACCCCTCTCATCCCCCAAGGGAGAATTCCCCACTCCCCAAGCACCCTTTCCTTCCCCAACACAACCCTTCCCATCCTCAAAGCCCCCATTAACACCCCATTAGTCCATTTTCAAACCTAGGAGAGAGATCTCTCCTTCCCTCTCTCCCACCCATCCCAAACTCGTAACTCCTCTCTCATCCACTGCAAACTCCATCACCCAGCCCCATTTTCCCCCTCTCCTAGCCTGGATAGGCCCCCATTGACCCCCCTAATAGTCAGGGGCCGCCCCCACACCCATCCTCTCCATTTCCCCCTCTCATCTACACCATTTCCACCCTATCTTCTTCAACCTGCAGTTCTCAGTCAGCAAGTAGCATAGGAGTGCCCAGTTGTAGAGCCTGCCACATCTCCATCGCTCATCTCCTAGTGGCAAGCCTTACAATTCTGGAAAGCTCTTCGAAGCGTCTTTCCAGGCATGGTTGTCTCACCGACATTCGACTTCGGGACCGTCCAGAGGAGCCGATCTCCCCAGACTGTGCAGTTACTCCCAGGTAGTCATCCAGAAGCCAGTTGCAGAGTCTCCCACGGCCATCCTCCTAAAGATCTGGCAGCGGGGCCTGGCTGAGAACTTCTACAATGAGTCACCTTCCAGATACAACAAGCGGCTCCCCGTTCGGCATCCGGAGCTATGTTTTCTAATTTTTCTTCCCCAGGTGCGCAGTTCTGTCCCCTCTTGGACTGAACCGACCCCTGTCCACTATTCGGGCTCTCCCAGTCTGCTCCGACATCCTTTGGCATCCCCGCGGGTCTCGTTTCGAAGAGTACTAACTAATGATTCCAACAGATCCAGCCACGCTTCAATAGGAGTTCGGGAGCACCCGTGGTGACCACTTCTTCCTACTGCATTGGCGCTGAGACAGTCAGAACCGGAGAATAGAGTCTCTGCTCATGGCCCCGCCCCGACCAACGCCGCCCACCAGAATTCCTACCAAAATTCAAACATTCTCCTGGGCCAACCCAAAAACTTTTGCAACTGATCTCATCGACAACAGATGTCAGGAGTGGCCGCAACGACAGCAACACCACCTGTCTGTCCCCTGTTCCAGCGAGCGGGCAGAACCGACATCCGCCTCCGTTTAGTTTCTAGTTCGGCTTTCCCCCTCCCCGCCTGGCCGGCTGAGTGCCCCTCCCTGCGTGGAGGTATATTTTGGTTGTAATCCAATTCCCCACCCCTAGTCCAACCCCCTTGCAAGGGGCGTAGTGCATGTATTAGCAGGTCGCCATCCGAAGCTACACCGACGCGGCGTGCGGGAGCATTCCCACGCCTCCCCGCTCGCCCTCGTCTTCGGCCGGGATTGGTGTTCTTGCACCGATCAGGTGAGCTCCGGGACACATCCCTCACTAGTTTACTTTTGCTTAGTTAGTATTGTCTTTAGCTCCGTCGGACGGTAAGTGAGCGCCCGATCCAAATTTTCCCTCTAATTGAGTGGCCACCGCGGAGTGAGGTGAGATCGACCGTACAACCCACGCCTTTGGTGTGATGGCCGCCCATAAAATTGGATATCCCAGCCCCTTAGGGGGTCAGCCATAGCGAAGCCAAGCCTTGGAACGTCAAGGTCCCACTTTGGACCCTCCCACCATCGCCAATTTGCCCACGGGCAATAGTGTCCGCTACGTGAGTGAGCTCGCCCGAGTAATTTCATCGTCAAAGTTGTTTGCTTACGAGTCATAGGTCCAAGGTGCATTGACCTCGTGACTACCTCCCCAAGGTGGTTTTCCATCACCGATCCATCCACCTGACGAGATTGCGCTCAAACACCTTGCTCCTGGTGGCAGTGACCTATTCATCCAATATTCGCTCAATTCGCTCACGCTGGGCTCTCCTGGCTAGTGGACCCTTCTCACGGGTGGGTGCTCTCTCAATGAGGGGAGTGGGCTCAATATCCTCACTAGGTACCACCGTGGGACCCTTATCCACTAGGTCGGCCACGTTGAATGTGGGGCTCACTCCGTACTCTTTGGGAATATCTAACTCATAGGCATTAGTGTCAATGTGCCTCAGAGCCTGAAAGGGACCAGCCCCACGAGGCCTCAAATTGGAGATGGCTCCCGGGGAGAGCCTCTCCGTCCTCACTATCACAAAGTCACCCACATGGAATTTTTGGTTACGCCATTGTGAGTCAGCCTGCCTTTTATAAGTCTCATTTTCCTTGCTGATGTGCTTACTAAGGTTTTCATGTAATTTTGTGAATGCTGACATTCTAGGGGTGATGGGTGGACCTGGGCAACCAAAAGTAGATCAATCATGCTTTGGCACTAAGAAGACTTTGATGGAATGGGGAGGATCGGGGCATCCATAGGTGATCCGGTCATGTATGGGGGTGACAAATGCCTGGGGACTCGGACATCCATGAATACTCTTATTATGCCTACAACCCATGATGAATGAAGGAGGACCATTACACCCGAATATGGACATCCCTTGCCGCCTGGGCCCTCATGAGCTCCACGAGGACGTCAAGCTTCTTATTGAGGGCCTGGAAGACCTCGTCGCCACCGTTGGGGGGTACCCCCGTCGTTGTCGGAGGGGGCGGCGGTCCGTTGGTGGGGACGCTGGCGTTGGAGGGAGGGTTCTGTGAGGCCCTAGAGGGGCCATCTCCTGCCGCCACCACGGCCTTGCCCTTCTCGACGGCGGATCTCCTCCCTGAGCTTCTTCTCACCATCTCGGCTCTTCGTGCGTTTCCCACAGACGGCGCTAGATGAAGAGGCGAAATCTCGCGCTTGGATCCTGAGCGGCTGTGGATCACCTGAAGATGAACTGCAAGACGGGGAAACGTATCAGAGGGCCCAAGGGGCTTCCCTGGGATAAAACCCTCCGATGGCTAAGTCAGTAGAGCTATGGTGGAAGCAATAATGGGAAGGAGAAAAGCTATCGCGCGAGATTCCTCTCCACCAGAGGGTAAAGCGGATTGCTCAAGAGTTTGGGTCTATGAGTACCTGGATGGCTCTCTTCTTCCGTCGGAGGGTAGCCCTGGTTTAAATAGTGTGCCGCCTTCAGGAGTCCAGCAAGCTGGGGGTCTCCGGCGGGAGTTACGTCCTTGACGTGGGCTTTCATGGCCTTATCGTGGGGACGTTATCACCTTGAAGTCCGGCGATTTCCTGGCTCCCCTATCCGTTGGGGACTCTTGAACGGATGATGTTTGGTCTGGCCGAGCTCCTGAAACGCTCGCCCTGTCCGGGTGATGAGCATAGCTCGGTGGAAGAGGGGTCGGATAGGTCGGCTAATGCCTGTCTCTCCCAGGTGGGGAAACGGTTTGGGCCGGACCTTCCTTATGACCTGACCATCACTCGGGCCCTCCGAGCCTAGAGGCCGCCAGGGAGAGTTGATTCCTCGAGTGTTTTCTTATTGGGCTTTTCTCCCCTGAGTGGGCCCTGTGGGCTGTCACCCGGGTGGGCCTGCCACGTTGGACCCTGTTGGGTCTAGTTGGGCTGCTCTTTGGGTGGGCTACAGAAATCCCCCTCTCCAGACCCAACATAGTGTTCATGCCAAGTGGTGTGGTAAGCCTAGACACATGCATGCTTATCCCAAAGGTTACTTTCATGTGCATAGATGTGGGATGACCTTTGAACTTCCATGTGAAAGGGTCGAAGGGATCTAGGAAGGTGGATATGGGGTGGGGCACTTCCTCGATCTCTAGGTGGGTGTTGCCTAAGGTCATGGCTCCTTTGGTGTTACATGGGTTATGGATAAGGTGAGCTTGGCCCAACATGGTGGGTGAAGCTAGGAAAGGGACGGTGGGTAAGGTGGTTGGGTCACATGGGTTCCACGGTTCCCATTGGAAGGGATCAAAGGGATCATGAAAAAGGTTACCAAGGGGGAGAGGCCTTATGTCCTCAAGATCCTCAAATGGTGGTGGGTCATCCTCCTCTAATGAAACAATTGGGCCGAAGTTCTTAGTGGGTGGGTCAGCCATGAGGGGAGGGTTTGGCTTTCTACCCGATATAAGAAGCTCCAAATTGAGGAGAAGGATGGGCTCATCGGGTGTGGGGAAGAATAGAAGGAGGTCACTAGTGTAGCAACCAATGGTGTATACCGAGGTTATGGACCCGACACATAGGTGTAGGAGGTCAAGACTCCTTGGTTAGTTTTCCATTGTGGTCAACATGCCGGTCAACTCCATTTGCCAAGCTAAGCCTTTAAGAAGATCCCCTAAGGTTTCCACTTGGTAAGATGATTGGATGGTGGTGTGATAGGAGAAGAAGGGCACTATGGGAAGGTTTTACCCCATGGGAGGGAAATCGTGGGCCGTGATCTCTCTTATTGGGCTCTCCTTTAGCCAACTAATAAGTGGTTCTCCTATAATAAGCTCAGCCCCAACTAGAGAGGGTGGTGTAAGGTGAAGGTCACCATGTGAGGTTTCTTCTTCCACTTGGATATGGGTGGTCTCCGTGATGGGGATAGGGTCCGAAGTGTTCATCACTATGGGATCGGGTATGGGTTCCTCCTCCAAGGAGGTGAGAGGGTTTTTTGGGGGTGGGGTGGTGATGGTTGGTGTATAGTGCACCCGGGGTGGAGCGTAAAGGAAAACTTGGTTTGGGATAGGGAGGGGAAGTAGTGGAGGCCTTGGACATGTGAGTTTTGAGAGAGGGAGTGGGAGATGGGTTGGTTGGGGTGGCTTGGGTTGGTCGGTCTTGGGGGGAGTGTCCCTTATAGGGGAAGATGAAGGGGTAGTGGTGGGGACCAAGGGGGCTTGGATAGTGAGGGTTGTGGAAGGGGTTTTTGTTGGGGTGTGGGGACCCTCATGGGGTTAGGTGGGGAGGTGGATGCTTGGATCATTTGGGTCTTAAGGGAGAGGATTTGGTGGCGAAGTGTAGTGATGATGGTTGAGTGGGAATTTGTTTGGAGTGGTGGGGGTGGAGGCCTAAGGGTGGTCTCAAGTTGGCCTGGTGGGGATGGAGGAGTGGTAGTGCTCCTCGGGCTAGGGGTGTTTGAGTAGGAGGGGTGGGAATATTTGGGGGTGTAGATCTTCCTAAGTTCTACCTTCATCTCTTCCCATGAGTGAATAGGTTCTTTTCTTTCAACCCTCCTTAAGCCCTCTATTCTCCGCCACTTTTCCTTGGCTTGACCCCGAAGTCATCCCTTGGCCTTGAGGACTCTCGCGAGTCCATATACCCAAGTCTCTTCAAAGTACCTTTCTATGGTAGCCTCCCACCTAAGGTAATCACTATAACATGATCCGTCAAAGATAATATCCCTATCTAGAATGAAGTCCAAGGGCGGCGAGTAGGGTAAGTAGGAAATGACCATGATGAACGGGGGGATAAATGCAATGCCCTAGGACAAGACTTAGTAGAGACAAGTCTAGAACTTGCTCTGATACCAATTGATGTGACACGCCCTTGGACTTTAACAAGCAAGCACAATTCACAATAGTAACGCATCGAAATCGGCGGCCGCTCACCCGACACTCACCCAAACCCGGGGTAACTTGACGATGCCAGGTGGAGGATGTGAGGGCTGGGCCCTTTCTGGTAGAGGGCCAGCAAGGCCAAGGTTTGTTCCCAAGGGTATGGAGGCCCAATTCAATGGAGCTGACGTTGTGCCGAGGGCACCGGTTACACTCTTCCCCACGGTGGTCACTCGAAGAAACGGAGCTTGAGGGACCGAGCACTCACTCTCACGGCCAGCGGAGCTATGAGATAATATTGAAAGGACAAGCACTAAGGGAAGAAAGATTAGAACACTTACTCGACCATCTTGAAGAAACCGGTCCTGCTCGGAGACGTGGGCGAGCGGGGAGGCATGGTTCCCCACACGCTGCGCCGGTGTAGCTTGACCCTATTTTAAAGATTTACAACACTACTCCCCATGCAAAGGGGTGGAACAAGGGGAGGGGGAGTCACTCATACATTCAAACACTACCTCCCATAGGGAGGGGCTTTAAGCCGGCCGGGCGGGGAGGGGAAAACTGAAATAGATTCCAAACGGATGGACGACGCCGGTTCTGCCCGCTCTCTGGAACAGGAGATAGACAGTTGAAGTTGACGCTGCTGCGGCCACTCCCAAATTTTGTTATCGATGAGACCAATGGGAAAATCTTTGGGGTTGAATCAGATTGACGTCCAATTTTTATGGAATTTCTTGGTTGACGGTGCTAGTCGGGGAAGGGCTGTGAACAGGGACCCTGAGTTCTAGTCTGGACTACTACAGTACCACAGTAGCTGAAAGAAGAGGCCGCCACGAGTGCTTTCGATCTCTGAATCAAGCGTGGCCAGATTCGTTGAAATCGTTGTCGAGTCCGCTTCGAGACGAGACCTACGTGAACACCAAATGATGTCGGAGAAGATTGGGAGAGCCCAAACAGTGGACATGGGTCGGTTCAGGCCCGGAGGGGATAGAACTGGGCACCTGGGGGAGAAAAAATCACAGCTTCGGATGCCGAACGGGGTTCCACTTCTTGATACTGGAAGTAGACTCATTGTAGATGATCTCAGCCGAGCGCCGTCTCCAGATCTTTAAGGTGATGCCCGTGGGAGCCTCTGCAAGCCGCCTTAGGTTGACTATCTGGTAGAAGATGCGCAGTCCTGCGGTAAAGACTCCTCCGGGCAGCCACGAACTCAAAATGGGACGATACCACCACCGTCGCGAAGAAGACAGGGAGACGCTTCCGACGGTACCACTTGTGCCTCTAGGGACGCTAGGATGAAGCTGGGGTAGCCTCTGCAAGCTGCTGGATCTCTGCTACTGGTACACTGCACTAGGTGGGGGTGGGAAGGGGAGGTGGAGGAAGAACAAAGTGGATGGAGGAAGAGAGTGGGGGTGACCAGATCAAGGGGGGGGCTCCCTTGGGTCGACCTAGGGTATGGGGGATGGGAGAGAGGAGGGAAAATTCTAATTTTTAGTCTTGGGAGGGGCTCCTTCAGCCTTGGGGAGGTGAAGAGGTGCTTAGGGAAGTGGATTGGGTAGTTGGTGGTTGGGTGGTGGAGCATGGATTGGTGGAAGCTATCTTGGGGCTGGGGTGGAGTTATTGGGGTCGTGGGTAGTTGGGGAGGTCCTTGAATGAGGGAGGGGGAGAGAGAAAGAGAGGGGGGGATAAGGGCTTCTCACCCACTCAATTGGAATCTCTCCAAAAGAAGATTTAAATTGGACACTTGAGAATTCAAATACTCTTTCATTAACTTCAAATGGGGGGGAATGGGGTCCTATATATAGGCAACCCACATTTTATAAAAAGTCGTTGACTCTTGCTACAATGACAAAGAACCAACGGGGGTAGGGGGCGCCCCTGGGCCTAGCCTAATGAATTGGGCCCATTAACTAATCTAATCAACCCTATGACACTTAACATAGGTAGATGACTCATTAACCTAGGTACATGACTCAAATAAAAGGAAAATTACAATGGTATGACTCAAATAAAAATGAAGACATACAACATATGACTCAAGATAAATGACTAGACCATGTTGGACGCGTCCGGGGCAAGGAGACGAGCCGTGAGTGTGGGCATGGGAGGTGATGTCCCCATCACGGCCTCTGTACTGTCGATCCGCCAATGGGAACTCCTGGTTTGGCAGGATTCCCTGGTCGTACCAGAAGTTTCGAGCGAACCTGTGCGGGTAGTACGGCTGTAGGAAGCTCGTCACGGACCGGTGTAGAGGTAGCACCGCTGGCCGGGTGCTCATCACCCACTCTGTGTACAATGCCGCATTCGGCTCCTGCTGGTAAGGAAGCGCGCCGGCTGCCCCGCCATTCGAATGCACCAGAATCAAGTGGGAGTCCCTAGTGGCACCGTCAAAGGGAATCCCCTCCTTGCCCCTGCCGGGCAAGTAGCACAAGACTCTCCTGGCTTCCTCCAACAGTACGACTGCATCCCCATCCGGATGCCCAGTGAAGTTGAATAACAATGGTGCTGCCTGGTTCGCCACGGACCCGTGAGACACCAACCCTGGAAACAGTAGGCCAGCCCACACATTGAGGTAGTGGGTTGGCAGAAGTAGACTCCGCTCACATGGCGCCGGGTGCGCCGCCAGTACCCCCAGCCCCTGGTAAACATTGGCCAGAGTCGTCGAGGATAAGGCAAGCCTTCATCCCTCTTCCAGTTGGCACGTAGGCCACAACAGCTCCACCCTCAGCTAGCCATCCTCCCCGTGTGGGACCACGAACGTCGCCAACCAGTATGCCAAGTACGGGGCCAGGTGGGTCATGTCCGGCAGTCTATGGGGGTTCCACCCCTCCTGTGGTGCATAGATGTACCTCGTGTATGTCCGAAAGCGTAGCTCCACCTCTGTGTACTCCTCCCAAGGGGTCTGGTGTCCCGCAAACTCCTGCTAAAAGCAAAAGGGTCCGTTGTAGAAGTGGCGGACCCACGCGTTCAGCAGCACCTTGGGAGTCTGCGCTGCTCTCTCTCTCCCGGCCAAGGCTAAGTCCCTCTAGGTCTTCAGTAAATATCGGTAGCTGTAAGAAACCCGGTGTCTTCCATGCCCGTCGGTGTGGCTGCGATGGAGGTCATCCAGCACTACCTCCTCATACCCCTCACCGCTGATCAGCAACCCAGAGATCCTGTATAGAGACCACAAGTCTAACAAGGTCTCTCCCTCGGTCGTTGCCACAGTGTTCCACCTGCGGTTGAAGCGCTCTGTCAATGCCTGTTGAAGCCCCGTGTAGCAGGGGTATCCATACAGAGCCGCGGTCATAGCATATCTGATACCAGCTCGGTCTAGCAGCACCCGTTAGTGGTGTACTATGCCCATCAACCACTCGGTAGCTCCCTGGCGATATCTGTGTGATGAAATCACCGTCCAGCGGCAATACCAGCTAACAACACTCTGTCGTAGAATCCCAGATAGAAGGCTGTGGTCTTCATAGCCCTCACCGGCGTCTCTGCACGGTGGTGTCCGTGCAAATCCCAGGAAGCGGGTCCCATCACTCCAGTGCGAACTTCGAACTGGTCTGCTCTACTGAAGAAGCCCAGGCACTCAGCACTATGGAACTGACACTATCTCCAATAGTCCCTGGATAAACTTGGAAAGCCGCAGAGGACAATGCCGTGCAAACTGTCTCGCCCCGCCAAGATGGCGGCATTAGCAATCAATCGGGACCACTCCCGACCCCTAAGTTGCGGACTCTGCCCGCATTCAACACAACCACCCGAGGGAACCCGGGGGCACCCCGACTACAAGCCACGCCACGTGGCACTCAGTGAAAAGGCCATGGGCTTACCCCGGGATGCCTTCCTTCAACCCTCCAAGGTCAAAGGAAGACCTAAATAGGTCAACCATAGGCCTGGGAGGCTCGCAGCATGTGTATACGACTCATACACGTGTGTTCGGCATTTTTCCGAACACCTTGTGGGCGCGTATGTTTCAACCCTCCTACACCAACCCACGGGCCACCCCGTGGTTCCAGCACACTAATTGGGTCCTACAACGACCCCCTAGTGTTATGGTGCTAGGCCCGGATACAGAGGGGGGGTGAATGTATCCCTCTAAAAATTATAGCCCAAATTAAAACTCTAAAGCTCAGATATGCGGAATAAAGACTAATGAGCTTTCCAAGATGAAATGATAAGGCCACAAATGAACAAACAGTTGGACTGCACCAATGCAGCCACCTGAACAACCAGAAACAAAGGCAGAGCTAAACAACCCAAACACACTTAGCAGAATACAATGCTAAAAAAATAACTCTCTAGATAATGCAGCTAGCCAAGCATGCACAACCTGTGAATGGGAGGTAGAAGATATGGAACTAACGCAAGGCAAACCACTGCACAAATAATTTTAAGGTGGTTCGGTCCTCCAGACCTACATCAACCCCTCACTCCCAACCGGAGTGAGGCTTCACTAGCCAATGCTAGAACCAAGAACACTCAGTCTGCAACAGGTGCTGACACACAACTTGACCAAGAGAACAAACTCCCCTCTTCCTCCCAACCGGAGGGACACCCCAAGTGACTCCCAGTCACTTGGAAACCAGAGGTCGAAGACCTCTCTTCCTCCAGACTAGGAGGGACCCAACCAGTGACTTCCAGTCACCAGCAAACCAGAGGTCGAAGACCTCTCTTCCTCCAACCGGAGGGACCCCTGGACTTGCAAGCCACAAGCCCAGAACCGGAGACACGTCTCCCTTCTCCTGAATCCACAGGAGGAACCCGATCCCCAGCAGGGCAATCGGAAGAACAAGACTAACCAATTAAACAAAAGAAAAAATACAGAAACGTAAAAAAAAACACAGCAACAAAAGCTGGAAATAAAACACAAGAGATGTGGCTCCCAATGAGCATAGTCGTTCTGGATTTGATCCACGAATAGACTGAACTGATCTGCAATAGACTCTCTCCTTCTCTTCTTTTCTTCCTCTTCTTTCTGCTTCTCTTTCTTTTCTCTTTCTTCTCACTTCTCATGAACACTATCTCTCTTTCTTTCTCTTCTGCTCTCCTTTTCTCTCACGTTGTTCTCTCCTTCTTCTCTGCAACCCTTTTTCTTCTGCCGGCTCACTCTTCTTCTATTTCTTCTTCTTCTTCTTTTCTTTTTCTGGATCGAAGGGCTTTCTGCTCTCCAGGCTTCTTCTTCGATAAGTCTTCTACAGAGGATGAAGACTCGTATATATAGCAGCAGCAGCAGCACACTGGGCGAGTGTGGCTTCCACGTTTCTTGCCCTAGAAATTCGGACCACGTGGCAGCATCATGGTTCACGAGCCAGGCACCTCAGATCACGTGCCCTTCATTAGCACGCTCAGCAACTAGAGTCAGGTGGCGTTAATGCACTTGGTTCAAGGGGTTGACGCAGCCTTCAAAGACATTCTACCAGCAAAACTCAAGTCTGCTGCGTTGACGCTTCCAACCCATGGCGTTGACGCATTGATGCGTTCCAGTGAGCAACCAGCCTAGCCCTATTGACAGTTGCGTCGACGCTGCTCCACTGCTGCGTTGACGCATCAGTGATCCAGCATCTGATCTTAGATGGCTTCAGCGCTCTCACATTTCGTGTGGAGTGCGTT
Source organism: Amorphophallus konjac (assembly GCA_022559845.1). Taxonomy (NCBI): domain Eukaryota; kingdom Viridiplantae; phylum Streptophyta; class Magnoliopsida; order Alismatales; family Araceae; genus Amorphophallus; species Amorphophallus konjac. Next base: position 181,192,491 of record CM040118.1, on the reverse strand, counting down.
GACGCATTGTGCAACTGCGTCCACCATCTGGTTACCTGGTCGATCCATCAACCTGCTGCTTCGACGCCACTTGATGAATGCGTTGATGCACCAGAGTAATCCAGTAACCCATTGGCTCTCCCTTTGTAACTGCTGCGTCGACGCTCTCAGCATGCTGCGTTGACGCATGGAGCTGCAGCGTCGATGCTGCCAATGTACTCCAGAGGCTGCAATAAGGGATTCTTGAACCGCTGCGTCCACGCTACTTGCTCACTGCGTTGATGCACCAGAATAATCCAGGAGCTTCTTTCTTGATTGTTTGAAGTGCTGTGTCCATGTGTCAGAATTTCAGCCTCTTGGATCACGTGCCAAGTCTTGATGGCCTGAATCATCTCTAGACAGATAGAGGAAAATGAACTTAGTTCAGACGAATGTATATACTTAAGCAGAGCTGCCAGTGTGTGGACTTGAATAGTGCAGCGAGTGTGCAGACTTGGTAAAACAAGGTCCAGTGTATAGACTTGCAGATACGAAGCCAATGTACAGACTTAGAAGGATTTGAACCAGTGTCCAGACTTCAGGTTTAACTGTGGATGTATAGACTTCAGGTGTGTAGACCATTGTGCAGACTTTGGAGAGCAGTGCCCAATGTATAGGCTTTATGGAGCGAAGCCAATGTGTAGACTTCACGCTGTACAAACATGAGGCTTTGAACGTTGAAGGCACAAGACTATGTACAGACTCAGATTCTAGACCAGTGGCTGTACAGACTTTGAAAGAGGACCAATGTATGGACTTCAGGAGCATATGACACGGCTGTACAAACTTTGTTACCCAAACGAATGAATAGACTTTGCCACAGTCTAATGTATAGACTTGAAGAAACTGAACTAAAGAGTCGACGCATCAGCTCAAGGAGTTGACGCACTGGTGTGAGAACAGAGACAAGTATGACTGAAGGGTCGACGCATCAGCACACTGCGTTGACGCACTACTGTGGAGACTGTGCAGACAGAGTTTAGACAGAATTAAATAAAGCATGTTATCTGACAGCCATATGGACTCCATTCACTTACATGATAAACATGAATTAATCGAGCATATAAAAGACACAGCAAGATGACTCACAGTGATTAACTCACATCAAAAGCCAATCATCAAAACCACCATTAAAACCATCATCAAAATCACATGGGCACAACAATCTCCCCCTTTTTGATGATGGCAACACTACACAGTGAGTCAGTGTGAGTCAGTCTGATGGCTCAAACTATTCTCCCCCTTTGACTTCATCAAAAAGAAAATAGTTTGAGAAATCAAAGCATGTATAAAAATTCAGTAAATTTCTCCCCCTTGCAAGAACATGATTCTCCCCCTTTAAGAGTTTCAGCAAAAACATGAGTTAGAGATGATCAAAAGGAATCTGCATGCACTGATTGAATGATATTCTCCCTCTTTGGCAAACAATCTCCCCCTTTGGTATAATCAAAATAAACCATGGGAAGGGGTATGAATGTAGATCCAGATATCAGAGATATGAATGCAAGAGCACAATTATTCTCCTTCTATGCAGCATGATGCATATGACAAGGAGGCTCCCCCTCAATAAATGGAACCTTAGAAATGAATGAGAAGGAGACCACAGGGGCAAACAAGGAGAAGTTCAGGTCAATGAGCCAAGGACATGAGCAGGAGAATTTCAGATAAGCTTCAAACAGAAGGAATTCAATCAGATTTTCATGGAAATGTCATTCTCATACATCTAAAACATAAGTTTTTCAAAGTCTTCCATTATAAGGGCTTATGAATGAGCTTAATTGAACAGCATGGTTTAAATATGATGTATGTAGAGTTTATCAATAAAATTCTGTATTGATATCTAAAACCATGTTTTAATAAAAATGAACCAAGCCCTCATATTTATCTTGATAAATCTCCCTTTCTCTTACACAATCAAATTTATTGACTTCTTTCGGAATTACATGCATCAGTATTGAAATCAAGCAATTATGAAGTCATATGATTTTGTCTAGGGTTGTAGCAATTTGATTTTAGCATCAATATTCTGATATTTCAATTCGTTCAACAATTTTTCATGCTATAAATTTTACGAGCACTCTAGTTCAGTGCACACCTTGTAACTAGAGGATATACCTTGATCAGAGGCCAATATCCCTAAGCACTTAGTGTGACTAACTGTCATGCTGTATATGAACATAGATAGCATTTACACATCATGACACACTACAAATCATTTCTTGATGAGTGAGTTATATTTCTCAGTGTGCATGCCATTGCTCTGTCTGAATTTCAATTAATCTTAATCAGAGTTAACTATGGTACCTCATGACACAGTCCTTTGGACATGTGTTTCTCAGTGACCAAGGTCATTATTCTGACAGAAAATACCCTTTAGACATTTTCAGAAAAATTCATTTGCTTCAAATCAATAACAATTTCATGTACTTAACCAAATAAAGTCATGTATTCAATAATGTAGATTTCAGAAGATTTTACAGGACACAGCATGAAACAGATGGTTAAGGTTTATTAAACATGCTTCAGATATTTTTAAGAGATTTTAAAGCCAAACTCATTGAATACATTAAACTTAAACCACATGAGTTATTTCAGTCATTCATAAAAATGTATAATAGAAGATTTCTAGTTCAAGAATTTTCAGATTTATGATCGAGATAGTCCCATTGAAATCTTCATGAAAGACTGATGGAATTCTGAAGCCAAATGATACCAATTGATAAGAGAGATTTCGAAGCTTAGTGTTTTTCCGAATATGATCAAGGTTTGTCAACACAAATGATAAGAAGGGATATGCAATGAATTCTAACAAATATATGCATTTGACAACCTATATGCAATGCATTGACTCCCCCTGACAACATGCATTCAGACAATCTTTTTGGCATTTTTCATGAAATGCAATGCAATTAACTACATGCATGCAAAGACTCAACACTGAATGCTATGCAAAGACATGCAATTAACTCCCCCTGAAAACATGCAATGTTTGCACTGAAAACTGAGCATATGATACCAAATGATATTGTGACTTGTGCACAATCAGACTGTCCTATCAGATTTTTCAACATGAGTAGCATGCATGGATCAATTTTTAGCTAATCAGATTTTTCAGAATGCAATGGACAGATTTCAAACAGCATTCAAATGCAGTTCAGATTTTTCAATGTACTATATATGCAAATCACATATATGCACTTCAGATGAGGACAGTTCAGAGGCATCAACTCAGACAATGCAGATGAAGAATGATTATGTAAATACAGATTTAGTATGTCATGCAGTAGAACTAAAAACATGAAGTGCAAGAAATTTACCTGAAAGATTCAGGAAAGGGTTTTCATTCTTGAGTGCCTTGGTTTATTATCCCTTTTATTTCAGTCCCAAGGCACACCTGCATAGCAATGTTATTTTGCACAAACAGGTACCCAAGAAGTCTTGGGTCCTGACATGACAGTATTACTCCTAGCAGGTTTTCTCAGCACATTTTTAACTTGATGATCATTAAATTTCATCAGAGGATGACCATCCATCAAATGTCTAGATTTGCCATAATGATGGCAAGAAGCAGCAGTTTTCAAATCTGATTTATGCACATTCTTGTTAGCATGAATTCTATGTGCATATGCATGAAATTTTTTGTTAACATAATAAAAATTCTATTTACCAAAACCAGTTTGGTTTTGATATCCTGCCAGCCAACATGTTGCAGCCCTGTGACCTGGCTTCCCACAATGATGGCATGTAAATTTCGCAACATGGAGTTTAGCAGAGTTATTCTGAACATGCCAACAATCTCCAGCTCTATGGCCTGGCTTCCCACAGTTATAACATGAAAGTTTTGTAAATTATTTTACAGGGAATTTGATAATTTTAGAATTGAATTTCATTCTGTGATTATGCCAGCACTCTTTTGCCCTATGGCCTGGCTTCCCACAACAAGAGCAATTCAGATTCTTTCTCCTATGAACATGATTTCTAGCATGATATTTTTGTACAATAGTAGCAGCAAAGTCATCTAACTCCATTGTCTTGCATTCATGCATGAGATGACCCATTTCATGACAGTAAAAGTATTTGGATATCATGTTTTGAGCAGAATAGGATTTCTTAGCATAAGAGGTCCCAGCATGAAATCTATCATTATCATTCTTCATGACAAGGCAATCATCAAGTATATGGCCAGAATTTCCACAATAGAAGCATTCAACATTCCTTCCGTGAATAATTGGAAATTTTCTAGCCTTAGGCTTGCTTGCATGAAATTTACTATTCTTCTTCAGTGTTCTCATTTTCACATTTTCCTTCAGTTTTTGAATCTTCTGATCATCAGACTGTTTTGAAGACGGTGCAGAAGTACTAGCTAAGTTTGAGCTACTCACAAATGTTGCGTATAGTTTGTTCCTTACAGCTTGCTTAACTTGAGAATTGCACCTTTTCTCTTCATTCAATTTGGTGACTTCCACATTCAAAGAATATTCCATTTTTTCTTTGCCTTTGGCAAATTTTGACAGAGAGTTGTTTAGATTTTCAATTTCAATTTGCAAGGTCATAATGTGGTCTTCACACGAAATAACCTGATTTTGTAGCCCATCATTCAGACTTTTCAGGATCTCATTCTCCTTATTTAACTTCAATTCAATGTTCACTTCTTTTTCTTTAAAAGCTGATTTTTCTCTTTCTACCATTAGCCATCTTTGATGCGGAACGGGACTAAAAAGGACTGGACCTACTATGAAGACCAAGTGCGGCCAGCACTCACACGTGACAAGGCAAGCCGAGAGATCGACCTCCGTACTATTCCTCCGAAGAGAGGCGTCTCTCAACAAGAAACCCAAGTCCACGGCCGTCCCTATGAGGGAAACGAGTGGATCAAAGCGGCAAAGGGAGCCGACGCGCAACTATGGGAGTCTAGTCCGAGCTCGGTGCTCGACTAGGGCCACGGAATGGTGCTCTCAACTCGCAAAACCCACGGTGAATTGAATATGTAGCTAGGATCCTACACTCGCACGCTGCATAATCGAGAGCATACTAGCAAAGCAAATGCCAAGGGAAGGAACGTCGCACGTACCTCCACGCCTAGGCGTGGGGAAGGAACCCCGGCCGAGACCAACAACCCCGATACACGTAGAAGTAATAATACACAATTGACCCAAAATGCCCACTCCTCGCAGGGAGGTAACAGGCTACAAACAGAGGAGTCGGGGCTGCCGATGCACGGGCTGACGGGCAGCACTCGGTGAAGGGGTGGGCCGCGAGGAGGTCCCGGGTAGCTCTGCGAACTGCTGAAAGAACGTCCACCTCTGGAGGGGCTGAGGTGGCAGGAGTCCCCGGTACCTTGCTGTCGTGGGGTCGCTCCTCCGGAAAGAAGAAGGATGTCGCCGATCCTCGGGGAAGCCTCTGGAGTGCGTTCGGAAGGAGGGGACAGGTTGCTGGCCAACCTGCACAAGCCCGCCAAACAGCCCGGGGGCGACTCCGGTAAGCGCCCTTAATCACGTCCTGGACCTGCGAAATTCAGCGAGGGCGCTGGTGGGGATGTCCCACAGGCGCCCGTGGAAGGAGAACTGCAGTCGAGGCCGATGGTGACCGTGGCAATTCGTCAAACACCTGGCGTGCAGTCGGACTGCCTGTCTGCCCACACCGGTAGAGACCAGGAGAACAGTCGGTACGCAGGCTTCCGGACAGATTTAGGGATGGGGTTTTCTCTGGTGGGTAGCTTACAGGTAGGGCTAACAGATGACCAAGGTAGCGGGGGCGGTGCCTTGGAGGATTTGGGCGTGGGCGGGGTGGAAAGTGGGGGTCGCAGCCTGCACTTCAGGGCAGTCAGGTCTGTGAACCCGAGATGGGATATGAGGGCGTAGGGGTGCGGATGGAATTCTGACCAGGGACGGCCACTGGAGATGGAGTGGTGTGTGTGGAGATAGCCCTCCAATTTTCAGGCCATTCCAGTAAGGGGAGGTGGTGGTCCCTTTGGAGGGTACTGCGGATCTGTCCCGCCGGGTTACTGTAGCGCCCAGAGGAGGACCGAAAGTAGCCACAAAGGGAAGTTTCAGCCCCAATGGAGTTTTGGGATGAAACCACCACGAATGGTTCGGGGACAGGGAGGGGAACAACTTATGTGAAGAGGTTGTGGTCGATCGGAGAAGGAACGGGGGTGCACACGGGTGTCCAAGGCGACTCTGATCACAGGCGAGTCTGTCCCGGGAGCAGCCTGCGCGACGAAAGTGTCTACAAAGACAACTTCCTCTGTGATTCGAGTTTTGGGACAAGGCCGGTGGGGTTGGAAGGGGGACTTGTAGGGGAAGAAAAGTCTAGAAGAAAGCCAGACGGTTTGCCCATAGAGAGGGTTCGTACCGACGTGATCTTTGGACCCCTAGCTTGCAGGTAGAGCAGGTGCATCCGAGATTGGATTGAACGCCACCGAGCTTGACGTCGTCTCGCCGCTTGGATCTCTCTCCGACATGGGATGAAGAGACTCGCTTCACAGCACGATCCTCACCTCACCAGGACCTCCTTCTCAAGGGAGTCGCACCCAGGAGTTGGAGATGGAGGAAGAAGAAGATGGGGGATAGGGGAAGAGAGGGGCGTCGCACCCCTTGGGGAAGGATGGAGAAGGTCGCCCTCTCCTTGGTGGTGGCTGCGCACAAGGTTTCTCACAAATTAATTCTTCATTATTTTTTCAAAGAAAAAAATACAAGGTTTATATATGGGGAGGGGAGGTGCTAGGGTTGAAACCCTAGCCAAGAGGGAGGGGAGGGGGATGCGCCACATGGCATGGGGAAAGGGGGGGCGCAACAAGGCAAGGGGGGGGGGGAGGGCCGCACCCCTCTTCCTATAATCTAGGAGAGGGGCGGCTGCCACCTTCCAAGAGGAGGGAAAAGAGTTGGGCGCCCAAAACCCTAACCCTAGGTGGGCTAAGCAAGGGAGTGGGTGGCCAGCCCATATGGGCCAGAGATTGAACCAAAAAAAATGGCCCAATAGCCCTATCTCCTATCTAATAAGCATAAAATGGTCCAACTAAAGCCTAATTTGCTCCAAATGGCCTACAAAGGTCCACACAACTAATAAAAGTGTCCACGCAGGGACTAATCCAAGGCCCAACATGGCCTAAAGCATAAAATAACTAAAGATAGCTCTACTAGTCTGCCAAGTGGTCGCCGAGCCAAAGGGATGCCGGCATGCTCCGTGTGCTCCGTCGAGTGATGCGGCGCGTGTCCTCACCAATTCTCCCCGGGTGGGAAGAACTCGACCCCGTCGAGTAAGGGTCACGGTCGCTCAAGTAACGCTCCAGCAGGTCCGGGTCGATCCGCTCCAGCTCTCCACGTGTGATCCAGGTGTCGTCTGTCGCAGGGCGCCCTCTCCAACGCACTAGAAAGCGCTGGTAGGCTCCGCTCCTGGTCGTGGTCACCTGCTCATCCAGTATGCAATCTATATGCTCGCGTGTCTGTAAAGGGGCTGGAGGAGGTGGGCGCTCAGAAGGTGAAATGCTCTCAACAGGAGGGGTAGGCCCAAAAAACTCGCTGGGAATCACCGCGGGATCCCGATATGCCACCAGATCTGAGACATTGAACGTCGAGCTGATCCCATAGTCGTCTGGCAGCTCAATCTCATACGCATTCGACCCTACTCGCTTCAGAACTCGGAAGGGTCCTGCACCGCGGTCCTGGAGTTTCTTCACGGCCCCCGAAGGGAACCGTTCAGGTCTAACCCTGATCATGATGTACTCTCCCACTTGGAACTCACGGGTGCGTCGATGCGCGTCAGCGAATTCCTTATAACGTGCGTTGCTGGCCTCGAGGGGGTGATGATGATGTAGACTCCGAACTAGCTGTGTTGACTCATACCTATGTGAATGCAGTGGTGGTCCTGGACATCCAAACACAGACCTAGCATGCCTATGACTCCTACATGATTGGACAACACGGGGAGGACCAGGACAACCAAAGTTGTATCTATCATGCATGGGTGTCCTACGGAATGTGGTAGACTCATGGGGACTAAATTGCCCAAACTCACTCATGACATTCCCTACATGAGACAAACCCCTATATGATGGTGGACATGCAGAAACATGGGGAAGAGACATGTGTCCCTGGCCTCCTAAGCTCGGGCATCTGGATGCCGGTAAGGTGAGGTTTGACTAGAAGGCCTAGGTGGTGTATGATAGTGGACCTCCTCGACAAGGTGGGGAAAAGAATATGGGTCGAGAGGCTCACTAGGGAGGGGATCGAAAGGGTCAAAGAAATGATGACCCCTCCCGACAGGTCCCTTCACTATACTTGCCCATGTGCGACATTCACCCAGGTGCAGATAATCACCTTCAGGCACTCTCATGTATGGGGCAAGGGGCTCATGAGGAAGGCAAGGAAGGCAAGGTTCCTCCCTCGGGACCGTGAAACCATAAGCGGGGACAAAATCAACCTCCACGGGTATAGGAAATAATAAAAGGACCTCGGATGTGATATGTCCTATGGTGTAGACCGAGGTAATAGACCCCAAAGCAGGGAGTGTAAAGCTATGACTATAGGGTTGGTCAGACCCTAAGGTCAACATGTAAGTCAACTCCCATTGATAATCTAAACTCCTAAGGAAGTCCTTCACATTTTCAAGAAAGCAGAAGGACCGAAAAGTGGTGTGAAAGGAGTTAAGGGGTATTATTGGGAGGGCTGGTCCCATGGGTGTATAGCAAGGAATGGAGACATCTAGAAGTGGACCCTCCCTTAGCCAGCTAGCTAAAGACTCTCCAATGACCAGTTCACCCTCGGAAGGTAAGAATGTCTCTATATGAGGGTCTAAGGGTGAAGCCTCTCTCTCGGGAGTGGAAACTGAGTCCTCTATGATGTGGAGGGGCCCCTGGCTCTCAGTCGAGGGTCTCAGGCCGAGAGTGTCGGCCTTAACTTCCAAAGGTTCAGGCACGACTGGGTGCTCCATGGGGTCACTCCCTAACTCCTCGACCCCCGTTAGATACTCCTCAATCAATTCCTGTGCAGCCTCGTAGTAAATCACTGGAACAAAAGGCGGAGTGGATCGCTGGGGTGGTGGCAGGCATGAGCACGGAGGCGGAGCGGACTGTGGGCTAGGGGAAATCGATGATCCCATAGGAGTGCCCATCCTTTCTAGTTTCTCCCTAACGAGTTGCAGGAGTTCTGCGAAGGGGAGATCTCTCAAGTTAGGGGCATTCGGGGAGACTTGCTGGTAATCATGAGATTTAGTCTCGGGCTTAGACTCACAGACAGGTGGCACCTTGCTCCTCCAACTATGATGTGCTCGGTTGGGGGTAAGAGGTGATGGGCGTTGCGGAGGTTGAGCCCTTTGAGTGGCCTTAGACTGATCGAGGGAGATAGGAGGAGTGGTAGTGCTCCTTGGGCTATGGGTCTCAGAGTAGGAGGCGAAGCGTTGGGGAGCGTAGATCCTCCTAAATTCTACCTTCATCTCCTCCCATGAGTGTATGGGCTCTTGCCTCCAACCTGCCCTAAGACCTACTATGTGATCCCACACTTCCCTAGCTTGAGGTGAAAGTTGACCCCTGGCAATGTTGACTCTCTCGGAACCATATATCCAATTCTTCTCAAAGTATTTTCCCATGGTAGCCTCCCACTTTAGATAGGCTCTAGGGCTCGATCCATCAAAGCGAAGGTCCCCATCTACAATGATGTCCAGGAATAGAGGGTCGGTCGGACCCTTGTGGAGGATGTAAGGAGTAGCCATGATGAAGCACCTGAGGACTCTAAATACACATGCACGCCCTAGGACTATGGAAGGGACATGTAGGACAACTAAGGGATGGGACTAGACACAACTCAAAATGGTGAAGGAAACTGGGGAAGAATACGGACTCAAATGCACCTAAAACAGACCTAATGACTTACATGCAACTTAGACAGATCTAATGCTCTAATTTGCACCCTAGACAACCTAAAGACTCAAATGAACTCCAGCAAATCTAATGACTCGACATGGCCTAGGACCTCAGTCTGTAGGGACAAACTGGACGACCATGCTCTGATACCAAATTTGATGCGGAACGGGACTAAAAAGGACTGGACCTACTATGAAGACCAAGTGCGGCCAGCACTCACACGTGACAAGGCAAGCCGAGAGATCGACCTCCGTACTATTCCTCCGAAGAGAGGCGTCTCTCAACAAGAAACCCAAGTCCACGGCCGTCCCTATGAGGGAAACGAGTGGATCAAAGCGGCAAAGGGAGCCGACGCGCAACTATGGGAGTCTAGTCCGAGCTCGGTGCTCGACTAGGGCCACGGAATGGTGCTCTCAACTCGCAAAACCCACGGTGAATTGAATATGTAGCTAGGATCCTACACTCGCACGCTGCATAATCGAGAGCATACTAGCAAAGCAAATGCCAAGGGAAGGAACGTCGCACGTACCTCCACGCCTAGGCGTGGGGAAGGAACCCCGGCCGAGACCAACAACCCCGATACACGTAGAAGTAATAATACACAATTGACCCAAAATGCCCACTCCTCGCAGGGAGGTAACAGGCTACAAACAGAGGAGTCGGGGCTGCCGATGCACGGGCTGACGGGCAGCACTCGGTGAAGGGGTGGGCCGCGAGGAGGTCCCGGGTAGCTCTGCGAACTGCTGAAAGAATGTCCACCTCTGGAGGGGCTGAGGTGGCAGGAGTCCCCGGTACCTTGCTGTCGTGGGGTCGCTCCTCCGGAAAGAAGAAGGATGTCGCCGATCCTCGGGGAAGCCTCTGGAGTGCGCTCGGAAGGAGGGGACAGGTTGCTGGCCAACCTGCACAAGCCCGCCAAACAGCCCGGGGGCGACTCCGGTAAGCGCCCTTAATCACGTCCTGGACCTGCGAAATTCAGCGAGGGCGCTGGTGGGGATGTCCCACAGGCGCCCGTGGAAGGAGAACTGCAGTCGAGGCCGATGGTGACCGTGGCAATTCGTCAAACACCTGGCGTGCAGTCGGACTGCCTGTCTGCCCACACCGGTAGAGACCAGGAGAACAGTCGGTACGCAGGCTTCCGGACAGATTTAGGGATGGGGTTTTCTCTGGTGGGTAGCTTACAGGTAGGGCTAACAGATGACCAAGGTAGCGGGGGCGGTGCCTTGGAGGATTTGGGCGTGGGCGGGGTGGAAAGTGGGGGTCGCAGCCTGCACTTCAGGGCAGTCAGGTCTGTGAACCCGAGATGGGATATGAGGGCGTAGGGGTGCGGATGGAATTCTGACCAGGGGCGGCCACTGGAGATGGAGTGGTGTGTGTGGAGATAGCCCTCCAATTTTCAGGCCATTCCAGTAAGGGGAGGTGGTGGTCCCTTTGGAGGGTACTGCGGATCTGTCCCGCCGGGTTACTGTAGCGCCCAGAGGAGGACCGAAAGTAGCCACAAAGGGAAGTTTCAGCCCCAATGGAGTTTTGGGATGAAACCACCACGAATGGTTCGGGGACAGGGAGGGGAACAACTTATGTGAAGAGGTTGTGGTCGATCGGAGAAGGAACGGGGGTGCACACGGGTGTCCAAGGCGACTCTGATCACAGGCGAGTCTGTCCCGGGAGCAGCCTGCGCGACGAAAGTGTCTACAAAGACAACTTCCTCTGTGATTCGAGTTTTGGGACAAGGCCGGTGGGGTTGGAAGGGGGACTTGTAGGGGAAGAAAAGTCTAGAAGAAAGCCAGACGGTTTGCCCACAGAGAGGGTTCGTACCGACGTGATCTTTGGACCCCTAGCTTGCAGGCAGAGCAGGTGCATCCGAGATTGGATTGAACGCCACCGAGCTTGACGTCGTCTCGCCGCTTGGATCTCTCTCCGACATGGGATGAAGAGACTCGCTTCACAGCACGATCCTCACCTCACCAGGACCTCCTTCTCAAGGGAGTCGCACCCAGGAGTTGGAGATGGAGGAAGAAGAAGATGGGGGATAGGGGAAGAGAGGGGCGTCGCACCCCTTGGGGAAGGATGGAGAAGGTCGCCCTCTCCTTGGTGGTGGCTGCGCACAAGGTTTCTCACAAATTAATTCTTCATTATTTTTTCAAAGAAAAAAATACAAGGTTTATATATGGGGAGGGGAGGTGCTAGGGTTGAAACCCTAGCCAAGAGGGAGGGGAGGGGGATGCGCCACATGGCATGGGGAAAGGGGGGGCGCAACAAGGCAAGGGGGGGGGGGAGGGCCGCACCCCTCTTCCTATAATCTAGGAGAGGGGCGGCTGCCACCTTCCAAGAGGAGGGAAAAGAGTTGGGCGCCCAAAACCCTAACCCTAGGTGGGCTAAGCAAGGGAGTGGGTGGCCAGCCCATATGGGCCAGAGATTGAACCAAAAAAAATGGCCCAATAGCCCTATCTCCTATCTAATAAGCATAAAATGGTCCAACTAAAGCCTAATTTGCTCCAAATGGCCTACAAAGGTCCACACAACTAATAAAAGTGTCCACGCAGGGACTAATCCAAGGCCCAACATGGCCTAAAGCATAAAATAACTAAAGATAGCTCTACTAGTCTGCCAAGTGGTCGCCGAGCCAAAGGGATGCCGACATGCTCCGTGTGCTCCGTCGAGTGATGCGGCGCGTGTCCTCACCAATCTTTCAGAGAAATTAGTGTTAAGGACCATTAGCTTTTTATTTTGTTCCTTCATATGGATGTTTTCTTCAATCAGCTTATCTTTTAATTTATCAATTTCCTTCAATTTAGATTTTAGATTTTCATTTTCAGCCTTTAGACTTGTGATTTCAGCCTTTTTCTCTTTTCTTAATTTTCTCTTTTCTGATTTGACTCTTTCATATTTATCTAGAAGATGCTCATGCATGGCAACTAACTCATCATGGCTAATATCCTCGGTCTCAGAGATTACCTGGGATGAGGACTCATCTGATTGATCACTCCTTCTTGCCATGAGACATTCTTCTTCCTGTTCCACATGTATTGCCGTCACTCTATCAAAAATTTCTTTTGCAGTGCTACAAGCTGAGATAAAAGAAAAATCGTCAGAATCAATTGCAGCCTTCATTAGGTTAAGAGCTCTCACATTATCATCATTTTTCAACATGTGAACATGAGTCCACTTGGACTTATCCTTAGGAAGTTCATGTGGACTGTGAGAGATAACCTTCCACAATTGTGGATTAATAGAGTTAACATGCTTGTGCATACGATATAGCCAGAATTTAATATTTGAACTACTGAATAGTGGAGGATGAGCCATGAGAACACAACAATTAATGCAATAGGAATATTGATGCACTAAAAATAAATTAGCACCGAAAACTGCAAGATCGGATCTGCAGGTCGCTGGACCTTGTATGCAGACACCTGCTCTGATACCAACTATTATGGTGCTAGGCCCGGATACAGAGGGGGGGGGGTGAATGTATCCCTCTAAAAATTATAGCCCAAATTAAAACTCTAAAGCTCAGATATGTGTAATAAAGACTAATGAGCTTTCCAAGATGAAATGATAAGGCCACAAATGAACAAACAGTTGGACTGCACCAGTGCAGCCACCTGAACAACCAGAAACAAAGGCAGAGCTAAACAACCCAAACACACTTAGTAGAATACAATGCTAAAAAAATAACTCTCTAGATAATGTAGCTAGCCAAGCATGCACAACCTGTGAATGGGAGGTAGAAGATATGGAACTAACGCAAGGCAAACCACTGCACAAATAATTTTAAGGTGGTTCGGTCCTCCAGACCTACATCCACCCCTCACTCTCAACCGGAGTGAGGCTTCACTAGCCAATGCTAGAACCAAGCAGACTCAGTCTGCAACAGGTGCTGACACACAGCTTGACCGAGAGAACAAACTCCCCTCTTCCTCCCAACCGGAGGGACACCCCAAGTGACACCCAGTCACTTGAAAACCAGAGGTCGAAGACCTCTCTTCCTCTAGACCAGGAGGGACCCAACCAGTGACTTCCAGTCACCAGCAAACCAGAGGTCGAAGACCTCTCTTCCTCCATCCGGAGGGACCCCTGGACTTGCAAGCCACAAGCCCAGAACCGGATACACGTCTCCCTTCTCCTGAATCCACAGGAGGAACCCGATCCCCAGCAGGGCAATCGGAAGAACAAGACTAACCAAAGAAACAAAAGAAAAAATACAGAAACGTAAAAAAAAACACAGCAACAAAAGCTGGAAATGAAACACAAGAGATATGGCTCTCAATGAGCATAGTCGTTCTGGATTTGATCCACGAACAGACTGAACTGATCTGCAATAGACTCTATCCTTCTCTTCTTTTCTTCCTCTTCTTTCTGCTTCTCTTTCTTCTCACTTCTCACGAACACTATCTCTCTCTCTATCTCTCTTTCTTTCTCTTCTGCTCTCCTTTTCTCTCACGATGTTCTCTCCTTCTTCTCTGCAACCCTTTTTCTTCTGCCGGCTCACTCTTCTTCTATTTCTTCTTCTTCCTCTTTTCTTTTTCTGGATCGAAGGGCTTTCTGCTCTCCAGGCTTCTTCTTCGATAAGTCTTCTACAGAGGATGAAGACTCGTATATATAGCAGCAACAGCAGCACACTGGGCGAGTGTGGCTTCCACGTTTCGTGCCCTAGAAATTCAGACCACGTGGCAGCATCCGGGTTCACGAGCCAGGCACCTCGGATCACGTGCCCTTCATTAGCACGCTCAGCAACTAGAGTCAGGTGGCGTTAACGCACTTGCTTCAAGGGGTTGACGCAGCCTTCAAAGACATTCTACCAGCAAAACTCAAGTCTGCTGTGTTGACGCTTCCAACCCATGGCGTTGACGCATTGATGCGTTCCAGTGAGCAACCAGCCCTGCCCTATTGACAGTTGCGTCGACGATGCTCCACTGCTACGTTGACGCATCGGTGATCCAGCATCTGATCTTAGATGGCTTCAGCGCTCTCACGTTTCGTGTGGAGTGCGTTGACGCATTGTGCAACTGCATCCACCATCTGGTTACCTGGTCGATCCATCAACCTACTGCGTCGACGCCACTTGATGAATACGTTGATGCACCAGAGTAATCCAATAACCCATTGGCTCTCCTTTTGTAACTGCTGCGTCGACGCTCTCAGCATGTTGCGTTGACGCATGGAGCTGCAACGTCGATGCTGCCAATGTACTCCAGAGGCTACAATAAGGGATTCTTGAACCGCTGCGTCCACGCTACTTGCTCACTGCGTTGACGCACCAGAATAATCCAGGAGCTTCTTTCTTGATTGTTTGAAGTGCTATGTCCACGTGTCAGCATTTTAGCCTCTTGGATCACGTGCCAAGTCTTGATGGCCTGAATCATCTGCAGACAGATAGAGGAAAATGAACTTAGTTCAGACGAATGTATATACTTAAGCAGAGCTGCCAGTGTGTGGACTTGAACAGTGCAGCGAGTGTGCAGACTTGGTAAAACAAGGTCCAGTGTATAGACTTGCAGATACGAAGCCAATGTACAGTCTTAGAAGGATTTGAACCAGTGTCCAGACTTCAGGTTTAACTCTTGATGTACAGACTTCAGGTGTGTAGACCATTGTGCAGACTTTGGAGAGCAGTGCCCAATGTATAGGCTTTATGGAGCGAAGCCAATGTGTAGACTTCACGCTGTACAAACTTGAGGCTTTGAACGTTGAAGGCACAAGATGATGTACAGACTCAGATTCTAGACCAGTGGTTGTACAGACTTTGAAAGAGGACCAATGTATGGACTTCAGAAGCATATGACACGGCTGTACAAACTTTGCTACCCAAACGAATGAATAGACTTTGCCACAGTCTAATGTATAGACTTGAAGAAACTGAACTGAAGAGTCGATGCATCAGCTCAAGGAGTTGACGCACTGGTGTGAGAACAGAGACAAGTATGACTGAAGGGTCGACGCATCAGCACACTGCGTTGACGCACTGCTGTGGAGACTGTTAGGTTCGGTGCAGTATTCAGAGGGGGGGGTGAATGAATATGACTATTAAAAACCTTTCGCCCAGTTAAAATTTTGCTCACTAAAAATGCTAGTTCGCAAACTAAACAAACTTGAAGGCTAAATGGCAGTTGTGGAACTAACCAAACACACAGTGAGACACTGGAGTGCTAACAAGACAGATTTAGTCAATCTAAAAACTAATAAACTCTTCTGCTCAACCAGAAGCCAAACACATGGACCGCCCCTATGCAATCACCTAGCGGAAGCACAAATAGACAAGTCAAACCACAGTGCACAAGGGGTTTTTAGGTGGTTCGGTCCAGCAGACCTACATCCACCCCACACTCAACCCGAGTGTGGCTTCCACTAGCTCACGCTAGAAACCGCAGACTCAGTCTGCAACAAAGGCTGCCAAACAGCTTGACCAGGGGAACAACCTCCCCTCTTCCTCCAAACTGGAGGGACACCCCAAGTGACTCCCAGCCACTTGGAAACCAGAGACACACGGTCTCTCTTCCTCCAGACCAGGAGGGAACACCTGGACTTGCTACCCACCAGCCCAGAACCGGAGGAACAAACCTCCCTTCCTCCAAACAGGAGGGGAACCTAGAGACCCAAGTCTCTCTTCCTCTGAACCCCAGATGGAAACACAAGTGACACCAAGTCACCTGCAAACCAGAGGTCTCGGACCTCTCTTCCTCCCAACCAGAGGGACCCCTGGACTTGAATCCTACAAGCCCAGAACCGGAGGACGAGCCTCCCTTCCTCTAACCAGAGGGAACCCACAAGTAGCACCCAGCTACTTGCAACCGGAGATAGCAATCTCCCTTCTCCTGAACCAACAGGAGGGACCCCGACCTCTCTACAGAGAATCGGACATACAGCAAGTAAACGGTTCAAGGTAAAGAACAAAAACCCAGCAACGGAAAGCTAAAAAGATAAACTCAAATGTGGCTCTCGCAGGAGCTGGCTGGCCTGGATTTGATCCACGGTCCAGTAGGAACTTCTTCTACTGCTTCTCTCTTTCTCCCAGCATGAACTCTCTTTTCTTCTTCTTCTTCTCACTGCTTCTGCCTCCTCCTTCTTCTCACTCTCTCTATCTCACTGTCTCTCTTTCTTTTTCTTCTTCTGGTCTCTCGATCTGACTCTTAGCTTTCTCTATCTCTTCTTTCTTTTCTACAATGCTATCTGGAACGTGGAAGCTCTCGATTGCTCTCTATTTTTCTTTTCTTCTGCTGAATCGAGCTCTCTACAACTCTGCTTTTTCTCTCTTAGCTTCGATCGACCTTCATCTGTGGGCGAAGGTTTCTATATATAGCAGCAGTAGGTGGATAGGGCACAAAACGTGTGTGCCTCCCACGCTCGATCCAGAACCTTCCTGCCACGTGCCTTTATCGGATTGGTTCCTCTTGTCTTGGATCACGTGCAGCCCAGGTATCTGGAATGTTCTCCCTCGGACCTGCAAGGAGATTAATACCATTAACATTCAGAGTTCGCTGTATGGCCATTAAAACTAAAGCTGCATGAGGTATGTGATAACAACACAAGGTGACTACTACACGAGATAAGAAAAGAACGATACGAGATACAATGGACAAGGCTAACACAACAAGGAAGATGACACGAGGTCAGATAAGAATAGCACGAGGTGAGAAGGAAATCTTCACAGAGTGAAATAATAGAATAACACGTGATTTAGAAGAAACCTGGACGAGGAGAGAAAGAAACGACACGCAGACATAAACACACAAAAATTAACACGAAGACACAAATACTAAAAGAATATAAAGACACAAATACAAAAACAACATGAAGACACGAATACTAAAAGAACATAAAGACAACTCGAGTACGAAGCTGCTCGAACTTACGAGCGACTCGAAGACGAGGATGACACGGGCTGAAAGCAACCCGAAGATGAGAAGCAGAGACCGAGACGAAGTGTGGTCAAGGCGAGAAGGACACGAAGTCTAATGAGAAAAACCAACACGAAGACAGAAGATATAAAAATGACTCGAACTAAGAATGACACGCGGACAACACAAACAGACTCGACTTGATTAGAAAAGAAGTGCACGACGTAAGACCAACACGAAGATTGTTAAGTCAACACGAAGACAGAGATAACAAAGAAATGACTCGAACTAAGGACGACATGGAGACAACACCGTCACACTCGACTTGAGACACTTAGAGCTTGAACTTTAGAGAAGACTGCATGAAGTGAAAACAACACGAAGACAGAAGATGACACGGCTATCACGACACGTGATGAAGCAGTGGGACCAGGAAGAAACGACTCGAGGAACATCAGTAAGTGACACGAAAGCACACGAGCAAACATAAAAGATGACATGAGATGACCAACTAAAAACAAAGGAAATGACACGAGGTTCACAGGGAAACGACTCGAAGTCCGTCAGAATAATTCGAGCTGCTTCAGTGAACAAACATGAAAACAGAAAGTGAAGCGACACGAAGTTAAACAGCCGAAGATACTACTCGGAGACATAGAAGACAAAGATGGAACAATACGAAGTATAAACGGATAACACGAAGTGTTGTAGGGACAAACGACACGAAATATGAAGGAAATAATACGGACACATGACATACTACCTCATAGCAGATTTCCTGTTCAGCATGGAGATCAACACGAAGTGTTGTAAACAAAGATGACAGGAAGTCATTTCATGTTTGTGAGGAGAAAAAACACGAAGTGTGGTGCATGTAGGGCTATCAATGAAGCTGATTTATAGACTTGAAGAAATGATGCACTGATTACGCTGTATAGACTTGACGTTAAGACCAATGTATAAACGTCAAGGAAGATCAATGTATAACCTTGGAGGAGAGGACCAAAGTATGGACTTGTATAACCAATGAATGAGCTGAGGGGTTGACCAATCAGCCATGACTGAACATAATCAAATATGCAATGCCATATCAGAACTTATGAAGAACTGCATTATGATCAAAAGGTGAGTAATAGCATGATGACTCACACAGCATGATGACTCACAGTAAATAACACACATCAAAGATCAACTATTAAAATCACATCAAAGCCATCAGCAAAGCCACAATTGAAACCATCATCAAAACCACAGGGCACAACAATCTCCCCCTTTTTGATGATGGCAACACTACACAGTGAGTCAGTCTGATGACTCAAACTATTCTCCCCCTTTGACTTCATCAAAAAGAAAATAGTTTGAGAAAGATAATCCAGTGATGTCATATGAGACACACAACATAGTTCAGCAGATGAGGGCAACACCATATCAGAAGCATTTAAAACAATTCTCCCCCTTAGTCAAACAACTTATGCAGTCATGTATATGCAACAAATACTCCCCCTTTGACATGGCAGAAGATATAGAGCTAATGCAGACATACAACATGTTCAGACAATCTAGCACATTGTCCCCTTATGCATATAGTCTCTTAACCAGACCAGAGAATTCTGCCCTTATGATCCATGAAGCAAGAGAAATCTACAAGGATGAACTCTTGTTATCCAACGACAGCAACTCTCATATATGACAACCAGTCTGAATCAAATCACAGTGATAAAGAGCAATAGGATGAGTAGATTCAACAATTTGTGAAAATTGAGATAATGAACTTTTCAGCAAGATACCAACTTCATAAAATCAAAGTCTTAAGTTCTAGATTCCTCCATCATAAAAGCTTATGAAACATTGATTGTCAGATATGGTTTAAGAATGATGTAAACTGAAATTTTTCAAAAGAAATTATACTCATATCTGAACCAACACTTAATAAAAAGGAACTACAAGCTCATATAAGATTCTAGTTCAACCAACTTCTATCTTAATTAGTTTGCTTTCCATGACAGCTTTAAGAGAAACATAAGTGAATGCTCCTGAATTTTACTTGTTCTTTCAGAATTTGATTTACACTTGTTCATATCTTTCTTTAATGAACAATTTTGGTTTATCAGCACCTTTTGACGTGGAGAGACACCTTGATCAGAGGTCAGAATCCCCAATTACTCAATGTGACAACCGTATTGCTTCTCCCATTTTAGAGAACAGAGATAGCAATAAAAGTATCTTTGGCATGAGGATACACCTTGATCAGAGGCCAGAATCCCCAGTTACTCAATACAACTATGCCATTGCTCTACCATACTTTCACAATAATTTTCAATCATCTCTTTAAACAGAGTTAACCATGGTACTTCATGACACAATCCTTTGGGTAGGTTTCTCAGTAACCACAGTCATTGCTCTGTCCATACTTTTACTTAAAAAGGATTCAGAACAAGTTAGTTGTTTAGGAACAACCAAATGCACTATATATCTCAGTCAACGTAGATATGGATATCAACTTTTCAGATTTCAGAAAGTCTTACATGAATTTACATGGAGCAGACAGTTAAAATTTATTAAGAGGTTGAAACAGATATTTTTAAGTTTCTTGTGACCAAACAAGAGTACATAAGACTTAAACCACTTCTAGTTAACAGATGTTCTTAAGCATGTATAATGGAAGGTTCTTCATTAAAGATATTTTAACTTTTATGAAGTAGTATTCAGGCTGAAGGTTTACTTCATATCTCAGCAGAGTAATTCAAGTGAGAATATTCACTAAACAGCATGATTCTGAAGAATTGTAGCAGATGAGCTGCTCTTGAGCAAAGAGGTTCAAAGTTGACTGAGTAGAGGAAAAGCTCTCATTCAGCAGATTTAGGAGAGACAAATAGATACCAATAAGGTATGCATTCAGATTTTGAACAACTTCAGAAGTAGTCAAGAAATCATTTGATACCACTTTACATGATGGAGTCACTGACACTTCAGATATGACAAGATTAATCATATAGCTGGAGAGGAACGGATTAAGCATGCTCCCCCTATCTATATGCAGTGACATTACCCTTTCCCCTTTTTTTTTATTTTTCAAAGAAGTGATATGCTATGCAATGATTCCCTCTAACTAAAAACACTGAATCATCCTATATGTCATGCAGACAATGTAGATGATGAATGACTATGCAACAACAGATTTAACATGCTATGCAGTAAATCTAAAAACAGTTGAGTGATTTCAGATGTATGAATAATGCTCCCCCTAAATGTATGCATTCAATCTATCTTTTTGACTTTTTCAATGTAAAGAATTGCAATGCAATTAACTTCATGTATGCAGGGGCATGAAGTAAAATATTCACATGAAAATGCAGACTTCTCTGATATGCAAATTTGACCCTTGGTTTTTGGCGGAGAACTTGGCCTAAAAGACCATCTCACACATAGTAAGAACCTCTAGACAGATTTCCTTTGCCCTTTAGTAGCTTTCCATTTATATACCAAGTGGTCATGCATGACAATGCAATACAAACAGTCCTATATGCATCAGATTTTCAATGATTGTATGTTATGTGCATGTTTATGCAATTCTCATATATGCACACAGCTCACAGTACAAACAAGAAAGCTCACAAAGATCAATGCAATAGTCAAACCAATTAAAATAAAACATGTATGCATGAAGCTATGACTTCTCAGCTCAACCATAATCTTCATTTGAACAGATTTGAGAAATTTACCTGAATGGGGTTTTGATGTGACACGACCTAGGGGGTTCTTCACATGATCAAATGACCCTTGGACCTAGCAAGCAACCAACGCACGAACCGGTGACTTTACTCGGGCGGACTCACCCGCTAAGCGCACTCTTGTGCCCGTAGGCAAACCGGTGATAGTGGTGAGGGTCCGGGATGGGCCCTTGCTGCTCCGAGGGTTGGCTAGCTTAGGATTGGACCTCTCAAGGGTCCTAGGATGTCCACTCTCATAGACGGCCAGCACGCCGAGGGCGTGGGTATTAGCGGTTCACTCACAACTCACCCGCGGTAATCATTCATTCACAAGCAAATTTGAGTTCGGGCACTCCACTTACCACCGACGGCACTAAGATACAATACTACTCAAGCAAGGAAATTTCAGCAAAGAGGAGTGTGCAGTGGCTCACCTAGTCGGTGTGAAGACACCGATCCCAGTCGGAGACGAGGGCGAGCGAGGAAGCGTGGGCTTACCCGCACGCCGCGCCGGAGAAGCTTCAACCTGAAATTGTAAATAACATGCACTACACCCCATGCAAGGGGGGGGGGGGTTCTTGGGGTAAGGATTAAGGTGTTACAATCAAAACTACCACCACGCAGGGTGGGGCCTTCAGCCGGCCAAGCGGGGTGGGGAAAATAAGGTAAAGAATGTCGGTTGAGTGTGGATGCCGAATCTGCTGGTTATCTGCGAACAGGGACAGTGGGGCGGTGTAATGACCGTAGATCCTTCTCACGAATTTTGCCGATAGCGAGACTGGCGGCAAAAGCTTCGTAACAGGTACAGGAATGCTTCAGATTTTTGTGAATTTCTTCTGAGGCCGTGGCTGACCGGATCAGAGGTTGGAACAGGACATGAGGTTTTCTGATCCACAGTTGCAGACTTCTGGCAGCAGGTTGCAGAGGACGCCACGCACTCTCCCGAACTCCGATCAGCACGAAACCGGCGGTGACGTCTTCGTGGTCAAAGTAGCTTTCAGCGAAGGTAACGGGGCTGCAATCAGAGGTCGAGGGCGGTCGGTGTACCCTGAAGAGTTGGCACTGGTCGGAGTAGACAGCAGGAGATAGAACTGGAGAGCTCGGGGGAGAAAATTCGTAACTCCTTCCTCCGGCAGCCGAATGAGGTTCTGTTTCTTCATCTTGGAAGAAGACTAGCAGAGGAAGAACTTTGATGAAGGGGCTTCAGCCTGAATCCGCTAGGGTTCATCGTGGCAGAGTGATCTCTCAGGTTCTGATGCTTGGCAGGGAGGGTTCCGCGCAGTCGTGGGAGAACGGAGTTCCTGGACAGCCCCGAGCTCCGATGAAGACGAAACCACTTTGGTGTCGAAGAGGACAGGCAGATGCTTCCACGGATGTATCTTGGGCCTTCAGAATCGCCCGGAGGAATCCGTGGTCACCTCTGCAAGTCGGTACTCTTCTTCTGATCTGCAACTGAAACTGTAGGTTGAAGATGACGGGGGGGAATGGGGTATGTGGGAGGGGAAATGGGGGTGGATGAGTGTAGGAGTGACCCCTGGTTGTAAGGGGGTCTTGGAGGGGGTGTTCCAAGGTGTGTATGAGGGAGAATGGGGTCTAGAAGGTGGTGTTTGCAGTGGGTGAGAGGGGAGCTACGAATTTGGGATGGGTGGGGAAGAGAGAAGGAGAGATCTTTCTCCAAAATTTGAAAATGGACTAATGTGGTTAGTGGGGCTTTGGGAATGGGAAGAGTTGTGTTGGGGAAGGGAATGGGTGCTTGGGGTAGTGGGAAGGGTGCTTGGGGAAGTGGGTGGGGTAGTTGGGGGTTGGGAGGTGGAGCTAGGATTGGTGGAAGCTCCCTTGGGACTAGGGGGTGGAGTAATGGTGGCTTGGGGAAGTGGAGGGTCTTAAATGAGGTGGGTAGCTAGTGGAGGTGGTTGGGGAAGGGAGGAGAGAGAAGCAAATTCGGAATTGGGTGTTGAGGAGAGAGAAAGTGGAGTGAAAAAGAGAGATTAAGAGAGGGAAGGGTGGGAAATCTCTCCCCTAGGGCATCTCACCCAAGAAATGTTGGAATCACTCCACTAAACTAAGCTTTGGACTCTCAAATGGCATTTTTCATTGATTGATTCATTGATTGATTAAGTTCAAATGGAGGAAATGGGGTCCTATATATAGGAAACCCACATTTCTACAAAAGACCCTGACAAAAGCCTCATTGACAAATAACCGAAGGGGTAGGAGAGCTCATTGGGCCAAGCCCAAAGAAATGGGCCCAATTAGCACATTACACAATCTAATGACACTCAAACATTGGAAAATAAATGCTAGACCTAGGGAAATGACTCAAATAAAATGAAAATTACATCAATGACTCAAATAAAAATTACATAGGACTCAAAATTAAATGACTAGACCATGCCTGATGAAATAGGAGGTGATGTTCTCATCAGGTTTTATCAACTTGGGTGCCTTGGTTTATTTCCCCCTGTTTATTCTTCAGCTTCCAAGGCACACCTGCAAGTTAGCACACTATTTTGTATGGGCAGGTACCCAAACAGTCTTGGGTCCTGCATGGTTAATAGTGACACCTTTGGTAGGTGTTCTAAACAACCTTATAGCATTTAGGTCATCAGATCTTATCAGATGGTAATTATTCATTGAATGACCTAATATACCACAACAATAGCAAGAAGCAGTAGATTTTAGATTTGTTTTATGCACATTCTGATTTGCATGAGTTCTATGTGCATATGCATGAAATTCTCTGTTAACAGAATTAAGATTCTGTTTGCCAACATAAGCCAGCCAACAGTCAGAAGCTCTATGGCCTGGCTTCCCACATTCAAAACATGTGTGTGTTTTCTTTTCAAACACAAATTCATTTCTATCAGAAATATTTCTATTGGCAGGGAATTTACCAGATTTATTGTTAAACTTCCTTCCCTGAGCATGCCAACATTGGGCTGCAATGTGGCCCATTTTGCCACAGTGAGAGCATGAACTAGAATTTCGTCCACCAGCCCTCAGCCAGCATTCAATGGCTCTATGGCCTGTCTTTCCACACTCAAAGCATGCAATGAGCTTATCTTTAAAAACAAATTTGTTCTTATTAGGACCATGTTGGCTTGCAGGAGATTTACCATGATATGAATGAGATGTTTTCTTATCATTTGCAAACCAGCATTGTGCAATTGTGTGTCCTAATTTACCACAGTGAGAACATTCAATTCTCTTTTTCTGAAATGAGGGATTTCTATCATGAAGGTTCCTAGCAGTCATATCATCCTTCTCCATCAATTTACATTCATACATCAGATGACCAAATTTATGACAATAATGGCATGACATTTTCTTTTTAGATGCATGTGAATGTGTGTGTGGACTTTGATCAACATGCCCTAATGAACCCTTTTTATTTATTTTCTGTTTTCCAATCTTTTTCTGATTTTTGTTCTGTTCTTCAGTTTTCTGAATAATGGGTTGTTTATCTTTTGAAGTGGTGGCTACATTTGAAGCTTTTACAAAAGATGTCAGCAACTTGCTCTGAAACTCTTCCTTATTAACATTGTTGTAGCCCAGTCCTTCCTTTCTAGTGGTGATTTTTACACCTAGTAGCTTGTCTAGATTTTTCTGCCCACTTACAAATTTTGACAGAGAATTGTTCAGATCATTTATCTCAGATTGAAGAGAAGAAATCTGATGTTCATAGTTGACTATATCTTCTTCACAGACCAGAATCTGTTGATGCATCACATCATTCAAATTTTTAAGAGTTTCAATCTCTTGTTTCAATTTGAGCTCATTTTGATTTTCATCAACAGATTTTCCCTTTTCAAATGTCAGCAATCTCTCTGACATGGTGGATTTCAACTGTTTTAGTTTCTCAATTTCCTCCTTTAGACTAGTGTTCTCCTGCTCAAGTTTGTCATCATCAAACAAAACATCAGTTAGGAAACTTGGATATTCTGATTTACAGTTTTCAAAGTTTTCTTGAGATTTTAAGTTCGCAACACTAACAGCCTCGAACTTTTCATTGATCAATTTGTTTTCATTCTCAAGACTGATTAGTTTTTGTTCAGATTCTTGACATTGATTTCTGAGTTTAGTGTTTTCAGATTTAACATGATCAAATTCTAATTGAATTCCATCTAATTTCGACACTTGTCTTCTGAGTATCTCATTTTTAGTTTTCAGAATTTCAGGATTTTCATGATTTTCAGTCCCAGAAATGGGATCCCCTAGATTTGTTATATTCTTTATCAGACTTTTATTTTTCTTCCTCAGTTTTTCATGGGAGTGTAACAGATTAGCATAGGCATCTTCCCAGTCATCTAAGGTGAAATTCTCGAAGGGGTTTACCTCCACAGCATCTTCAAATTCATCTTGTTCACTGCCATGGTTGCTCTTGTCAGCCATCAAGCAGCTGTCCTCATTCATCCTCTGAGCTATCTTCAGCTGATCCAGAATGTCCTTTGCGGACCTGCAGTCATAAAAACAAGAGTGTAGAGCCTTATCAATAGCTTCTTTCATTAATCTTAAAACTTTCTGATTCTCTCCATTTATTGATCTATCACTTTTAGTCCATTTGGACTCTTCCTCTGGCAGTCTATGAGGACCATGTGAAATTAACTTCCACAGATCCGGATTCATCAATTTCACATAGTTATGGAGACTGGTAACCCATGAGTTGAAATTAGAGCCATTGAAAACCGGTGGAGAACCCATTGAATAAATCGGCAAACAGATTAATGCAGCAAAGAGTAAAATCAGAAATGCACCAAGGGACAATAGGATCCTCTGCAGATCATTGGATCTGATCAATCAGAGAACCTGCTCTGATACCAATTGTTAGGTTCGGTGCAGTATTCAGAGGGGGGGTGAATGAATATGACTATTAAAAACCTTTCGCCCAGTTAAAATTTCGCTCACTAAAAATGCTAGTTCGCAAACTAAACAAACTTGAAGGCTAAATGGCAGTTGTGGAACTAACCAAACACACAGTGAGACACTGGAGTGCTAACAAGACAGATTTAGTCAATCTGAAAACTAATAAACTCTTCTGCTCAACCAGAAGCTAAACACATGGACCGCCCCTATGCAATCACCTAGCGGAAGCACAAATAGACAAGTCAAACCACAGTGCATAAGGGGTTTTTAGGTGGTTCGGTCCAGCAGACCTACATCCACCCCACACTCAACCCGAGTGTGGCTTCCACTAGCTCACGCTAGAAACCGCAGACTCAGTCTACAACAAAGGCTGCCAAACAGCTTGACCAGGGGAACAACCTCTCCTCTTCCTCCAAACTGGAGGGACACCCCAAGTGACTCCCAGCCACTTGGAAACCAGAGACACACGGTCTCTCTTCCTCCAGACCAGGAGGGAACACCTGGACTTGCTACCCACAAGCCCAGAACCGGAGGAACAAACCTCCCTTCCTCCAAACCGGAGGGGAACCTAGAGACCCAAGTCTCTCTTCCTCTGAACCCTAGAGGGAAACACAAGTGACACCAAGTCACCTGCAAACCAGAAGTCTCGGACCTCTCTTCCTCCCAACCGGAGGGACCCCTGGACTTGAATCCTACAAGCCCAGAACCGGAGGACGAGCCTCCCTTCCTCTAACCAGAGGGAACCCACAAGTAGCACCCAACTACTTGCAACCGGAGATAGCAATCTCCCTTCTCCTGAACCAACAGGAGGGACCCCGACCTCTCTATAGAGAATCGGACATACAGCAAGTAAATGGTTCAAGGTAAAGAATAAAAACCCAGCAACGGAAAGCTGAAAAGATAAACTCAAATGTGGCTCTCGCAGGAGCTGGCTGGCCTGGATTTGATCCACGGTCCAGCAGGAACTTCTTCTACTGCTTCTCTCTTTCTCCCAGCATGAACTCTCTTTTCTTCTTCTTCTTCTCACTACTTCTGCCTCCTCCTTCTTCTCACTCTCTCTATCTCACTGTCTCTCTTTCTTTTTCTTCTTCTGGTCTCTCAATCTGACTCTCAGCTTTCTCTATCTCTTCTTTCTTTTCTACACTGCTATCTGGAACGTGGAAGCTCTCGATTGCTCTCTATTTTTCTTTTCTTCTGCTGAATCGAGCTCTCTATAACTCTGCCTTTTCTCTCTTAGCTTCGATCGACCTTCATCTGTGTGCGAAGGTTTCTATATATAGCAGCAGCAGGTGGATAGGGCACAAAACGCGTGTGCCTCCCACGCTCGATCCAGAACCTTCCTGCCATGTGCCTTTATCGGATTGGTTCCTCTTATCTTGGATCACGTGCAGCCCAGGTATCTGGAATGTTCTCCCTCGGACCTGCAAGGAGATTAATACCATTAACATTCAGAGTTTGCTGTATGGCCATTAAAACTAAAGCTGCATGAGGTATGTGATAACAACACAAGGTGACTACTACACGAGATAAGAAAAGAACGATACGAGATACAATGGACAAGGCTAACACAACAAGGAAGATGACACGAGGTCAGATAAGAATAGCACGAGGTGAGAAGGAAATCTTCACGGAGTGAAATAATAGAATAACACGCGATTTAGAAGAAACCTGGACGAGGAGAGAAAGAAACGACACGAAGACATAAACACACAAAAAATAACACGAAGACACAAATACTAAAAGAACATAAAGACACAAATACAAAAACAACATGAAGACACGAATACTAAAAGAACATAAAGACAACTTGTCACGCCCCGAGCGCGGAAGATACCCGGAGATGCGCGACGTGTCTATATCAATCATGTCAATCAGAGTGGTCGTGTATTCGACACAAAGACAGAGATGCGCAAAATAGCAAGATAACCCAATCCTTTATTTCATAATGGATAGACTATTACAAATCCAATACTCTGTTTAATTAAAAAGGAAAGTACATAGTTGACTCGAGAAAACTATAGAAACAACTAGACGACACTTGTAGAAGCTCTATCACTTTCACTCTTGACTATTCCCATCCGATTGACTTCCATCGTCGTCGGACTTACCTGAAAAGTACAAAGGGACAAACGGAATGAGCGAACGCTCAGTAGGAAATTATATCTCAAGTACTAGCAAGGGGTTTAAGTAATTACATTTTCATGAATGCAATAAAGCTATGCATGCTCGCATAAAACGACAAGATAGAGAGAATGTAATATCAAGAAATAAGATGAACTTATCATGAACTTCAACAAGATAACAAGTTTATTCGAGATATTCAAGCAAGTACATTTACAAGTCATGTCAAGAACTTTGGCTATCATGTATCAAGCAAGTAAATTACCCTTTTCGGGCCACGCATTTCATTTCATGTCAAGTACGAGTCAAGTACAAGATGTGTGTGGAATGTCCAATCAAGCAAGTCAAGTACTCGGTATAATGCCAGATACCTTATCATTTTAACTCCCATGGGCACAAGTACTTTCGGGTGCTCCTCCCAGGACCAGATCGGGCCCTATATGCGCAGGCATTTATCATGTGTTTTGACATCCACTCTTGTTTATAGCCAACATAGAATTTCAATAATCAAGCTTGTAGACACGTATGACAACTTTGATAGAATAGAGTCCAAAATATGACAAAGGACATAGAATGGCGATAATAACGGTATAATCACGATATCGATAAAACTAGGTAGAATATGGTTCCCTTAACTTAGGTACCATGACAAATCAATATGGACATTCTTTATATAGAATTGAGGTCCACATGAACATAAGATCAAGCAAGATACCCTCATTCTTATCATAGAATTGGGGTTTACAAGAACGACATGATATGGCATGATATCATCATCCCATTAAGAATTTCTTATGATATACTCTTTGTATAATCATAAGGGCCGGTATACCATGTTTCTTTAGATTGACATGGCAAAAACTGTGTAATGGGTTTTTAGGGTACAACCAGCTCAGTCGGCCTTGAGGGAATCCAAGGCTACGAGGAGTCTTACGGAGGTCTCTATGACTAACTCGCTAGTCCAAAGGAACGGAATGTCCAATGGAGAGCTTGTATGTCAATGAGAGTTGAGTGTGATCGATAAATCAACATGAAACGTGGGACTATACTCACGGAGTGGAGAATAGTGCCGATATATATATATATATATGTATAATATGAAACCATCGGTAATAGAATCAGGATAAAATCAGTTTACAGTAAAATAACGACTTAAGTAAAGTCGTGTATTGAATAATTAACGCCTAACAGAAGGGCGTTTACATATATTGCCAATTTGCAGAATTTCCATTATTTCATTAATTTATCAAAAACACGCCTTTCCTGGGGGCGTTTCTTCAAAGTTGACGACTGCAGAGGCAGGCGTCTCATCATTTACATATTCGACAGGATATAATTATTCTCAGAAATTTATCAAAAACGCGCCCTTGGAAGGGGCGTTACTTTCTAATTCCATTTTACAGAATATGTGAATTTCAGGATTTTAACAGATACACGCCCTAGGAAGGGGCGTTACTTTTCAGATTCACGCCTTGTTCTGGGGCGTTAGAATATGGAAAACGACTTTGTCCAAGTCGTGAATTTCAAGGGATTTACGATATTTTAATAAATAATATTTCGAGAGACAGGAGACATGTCATGGCAGTAAAATTTAACAGGAATTCACAGAGTCATGCAAGATATTAAAAATCAATATTTCATATGTATTGTAATTTTTAAACAGGATCAATTATTAATCACATGCGATTCTTATGAAATTAACGCCTGCGTAGAGGGCGTCAAATATTAAATTGACGACCACTAGCATGGTCGTTTCTTTTAAATTAGCGCCCTAATCAAGGGCGTTTCTTTCAAAATTTTGCAGAAAACGTAATAAAACCTTATAAACAGTATGCATGCCATGCTCATATACGTATGTATAGATATCTTGCATTAATTCTTATTTGGGCTACAATAACTTGAGAAAATCCTACCTTAATTGATAATCTGGAGATCGACGTGAGGTGTTCTGAAACTCCTACGACTTGGCAGCAAGAAAGGGCAGGAAGATGATTGATGAGGATGAGAGAACCTGCAGAAGATATATCAAAGATATCAATCTTCTTTGTAATGGCTTGCTGGAAGCGAAGAAATAAGAACTTACACAAGTTCTTCAGGACGCAGATCTTCTTAACCTGTACAGAAGAGAAGGAGATGAAGAGTCAGTAACTCTTCATATGCTTTAAAAAAAAAAAGAGAAGAACGTTCGGTTCTTCACTCACCGTAGCAGACGATCGATAAAATAGGTTTAGGGTTTGTTCGATCAAGACTATTTATAGGATTTTGGAGTCCTAACAAAAGTAGTGTTTGATTGGAAGTAATATTTTCAAGATTGAGTTATTATCACATTCGAACTCTTCCTCATAGTTATCACTTACCCTGGATAAGTTCTGGGTTCGAACGGTTCACGAACTGAATTAACGCCTTAGGTCAGGGCGTGTATTCTTTAATTGACGCCTTACTTTAGGGCGTTTCTTAAAAAGCGCCTTGAAAATGGGCGTTTCGTGTTTTAAAACACGCCCAAGATAGGGGCGTTTCTTTTACTTACCTATTTGGTCGCATGAGAACTGACGACCGCATGTGTGGGCGTCCTTTCTTTAATCACGCCATGGATAGAGGCGTGTCTTTATAAATTAACGCCTTAATAAGAGGCGTTATTTTTAATTTGTTTTATTTCATCCAATTAACCCTATTCCTTTTATATATATATATTACTTCTGTAATATATATGTTTTAATTCATTTCAATTATTCATTTATTAGGGTTGCTACACCCTCCCCCACTTAAAAAGAATTTGGTCCCCAAATTCAATATATATATATAATTATACGTGGAGAGTGTAGGACATATACCTCTTAGAATAACTCGGGAAATCGTTTCTTCATATATTCCTCGGTCTCCCATGTCGCTTCGTGTTCAGGATTCTTATTCCATTGCACCTTAAGCATGGGAATAACCTTATTCCTTAGAGCTCGTATTTCTCGATCTAATATCTTTAAAGGCCTCTGTTCATATGTGAGATCTTTCTGGATCACCAGATCTCCATGCTCAATAATATGTGACGGATCGTGCACATACTTCTTCAACATAGATATGTGAAATACATTGTGTACCTCGGACAACTGAGGAGGCAACGCGATGCGATAAGCAACCTCGCCAACTCTTTCGAGTACCTCAAATGGTCCGATGAATCTTGGCGTAAGCTTGCCCTTAACACCAAATCTTCGTATGCCACGTCCAGGCGATATCTTGAGAAATACATGATCTCCGATTTGGAATTCAAGATCTCTCCTTCTTGTATCAGCATAAGCTTTTTGTCTCGTCTGAGCAACTTGCAATCTTTCTCTGATTACTTGTATCTTCTCAGTTGTATCCCTTACCATGTCTGGACCTAATAGTTGTTTCTCTCCAACTTCGTTCCAACATATGGGAGATCGGCAACTCCTTCCGTATAAGGCTTCGAAAGGTGCCATTTGGATACTAGCTTGGTAGCTATTATTATATGCAAATTCAACTAAAGGTAAGTGGTCATGCCAGCTTCCTCCAAAGTCAATAATGCATGCTCTCAGCATATCTTCAACAACTTGATTAGTTCGCTCGGTCTGACCATCCGTTTGTGGGTGAAAAGCAGTACTAAAGTTGAGCCTTGTTCCCAACGAATGTTGTAATCCCTTCCAAAAATGAGAAGTAAAACGGGGATCTCTGTCAGACACGATTGAGACAGGAATTCCATGTATCCTGACTATTTCCTTGATGTACAGTGCAGCTAGCACATCAATTGACCATCGGCTTTTATTGGCAAGAAATGTGCCGATTTAGTTAATCGGTCAATGATAACCCAGATTCCATCATGTCCTCCTTTAGATTTAGACAAACCCATGATGAAGTCCATACCAATATCCTCCCATTTCCACTTAGGAATATCTAGAGGATGTAGTTTTCCCGCAGGCTTTTGGTGTTCCGCCTTGACCTGTTGGCATGTGAGACAGCGTGATACATAGTCCGCTATTTCTCTTTTCATATTGGGCCACCAAAAGTTCCTCTTTACATCTTGGTACATTTTAGTTGATCCAGGATGAATAGTGTACCTTGATCGGTGAGCTTCATCTAAGATCTTCTTCTTTAATTCGGACAATCGGGTATACAAGTTCTATCTTTGAACGATAATCTTCCATCAGAAGTTAGTTGAAAATCAGATTGTCCTTCTAATCTGCCTTTGATTTCCACTAATATAGGATCATCATCCTGAAGTGCTTGTATCTCAGATAATAAATCTGACTGTATGCTTACATGAGATAATGTGATAAATTTGGATTCCGTGTCCAAGCTTATATTGAGCTCGGAGAATTGTTCAAGTAACCTCCATTCTTGCATCATACAATTTGCTATCATTGCTCTCGGCTTTCGACTAAGGGCATCAGCAACATAATTACCCTTTCCGGGATGGTATTGTATATTGAAGTCGAAGTCCTTGAGATATTCTAGCCAGCGTCTTTGTCTCATGTTTAGCTCCTTTTGTGAAAATAGATATTTGAGACTTTTGTGATCGGAGTATACAGTAAACTGTACTCCATATAAGTAGTGTTTCCATATCTTTAGGGCAAATACTACCGCGGCCAGTTCTAAGTCATGGACGGGGTAATTCTCCTCATGCTTCTTCAGCTGACGTGAAGAGTATGCTATGACCTTTCCTTGTTGCATTAGGACACATCCGAGGCCAATGCCAGAAGCATCAGTGTAGACCTCGAATTTCTCTCCTTCTATCGGTAGAGCTAAGACCGGAGCTGTGGTGAGATGATTTTGAGAGTTTGAAAACTTCTTTCACATTCCTCACTCCATTCGTATCGGATCTCCTTGCGAGTTAACCTTGTAAGGGGCACGGCGATCTTAGAGAAATCTTTGATGAATCGCCGATAATAGCCTGCAAGACCTAAGAAACTTCTGATCTCGCTTGCATTAGTGGGTCTTTCCCAGTTTCTTACAGCTTCAACCTTTGACGGATCTACAGATAAACCGTCCTTGGATATGACATGTCCGAGAAAAGCCACTTCTTCAAGCCAGAACTCGCATTTGCTGAGTTTAGCATATAATTGATTTGTCCTCAAGACTTGCAATGCAATCCTCAAATGCTCTTCATGTTCTTCCTTAGTCTTAGAATATATCAATATATCATCAATGAAGACTACTATGAATTGATCCAAGTAAGGCCTGAATATGCTATTCATTAACTGCATAAAGGCAGCAGGGGCATTTGTTAGTCCAAAAGGCATAACAACAAATTCGTAATGGCCATACCTGCTTCTGAATGCGGTCTTGTGAATGTCATCATCCTTGATCCTTAATTGATGATATCCCGACCTGAGATCAATCTTGGAGAAATATTTGGATCCTGAAATCTGATCAAATAATTCATCGATTCTCGGCAGTGGATACTTGTTCTTGATAGTAAGATGATTCAACTGTCGATAGTCGATACACAATCTCATGGATCCATCCTTCTTCTTTACAAATAAGACTGGTGCTCCCCACGGGGAAGTACTTGGTCTAATAAACCCTTTTCGGATTAGTTCCATCAACTGCTCCTTCAACTCCTTGAGTTCAGCAGGGGACATTCTATATGGTGCCTTTGAAACAGGACCAGCACCAGGGACTAAGTCAATGGTGAAGGCCACTTCTCTTTGCGGGGGTAATCCCGGCAATTCTTCCGGAAATACGTCTGGAAATTCTCGCACTACCTGAATGTCCTCTATCTTGGTTTCTTTAGCTTCTTTAATAGTGACAAAAGCAAGGAAGGATACACATCCTTTCTTGACGAGCTTGCTTGCTCGAAGAGCCGAAATAAGAGGGGATTTGCTTCGACTCTTAGGACTAGTATAAGTCAGTTCCGGAAATTCCTTGAAAACAATCTTGCTATCACGGCAATCAACCGTTGCCTGGTATTTGGATAACCAATCTGCTCCTAGTATAACATCATACTCTTTTAGATCTAAGCAGATAAGATCAATAGGAAAATTCTTTCCTCGAACCAATACCTCACAGTTTTGGTAATGATGTGTGATATCCGTCTCGTTTCCGAGAGGAGTAGACAATATTAACTTCATCCATTCTGGTTCTAGAGGTAATGGGTCAACAAACTTCTTGGAAATAATGGAATGCGATGCACCCGTATCAAATAAAACATGTGCATATTTGGAACAAATTTTTAATGTACCTTCCACCAATCCGCCTTCTTCTTCTGGTTCGGTCTCTTGGATTGCATGAAGACGAGCATTCTTTGTCACTGGACGTTTACCCTCACCGCTTGGTCATTCATTAATGGACAATCGGGAATCCGATGTTCACGACTCCCACAACGGAGACATGCTCCTAATTTCCTCCAGCATTCTTCTGTTTTGTGACCAGCCTTGTCGCAATGCTTGCATACTACGTTTGAAGGTGTAGTGGTGATAGAGAAAGGCTTGGATTTCTTGAACTTCTGATCTTGAGAGGAAGAACCTCCATTATTGGGCCTCTTCTTAAAGTTGGGTTTAAAAGAACCCGAACTTGTGACTTGCTCCTTTTTGTCTTTCCCACGGATCCTATCAGATAGTTCCGTGGCATCTTCAAGCAACTGAGCTCGGCGCACTATTTCAGTATAAACTTGAATATCCATAGGCGCCAGTTGAGTAATGTAGTGGGGCCTAAGCCCATTAAGAAATCTACGGGCTTTCATCTTTTCCGTGCTAATTAAATGCTTAGCATATCTAGACAGTCTAGAAAACTGTGCTTCATAATCAGCCACCGATAAAGATCTTTGCTTTAATGCGGCAAATTCGGCGGCCTTCTTTTCCTGGACCCTATCAGAGAAATATTTGGCGTTGAAATATTCAACGAATTCACCCCATGTAACTTGAGTTGGGTCAATAGTAGCTTCAATCGACTCCCACCAGCATCTAGCATCCTTTTCTAACTGGAAAGTAGCTAATAAGACTTTGTCCTGATCCGTGCATTGCATAACACGGAATATACGTTCAATCTCCCGAACCCAATGCTCGGCATCGTCTGGATCGGTCGATCCCATGAACTTCGGGGGATTCATATTCTTGAATGCTTGGTGTAAGCTTCCAGCTCGTGGAGCACCACCTTGTGCTACCTGTTGTAGCACTTGGGTCATCCCTTGAAGGGTACGCTGCATGTTGCGCCATTGAGCACGTTCGGCAGCCATTATCCTACAATTACAATAGCTATGTTAGTATTATATCACTATGATCTTATAAAGGACTCATTGATCATTTAACCCTTGGTTCTACCCACTCTCACTTGGTTAAAGGTTTTGAAACCTATCCTTGGACTTGGGTTTCCTAGGAATTGAATACCTTAGGCTCTGATACCACAAAGACTGTCACGCCCCGAGCGCGGAAGATACCCGGAGATGCGCGACGTGTCTATATCAATCATGTCAATCAGAGTGGTCGTGTATTCGACACAAAGACAGAGATGCGCAAAATAGCAAGATAACCCAATCCTTTATTTCATAATGGATAGACTATTACAAATCCAATACTCTGTTTAATTAAAAAGGAAAGTACATAGTTGACTCGAGAAAACTATAGAAACAACTAGACGACACTTGTAGAAGCTCTATCACTTTCACTCTTGACTATTCCCATCCGATTGACTTCCATCGTCGTCGGACTTACCTGAAAAGTACAAAGGGACAAACGGAATGAGCGAACGCTCAGTAGGAAATTATATCTCAAGTACTAGCAAGGGGTTTAAGTAATTACATTTTCATGAATGCAATAAAGCTATGCATGCTCGCATAAAACGACAAGATAGAGAGAATGTAATATCAAGAAATAAGATGAACTTATCATGAACTTTCAACAAGATAACAAGTTTATTCGAGATATTCAAGCAAGTACATTTAACAAGTCATGTCAAGAACTTTGGCTATCATGTATCAAGCAAGTAAATTACCCTTTTTCGGGCCACGCATTTCATTTCATGTCAAGTACGAGTCAAGTACAAGATGTGTGTGGAATGTCCAATCAAGCAAGTCAAGTACTCGGTATAATGCCAGATACCTTATCATTTTAACTCCCATGGGCACAAGTACTTTCGGGTGCTCCTCCCAGGACCAGATCGGGCCCTATATGCGCAGGCATTTATCATGTGTTTTGACATCCACTCTTGTTTATAGCCAACATAGAATTTCAATAATCAAGCTTGTAGACACGTATGACAACTTTGATAGAATAGAGTCCAAAATATGACAAAGGACATAGAATGGCGATAATAACGGTATAATCACGATATCGATAAAACTAGGTAGAATATGGTTCCTTAACTTAGGTACCATGACAAATCAATATGGACATTCTTTATATAGAATTGAGGTCCACATGAACATAAGATCAAGCAAGATACCCTCATTCTTATCATAGAATTGGGGTTTACAAGAACGACATGATATGGCATGATATCATCATCCCATTAAGAATTTCTTATGATATACTCTTTGTATAATCATAAGGGCCGGTATACCATGTTTCTTTAGATTGACATGGCAAAAACTGTGTAATGGGTTTTTAGGGTACAACCAGCTCAGTCGGCCTTGAGGGAATCCAAGGCTACGAGGAGTCTTACGGAGGTCTCTATGACTAACTCGCTAGTCCAAAGGAACGGAATGTCCAATGGAGAGCTTGTATGTCAATGAGAGTTGAGTGTGATCGATAAATCAACATGAAACGTGGGACTATACTCACGGAGTGGAGAATAGTGCCGATATATATATATATATGTATAATATGAAACCATCGGTAATAGAATCAGGATAAAATCAGTTTACAGTAAAATAACGACTTAAGTAAAGTCGTGTATTGAATAATTAACGCCTAACAGAAGGGCGTTTACATATATTGCCAATTTGCAGAATTTCCATTATTTCATTAATTTATCAAAAACACGCCTTTCCTGGGGGCGTTTCTTCAAAGTTGACGACTGCAGAGGCAGGCGTCTCATCATTTACCTATTCGACAGGATATAATTATTCTCAGAAATTTATCAAAAACGCGCCCTTGGAAGGGGCGTTACTTTCTAATTCCATTTTACAGAATATGTGAATTTCAGGATTTTAACAGATACACGCCCTAGGAAGGGGCGTTACTTTTCAGATTCACGCCTTGTACTGGGGCGTTAGAATATGGAAAACGACTTTGTCCAAGTCGTGAATTTCAAGGGATTTACGATATTTTAATAAATAATATTTCGAGAGACAGGAGACATGTCATGGCAGTAAAATTTAACAGGAATTCACATAGTCATGCAAGATATTAAAAATCAATATTTCATACGTATTGTAATTTTTAAACAGGATCAATTATTAATCACATGCGATTCTTATGAAATTAACGCCTGCGTAGAGGGCGTCAAATATTAAATTGACGACCACTAGCATGGTCGTTTCTTTTAAATTAGCGCCCTAATCAAGGGCGTTTCTTTCAAAATTTTGCAGAAAACGTAATAAAACCTTATAAACAGTATGCATGCCATGCTCATATACGTATGTATAGATATCTTGCATTAATTCTTATTTGGGCTACAATAACTTGAGAAAATCCTACCTTAATTGATAATCTGGAGATCGACGTGAGGTGTTCTGAAACTCCTACGACTTGGCAGCAAGAAAGGGCAGGAAGATGATTGATGAGGATGAGAGAACCTGCAGAAGATATATCAAAGATATCAATCTTCTTTGTAATGGCTTGCTGGAAGCGAAGAAATAAGAACTTACACAAGTTCTTCAGGACGCAGATCTTCTTAACCTATACAGAAGAGAAGGAGATGAAGAGTCAGTAACTCTTCATATGCTTTAAAAAAAAAAAGAGAAGAACGTTCGGTTCTTCACTCACCGTAGCAGACGATCGATAAAATAGGTTTAGGGTTTGTTCGATCAAGACTATTTATAGGATTTTGGAGTCCTAACAAAAGTAGTGTTTGATTGGAAGTAATATTTCCAAGATTGAGTTATTATCACATTCGAACTCTTCCTCATAGTTATCACTTACCCTGGATAAGTTCTGGGTTCGAACGGTTCACGAACTGAATTAACGCCTTAGGTCAGGGCGTGTATTCTTTAATTGACGCCTTACTTTAGGGCGTTTCTTAAAAAGCGCCTTGAAAATGGGCGTTTCGTGTTTTAAAACACGCCCAAGATAGGGGCGTTTCTTTTACTTACCTATTTGGTCGCATGAGAACTGACGACCGCATGTGTGGGCGTCCTTTCTTTAGTCACGCCATGGATAGAGGCGTTTCTTTATAAATTAACGCCTTAATAAGAGGCGTTATTTTTAATTTGTTTTATTTCATCCAATTAACCCTATTCCTTTTATATATATATTACTTCTGTAATATATATGTTTTAATTCATTTCAATTATTCATTTATTAGGGTTGCTACACCCTCCCCCACTTAAAAAGAATTTGGTCCCCAAATTCAATATATATATAATTATACGTGGAGAGTGTAGGACATATACCTCTTAGAATAACTCGGGAAATCGTTTCTTCATAGATTCCTCGGTCTCCCATGTCGCTTCGTGTTCAGGATTCTTATTCCATTGCACCTTAAGCATGGGAATAACCTTATTCCTTAGAGCTCGTATTTCTCGATCTAATATCTTTAAAGGCCTCTGTTCATATGTGAGATCTTTCTGGATCACCAGATCTCCATGCTCAATAATATGTGACGGATCGTGCACATACTTCTTCAACATAGATATGTGAAATACATTGTGTACCTCGGACAACTGAGGAGGCAACGCGATGCGATAAGCAACCTCGCCAACTCTTTCGAGTACCTCAAATGGTCCGATGAATCTTGGCGTAAGCTTGCCCTTAACACCAAATCTTCGTATGCCACGTCCAGGCGATATCTTGAGAAATACATGATCTCCGATTTGGAATTCAAGATCTCTCCTTCTTGTATCAGCATAAGCTTTTTGTCTCGTCTGAGCAACTTGCAATCTTTCTCTGATTACTTGTATCTTCTCAGTTGTATCCCTTACCATGTCTGGACCTAATAGTTGTTTCTCTCCAACTTCGTTCCAACATATGGGAGATCGGCAACTCCTTCCGTATAAGGCTTCGAAAGG
This sequence comes from Amorphophallus konjac, assembly GCA_022559845.1. Classification (NCBI taxonomy): domain Eukaryota; kingdom Viridiplantae; phylum Streptophyta; class Magnoliopsida; order Alismatales; family Araceae; genus Amorphophallus; species Amorphophallus konjac. Next base: position 181,152,972 of record CM040118.1, on the reverse strand, counting down.
TGCCATTTGGATACTAGCTTGGTAGCTATTATTATATGCAAATTCAACTAAAGGTAAGTGGTCATGCCAGCTTCCTCCAAAGTCAATAATGCATGCTCTCAGCATATCTTCAACAACTTGATTAGTTCGCTCGGTCTGACCATCCGTTTGTGGGTGAAAAGCAGTACTAAAGTTGAGCCTTGTTCCCAACGAATGTTGTAATCCCTTCCAAAAATGAGAAGTAAAACGGGGATCTCTGTCAGACACGATTGAGACAGGAATTCCATGTATCCTGACTATTTCCTTGATGTACAGTGCAGCTAGCACATCAATTGACCATCGGCTTTTATTGGCAAGAAATGTGCCGATTTAGTTAATCGGTCAATGATAACCCAGATTCCATCATGTCCTCCTTTAGATTTAGACAAACCCATGATGAAGTCCATACCAATATCCTCCCATTTCCACTTAGGAATATCTAAAGGATGTAGTTTTCCCGCAGGCTTTTGGTGTTCCGCCTTGACCTGTTGGCATGTGAGACAGCGCGATACATAATCCGCTATTTCTCTTTTCATATTAGGCCACCAAAAGTTCCTCTTTACATCTTGGTACATTTTGGTTGATCCTGGATGAATAGTGTACCTTGATCGGTGAGCTTCATCTAAGATCTTCTTCTTTAATTTCGGACAATCAGGTATACAAGTTCTATCTTTGAATAATAATCTTCCCTCAGAAGTTAGTTGAAAATCAGATTGTCCTTCTAATCTGCCTTTGATTTCCACTAATATAGGATCATCATCCTGAAGTGCTTGTATCTCAGATAATAAATCTGACTGTATGCTTACATGAGATAGTGTGACAAATTTGGATTCCGTGTCCAAGCTTATATTGAGCTCGGAGAATTGTTCAAGTAACCTCCATTCTTGCATCATACAATTTGCTATCATTGCTCTCGGCTTTCGACTAAGGGCGTCAGCAACATAATTACCCTTTCCGGGATGGTATTGTATATTGAAGTCGAAGTCCTTGAGATATTCTAGCCAGCGTCTTTGTCTCATGTTTAGCTCCTTTTGTGAAAATAGATATTTGAGACTTTTGTGATCGGAGTATACAGTAAACTGTACTCCATATAAGTAGTGTTTCCATATCTTTAGGGCAAATACTACCGCGGCCAGTTCTAAGTCATGGACGGGGTAATTCTCCTCATGCTTCTTCAGCTGACGTGAAGAGTATGCTATGACCTTTCCTTGTTGCATCAGGACACATCCGAGGCCAATGCCAGAAGCATCAGTGTAGACCTCGAATTTCTCTCCTTCTATCGGTAGAGCTAAGACCGGAGCTGTGGTGAGATGATTTTTGAGAGTTTGAAAACTTCTTTCACATTCCTCACTCCATTCGTATCGGATCTCCTTGCGAGTTAACCTTGTAAGGGGCACGGCGATCTTAGAGAAATCTTTGATGAATCGCCGATAATAGCCTGCAAGACCTAAGAAACTTCTGATCTCGCTTGCATTAGTGGGTCTTTCCCAGTTTCTTACAGCTTCAACCTTTGACGGATCTACAGATAAACCGTCCTTGGATATGACATGTCCGAGAAAAGCCACTTCTTCAAGCCAGAACTCGCATTTGCTGAGTTTAGCATATAATTGATTTGTCCTCAAGATTTGTAATGAAATCCTCAAATGCTCTTCATGTTCTTCCTTAGTCTTGGAATATATCAATATATCATCAATGAAAACACCACAAATTGATCTAGATAAGGCCTGAATATGCTATTCATCAACTGCATAAAGGCAGCAGGGGCATTTGTTAGTCCAAAAGGCATAACAACAAATTCATAGTGGCCATACCTGCTTCTGAACGCAGTTTTATGAATATCTTCGTCTTTAATCCTCAATTGATGATAACCAGACCTGAGATCAATCTTGGAGAAATATTTGGATCCAGAAATCTGATCAAATAATTCATCGATTCTCGGCAGTGGATACTTGTTCTTGATAGTAAGATGATTCAACTGTCGATAGTCGATACACAATCTCATGGATCCATCCTTCTTCCTTACAAATAGGACTGGGGCTCCCCACGGGGAAGTACTTGGTCTAATGAACCCTTTTTGAATCAGTTCCATCAATTGCTCTTCAATTCTTTAGTTCTGCAGGGGACATTCTATAGGGTGCCTTTGAAACAGGACCAGCACCAGGGACTAAGTCAATGGTGAAGGCCACTTCTCTTTGCGGGGGTAATCCCGGCAATTCTTCCGGAAATACGTCTGGAAATTCTCGCACTACCTGAATGTCCTCTATCTTGGTTTCTTTAGCTTCTTTAATAGTGACAAAAGCAAGGAAGGATACACATCCTTTCTTGACGAGCTTGCTTGCTCGAAGAGCCGAAATAAGAGGGGATTTGCTTCGACTCTTAGGACTAGTATAAGTCAGTTCCGGAAATTCCTTGAAAACAATCTTGCTATCACGGCAATCAACCGTTGCCTGGTATTTGGATAACCAATCTGCTCCTAGTATAACATCATACTCTTTTAGATCTAAGCAGATAAGATCAATAGGAAAATTCTTTCCTCGAACCAATACCTCACAGTTTTGGTAATGATGTGTGATATCCGTCTCGTTTCCGAGAGGAGTAGACAATATTAACTTCATCCATTCTGGTTCTAGAGGTAATGGGTCAACAAACTTCTTGGAAATAATGGAATGCGATGCACCCGTATCAAATAAAACATGTGCATATTTGGAACAAATTTTTAATGTACCTTCCACCAATCCGCCTTCTTCTTCTGGTTCGGTCTCTTGGATTGCATGAAGACGAGCATTCTTTGTCACTGGACGTTTACCCTCACCGGCTTGGTCATTCATTAATGGACAATCGGGAATCCGATGTTCACGACTCCCACAACGGAGACATGCTCCTAATTTCCTCCAGCATTCTTCTGTTTTGTGACCAGCCTTGTCGCAATGCTTGCATACTACGTTTGAAGGTGTAGTGGTGATAGAGAAAGGCTTGGATTTCTTGAACTTCTGATCTTGAGAGGAAGAACCTCCATTATTGGGCCTCTTCTTAAAGTTGGGTTTAAAAGAACCCGAACTTGTGACTTGCTCCTTTTTGTCTTTCCCACGGATCCTATCAGATAGTTCCGTGGCATCTTCAAGCAACTGAGCTCGGCGCACTATTTCAGTATAAACTTGAATATCCATAGGCGCCAGTTGAGTAATGTAGTGGGGCCTAAGCCCATTAAGAAATCTACGGGCTTTCATCTTTTCCGTGCTAATTAAATGCTTAGCATATCTAGACAGTCTAGAAAACTGTGCTTCATAATCAGCCACCGATAAAGATCTTTGCTTTAATGCGGCAAATTCGGCGGCCTTCTTTTCCTGGACCCTATCAGAGAAATATTTGGCGTTGAAATATTCAACGAATTCACCCCATGTAACTTGAGTTGGGTCAATAGTAGCTTCAATCGACTCCCACCAGCATCTAGCATCCTTTTCTAACTGGAAAGTAGCTAATAAGACTTTGTCCTGATCCGTGCATTGCATAACACGGAATATACGTTCAATCTCCCGAACCCAATGCTCGGCATCGTCTGGATCGGTCGATCCCATGAACTTCGGGGGATTCATATTCTTGAATGCTTGGTGTAAGCTTCCAGCTCGTGGAGCACCACCTTGTGCTACCTGTTGTAGCACTTGGGTCATCCCTTGAAGGGTACGCTGCATGTTGCGCCATTGAGCACGTTCGGCAGCCATTATCCTACAATTACAATAGCTATGTTAGTATTATATCACTATGATCTTATAAAGGACTCATTGATCATTTAACCCTTGGTTCTACCCACTCTCACTTGGTTAAAGGTTTTGAAACCTATCCTTGGACTTGGGTTTCCTAGGAATTGAATACCTTAGGCTCTGATACCACAAAGACTGTCACGCCCCGAGCGCGGAAGATACCCGGAGATGCGCGACGTGTCTATATCAATCATGTCAATCAGAGTGGTCGTGTATTCGACACAAAGACAGAGATGCGCAAAATAGCAAGATAACCCAATCCTTTATTTCATAATGGATAGACTATTACAAATCCAATACTCTGTTTAATTAAAAAGGAAAGTACATAGTTGACTCGAGAAAACTATAGAAACAACTAGACGACACTTGTAGAAGCTCTATCACTTTCACTCTTGACTATTCCCATCCGATTGACTTCCATCGTCGTCGGACTTACCTGAAAAGTACAAAGGGACAAACGGAATGAGCGAACGCTCAGTAGGAAATTATATCTCAAGTACTAGCAAGGGGTTTAAGTAATTACATTTTCATGAATGCAATAAAGCTATGCATGCTCGCATAAAACGACAAGATAGAGAGAATGTAGTATCAAGAAATAAGATGAACTTATCATGAACTTTCAACAAGATAACAAGTTTATTCGAGATATTCAAGCAAGTACATTTACAAGTCATGTCAAGAACTTTGGCTATCATGTATCAAGCAAGTAAATTACCCTTTTTCGGGCCACGCATTTCATTTCATGTCAAGTACGAGTCAAGTACAAGATGTGTGTGGAATGTCCAATCAAGCAAGTCAAGTACTCGGTATAATGCCAGATACCTTATCATTTTAACTCCCATGGGCACAAGTACTTTCGGGTGCTCCTCCCAGGACCAGATCGGGCCCTATATGCGCAGGCATTTATCATGTGTTTTGACATCCACTCTTGTTTATAGCCAACATAGAATTTCAATAATCAAGCTTGTAGACACGTATGACAACTTTGATAGAATAGAGTCCAAAATATGACAAAGGACATAGAATGGCGATAATAACGGTATAATCACGATATCGATAAAACTAGGTAGAATATGGTTCCTTAACTTAGGTACCATGACAAATCAATATGGACATTCTTTATATAGAATTGAGGTCCACATAAACATAAGATCAAGCAAGATACCCTCATTCTTATCATAGAATTGGGGTTTACAAGAACGACATGATATGGCATGATATCATCATCCCATTAAGAATTTCTTATGATATACTCTTTGTATAATCATAAGGGCCGGTATACCATGTTTCTTTAGATTGACATGGCAAAAACTGTGTAATGGGTTTTTAGGGTACAACCAGCTCAGTCGGCCTTGAGGGAATCCAAGGCTACGAGGAGTCTTACGGAGGTCTCTATGACTAACTCGCTAGTCCAAAGGAACGGAATGTCCAATGGAGAGCTTGTATGTCAATGAGAGTTGAGTGTGATCGATAAATCAACATGAAACGTGGGACTATACTCACGGAGTGGAGAATAGTGCCGATATATATATATATATATATATGTATAATATGAAACCATCGGTAATAGAATCAGGATAAAATCAGTTTACAGTAAAATAACGACTTAAGTAAAGTCGTGTATTGAATAATTAACGCCTAACAGAAGGGCGTTTACATATATTGCCAATTTGCAGAATTTCATTATTTCATTAATTTATCAAAAACACGCCTTTCCTGGGGGCGTTTCTTCAAAGTTGACGACTGCAGAGGCAGGCGTCTCATCATTTACCTATTCGACATGATATAATTATTCTCAGAAATTTATCAAAAACGCGCCCTTGGAAGGGGCGTTACTTTCTAATTCCATTTTACAGAATATGTGAATTTCAGGATTTTAACAGATACACGCCCTAGGAAGGGGCGTTACTTTTCAGATTCACGCCTTGTTCTGGGGCGTTAAATATGGAAAACGACTTTGTCCAAGTCGTGAATTTCAAGGGATTTACGATATTTTAATAAATAATATTTCGAGAGACAGGAGACATGTCATGGCAGTAAAATTTAACAGGAATTCACAGAGTCATGCAAGATATTAAAAATCATTATTTCATATGTATTGTAATTTTTAAACAGGATCAATTATTAATCACATGCGATTCTTATGAAATTAACGCCTGCGTAGAGGGCGTCAAATATTAAATTGACGACCACTAGCATGGTCGTTTCTTTTAAATTAGCGCCCTAATCAAGGGCGTTTCTTTCAAAATTTTGCAGAAAACGTAATAAAACCTTATAAACAGTATGCATGCCATGCTCATATACGTATGTATAGATATCTTGCATTAATTCTTATTTGGGCTACAATAACTTGAGAAAATCCTACCTTAATTGATAATCTGGAGATCGACGTGAGGTGTTCTGAAACTCCTACGACTTGGCAGCAAGAAAGGGCAGGAAGATGATTGATGAGGATGAGAGAACCTGCAGAAGATATATCAAAGATATCAATCTTCTTTGTAATGGCTTGCTGGAAGCGAAGAAATAAGAACTTACACAAGTTCTTCAGGACGCAGATCTTCTTAACCTGTACAGAAGAGAAGGAGATGAAGAGTCAGTAACTCTTCATATGCTTTAAAAAAAAAAAGAGAAGAACGTTCGGTTCTTCACTCACCGTAGCAGACGATCGATAAAATAGGTTTAGGGTTTGTTCGATCAAGACTATTTATAGGATTTTGGAGTCCTAACAAAAGTAGTGTTTGATTGGAAGTAATATTTCCAAGATTGAGTTATTATCACATTCGAACTCTTCCTCATAGTTATCACTTACCCTGGATAAGTTCTGGGTTCGAACGGTTCACGAACTGAATTAACGCCTTAGGTCAGGGCGTGTATTCTTTAATTGACGCCTTACTTTAGGGCGTTTCTTAAAAAGCGCCTTGAAAAAGGGCGTTTCGTGTTTTAAAACACGCCCAAGATAGGGGCGTTTCTTTTACTTACCTATTTGGTCGCATGAGAACTGACGACCGCATGTGTGGGCGTCCTTTCTTTAGTCACGCCATGGATAGAGGCGTGTCTTTATAAATTAACGCCTTAATAAGAGGCGTTATTTTTAATTTGTTTTATTTCGTCCAATTAACCCTATTCCTTTTATATATATATTACTTCTGTAATATATATGTTTTAATTCATTTCAATTATTCATTTATTAGGGTTGCTACACCCTCCCCCACTTAAAAAGAATTTGGTCCCCAAATTCAATATATATATATAATTATACGTGGAGAGTGTAGGACATATACCTCTTAGAATAACTCGGGAAATCGTTTCTTCATAGATTCCTCGGTCTCCCATGTCGCTTCGTGTTCAGGATTCTTATTCCATTGCACCTTAAGCATGGGAATAACCTTATTCCTTAGAGCTCGTATTTCTCGATCTAATATCTTTAAAGGCCTCTGTTCATATGTGAGATCTTTCTGGATCACCAGATCTCCATGCTCAATAATATGTGACGGATCGTGCACATACTTCTTCAACATAGATATGTGAAATACATTGTGTACCTCGGACAACTGAGGAGGCAACGCGATGCGATAAGCAACCTCGCCAACTCTTTCGAGTACCTCAAATGGTCCGATGAATCTTGGCGTAAGCTTGCCCTTAACACCAAATCTTCGTATGCCACGTCCAGGCGATATCTTGAGAAATACATGATCTCCGATTTGGAATTCAAGATCTCTCCTTCTTGTATCAGCATAAGCTTTTTGTCTCGTCTGAGCAACTTGCAATCTTTCTCTGATTACTTGTATCTTCTCAGTTGTATCCCTTACCATGTCTGGACCTAATAGTTGTTTCTCTCCAACTTCGTTCCAACATATGGGAGATCGGCAACTCCTTCCGTATAAGGCTTCGAAAGGTGCCATTTGGATACTAGCTTGGTAGCTATTATTATATGCAAATTCAACTAAAGGTAAGTGGTCATGCCAGCTTCCTCCAAAGTCAATAATGCATGCTCTCAGCATATCTTCAACAACTTGATTAGTTCGCTCGGTCTGACCATCCGTTTGTGGGTGAAAAGCAGTACTAAAGTTGAGCCTTGTTCCCAACGAATGTTGTAATCCCTTCCAAAAATGAGAAGTAAAACGGGGATCTCTGTCAGACACGATTGAGACAGGAATTCCATGTATCCTGACTATTTCCTTGATGTACAGTGCAGCTAGCACATCAATTGACCATCGGCTTTTATTGGCAAGAAATGTGCCGATTTAGTTAATCGGTCAATGATAACCCAGATTCCATCATGTCCTCCTTTAGATTTAGACAAACCCATGATGAAGTCCATACCAATATCCTCCCATTTCCACTTAGGAATATCTAGAGGATGTAGTTTTCCCGCAGGCTTTTGGTGTTCCGCCTTGACCTGTTGGCATGTGAGACAGCGCGATACATAGTCCGCTATTTCTCTTTTCATATTAGGCCACCAAAAGTTCCTCTTTACATCTTGGTACATTTTGGTTGATCCAGGATGAATAGTGTACCTTGATCGGTGAGCTTCATCTAAGATCTTCTTCTTTAATTCCGGACAATCAGGTATACAAGTTCTATCTTTGAATAATAATCTTCCCTCGGAAGTTAGTTGAAAATCAGATTGTCCTTCTAATCTGCCTTTGATTTCCACTAATATAGGATCATCATCCTGAAGTGCTTGTATCTCAGATAATAAATCTGACTGTACGCTTACATGAGATAGTGTGACAAATTTGGCTTCCGTGTCCAAGCTTATATTGAGCTCGGAGAATTGTTCAAGTAACCTCCATTCTTGCATCATACAATTTGCTATCATTGCTCTCGGCTTTCGACTAAGGGCGTCAGCAACATAATTACCCTTTCCGGGATGGTATTGTATATTGAAGTCGAAGTCCTTGAGATATTCTAGCCAGCGTCTTTGTCTCATGTTTAGCTCCTTTTGTGAAAATAGATATTTGAGACTTTTGTGATCGGAGTATACAGTAAACTGTACTCCATATAAGTAGTGTTTCCATATCTTTAGGGCAAATACTACCGCGGCCAGTTCTAAGTCATGGACGGGGTAATTCTCCTCATGCTTCTTCAGCTGACGTGAAGAGTATGCTATGACCTTTCCTTGTTGCATCAGGACACATCCGAGGCCAATGCCAGAAGCATCAGTGTAGACCTCGAATTTCTCTCCTTCTATCGGTAGAGCTAAGACCGGAGCTGTGGTGAGATGATTTTTGAGAGTTTGAAAACTTCTTTCACATTCCTCACTCCATTCGTATCAGATCTCCTTGCGAGTTAACCTTGTAAGGGGCACGGCGATCTTAGAGAAATCTTTGATGAATCGCCGATAATAGCCAGCAAGACCTAAGAAACTTCTGACCTCGCTTGCATTAGTGGGTCTTTCCCAGTTTCTTACAGCTTCAACCTTTGACGGATCTACAGATAAACCGTCCTTGGATATGACATGTCTGACAAAAGTCACTTCTTCAAGCCAGAACTCGCATTTGCTGAGTTTAGCATATAATTGATTTGTCCTCAAGATTTGTAATGAAATCCTCAAATGCTCTTCATGTTCTTCCTTAGTCTTGGAATATATCAATATATCATCAATGAAAACCACCACAAATTGATCTAGATAAGGCCTGAATATGCTATTCATCAACTGCATAAAGGCAGCAGGGGCATTTGTTAGTCCAAAAGGCATAACAACAAATTCATAGTGGCCATACCTGCTTCTGAACGCAGTTTTATGAATATCTTCGTCTTTAATCCTAAATTGATGATAACCAGACCTGAGATCAATCTTGGAGAAATATTTGGATCCAGAAATCTGATCAAATAATTCATCGATTCTCGGCAGTGGATACTTGTTCTTGATAGTAAGATGATTCAACTGTCGATAGTCGATACACAATCTCATGGATCCATCCTTCTTCCTTACAAATAGGACTGGGGCTCCCCACGGGGAAGTACTTGGTCTAATGAACCCTTTTTGAATCAATTCCATCAATTGCTTCTTCAATTCTTTAGTTCTGCAGGGGACATTCTATAGGGTGCCTTTGAAACAGGACCAGCACCAGGGACTAAGTCAATGGTGAAGGCCACTTCTCTTTGCGGGGGTAATCCCGGCAATTCTTCCAGAAATACGTCTGGAAATTCTCGCACTACCTGAATGTCCTCTATCTTGGTTTCTTTAGCTTCTTTAATAGTGGCAAAAGCAAGGAAGGATACACATCCTTTCTTGACGAGCTTGCTTGCTCGAAGAGCCGAAATAAGAGGGGATTTGCTTCGACTCTTAGGACTAGTATAAGTCAGTTCCGGAAATTCCTTGAAAACAATCTTGCTATCACGGCAATCAACCGTTGCCTGGTATTTGGATAACCAATCTGCTCCTAGTATAACATCATACTCTTTTAGATCTAAGCAGATAAGATCAATAGGAAAATTCTTTCCTCGAACCAATACCTTACAGTTTTGGTAATGATGTGTGATATCCGTCTCGTTTCCGAGAGGAGTAGACAATATTAACTTCATCCATTCTGGTTCTAGAGGTAATGGGTCAACAAACTTCTTGGAAATAATGGAATGCGATGCACCCGTATCAAATAAAACATGTGCATATTTGGAACAAATTTTTAATGTACCTTCCACCAATCCGCCTTCTTCTTCTGGTTCGGTTTCTTGGATTGCATGAAGACGATCATTCTTTGTCACTGGACGTTTACCCTCACCGGCTTGGTCATTCATTAATGGACAATCGGGAATCCGATGTTCACGACTCCCACAACGGAGACATGCTCCTAATTTCCTCCAGCATTCTTCTGTTTTGTGACCAGCCTTGTCGCAATGCTTGCATACTACGTTTGAAGGTGTAGTGGTGATAGAGAAAGGCTTGAAATTTCTTGAACTTCTGATCTTGAGAGGAAGAACCTCCATTATTGGGCCTCTTCTTAAAGTTGGGTTTAAAAGAACCCGAACTTGTGACTTGCTCCTTTTTGTCTTTCCCACGGATCCTATCAGATAGTTCCGTGGCATCTTCAAGCAACTGAGCTCGGCGCACTATTTCAGTATAAACTTGAATATCCATAGGCGCTAGTTGAGTAATGTAGTGGGGCCTAAGCCCATTAAGAAATCTACGGGCTTTCATCTTTTCCGTGCTAATTAAATGCTTGGCATATCTAGACAGTCTAGAAAACTATGCTTCATAATCAGCCACCGATAAAGATCTTTGCTTTAATGCGGCAAATTCGGCGGCCTTCTTTTCCTGGACCCTATCAGAGAAATATTTGGCGTTGAAATATTCAACGAATTCACCCCATGTAACTTGAGTTGGGTCAATAGTAGCTTCAATCGACTCCCACCAGCATCTAGCATCCTTTTCTAACTGGAAAGTAGCTAATAAGACTTTGTCCTGATCCGTGCATTGCATAACACGGAATATACGTTCAATCTCCCGAACCCAATGCTCGGCATCGTCTGGATCGGTCGATCCCATGAACTTCGGGGGATTCATATTCTTGAATGCTTGGTGTAAGCTTCCAGCTCGTGGAGCACCACCTTGTGCTACCTGTTGTAGCACTTGGGTCATCCCTTGAAGGGTACGCTGCATGTTGCGCCATTGAGCACGTTCGGCAGCCATTATCCTACAATTACAATAGCTATGTTAGTATTATATCACTATGATCTTATAAAGGACTCATTGATCATTTAACCCTTGGTTCTACCCACTCTCACTTGGTTAAAGGTTTTGAAACCTATCCTTGGACTTGGGTTTCCTAGGAATTGAATAACCTTAGGCTCTGATACCACAAAGACTGTCACGCCCCGAGCGCGGAAGATACCCGGAGATGCGCGACGTGTCTATATCAATCATGTCAATCAGAGTGGTCGTGTATTCGACACAAAGACAGAGATGCGCAAAATAGCAAGATAACCCAATCCTTTATTTCATAATGGATAGACTATTACAAATCCAATACTCTGTTTAATTAAAAAGGAAAGTACATAGTTGACTCGAGAAAACTATAGAAACAACTAGACGACACTTGTAGAAGCTCTATCACTTTCACTCTTGACTATTCCCATCCGATTGACTTCCATCGTCGTCGGACTTACCTGAAAAGTACAAAGGGACAAACGGAATGAGCGAACGCTCAGTAGGAAATTATATCTCAAGTACTAGCAAGGGGTTTAAGTAATTACATTTTCATGAATGCAATAAAGCTATGCATGCTCGCATAAAACGACAGGATAGATAGAATGTAGTATCAAGGAAATAAGATGAACTTATCATGAACTTTCAACAAGATAACAAGTTTATTCGAGATATTCAAGCAAGTACATTTACAAGTCATGTCAAGAACTTTGGCTATCATGTATCAAGCAAGTAAATTACCCTTTTTCGGGCCACACATTTCATTTCATGTCAAGTACGAGTCAAGTACAAGATGTGTGTGGAATGTCCAATCAAGCAAGTCAAGTACTCAGTATAATGCCAGATACCTTATCATTTTAACTCCCATGGGCACAAGTACTTTCGGGTGCTCCTCCCAGGACCAGATCGGGCCCTATATGCGCAGGCATTTATCATGTGTTTTGACATCCACTCTTGTTTATAGCCAACATAGAATTTCAATAATCAAGCTTGTAGACACGTATGACAACTTTGATAGAATAGAGTCCAAAATATGACAAAGGACATAGAATGGCGATAATAACGGTATAATCACGATATCGATAAAACTAGGTAGAATATGGTTCCTTTAACTTAGGTACCATGACAAATCAATATGGACATTCTTTATATAGAATTGAGGTCCACATAAACATAAGATCAAGCAAGATACCCTCATTCTTATCATAGAATTGGGGTTTACAAGAACGACATGATATGGCATGATATCATCATCCCATTAAGAATTTCTTATGATATACTCTCTGTATAATCATAAGGGCCGGTATACCATGTTTCTTTAGATTGACATGGCAAAAACTGTGTAATGGGTTTTTAGGGTACAACCAGCTCAGTCGGCCTTGAGGGAATCCAAGGCTACGAGGAGTCTTACGGAGGTCTCTATGACTAACTCGCTAGTCCAAAGGAACGGAATGTCCAATGGAGAGCTTGTATGTCAATGAGAGTTGAGTGTGATCGATAAATCAACATGAAACGTGGGACTATACTCACGGAGTGGAGAATAGTGCCGATATATATATATATATATATATATATATATATATGTATGTATAATATGAAACCATCGGTAATAGAATCAGGATAAAATCAGTTTACTGTAAAATAACGACTTAAGTAAAGTCGTGTATTGAATAATTAACGCCTAACAGAAGGGCGTTTACATATATTGCCAATTTGCAGAATTTCCATTATTTCATTAATTTATCAAAAACACGCCTTTCCTGGGGGCGTTTCTTCAAAGTTGACGACTGCAGAGGCAGGCGTCTCATCATTTACCTATTCGACAGGATATAATTATTCTCAGAAATTTATCAAAAACGCGCCCTTGGAAGGGGCGTTACTTTCTAATTCCATTTTACAGAATATGTGAATTTAAGGATTTTAACAGATACACGCCCTAGGAAGGGGCGTTAATTTTCAGATTCACGCCTTGTTCTGGGGCGTTAAAATATGGAAAACGGCTTTGTCCAAGTCATGAATTTCAAGGGATTTACGATATTTTAATAAATAATATTTCGAGAGACAGGAGACATGTCATGGCAGTAAAATTTAACAGGAATTCACAGAGTCATGCAAGATATTAAAAATCAATATTTCATACGTATTGTAATTTTTAAACAGGATCAATTATTAATCACATGCAATTCTTATGAAATTAACGCCTGCATAGAGGGCGTCAAATATTAAATTGACGACCACTAGCATGGTCGTTTCTTTTAAATTAGCGCCCTAATCAAGGGTGTTTCTTTCAAAATTTTGCAGAAAACGTAATAAAACCTTATAAACAGTATGCATGCCATGCTCATATACGTATGTATAGATATCTTGCATTAATTCTTATTTGGGCTACAATAACTTGAGAAAATCCTACCTTAATTGATAATCTGGAGATCGACGTGAGGTGTTCTGAAACTCCTACGACTTGGCAGCAAGAAAGGGCAGGAAGATGATTGATGAGGATGAGAGAGCCTGCAGAAGATATATCAAAGATATCAATCTTCTTTGTAATGGCTTGCTGGAAGCGAAGAAATAAGAACTTACACAAGTTCTTCTGGACGCAGATCTTCTTAACCTGTACAGAAGAGAAGGAGATGAAGAGTCAGTAACTCTTCATATGCTTTAAAAAAAAAAAGAGAAGAACGTTCGGTTCTTCACTCACCGTAGCAGACGATCGATAAAATAGGTTTAGGGTTTGTTCGATCAAGACTATTTATAGGATTTTGGAGTCCTAACAAAAGTAGTGTTTGATTGGAAGTAATATTTCCAAGATTGAGTTATTATCACATTCGAACTCTTCCTCATAGTTATCACTTACCCTGGATAAGTTCTGGGTTCGAACGGTTCACGAACTGAATTAACGCCTTAGGTCAGGGCGTGTATTCTTTAATTGACGCCTTACTTTAGGGCATTTCTTAAAAAGCGCCTTGAAAAAGGGCGTTTCGTGTTTTAAAACACGCCCAAGATAGGGGCGTTTCTTTTACTTACCTATTTGGTCGCATGAGAACTGACGACCGCATGTGTGGGCGTCCTTTCTTTAGTCACGCCATGGATAGAGGCGTGTCTTTATAAATTAACGCCTTAATAAGAGGCGTTATTTTTAATTTGTTTTATTTCATCCAATTAACCCTATTCCTTTTATATATATATATTACTTCTGTAATATATATGTTTTAATTCATTTCAATTATTCATTTATTAGGGTTGCTACACAACTCGAGTACGAAGCTGCTCGAACTTACGAGCGACTCGAAGACGAGGACGACACGGGCTGAAAGCAACCCGAAGATGAGAAGCAGAGACCGACACGAAGTGTGGTCAAGGCGAGAAGGACACGAAGTCTAATGAGAAAAACCAACACGAAGACAGAAGACAAAAAAATGACTCGAACTAAGAATGACACGCGGACAACACAAATAGACTCGACTTGATTAGAAAAGAAGTGCACGACGTAAGACCAACACGAAGAGTGTTAAGTCAACACGAAGACAGAGATAACAAAGAAATGACTCGAACTAAGGACGACATGGAGACAACACCATCACACTCGACTTGAGACACTTAGAGCTTGACCTTTAGAGAAGACTGCACGAAGTGAAAACAACACGAAGACAGAAGATGACACGGCTATCACGACACGTGATGAAGCAGTGGGACTAGGAAGAAACGACTCGAGGAACAGCAGTAAGTGACACGAAAGCACACGAGCAAACATAAAAGATGACACGAGATGACCAACTAAAAACAAAGGAAATGACACGAGGTTCACAGGGAAACGACTCGAAGTTCGTCAGAACAATTTGAGCTGCTTCAGTGAACAAACATGAAAACAGAAAGTGAAGCGACACGAAGTTAAACAGCCGAAGATACTACTCGGAGACATAGAAGACAAAGATGGAACAATACGAAGTATAAACGGATAACACGAAGTGTTGTAGGGACAAACGACACGAAATATGAAGGAAACAATACGGACACACGACGTACTACCTCATAGCAGATTTCCTGTTCAGCATGGAGATCAACACGAAGTGTTGTAAACAAAGACGACAGGAAGCCATTTCGTGTTTGTGAGGAGAAACAACACGAAGTGTCGTGCATGTAGGGCTATCAATGAAGCTGATTTATAGACTTGAAGAAATGATGCACTGATCACGCTGTATAGACTTGACGTTAAGACCAATGTGTAAACGTCAAGGAAGATCAATGTATAACCTTGGAGGAGAGGACCAAAGTATGGACTTGTATAACCAATGAATGTGAGGGGTTGACCAATCAGCCATGACTGAACATAATCAAATATGCAATGCCATATCAGAACTTATGAAGAACTGCATTATGATCAAAAGGTGAGTAATAGCATGATGACTCACACAGCAGGATGACTCACAGTGAATAACACACATCAAAGATCAACTATTAAAATCACATCAAAGCCACAATTGAAACCATCATCAAAACCACAGGGCACAACAGAGACTGTGCAGACAGAGTTTAGACAGAATTAAATAAAGCATGTTATCTGACAGCCATATGGACTCCATTCACTTACATGATAAACATGAATTAATCGAGCATATAAAAGACACAGCAAGGTGACTCACAGTGATTAACTCACATCAAAAGCCAATCATCAAAACCAACATTAAAACCATCATCAAAACCACATGGGCACAACACCTACCAAGCCGGGGCCACCCCCCACCCTCAGACACGTGGCAATGAGCCACTTAACTCTAGCTCTCAGACCAACCCGAGGCTACCCTGCCAACCCGCCGTACAACACAACATGCATCCCGAGGCACGGCCCATGAGCCTAAAGTGCCTCCCCTTAGCTCCCGTGAGCTCTCGTTCTCAGCCCAAGGCCGAATCCAAGGCCCACTAGTCACCTACACGGCCCGTTCGGCAACCCGGGGTGTGTCGGGGATTTACCCGAACACCTTGCGAGCGGCTACTATGACTCGAAGGACAACGGCCCCCATAGGCCATCCCAGTATCCCAGGACCCCATGTCTTTCAAAGGACATCCCCAGACGATGAAGGAAGACCCCCGGGGGCCATCCCTCGGGGTTGCGGGTCGTCCGGGGCCGTTCGCCCCGGGGCGCAGCCGCACCCCCAAGGGAGGGCGAACTCCCCGGGAGCCAGGCCCTCTCCCCAACCCGGAGGGCCGATGGTCCTCCCTAGTCGGGAAGAATGCCCACGATGAATCACACACACGAGCGTCTCGGTCCGTGCACACAAGTGTATCCTTCTAGTATGCTTTGTCCTCTTTCTATTAGCCAAATTAGGACAAATAATAGTAGAAATCAGGATTTCATAGAGGTGGGGCCGCCCTCTCTCTCTCCCTCAATCCAGTCTGCCTAAACCGCCCCCTGGGGAGGGGTTAAGGCGGACCAGCCTGGCCCCCCAGGCTGGTCCGCCTATACCCCTGCACAGCAAAAAAAAAATTTACATTAAAAAAGGGGCCACTTTAGTCTGGGGAGGGGTTTAGGCGGACCAGCCTGGACCCCCAGGCTGGTCCGCCAAAACCACATCGAAATTAAAAAAAAGAATTTTCCCTTCCAAAGAGGGGTTTAGGTGGACCAGACCAGCCCATGGGGTTGGTCTACCTAAACCCCCCTTGGAGGATGGGTTTGGGCAGACCAGACCAGCCCCTTGGGCTGGTCCGCCTAAACCCCATCTCCCCACTCCGTTACACACACAAAAAACAAACTAAAAAAATACCAAAATAAATAGAAATAACAATGTTTAGGGGGTTTACCCGGACCACGTTGAACCCTCAACTTGGTCCGTCTAAACCCCTCCCTCCACCCCTTCAAATTCCTATAAATTTCCCCCCATAGAAGCTGAAGGGGCAACAGATGAAGGCTTGCACCAGCAAACACTCAGACGGATGAACGAACCCCTCGACCTAATTGTCACACCCTCGGACTCCCGAGGCTTTCGACAAAGGTCAGGAACGCGAGAAGATAAGTGCGCGTGTGGTTGGCTTGCTAGTCGGCTCACACACGCCGAGGGTATGTCACGCATACTTCCCTTACGCGGTGTTTAGTCGTCTCATACCGAGACCCTCCCCGTCGCACGTAAGGCGACTATACTAACGGCAATTACACCCGGATCCCGGGTTCTCCCGTGTACGCCAACTTACGACGATGACGAAGTGCACTTCATAATGCCGTGTCGGACCTCGACACAGAATTGCGTGCCTACCGTTCACCCCCCCAGTCGGCCGTTGGACCCTCAGATTAACAACTCGAGTCCAATCAGACCTCCGGCCTGGGAATCATAGTTCCGGGGTCGACCTTGACTCCCCAGCATAACGACGCTCTCCGTCTGAGACCCAGACTCGACCGCTCACTTCGAGCCGCGTCCGACCTCCACCAGGTGCAAGTCCGTGTCCGCTTTGGCCACCAAGGTAGTTGGGCCCACACCAATCCCCCTGTAAAGAATTCCTGTAAGACACGCAGATATCCGCTTTGTTACGCAATGACCTGGGGACCGACCCACGTGTCAGAATTGTCCCGCGGCTTGCGCTAGCTGTACTTTGGCCACTTAGGCCCATTTGTAAAGCCCATGTGGCCCATCATAAAGCTAGTGAAATACAAACGCCCGTATTCGGGCCCCCAGCTTCCTACCTGCACCGTTCCGCATACGTGCCCAACATCCTAACCCCAGTAAACACCACTCAGTCGAAAGTGCACCCACAGCTGCAGAATGCTCCCGGCCCTCTACCCACGGCTTCAGGCATCTATACAGGCTTTTCTTCAGCTTGGAACGAAGGTGTTCGGATTCAATCTGATGTAAATAAACATCGGTTGGTTGCGGCTGGTGGGGAAAGACGTCCAGTACACGATTCCCACAATCGCCTACTCACTCGCGCACCCATGGAACCCCTTCTCTCCACGTGTTGCCCAATCACCGGAGCCCACATGCCGCGCCCTGGTGGCGCTTCCCCAGTCAACCCTTGGTTCCATGGGTGATTGTCGAGAAATCGACTGGCACGCCTACACCCTGTCCGGTTAACCCGTACTCTTACATTCCCGTGCCATTCGACCCTTTTTGACTTTCCGTAAAAGGAGAGTGCCCGATACCGCCGTGAGAGGCATGCAACCGTAAGGAGGATAGCCGAGATATATCAAACTCCCGTGTCTTCCTTTCCCACTGCATCCCTTCCTTCTCCCCGATCATTCGGCGTAAAAACCCGCGCAATAATCACTCAAGGAAAAATTCTAAATTCAATGTGATATGCTTGACTTGAAAAGTTATGGTGAAAACTCTTTGTGGCAGAGCATAGCCTCCAATACGTTGTTCTCGTAAATTGAAGTGTAGTCTGTATAATCTCTCATTGTGTTGATCTAAAAATCTGAATATCCATATTGCAACAGTCTACTTTCATGTTATTCACCTACACATATGGAAATTTGATTTAATATGTATTCAGAAAATTGATTGACTACATTGGCAATTGCATGAAACTTCTATATGCTTGCACAACCTCCTAGGTGCTATATATGAACATTCCGGTTGTCATGAATCTCATGCATTTTTCTTACACCCATTCCCTTCTTAAATAATTAAGAGGGAGATATGTTGCATGTATATATATATATATCTGGTTGGTTGCATCATGTGCATCTCATTTCTCATCATTAGTATGCATTTAGCTTCATGCATTTAAATAGAAAACTAAAAATATGAAAATCTAAAAATCTGAAAATCAAAGAAAATCATTTGATGTGTTAGAGACATTCCATGAAATATCTTGTTATGAGCTTTTATCGATTCATGAATCCATCTTGTTCATCTTGTTGAAATTTGAACTTCACTGCTTTCATCCCCACTTTTTGATTATGTCAAAGGGGGAGAAAGTATTTTGATCTTTGATATGTATCATAAAGTTTGTCATCATCAAAAAGGGGGAGATTGTTGTGTGCCTTGCATATGTTTATGTTTTTGATGATAACTAAACCTTATGCATTGCAATATGATTTTGATGATAGCTAAACTTTATGTATGTTATGTATGCTTGCATATGTTCTTACTTGTATATGTCCTCGTTGAAAGTGAACAGTCATGATCATTGCTATGCTATGCTTGCATGAGTTACATTGAGCCATTGTGTTCTTAATGGTCTCATTTGGTTGAAATGGAAAATGATTTTTGAGGCTCATACACGATGTTTGATTGCATGACTATTTGGAGTCAACTTTTGGTTAAATGATGCTCAACCTTGTTCATATGCATAACTATGTGATTTTGATCTTTAGTTGTGCATGATATGGTTTTCATGTTTATTCATGAGGGGTTTTATATGATTGAAATTGGTTTGTGATTTCAATACAAACCTTGGTTCTATTTAGCCTCATGATATATCGACTTGTTGTTTTAATCACATGACTAATTGATTTCCTGAAGATGTTGATAAACATGTTTTACAAAGTGTTTCTACGCACCTTGAACATGGCTTTTAATGTATGTGCTTTCTGCACTTTCTTCATGGAGTATCAGCTTGAAAGTTAATTAAATCATGTGAATCATGGAAAAATTAGTTTTGATGTTGGAAAGTGGTTTGACAATGCTTAATAGATTTCCAAGACACCAAAACATTTATTACATGTTTGATGACATCAAAGTGGATGAACTTGCATGGGTTTAATTTCATTTACTCTTTTATACAGGTCTAAGAAAGCAATGCCAATCCCATATGCAAAGGTATCAAGATTCATGGTGAGAACTTGGCACTTTGCATGTGCATGTGTTTTTGGAGAAAAATGGTAAGTTTCCTTTTAGAGTTTATAATCTTTATAGAATGTGGTTGATATGTGTTTCTACGTTGTTTAATACCAAGGAATACTTAGTTGTTTATTTTATCAACTAACCATTTCTATATTTCGTTATTATTTCTCTTACAGGATGAAAGAACTTGAAATCTGGAAATGCAGAAAAGTTAGGTCGACCGAAATCCTCAGAGTGGGGAGGTTTTGAGTCTGGGAAACTTAGGTCAACCGCCCCCAATCTTAGGTCGACCGTTCACGGCAAAAACCCAAAAATGAGGATCCAAAACCCATCTAAACCCAATCAATTTGTGCTCCAACCTTTACTCTTTTGCCCCTAGGTTCTTAGGAGTCATAGAAGGGTCATCTTGGATGGTTCTAGAAGGGTTATATTGGTCTTTACATGTCTTCTATATATATTCTTGTGTGAACTCCAAATTTGAAATGAAATCCCCATTTGAGCTAATGTTTTCAATCTTGTAGGTCAAGAAAGAGGAGAAGAAGAGAAAGGGGGAAAGAAGGGGAGATTTGATCATCATCCAAGAGGTTTTGAAGATTGTGGAAGAAGGAAAAGTGCAACGGATCGAGAGGACGTTGAAATCGTCACCATCCGACTGGAGCTTTAAGCTGCCATTTCTATTCGTCTTAGAAATTAAAGGGGGAACAATCTCTACATCCTTTAGTTGTTGTTTTATGATGTTTGCCATGTGTTCTATTTCGACCTGAGCATATATTGTTATTTGTGTTTATTTTCCAAACCTTAAAATACATTGTGTGTGTGTGACTGCCTGTGTATACGGTCGTGTTTGATCTCCTTCTTACGGTCGTGTGTGTCGTTGTGCTGTGTTTGTTACAGCGTGTGTGTATGTGTGTTGGGATCCGGTCGTCGGATCATGTGGGAGACTCCGCCTCCGTGCGTGTGTGTGTTCGGGCATGTCCCCGTGTGTGTTTGGAGCGTCGTCTCCATGTTGGGGATTTTTCCCCAAGTGAAGTCTCACTGGGTTTGGTGAGGGGTGGACGTAGAGAGCCCGCCGTGGTCCCAAATCACCTTAAAATCCCCGTGTCCTGTGGTTGCTTGCTTGCGTTTTATCTTATTCCAACACAATCGAGTGTGTTCAGAGAGATTGAGTGAACTGGAGTTATTTCTGTTTAACTTATTTTCATCAATCTTGTTAATTCGGCTTATTGTTTAAAATTTGTCAACTCGTTTAAAGGGAACAATTCAACCCCCCCTTCTTGTCCGTGTGTCGTCTATCTGGGCCAACACATTTATCCGCGCACCAACTCACAAAAGGGAACCATCATCCCCAGTCTTGGATGGCTCAACGGCCTATCCATGTGACTAAGATTCCTCTGGAATCATCATTATTTTTGATGAAGGGGAACTCAAATTCCAGATTTACAAAAGTCACAAGGTCCTTGATATAATCTATAGTGTAGGTAGCATGTAGTAAAAATGCATACAGGGAGATGATGATCAATAAGCATGAGGGAAACCATGAAATGAGGCACCGTGGGACTTGAGTGATGATGTCTGGATGGTGGGACCAAGAGTTTCTTCCCTACGCTCAAAATTTATTAGCAAAGATATAAAGGGGAACAAATAATGAAAACGGCAATAAAGCAAACAACCATAGCATGGATAGAATTCAAGCATGAAAGCATAACCATGAACATCATAGCATGTGTCAAAGCATCAATAGCATGTATGTATAGAGTAGATCAAAGCATTCAAATCATAGCATGAAAGCGTAGCATAGCAAGGTTTTGAAACATGTAAAGCATTATGTAAAGTTTCTTTGTTTGTTGTTTGTCATGAGGATGGCAATCTTGGCAAGTCATTAAGCTTGAAGTTGAAAGAATCTTGATCAAAATAAAGCCCAGAGGCAGGAGTAATTGTAAGATCAGCAGAAGTTTATTGAAAAGATTTCGAGATGATCGATCAATTAATGCCCAGCGTGGCATATCATGAAGATATCAAACAACATAGGGCATGCGCTTGTAGTTGAAAATCCCTTTGGGGGATCTAAAAGCTGTGTGGTTTTTATCTTGAAGGGACATCCAGATCTGGTTATAATCAGATGACCCATCCATCAAAGACAAGGCTTCATGACCAATGGTCATGTCGACTATTGTTTCTATGATCAGGATCAAGAAGTCATCTTTCGGACAGACTTTGTTGAGGTCCCGAAAGTCGATGCAGATGTGGACTTGACCACTTTTCTTCTTGACTAGGACTATGTTGGTGAGCCAGATCGGGTAGATACACGGCTCGATGAAGTTGACCTCCGCCATTTTGTTGACTTCGGCCGAAACTTGGAGTTCTAGCTCATGGCGCATGCGCCGCTGTGGTTTTTTGACTAGAGTGGCTGAGGGAGAAATAGCTATCCTGTGCTCCGCTATGAAGGGCCTAGCCCTAGCATCTCCTTATATGTCCAGGCGAAGCAGTATTTATATTCGAGCAAGAGTTGCTTGTAATCCTGCCTTTCTACCTCGCTGAGGACAGCGCTAACAAACGCGGGTTAGTGGGCTCCATCTTCCCCCAGGTTGACTTCAACGAGTTCATCAACGGTTGCCTGGCCACCGTCCTCTAGCTCCGGAGGAGCGGGTTGGAAGTCGATGAAATCCTCATCATCGGTGTCGGCTTCGTGTATTTCTTGACTTTCGAAGCCGCTGGTCGACGCCGATGGGACTGGGAAGTCGTCATTACTGGGATCCATCAAGGATTGTTCTAGACCGCCAGCTTCTTGCCAACAGTTGTCAACTGGTGCTGCTGAAGCCTCTCTGGGGTTGCTTGCTAAAGCGGACAACCCTTCGCAGCTAGCATCCTAGATACTCCCCTTATCAGGAGAGTTTGTCAAACTGAGTCCTTTGACAAGTTGGGTGGTAGGAGGAGCTTCTTCAGCCCTGGAATTTTTGGAGGGAGATGAGGAGGATTCCTCGACTGCTTGGACTGGAGTGTTGGATTTGACGGGGGTCGAGATCAAGATCTCCCCTTCCTCATCCCCGAAACTATCAAATTTTGCCTCGACTTTAGCCTGGTCGTCGACTGGCTGTGTCAAGCCTACGACTTTGACCGCGTAGTAGACGCAGAAGTTCGGGTTTTGGTCGTAGCCAAGTCCCCTAGTGTCCTTATGAAAGGATGGGGGGTGCCCCCGGACCTGGGAAGGGTCCATGTAGATTATGGAAATAACCCACTAAAAATAAAATAAGGAATATAAAAGAAAGGAAATGCTAGAGAGAAAAAGGAGCATGCGAGGATGCTAAAGGGGTGTGTGATCGCCAGAGATGCGAGGGCCTCAAAGATATAACAATAAAGACTATGGAGGGATCGCGAATAAATACCTTAAAGTGTGAGGGATTGTGAGTGTTCACCTTCTCTTTCTATTGGCCGGCCGATGAAGAGAGTTCTTCTTTATGATTACACTTGCAAAATAAGATAACACCAACAAGAGATATAGATTAGAAATCAAGTGAGTGCAGCATCAAATTCCAAAATATGAAGTAAACATGAAATCATGGAAAGTGACACACCTTGTGGGTGTTGGCCCTTAAACCCCTTATGCAAAAGGGTGGATAAAAGATGATGATATGATAGGAGGGTGCACGTGTTACACTATTGGAATATCTCAATATTGAGATAAAAAAGAAAATAGAAGATAATATGATGCATGAACATGCTAAGTGCATAAAAATAAGATAATAGGGGAAAAGAGAAAGGCTTATTGGTTTTGTTTCTCAATTTGGGGGCTTGAGAGAAAGACACTCCAAGGATGAAGAGGCTACAAGGATGTATCTTTAAGCATGGGAGACCTCCTCCTTGAGCTTCCAATCCGGCAGCACCACCCCTTGGTTGATTGTTGATGCCTTAAACACAAGGGAGAGAGGGGTCCTATTTATAGGGCTGAAATTCGGAGTTAAATCCAAAGAAAAATAGGAAATCATGTTTTAATTAGATTTGGAAGGTGATAAATCATGGCCATGTGTCCCTTCAACCTTAGAAAGCCTTAGAACTCCTTTCCCAAGTGAAAAGGGGCTCAAAAGAGAGAAACAAGGAGGGTCTGTCGGAGTTCGGATCTCTAAAAGAATTGGCGACCACACAGGCGGTCACTATTTAAAAGGACGACAGACGGAAGCGTCGCCAATTCCAAAGTGTTTAGGGACGGATTAGGACTTTCTAAAATTTAAAAAGAATTAGCGACCATGAGGTGGTCTCTAATTAGAAATTAATACGAATTTCGAACGGAGTTAAAAGCTCAAAATATAGCAAGGAAATTGGCGACTATCTACACGGGCGCCTATTCATGCAATAGCGACCTTCTGGGAAGTCGTGGAATCAAAAATAATCTGATTTGGCTCAAAATATGAAGAAAAGAATTGGCGACCTTCCACATGGTCGCTATTTAAAGAATTGGTGACTTTCCGGAGGGTCACTAATTCTTACATTTTGAAAACTGGCCAAAAGGGAATTTGATGGAAATTGGTGCCCTCTGGCCTGTCATCTCTTAGAAATTGGTGCCCTCTAGGCTGCCATGTTTCAGAGAATTGGCGCCCAAGAGGCTGCCATATTTCAAGGAATTGTCGCCCTCTGGGCTGCCATGTTTCAAAGAATTGGCGGCCATCTCGCTGCCATGTTTCATAAAAAGCCCCAGCAAAATGGAGAAAAATGTTGGAAAAATCTGGAAAAATAGGAAAACATGTGGAGAAGCTAGGGAAAGTTGGAAATTTAAGAAAAATGAGGAAAACCACTCAAATAAGTCAATTTGAGGGTCAAATGGGGCATCACTGTGTGATAGGAGATATACTCAAAATGATGCTTGGAGAGGGGGATTTCCGCAGCCCACCACAAAGGCAGCCCAACAAGACCCACGAGGTCCAACCGGGCGAGCCCACCCAAGTGATAGCCCACAGGGCCCACTTAGGGAGAAAAGCCCAATAAATAAGACTCGAGGAACTAACTCTCCCCGGCGGCCTTCTAGGCTCGGAGGGCCCGAGACAACGGTCAGGTCCCAAGGAAGGTCCGGCCTAAAGCCCTCTCCCCGTCCGAGAGAGATAGGCTCCAGCCGACCTATCCGACCCCACCCTCGCCGGGCCATGCCTATCGCTCGGACATGAGCTAGCATCCCCGAGGCTCGGTAAGGCCGGTTGATTATCTGCAGGTGCAGCCGTTCAGAGTCCTCCGCCAGCGGGAGAGTCAGGGGAGCCGCCGGACTCCAAGGGGATAACGTTCCCACGATCAGGCCATGAAAGCCCCCGTTAAAGACGTAACTCCCCGCCGGGAACCCCTCAGCTTACAGGACTCCTGAAGGCGGCGCACTATTTAAGCAAGGGATACCCTCCGGAAGATGGTAAGATGAACTAAGCATTCACACACCCTAAACTCCTGAGCACGATTCGCTTCACCCTTTGGTGGAGAGGATTCTCACGCATCAGCTCTCTCCTCCCCCCATTATTGCTTCCACCATAGCTCTACTGACTTAGCCATCAGAGGGTTTTGCCCCAGGGAGATCCCATGGGCCCTCTGATACGTTTCCCTCTCTTGCAGATTCATCTTCTGGTGATCCATAGCCCGCTCAGGACCCAGCGTGAGATCTCGCGTCTTCATCTGGCGCCGTCTGTGGGAAACGCACGCAAAGTCGAGATGGTGAGAAGAAGCTCCGGGAGGAGATCTGCCGGTGGGGCAGGTAAGGCTGTGGCGGCGGGGGGGAGGTGCCCCCTCTAGGGTCTCGCAGAGCCCCCCCTCCAACGCCAGCATCCACACCAACAGGCCACCACCCCCCCCGGCGGAGACAGGGGCACCCCTCGACGGCGGCGCCAACGCCTTCCAGGCCCTCAACGAAAAGATGGACGTCCTCGTGGAGCTCATGAGGGCCCAGGCGGCCAAGGATGCAAGGTCCCGCGCCCCGTCAGGAAGTCCCCCTCGAAGGAGTGCGACGCAGCACACCGCCGGAGGCCACTTCACTCTCCGCGGCCGACAGCTCCTCCGCAACGACGTCGGAGGACCCTCGCATGCTCCGCCTGCGGAGCAAGAGGCTTCCTCCACGCCGAGGAGAGGGAAGCAGGGGGCGAGGCCGCCGCGCCCGGGCACTAGTGCCCCGGGAGATCGCCAAGACCCCCCCCCCCCCAGCCCCACGGTGCAACTGTAGCCAGAGCTGTCCCTCCGGCTGCGAGATTTCGAGAGACGGTTCGCAGAGCAAGAGCGCGCCCTCCGCGCCCTGCAGAAGACCTCTCTCCCGGAGGACGAGGAGAAATCCCCTTTCTCCGAGTACATCTTGAAGGCAGAGGTCTCTCCCAGAGCCTCCATTCCAAACTTCAAACTCTACGACGGCCAGGGTGACCCAGCCGACCACTACGATAGCTTCGACGCCCTGGTGACTCTTCATGGAACACCGGATCCCATCAAATGCCGAGCCTTCGCGGCCACCCTGGTCCAAGGTGCTCAGGCATGGTTCCGGGCCCTCGCCCCTGGGTCCATTCGAGACTTCAGGCAATTCGGGCGAATTTTCAAGGAGAGTTTCACCAATAGCGCCCCCCCAAGGTCAGTAGCGGGGCTCCTGGCCCTCAAACAGGCGCAAGGGGAGAGGCTCCGGACTTACGTCCACCGATTTAAATCGGAAGCCCTCAGGATCCCCTGCCTGGATGTGGCCTCAGCCACAACCGCACTAACCGGGGGCACCCGGGATGAGAATCTCCGCCGCGAGCTTGTCCTCCACCCTCCCTCGACCCATGCCGAGCTAGTGACTCTGGCACTGCGCCACGCCGAGTGCGAAGAAGTACTCAGCGCCTACCGAGACGCAACCGGCTCGGGTTGGGAGGGGGACAAAAAGCGGACCTCCGAGCTCAAAGAGTTCCTGGCTTCGCCCCCGGTGCTTTCCAAACCCGTCCCGGGCGAGGTCTTGTTGCTCTATCTCTCGGCGACGCCATCAACGGTCAGCTCGGTCCTAGTCAGAAATGACTCGGGAGTCGAGAGGCCGGTCTACTACACCAGCAAGGTGCTCGGCGAGGCCGAGCGGAGGTACCCCGCAACCGAGAAACTCGTGCTAGCGTTGGTTACCTCCGCAAAGCGCGTCCGACCCTACTTCCAGGGGCATCCCATCACCGTGCTAACCGGCGAGCCACTGAAGAAGATTCTGGCCCATCCCGAAGCCTCGGGGCGACTCGTCAATTGGGCCATCATGCTCGGGGCCTACGACATCTCGTATCGGCCGCGATCAGCTATCAAAGGATAAGCACTCGCCGACTTCATCGCCGAGAGCACCGTTCCGGTCGAGGACAGGCCTCCGACAGCAACCGGGCCAACCTGGGAGCTGTTCGTCGATGGATCGTCCAACTCGGTCGGCAGCGGCGCAGGGATCCTCCTAAGGTCCCCCGAAGGAATAGAGTTGCAATACGCCCTAAAGTTCAACTTTCTGGCGTCCAACAATGCTTCCGAGTATGAGGCCCTTATCTCGGGAGCCCGCATGGCCCGACGGTTGGGGGTCGAGCGAGTCAGAATCCACACCGACTCCCAGCTAGTTGCAAGCCTGGTCAATGGCGAGTACGAAGCTCGAGAGGTACCTATGATCAAATACCTCCAGTTGGTCCGGAGCCTGGCCCAGCAGTTCGAGGAGTTCGAGGTAGTCCGAATAGCTCGGGGGCAAAACTCTCGGGCGGATGCCCTCCCGACTGGCCTCCTCCCCAGACCCGGAAGGTACACGATCGGTCCTCCTAGAAGAGCTAGAGCGCCCGAGCATAGACTCGGAGCTCCTCGCCATTGACTCGGCCACTCCCGGCGACTGGCGCTCCCCCTACCTGTCCTGGCTACGGGACTCCCGGGAGCCCTCCGACCCTCGGGAATCCCGCCGAATGAAATACCAAGCTCGGTGCTTCGTCATCCTCGACAACGCTCTCTACCGAAGATCGTTCTCTGGGCCCCTTCTGAAGTGTCTCGGTCCCGACGAAGCAAGCCAAGCTGTTGAAGAGATTCATCAAGGCCTGTGCGGAGCACATTCAGGAGGTCGGTCGCTGGCCAGAATCCTGCTAAGGCAGGGGTACTGGTGGCCGACCCTGCAGCGCGACTGCACGGCCTACGCACAACATTGCGACCGTTGCCAGCGGTTCGACCATTTGGTCCATCAGCCGGCCACGGAACTTGTCACCCTTACCGAGCCCTACCCTTTCGCTCGGTGGGGGATCGACATCCTTGGGCCATTCCCAACGGCTCAATCCCAGAAGAAGTTCATCATCGTCGCCATCGACTACTTCACCAAGTGGATCGAGGCTGAAGCAACAGCTAGGATCATCGAGACAGTCGTCTGGGGTTTCGTATGGAAATCGATCATCTGTCGCTTTGGCATCCCCCGAGTGATAGTGAGCGATAACGGGCGGCAATTCGACTCTCGGTACTTCCGAGACAGATGCGCCGACCTAAATATCCGCAACCACTTCACTTCGGTCGCCCACCCTCAGGCCAACGGGCTGGTTGAAAATGCCAACAAGACCATCTTGAAGGGCATAAAAACCAGACTCAGCAAGGCTAAGGGTAGCTGGCTCAAGGAACTGCCTAGCGTACTATGGTCGCACCGAACGACCCCCAGGACGGCAACCGGTGAGACCCCTTTTCAGCTGGTATATGGCACCGAAGCCGTCGTTCCGTTAGAGATCGCCAATCCGTCTCTCCGAGTGATCAGCTTTTCGCTTGAGGCAAACGAGCAGAAGTTGCTCGAGAACCTCGACCTGGCAGACGAACTCCGAGAGATCGCAAACGTCCGAGCTACGGAATACCAGCGCCGCCTCACTCGGTACTATAACACCAAGGTCCGAGGCAGACAATTCAAACCAGGGGACTTTGTCCTCAGGAAGACCGAAGCATCTCGACCACCGGAGGCGGCAGGCAAGCTATCCCCCAACTGGGAAGGCCCCTACCGAGTGATCGAGACGCTCGGGAAAGGTGCGTACAGGTTAGCCACAATGGAAGGGGAACCCATTCCCCGGACATGGAACGCAACCACACTACGCAGATTTTATTTCTGAAAATTGTATCGACAAATCGGGTAAAATAAACCCCCTTTTTTGTATTCATTCAAGATAACTGTTGGTACATCAGAAAGGCAACTGCCAGTACATTACATAGTGAAAAGCAAAAATCCATCTAGCACCGCTGCAAACGGCCATCGCCCGACCGACCCGGTCTTGACCTTCTCGCACCCAGCCACTGACTCTGCCTCGCGTAGAAACTGGCTCGGACAAGAGATGGTCGACCCAGTTGGCTCGGGTGGACCGTGACAAAGGTGACAGAGGGACAGCAAGGAGAAGGCCACCTTTCACGCGAGGAAGGCTACCTTCCAAGTTGGCAACAACCTGGAAAAAGGAGCGCCGTGAAGGTCTCCTCTCTGCCAAACTACCAACTCTTTGGAGGCGAACAGAAAGCAAGCAGCCCCCGAAGAGTGAAAAAAATGAAGAATAAAAGAGAGAGAAAGAGGCTGCGGACAGGGGTGAGGAAGGGACTGGAGCCGCCTCCTCCCCTCCCACGGAGGGGATTGGCGGCCGGCATCCCTAACTCCCTCATCCGCCCTCCATCTCGGCGTCCGCCCGGAAGCCTCGCCAGAGTCAAGAGGAGGCAAACGGCATGCCCCCGCACGTCGAAGCCCTCTCCAGATCCGCGCGGCGACCGTCGGACCCGTCTCATGCACACGCGGCGACCGTGGGACCCGACCGATATTCCAGGACAGCTGGAACCGGCCGCTCCCCGTCGCCGCCGCGTCATCTTCTGAAGGGTCCTCCATGCTCCGATCGCGGCGGCGCAACGCAGAGCGAAAACGAGGGAACAAGAGCAAACCGCCGGCGAGAGTCCTAAGTGTTAAGAGGGTAGGAGCACCCTTCGGTCCTTTTTATAGGCCAAGGGAGGCCACGCGCCTTAAATGACTCCCCCCTCGAAAACACGCTATAGGACCTCCCTTGGAAGGTCACCTCCAATTCCTCGGCCCCCGCCCTAGCGGGATTCGCGAAGCGCCTCGACTTTCAAAGCATGGTGGAATGAAGGGATGCCCCGCCGGAAGTCTCCCGAATCGGCATGCGAGAACGGTGCAAAAAATATCGGCACCTTCCAACTGCCCCCGATACGCCAGCCAAATCACGGCAAAGATAACGATCAAATGAAGTAAGTACTTTATTGCCTCCCATAAAGAAATCCTCTTACAAAAGGAAAAATAGACAAAAAGGGGAAGGGGCAAAATAAAGCATAATACATCAGGCCTCGGGCCCACTTTGAAGCTCGGGAACAGCAGTAGGGGACGCGTCACCCCCGGTGCCTTCGGTGACGGCCGGCCCGGACACTGACCTCGCCTGTGCGAGAACTGTCTCGGTCGTGAGCCCTCCTGGAGCCTCCGGAGTTGGTAACCCCGCTAGAGGTGACTCCTTCGGTTCTTCCCCGGCCGAGGATGAGGAGCTGGAAACTGACTCATCCGAGTCATAGCTCTGGCCGTAAGGAAAATCACCCCCGGCAAGGTGCTCATTGGCATAGCTCATCGCCCGGCGATAGCCCTGCCTGAATCCCTTTCGGGCACCCCGGCGGAGCGCTACCTCGTAGTAGGGTAGGGCGGCTTCAATCAGGTCGGCCGAGTAAGCTTCCGAGCCTTTGTAGTGCTCGATCGCCTCCGCCTCGACCTGCCCGTCCCGAGCCCGCTCCGCCTCGACCGCACGCTCTTCCGCCCTTGCCAGACGCTCCTCTAGCTCGGTCATCCTTTGCTCGGCTTCAATTGTCCGACCCTCCGCCCGGGCTCGGTCCGCCTCGGCCTCAGCGCGAAGGCGCTCCGCGTCCTCCGCCCGATCCTGCAACTCGCCGCGCTCAAGCTCCCAGAGGCCGTCCAGCTCGATGTGACGTTGACGCTCGTCTTCTAGACGTTTGCTCTTCCTCTCTAGCGATTCTCGGGGCCTTGCTAGCTGCTCGGCCAGCGCCTCGGCTTCCCGTCGGCTCGACCGCGCCAACTCCCTGAATGCGAGGAACTCCCACCGGAGCCCCTCATGCTCCCCCTCGAGCCGGGCTAGTTTCCCCTCGCATCCACCAAGGGTCCAGGCGAGCCTCGACCGCTCCGCCTCCGTCCGGGCGTGCGCCTCTGCCATCACGGCCGCTGTCCGAGCTATGACCAGGCCGCCCTCCATCAGGATATCAAGGACCCCCGCGGAAGTGCTGCGCCTTTCTCCCCCCCTCGTCCTCTCGGTGATCGACCGGCAGAGCCGGTACAAGCCGCCCGAGATACCGAGCCTGACCAGAGGTTCCGGCAAATGGGACTGCTCCGCCCTGGGCACCTTGCCAGAAGACCCTGTTCGGGCAGCAAAGCTGACCGCCCCGCTCGCCACGGTCGGTTGGGGTTGCGACGCCTCCCCGGGCGAACCCCCACCCTCGATCGGCGCCGCGGGATCAACCGCACCAGCAACTGCCGGCACTTAGGGTTGCGACGCCCTCGCGGGCGAACCCCCATACGCGCCGACCAATCCCTCGGTCCCAGTGCCGGCCAAATCGGCATCGGCCCCCTCTGCCCCCACAGAGGGGAGAGACGACCCATCACCTCCCTCTGCGGGGCCCCTGGTCTCCTCGGCCCCCTCTCGCCCGGCGGATGGGAGAGCCAGCCCGGAGGGGTCGGCCCCATCCCGCCCCCGAGGGGGGAGCGCCGCCGAGCCAGAATTGCCCCCGACGGCGGTAGGAAAGCCGGCTTTCTTGGCCCTTTTTCTGGCCTTCACGGCCTCCCGCAACTTCCCCGCCAAGGGATCCTTGCGCTTCAGGCCGGTCGATCGAGAAGTCCCCTTGGGGGCCGCCCCCTTGCCCTTATCTCGGGCATGGACGCGACCCTTCGAGACATCGGGCTCATCGGCTGCCGAGTCATCTCCCAGATCGATGACCTCGGCCGCCTCCTCCAGAGGCTCCCGCCTCACGTCTGCAACAAGAAGAAGCCCCAGTCAAGAGGAGGAAAAGAGCTACCACCCCCGAAAAAGAGCCTCAAGAGCCGTACCTGTCGACGTCAACCGCGAGAGAAGACACCGTTCGATGTTCTCCGGCGTCACCAGCTCCTCGGTCGATTGACGGTTCTCCAGCAGACGGGCAGCCTGCTACTCCACGTGGGGAGGGAACTCCTCCTGGCGAGGGGGCAGATTCGGGTGAAAGTTTGGCGAGGTCTGGCATCTCCAAATCTCGTCCGTCGCCACCGCCTTCACACAGAAGAATTGGGTCTTCCACCCCTTGTGCGAGGAGTCCTTCACCGCAAGCGAGATGCAGCTCCTATTCCTCCGCACCTGGATGAAGTAGAAGCCTTTCCCCGCCGACGGGTGCGCCTTAAACTCAAAAAAGAAATGGAAGAGGTCCAAAGAAGGGAAAATGTCGCGCTGACGATAAAGAATCCCGAAGGCCGAAAGAAGAAGATAGGAGTTGGCCACCAACTGAATAGGCGCCAACCGGAAAAAATTAAGAAGCTGCAGCACATAAGGATCAAAAGGAAGCCGAAATCCACTCTTCCAAGCCAGAAGGAAGGTGCAAATGAGCTCATCATGATCATCCAGACTCGTCTCGTACGGAGTGGCGGCGATAAAGCTGTATCTGAGAGGCAGGCGGAAACGATGCTCCAGCCTCCGCACCTCCGCTTTCCCCAACTCACTACAGTTGGGGACGGGTTCCCACCTCACCGGCACAAGCTCCAGACTCTGATCCGCCATCGAGTCAGGAAGAGATCCCTCGTACGAGCTTGAAGACTCCGGGGGAGAAGGAAGTTGCCGGACCGCCTCTGCGGTTATCCTCGCCAACTCCTCGAACGCCGCCGCAAGGCTCCGCGTCTCCGCTGTGCTCTCACGGCGCATCAAGAAGCAAGGAAAGCCTAAAACCCTGGAAGCCTAGAACGATGAACAGCACCCCCTATAAACCCCTAAGGGTGGCGGCGCGCCGTTCCGTGCTCCGAGAAAAGGGGGGCCCCTTCGTTTCGAATCCGTCAGGATCATCATTACGGGCCTCGGCGACCGCTATAAGCGGCTCCATAACGCCAACAGAATTCCACCCACCTGAGCCACGCCGGTCCAAAGCCTCGAAAAAATACTCATCCGAGCCTCCTTGGCTCGGGAGTAGGAGAGGGACAAGTGGAGAGGGGGATTTCCGCAGCCCACCACAAAGGCAGCCCAACAAGACCCACGAGGTCCAACCGGGCGAGCCCACCCAAGTGATAGCCCACAGGGCCCACTTAGGGAGAAAAGCCCAATAAATAAGACTCGAGGAACTAACTCTCCCCGGTGGCCTTCTAGGCTCGGAGGGCCCGAGACAACGGTCAGGTCCCAAGGAAGGTCCGGCCTAAAGCCCTCTCCCCGTCTGAGAGAGATAGGCTCCAGCCGACCTATCCGACCCCACCCTCGCCGGGCCATGCCTATCGCTCGGACATGAGCTAGCATCCCTGAGGCTCGGTAAGGCCGGTTGATTATCTGCAGGTGCAGCCGTTCAGAGTCCTCCGCCAGCGGGAGAGTCAGGGGAGCCGCCGGACTCCAAGGGGATAACGTTCCCACGATCAGGCCATGAAAGGCCCCGTTAAAGACGTAACTCCCGCCGGGAACCCCTCAGCTTACAAGACTCCTGAAGGCGGCGCACTATTTAAGCAAGGGATACCCTCCGGAAGATGGTAAGATGAACTAAGCATTCACACACCCTAAGCTCCTGAGCACGATTCGCTTCACCCTTTGGTGGAGAGGATTCTCGCGCATCAGCTCTCTCCTCCCCCCATTATTGCTTCCACCATAGCTCTACTGACTTAGCCATCGAAGGGTTTTACCCCAGGGAGATCCCCTAGGCCCTCTGATACGTTTCCCTCTCTTGCAGATTCATCTTCTGGTGATCCATAGCCCGCTCAGGACCGAGCGCGAGATCACGCCTCTTCAATGCCAATTTTAGCGTGTCTATAGCTGGCCCGCCTTGGCATTTGCTTTGTAAGGGAGTGATACGAAGTGGAATGAACTGAAAAATAGATGCCAAGATGTGATGAGATACGTAATCAACATCACTTGATAAAAATTGAATCAAGAGCTCGAGATGAAGCAATCTTGAGGAGATTCAATGAAAGCAACGATTGTTTGGATAAAGGGGTGGAGTGTGCACGCGAGCACGCAGGAGATAGAAAGAAGCGATCAACTTCTAGTGCAGTGGAAGTATCCCAGGTTAAAAACCTGTTGATTTCACCATTGGGGAGGGGTTACCAGCCAACGTGGACGTGCTGCAGCCAAGGTGGATCAAAGGAAAAGGATTGAAACAAGAGGATAGAAATCTAAACAAAGGAGTTTTCAAGGAAACAACACAGAACGACAGCAAGGCCAACTGACGACATAATTCGGCATGGAATATCTCGTATCTTGAAAATTATGATTAATTATCTCTCAAAATCAAGTTATCAGAAGGGTTTTCCACTGTTAATTTGAAGTCTTGCATGAATGCATGCTGGGTTTAAAGGGAAAATAAAAACAAACAAAAATATAAGATAATCAAGTATAATATTGTTAAGCTGCCCAAACTGAGTCAACATACCTATTTCATGAGCTGATACTAAGCCGAAGCCCGTTTATCCGCGCACCAACTCGCAAAAGGGAACCATCTTCCCCAGTCTTGGATGACTCAACGACCTATCCATGTGACTAAGATTACTCTGGAATCATCATTATTTTTTATGAAGGGGAACTCAAATTCCAGATTTACTTAAGCCACAAGGTCATTGATATAATCTATAGTGTAGGTAGCATATAGTAAAAATACATATAGGGAGATGGTGATCAATAAGCATGAGGGAAACCAAGAAATGAGGCACCGTGGGACTTGAGTGATGATGTCCGGACGGTGGGACCAAGAGTTTCTTTCCTGCGCTCAAAATTCATTAGCCAAGATATAAGGGGGAACAAACAATGAATACGACAATAAAGCAAACAACCATAGCATGGATAGAATTCAAGCATGAAAGTATAACCATGAACATCATAGCATGTGTCAAAGCATCAATAACATGTATGTATAGAGTAGATCAAAGCATTCAAATCATAGCATGAAAGCGTAGCATAGCAAGGTTTTGAAACATGTAAAGCATTATGTAAAGCTTCTTTGTTTGTTGTTTATCATGAGGATGTGCTGAGGACATCTCCAGCTATCCCCTTTGTTCGAGCCTCCTGATGATCGCCAGCACTGCTACATCTTGCCCGCCACTTTATTTTGAGTCATATGATGTATCTTTCATTTTCTTATTATGTAATCTTCCTTTTATTTGAGTCAAGTCCCTAGGTTAATTAGCATTAGAGTGGTTAATGAGTCAGTTGGACCCAATTAAGTGGGCTAGGCCCATGGGCGCCCCCTTCCCCCCTTGGTTTATGGTCATTTGTCAAAAACTCAGGGTCTTTGTTAAATTGTGGGTTTCCTATAAATAGGACCCCAATTCCCCCCATTTGAAGCTAATGAAGTATTGAAGAAATTTAGCCACTTGAATTGCCTTTCTCTCTCTCTCTCTAGCTCTCTCTCTATCTCTCTCTCTCTCTCAAGAAGGGGCGACCCTTTCTCTCTCCTCGCCCCTCTCTCTCTCTAGGTCGACCAGCCCTCTCTCTCCTCCCCTTGCCACCTCATCCTCCACCTCATCCCAACCCTTCTCCTTCCCAAGATCCACTTAATTCCTCCCATTACTCACACCATATCCCCAAGCAACCCTTCACCTTCCAAGACAACCTCTCCCTTTCCCAAGCCACCCCTCCATCTCCCAAGGGAGAATCCCACCTCCCCAAGCACCTCTCCACATCCCCAACACACCTCTTCCCCTTCCCAAGACCGCATTAACCATCCCCACATTAAACCAAGTTCAAATCTCCCTCTCCCTCCAAGCCACTTGCGCCCCCTTCTCACCCTCCACCCTTGGCCGCACCCCCCTCCCCCTCCACCTGCTAGCTGCGACTCCAGCCTCCTCCCACACCCCTCCAGCAACCCCAACACTCCCCTTTCACCTCCCACAGCCATTAATCCCTCATCCCCTTACAATCCCATCACCCCCCCTCACCACCACTACCACTAATATCTCCTTCTTGCACACCTAGCTTGCATGCAGCAGAGAAACCCCTTATTGCAGAGATCACCACGGAGTCATCTTGAGACTTCAGGAGGCATACCATACACCATTGGAAAGGTCGTCCAGATACCTTCCCAGCCGAGGTGGTTTCGTCGTCATCCGAGTTCGTGGCTGACCAAGAGGGCGATTCTCCCCCGACTGCGCGGAAGCACCCAGGCAGCAGACCAGAGCCTCAGAGAAAAGTCGACACCGGCCTCTCCTTAGCACCTCTTGGCGTGAAACTTGGCTGAGAGCACCCCCTATCAGTCGACTTTCATTTCCAAGAAGCGGAGATGAGTTCGGGTGTCGACACTGATGTTTATGAATTTTCTCCCGGAGGTGCGCCAGGTCAGTGCCCCAGGGTCCCCTCCGACCCCCTGTCACTGTTCTGACTGCCACGGCCAACCCCGACCTCCTTCGATGACGCCGTCTGTTCTGGAGCAAAGAAGACAGGCCCACGGAGACGACGGCTCTGGTCTCGCCTCATTCCGACACCAGGAGCGTTCAAGGTGCCTGCTCCTTCCTGCAGCTACGTTCTGGTAGCAGTCAGTGCCAGAACTGTGCTGCCCTGTTCCAGACCCTGCCCCGGCCAGAGACATCAGCACGAGGTTCCACAAAAATTCGAGCATCGTCCTGAGTCAAGTGGGAGTGTTTCAGCCCCGGTTTCAGGTCAATTGGAGCTCGGGAGTGTCCGTGGCGGCGCCGTCACCGACAGACTGTCCAGCGACTCCAGAAGTGGCAGAATCGACGTTGGCCCTCCGATTGGCCCTCATTCGGACTTTTCCCCTCCCCTTGCTTGGCCGGCTGAAGGCTCCTCCCTGCGTGAAGGTAGTGTTTGAATGTAAACTGAAGTCCCCACACCAAGTTCCCCCTCCTGTGTGAGGTGTAGTGCTTGTATTAAACAGGGTTCAAGCTTCATCGGCGCAGTGTGCGGGGACCCACACTTCCCCGCTCGCCCATCACCTCCGAACGGGATCAGTGTCTTCACACCGATCAGGTGAGCCACTCACACCACTCTTTGCTGGATTTCTTTGCTTAATTAGTATTGTATCTCTGCACCATCGGCGTAAGAGAGTGCCCGAACCCGATTTATCATTTAATTGTGTGATTACCGCGGGTGAGTTGTGAGAGTGACATTTCAAACCACGCCCTTGGCGTGCCGGTCGCCCTTGATATTGGGCATCCCTGGTCCATTGGGTTCTATTCCTAGTTGGCCAAACCCTTGGAACCTTGAGGTCCAACCTCGGACCCTCACCGCCATCGCCGGTCCTTCTACGGACCCGAGTGTGCTTATGCGAGTGAGTCCGCTAGTGTGACGTTGCCAAATTATTGTGTTGCTTAAAAATCTAGGTCCGAGGGGTTGTGTCACATCAGTTGGTATCAGAGCAAGTTCTAGACTTGTCTCTACTAAGTCTTGTCCTAGGGCACATAAGCATTTAGAGTCATTCGGTTCATCATCATGGCTACCTCTCTTTGGTCCCACTCGGCCCTCCACAAAGGTCCGATCGACCACCCATTTTCAGACATCCTTATAGATGAGAGTATCACCTTTGATGGGTCACATCCTAGTGATTATGTTAGGTGGGAGACTTTCATGAAAAAACACTTTGAAAGAACTTGGGTTTATGGATCCGCGAGAGTCCGCCGGGCCGAGGCACGGCTTCGGGGACAAGCCAAAAAGGAGTGGGAACGTATAGTAAGGTTAAGAAAGATTAGGAGGCAAGAACCGATAGGCTCATGGGAAGAGATGAAGATTGAGCTTAGGAAGATCTACGCTCCCCGACCTTCCCCATCCTACTCGGAGAACCATAGTCCGAGGAGCACTCCTACTCCTCTTTTCTCTCCCTGCCAACCCAAGACCTTCCTTCGGACCCTTACTCCACCACCCAAAGGACCCTTAGATTCCTTGGAAGAGATAAGGATTGAGATTAGGAAGATCTTCACTCCCCTTACCACTCCTACCTTGAGAACCATAACCCGAGGAGCACTCCCACTCCTCCTTTCTCCCCCAGTCAACCCAAGACCACCGTTAGGGTCCAAACTTCATCACCCCGGGTACACCATGCCCCAACTTTCATCACCCCATCCCCTAAAGACCTTCCCATTCCCTTGGAGAGTAAGACCCCCACACCCCAAAGGGATAAGATTGTAATCGAGGAACATGAGGCCTCCCCAGATTGGGAAGAAGAATACGAGTCACAATGTCATGGGTTAGGCCAAGAAGTTCCCATCCCATGTGAAAGAAGCATCATGGCTCACTCCACCCTCACCATTCAAACCCACATGGACCCCATGTCCACCCCTCCACCTAGACCCGTGACAGCCACCATTCCCCAACCCGAAGTTACTCACCCAATCCACCTTCCGCTTCCAACTCCTATCCTACCCAAACCTAGCCCTCCACTACTTCCACTCCCAACTCCAACCCAAGTCTGGCCTCACTCACCACCCTGGGTACACCATACACCAACCTTTATCATCCTGCCCTCAAAGGACCCACTCACCTCCTTGGTAGAGGAACCCATACCCGACCCCATAGTAGTGAACACTCCGGTCCAAATCCCCGCCATGGAGACCACCCATGTCCAAAAAGAATAAGAACCCTCACATGGTGGTCTTCGCCTTACACCACCCTCTCTAGATGGGACCGAGATCATCTTAGGAGAACCCCTTGTTAATTGGCTAAAGGAGAGTCCAATTAGAGAGATCACAGCCCATGTTTTCTCCCCCATGTAGCGAAACTTTCCCATAGTTCCCTTCTCCTCCTATCACACTACCATCCAATCCTCCTACCAAATAGAAACTTTAGGAGACCTCCTTCACGGCCTAGCATGGCAAGTGGAGCTGACTGGTATGTTGACCACGGTGATTGACCGACCTAGGAGCCTTGACCTCCTACACCTATGTGTCGGGTCCATCTCCTCAATCTACATTGTGGGTTGCTACACTAGTGACCTTCTTTTACTCCTCCCTACACCCGATGAGCCAGATGCTATCCACAAACTTGAGTTGCTTATCTCGGGTAGAACAACCAGCCCTCCATTCATGGCCGACCATTCCACCAAAAACTTTGGCCCGATCACTTTACTAGAGGAGGAGAATCCGCCATCAAGGGGATGTGAGGACCAAAAGGACCTAGAGTTCCTCTCCTTAGGTGACCCTTACCATGACCCCTTCGATCCCTTCCTATACCCACCCACCTTACCCACCACCAACCTGTTCCTACCCCATCCAATCTTATTGGACCAAGCCCACTCCATTTTCCTAGACCCCTTTGACCCCTATGAGTGGAAAATACTGCACCAAGACATACACAAAGAAGAAGCCATTTGGATGGGAATGCAAGTGCCACTACATTTTGCATCATTTGGTAGGGCTAGTAAGCCCAGTCATCTCATACATATCACTCACACTGTAGGCCCAATGCATGACTGGCTCACACTTGGATGTGCTGGTCCTCCCTCATTCATCATTGATCATATGCATGTCAGGAGCATCTATGGGTGTCCGGGTCCCCCGGAAGTCATCACCACTTTGTGTGATAGGTTCCCCTACAGATACCATGGCCCTCCAACCATTGTTATAAAACCCACGCATGATAGGGCCACTTGTGACTGCCCCGGCCCACCTAAGTTCATCAAGGTTCACATGGCATCGCAACATGATAGGTCAATTTACGGTTGCCCCGGTCCACCTTTTCACACCAAGCTTTTCACACCCACACCGCATCATAGTGCCTGGCATACGCATACACGCAAGCAATTCGCAATGAGCGGTGAGGTTCACAAAGAGCGGATAAGAGCTCGCAAGCGCCACTTGGAATTTCAAGTAGGCGACTTGGTGATGATGGCATCGGAGTGGCTCTACCTTAGGGTCACCTCCCAGTCGAGGGCACGAGGACTTGGACCTTTCCCTGTTCATAGTGGCTTTGGCAACACAGCTTGTGGAGTAAATTCACCAATGGGTTATGGGATATACCCCACTTCTCACGTGGCAGATCCGGCACCCTATATGGGCACCGCGGTGGATCCTAGTGAGTGTTTTGAGCCTATACCTTCCTTTAAGAGGGACACCACGGAGAGCCACCACAAAATAGCCTTGAGAGCCCGACGTGTGCACATAGGGGCAATACTATGCAAGCAGGGTTCCATCGCCAGCAAGAGGGTGTGCCCCAGCCACCTTAAGAGGATGAAGGACCATCCCCTGGTCGCAGATGCGGGTTAAGGTTCGCCCTGAGCTGCTTTGGAGGACCGCTCCCCCGGTGGGCCCATACTCGACGGAGTCGAGTTCTCTGCACCCCGGGGGTATGATGAGGACATCTCCAGCTATCCCCTTTGTTCGAGGCTCCTGATGATCGCCAGCAGTGCTACATCTTGCCCGCCACTTTATTTTGAGTCATATGATGTATCTTTCATTTTCTTATTATGTAATCTTCCTTTTATTTGAGTCAAGTCCCTAGGTTAATTTGCATTAGAGTGGTTAATGAGTCAGTTGGACCCAATTAAGTGGGCTAGGCCCATGGGCGCCCCCTTCCCCCCTTGGTTTATTGTCATTTGTCAAAAACTCAGGGTCTTTGTTAAATTGTGGGTTTCCTATAAATAGGACCCCAATTCCCCCCATTTGAAGCTAATGAAGTATTGAAGAAATTTAGCCACTTGAATTGCCTTTCTCTCTCTGTCTCTAGCTCTCTCTCTCTATCTCTCTCTCTCTATCTCAAGAAGGGGCGACCCTTTCTCTCTCCTCTCCCCTCTCTCTCTAGGTCAACCAGCCCTCTCTCTCCTCCCTTTGCCACCTCATCCTCCACCTCATCCCAACCCTTCTCCTTCCCAAGATCCACTTAATTCCTCCCATTACTCACACCATATCCCCAAGCAACCTTTCACCTTCCAAGACAACCTCTCCCTTTCCCAAGCCACCCCTCCATCTCCCAAGGGAGAATCCCACCTCCCCAAGCACCTCTCCACATCCCCAACACACCTCTTCCCCTTCCCAAGACCGCATTAACCATCCCCACATTAAACCAAGTTCAAATCTCCCTCTCCCTCCAAGCCACTTGCGCCCCTCTTCTCACCCTCCACCCTTGGCCGCACCCCCTCCCCCTCCACCTGCTAGATGCGACTCCAGCCTCCTCCCACACCCCTCCAGCAACCCCAACACTCCCCTTTCACCTCCCACAGCCATTAATCCCTCATCCCCTTACAATCCCACCACCCCCCCCACCACCACTACCACTAATATCTCCTTCTTGCACACCTAGCTTGCATGCAGCAGAGAAACCCCTTATTGCAGAGATCACCACGGAGTCATCTTGAGACTTCAGGAGGCATACCATACACCATTGGAAAGGTCGTCCAGATACCTTCCCAGCCGAGGTGGTTTCGTCATCATCCGAGTTCGTGGCTGACCAAGAGGGCGATTCTCCCCCGACTGCGCGGAAGCACCCAGGCAGCAGACCAGAGCCTCAGAGAAAAGTCGACACCGGCCTCTCCTTAGCACCTCTTGGCGTGAAACTTGGCTGAGAGCACCCCCTATCAGTCATCTTTCATTTCCAAGAAGCGGAGACGAGTTCGGGCATCGACACCGACTTTTCTGAATTTTCTCCCGGAGGTGCGCCAGGTCAGTGCCCCAGGGTCCCCTCCGACCCCCTGTCACTGTTCTGAATGCCATGGTCAACGCCGACCTCCTTCGATGACGCCCTCTGTTCTGGAGCAAAGAAGACAAGCCCACGGAGACGACGGCTCTGGTATCGCCTCATTCCGACACCAGGAGCGTTCAGGGTGCCTGCTCCTTCCTGCAGCAACGTTCTGGGAGCAGTCAGTGCCAGAACTGTGCTGCCCTGTTCCAGACCCTGCCCCGGCCAGAGACATCAGCACGAGGTTCCACAAAAATTCGAGCATTGTCCTGAGTCAAGTGGGAGTGTTTCAGCCCCAGTTTCAGGTCAATTGGAGCTCGGGAGTGTCCGTGGCGGCGCTGTCACCGACAGAGTGTCCAGCGACTCCAGAAGTGGCAGAATCGACGTTGGCCCTCCGATTGGCCCTCATTCGGACTTTTCCCCTCCCCTTGCTTGGCCGGCTGAAGGCTCCTCCCTGCGTGGAGGTAGTGTTTGAATGTAAACTGAAGGCCCCACCCCAAGTTCCCCCTCCTGTGTGAGGTGTAGTGCTTGTATTAAACAGGGTTCAAGCTTCATCGGCACAGTATGCGGGGACCCACACTTCCCCGCTCGCCCATCGTCTCCGAACGGGATCGGTGTCTTCACACCGATCAGGTGAGCCACTCACACCACTCTTTGCTGGATTTCTTTGCTTAATTAGTATTGTATCTCTACACCGTCGGCGTAAGAGAGTGCCCGAACCCGATTTATCATTTAATTGCATGATTACCGCGGGTGAGTTGTGAGAGTGGCATTTCAACCCACGCCCTTGGCGTGCCGGTCGCCCTTGATATTGGGCATCCCTGGTCCATTGGAGTCTATTCCTAACTGGCCAAACCCTTGGAACCTTGAGGTCCAACCTCGGACCCTCACCGCCATCGCCGGTCCTTCTACGGACCCGAGTGTGCTTATGCGAGTGAGTCCGCTAGTGTGACGTTGCCAAATTATTGTGTTGCTTGCAAATCTAGGTCCGAGGGGTTGTGTCACATCAGGATGGCAATCTTGGCAAGTCATTAAGCTTGAAGTTGAAAAAATCTTGATCAAAATAAAGCCCAGAGGCAGGAGTATTTGGAAGATCAGCAGAAGTTTATTGAAAAGATTTGGAGATGATCGATCAATTAATGCCCAACGTGGCATATCATGAAGATATCAAACAACATAGGGAAGAATCGAAAGATAGATAGCAACGAATGGAGAGGACTCATCCCATGCTCTTGGTCCTGTGAGAGCTGTTGTCCCTGCAAAAGCACCATCAAAAAATACAATATATATATTTTTTAGATTTTTGAAATATGTAAAATTTTTTGTGGTTTTGAAAATATTTGAATTTTTATGTGGATTTTTAGAAGATATCTGAATTTTTTTATGGATTTTAAAATATTCAATTTTTGTTGAATTGTTGCTCAGGAAATATTCAACTTTTTTTTTAATTTTCGTAGGAAATATTAAACTTTTTTTGGATTTTGGTTTAGACATTGCTAAAGTAGCATCAAAGGATGTTTAAACCACTGACTAAGGGTCATTGTTCCTTCCTCTTTCGCTAGAAACTGCCCAAAGCCAGGCGTGCGTTAAAGGTGGCACCCTATAACCGGCTGCTTGTATAACGGTGCCCCTACTAAGGCCATACCCTAGAAACACTCAGTCTTTGAGGGAGAAGAGAAGAAAAATTGGGATAAGCTTGATATAAGTTAAGAAGATATCATGTTTTGACTTCCGTCCATAGCACGACCCCTAGAGATTCGGTCTATTGCGCCGGGACTTTGTGTCATATCATCGAACCTTAAATTCTCTTATAGGCACGCATATGACCGGGCTCATAATGTCCCGCAGGGAAACTTTACTGCTCTCTTGCCATGCCAAATTCATCAAATTTTCTTTTCTTTTACTCATCATTTTTTTCTTTTTTTGTTTATTGCTTGATAGATATTGCAATTGAACTTTTGGTGTCCTTCGGACTTGAAATATATTGTAATTTGAAACACGATATTGAGAATAAGGTCATAACAGACTGCCCCTATTTGAGACCTCCTCTTGTCGGGGTGTGCTTATGTTGGTTGTTTTACCCAGAATATCTCTACTCTCATATTTTAGCCGAGTGAAGAAGAGAAAAAGACCTCGCGCCCTCAAGCATGGCCCAAGTAGCAACGATGTTTTACTAAGGGGACGGCTAAGGACGCCGTGAAGTGTGTGGAGTGCCCAGCTAACGGTTGCCCTTAACAAGCGGGGAGAGAAATGCCGAACTCCCAGCACAGAGTTCTTATTACCAAAGAATGCTACATAGCAAGCCTAAAGACTCTTCTTTTTTTCTTTTTCAAAATTTGACTTAATTAAACAAAAGCTTAAGATAAAGGCCTAAAATACCACTCTTGATTAAGTTAAGAAGCACTTCATTTTGAAAAACCGTGCGTGAATAAGGTGATGAAAATGCATAAGAATGCATACTTACGCAAACATTTTACCTTGCAACCTTGTAGAAGCAGCTGCCGGAGGTGATCTTGATGAACGTGAGATTTGTCCTCAAGTGGCAGAAAAAAGGGATTGGAAGCAAAGGTTTGAAGTGGCTTAATGAGAATGAGTGGTACCATGACTAGACTCAGACGAATAAGGGTAAAAGGAAAAGAGGCGAGGGCTAGAACTCCCTCACTAAGGTGCTAAGACCCTGATTACAAGGAACAACATACAGAAAGAAAAGGAGAATCAAGAGGAGGAGTGAGAACTAAAGCCTCAAAAGCAGTGGGAGAACGGGCAAATGCCCAAAGTGGTGGATGTGGAAGAAGTCAGGTTGGACCCGGAATCAGGAGGAATTAATAGGAGAAATTGGTCGATGGAAAGTGGCGGATCCAGAGGGTCTGGAGGCAAAGGAGGAGAATCGCGAT
Organism: Amorphophallus konjac; assembly: GCA_022559845.1. Classification (NCBI taxonomy): domain Eukaryota; kingdom Viridiplantae; phylum Streptophyta; class Magnoliopsida; order Alismatales; family Araceae; genus Amorphophallus; species Amorphophallus konjac. The sequence goes on along the minus strand of CM040118.1, from coordinate 181,108,137 downwards.
AGAGAGAAGAATCCAAAGATTCTGGGGGGAGAAAATATCGAGGGGCGCGATGCCCTGGGAAAAGAGATGAGAATAGATGATTTAAAAGGAAGAAAAGGACAAAGGATGTGATGTCCCGAAGGAACAGGAGGAGGAATCGGAAGAAAGAGAAGAGATTCGGGGGTTCCGAAGGAATAGAGTGGGAAGGGACGCGATGCCCTGGAAGAAGGGATAAATCCGGAGGATCTTGATGTGCAGGTGTGGAGGGGCGCAATGTCCAAAAAGGGAGGTCCGGAGGTTCTAGAGGAGGAAGATAGAAAGGGGCATGATGCCCAAGGAGAATTAGTGAGAAATCTGGGAAATCCAGGAAATCTGGGAGAGGAAGACTCCATGGGACGTGATGCCCTAAGAGAAATCTGGAAGGGGCACCATGCCCAACAGGCGTAAGGGGGCCCGAAGATCCCGAAGATAGAGGTGAACGAGATGGGGAATGTGGAGGATCCGGAGGTTCCGGAAGGCGGGGAAGATACGTGTTCGGAAACCCGCGGAAGGAGGAGTGCAAATGGATGCAATGCCATGAATGCAATGGATGCGATGGATGTATGGAATGCAATGAGTGCAAAGAATGCATGGAAGGAGAAGATGAGATTCTCCTCCTCACCCATGGAGTGGCCCATAGAGAGAAAAATGTGCGGGGAATAGAATAAGGAGTGAATGAACTGGTGGAAGGCCCTTTGTCAAAAGAATGACCACCCCTCCATGGCAAGCAAGGTGCCCGGCCAGACGGCTCAATGGACAGAAATAGCGCCAATGAACTCTCATTAGAAGGATGTGTTATTGTGATGCAAGAAGAAAACCCCTTAGGAAATTGTATAACAATGGGGCAAGGGGTAATGAGAGCATTAAAAGAGTATCTATCAATGAGTAAGGTGACAATGGTAAAAGGCCGATATGACATCAATTTGGAAGAATTTATCATGGTGAGCATCATTGGATAATTTTCAAATGTGCCCGACACAATGACGCAGATTTGCATCCGGCAAATAAAATCTTGAACTTTGAATGACATAACCGCGGCCAAATCCTTCTTGCCCGGCACTTGGTCAACCTTGGCACATATGCTTGCAGAAACACACCCACTTCGAGCGGTAATGGAAGGTGAGATGGAGGCGATAAGCTTTATGAGTAATGGAGGTGTAATGGAGAGCATCGGTGGGAGGGTAAGTGGAGGTGGAGGTTGAAACACGTCGGGCTTCTCCCCTTGCTTAGAAGCGAACGGGGTTGGCTCGAGTGCAAAAATAGGTGAATCCTGCTCAGGAATAGCCACGGATAAAGGTGAAGGGTTAAGTGGTGAAGGGTTGGTAAATACCGGCTTTGGGGTTATAAGGATAGTGGAGGGCCAAGGCGGTGGCAAAAGTGGGTGAATTGGAGAAGGAGAAGGTTTGGTGGAGGCCGATGGTGTGGCGGTAAGCTCGGATGGCTTAGTGGAAGGGTCAGTGGAAGTCGATGGTGTGGAGGTTGGAGGTATAAAAGGAGAAGATTTAGTGCATAGGAAGCGTCGGATTTTAGTGGAAGTGCGAGAGGTTTGAAGGGTAGGAGAAGGGTCTTCATGCGCCGGTGTGGGTGATTGGAGTATCGACCCATCATCGTAACACCAATTGGTTTCATAAACAGGGTTAGGGATAGTAGCATCATCTTGAGCAGGGGGTTCATCGGGCGGCAATGGAGGGAGAGAAAAATGAAGGAAGCTCGGAAGGAGTTTCTCTTGAAAGACATCAACGTCTTGTGCCGGCTCCAATTCTTCACAAAGAACTTCCAAATCATCATTATCATTAGACTCAAATGGACGCCGTGGTGCAGGTGTAATGATGGGTGCTGGAGAATTTTATGGTGGTAAATGTGAAGGCAGAGGCGAAGGTAGAGGGCCGTGTGAATGAGTGGGGCGAATGACTGGAGGGCAGACGGTGTCCATTTGATCATCAATATCTTGCTCACACATATCGTTGATGTCATTATCTCTCCTCTCCTTCCAATCTTTTTCCATCTTAGTGATGTTGTTCGTGAAAGTGTGAAGAGGATTGACTTGAGAAGGAGGAGGAGGAGCGGGCCGTGGGCTTGTGACCCTCTTGAGTTGTTCACCCATGGAAGTAATTTTATCAAAAAGAGTTTGTTGGAGGGGTGTAACTTGAACATTGGAGGGTTGGCACGACGGCCTTGGAGGTGGGGCTTGATATTAAGGCCGAGGAGGTGGGTTAATGGGCCGACCCACAAAAGGACCCGGACGGACCGGCTTGCAAGAGGCATAAGGGCCTTGGGGCCGTGGGGAAGGAAGAATAGAAGGAGGTGGGTGATGGATCACCCAAGAAGGAATGTGTGTAGAAGAAGAAGATAGATGACAAGAGGGAGGCAGGTGATGGGCCACCCGAGCGGGATTGGAAGGCGAATGTGATGAAGGTGCACCCTCAACAAAAGCCTTAATGGCTTAGATTTGTTGAGGGGTAAGATGATCTAATGCATGCAAAACTTGGGAGACCTTCTCATCATGAGGAGGAGATGGTCTCGGGGAAATAGCGGCTCGCGATTGATGTAAGGGACCATGAGATTGGCCATTGCCCATGGGTGAGGCAATACCATAAGAATAAGGATGTGGTCCCTTAGAAAAATTTTGGTGAGAATTATAACGAACATGTTGAAATTGAGGATCATAAGATGTACTAGGCTATGCATCCTCATGGTTATAATTAGGATTAAACATGTTGGTTTGATTATCAAAGTGAAACATCATCCAAGTTAAAGAATTGTTCAATCAAAACTATTTGCAATAATAGCAAACAAGTTGGAATGTTACGCTTGATTTTTCTTATGTTGAACCTTGATGAATTAGGTGATTTTGAAAAAAATTGATATAGTTCACACAAGGTAGGAATCTAATTTCAATATGGATTTGCTTCGATGCCAACTAGGTGTAGATCCCTAAAGAAATCCACTTAAACAATAAATAAAAAGCATGTGAAGAAAAAGCATGTACGAGGTGCAAAATAGGAGATGTGATCGCCAGAGACGCGAGGGCCTCAGAGAATATAATCGATAATAATATAGAGGAGGGATCGCGAAAAATACCTTGAAAGCGCGGGTGATGTGAGTGCTCCTTTCTCTTCTATATCGGCCGGCCGATGAAGAGAGTTCTTCGATTTGATTACCCTTGCAAAATAAAGACAAACACCAATAAAGAAATTGAATTAAAAATATGGTGAGTGTAGCATCAATTCATGTAAGAGATGAGCATGGAAACATAGAGTAGAACACACCTTGTGGGTGGTTGCCCTTAAACCACTATGCAAAGAGGGTATGGGAATATGATGATGATGAATGATGAATAATATGCAGAATAAGTGAATAAAAGAGAGAGAGAGCAAGAGATGCACTGTGGAAAGCCTCAACACATACTGTTGAGGGAGAAGGCTAGCAGAAGATGTATATGCATGCATGTGAAGCAATGAAAATAGATCAAAAGGGGAATAAAAAGGGGAAAGAGGAGCCTGTGCTTCGCTTCTTGGCCTTGGATACTCGATGGGGAGGGAGCTTCAAAAGGATGAAGATTGCTGTACGTTTGCAGCTTCTCCTTCGGCCAATAACAGCAGCAGCAGCAACCTGTAAACGAAAAGAGAAGAAGAAAGGAAAAAAAGGATCTACAGAAAAAAAAGAAGGAAGAAAACTCGGAAGAGGAGAGGAAGAGGGGAAAGAAAAAGCCTCGGCCTAACCCCGTTAACAGAGCTGCAGTAGCTCTATATAAAGGGGAGAATCAAGATAAGAATGATAGGAGTCCAATATGGGAAAGATTGAGTTCCCAATTGAGAAATGTGACCAAACAAAGAAAGGACTCTTTGGGGAAGGGCTGCGTTTGATTAGAACACGAAAGCTGAAACACGACCTGAAAAAGGGCGTCAATTCATAAATTGACGACCTACCATAGGGCGTTAATTCAAAACGCGACCTGAACAAAGGCGTCAATTCCTGAATCATTTTAGAAATAGATCTTTCTTTTATTTGAAAATTGTGAAACACGCCTGAGTGAAAGGCGTTAATTAAAAAGATGACGGGGACATGGGCGTTAATTCAGATGATAAACAGCCAAAAAGAATGGACGACCATTTGTTCGGGCGTCAATTTAATTGACGTCCTAATCAAGGTCGTTAATTTAAAATATTCAAAACAGGGCTATTTTTCATTTCTCAATATTATTTTCTCATTTTTTAGGTGGAGGTGCATCACATTGTGCTGATTCCAATGACTATTTTTACGTATTTTTCTGACACCCGGAAGGCCACCAAATCACCTCTGAAAGAGAGTTGAAAATAATATTAAAATAATCAATTGAAAAGTGACGCCCACACTATACGTCATGAATTCAATTTTTTTTAATTTTTATTTTATTAAAAATCAAAATAACGTCCTTTCACATGTCGTTAATTCCAAAAAAAATCCGAAAAAATCTCAAAAAAATCCAGAAAAATTGTAAAATAAGTGGAATTGACGCCTGATGCATGTGTCGTCAATTTTATTTTATTTTCTTTTAATTTTCTTAAAAAGAAATGACGCCCTCTTCAAGTCGTTAATTCCGAAAAATTCATAAAAATAGAGAAAAATGCCCAAAAAATCCAGAAAAATCCAGGAAAATAGGAAAGAATAAGAACAGGGTGAAAAAAAGGAGAAATCTAAGAAAAGTGAGAAAACCACTCAAACAAAGGTAATTTGAGGGTCAAATTAGAGCATTACAAGGTAATATGAGATGTGCTCACAATAACGTCAATTTTGACATGTCTACAGCTGCCCCGCCTTGGCGTCTGCCTTGCAAGGGAGCAGAGCAAACTGAAAAGTAGATACCAAGGTGTGATGAGACACGCAATCAACATCACTTGATGAGAATGAAATCAAAAGCACGAGATGAAGCAATCCCGGGAAATTTAGTGAAATGAACGATGTTTGGATAAAAAGGGAGGAGTGTGCACGCGGGCACGAAGGAGATAAAAGAATGATCAACTTCCAGCGCGGTGGAAGTACCCCAGGTCACAAACCTGTAGGTTTCACCATTGGGGAGCGGTTACCAGCCAATGTGGACGTGCTGCAGCCAAGGTGGATCAAGGGAAAATGATTAAAATAAGATGATAGAAATCCAAACAAGGAGCTTTCGAGAAAATGACCCAAAACAGCGACAAAACAAACTAAGGATTCCATTAGCAATGAATATCTCATATCTTGAAATATTAAGATCAAATTGACTCTCCAAATCAGCTTAAGAATGATTTTCCAATGTTGATTCAAATTCCTATATGAATGCATACTGGGTTTAAAAGGAAAAATTAAAACAAATGCAAATATAAGATAATCAAGGATAATATTGTTAAGCTGCCCAGACTGGGTCAAGAAACTGATTTCGCGAGCTGATACTAAGCCGAAGCCCGTTTCTCCGCGCACCAACTCACAAAAGGAAACCATCGTCCCCAGTCTTGGACGGCTCAACGGCCTATCCGTGTGACTAAGACTCCTCTGGAATCATCATTATTTTTTATGGAGGGGAACTCAAATTCCAGATTTACCAAAGCCACAAGGTCCTTGATATAATCTAGTAGCGTATGTAACATATAGTAAAAATGCATACAGGGGGTGGTGATAGCAATGGGCATGGGGGAACTGAGAAATGAGGTTCAAACACCGTGGGGCTTGGATGATGATGCCCAGTCGGTGGGACCAAGAGCTTCTTATCCTGCGCTCAAAGATTCATCAGCCAAGATATAAAAAATAACAAGCAATGAATTAGGCATGTTAGCATAGCAAGCATAGCATGAATCAAAGCATCAATAGCATATATGTATCATATCATGAATAGTATTCAAGTGTGCACAGCGTGAAAGACATGAATAACATAGATAGCATCATTAAAGCATAGATAGCATAGCATCATTGTTTGTCGTTTGTCATGAGGATGACAACTTGGCTAATCAAGATTTAGAGTTGAATGATCAAGATCTGATAATGCCCATCGGCGGAGTGATCAGGTGAAATCAGCAGGAGTTGATTAAATGATTTGGAGATGAATGATAATCAGGAGATATGAGGAAATGATAATCAAAAATGCCCAGGGTGGCATGTCATGAGAATATCGGGAAGAATCAATAGATTGATAGCAATAAGTGGAGAGAGGACTCATCCCGTGCTCTTGGTCCTTGCAAAGTTGTTCCTGTAAAAGCACCATCAGAAAAATACAATGTAATTTTTTTAGATTTTTGAAATATGTAAATTTTTATGAGTTTTGAAAAAGATATTCAAATTTTTATGGATTTTGGAAAATATTTCAATTTTTATGAATTTTTGGAAGAAATATCTGATTTTTTTGTTTGATTTTGCTCAGGAAATATTCAATTTTTTTTTGCTTGATTTTGCAATATTCAATTTTTTTGGATTTTGGTTTAGACATAGCTAATGCTGCATCAAAGGGTGTTTAAACCATTAATTGGGGGTCCTCATTCCTTCCCTTTTTGCTAAAATTTCCCAAAGCCGGGCGTGCATTGAAAGTGGCATCCTATAACCGACCGCCTTTGATCAACGGTGCCCCTACCAAGGCCATACCTGAGAAACGTTCGGTCTTGGAGGGAGAAGAGAAGAATAAGTGAGGATAAGCTTTATGCAGGATGGGAGATGTCGGGACTGGAATTCCTTCCAAGGTGTTTCCCCTCAAAGAGGTAGTCTGTTGTGCCGGGGCTTTGTGCCATTGATTTTTTTTAGACCCTTGACATGCATACGACCAGGGTTTTCCTTGCGGGGACTTTGCCACTCTTGACATGCCATAATTCATAATTTTGCTTTTATCGAAATTTTGACTTGATTTTCATAATAGCCCTTTTGGCGAGATGTTTATCACGAAAACTCATATGAAAACTCATATTGATTTTGGGTCAAGACTGCCCCTATTTGAGACTCCTCTCGTATTGGGGATTACCGAAGTTGGTCATCTCATCCGTCAACCTCTTGCCCCTGCATTCGGCCGAGTAAAGAAGAGAAAAGACTTTCAGATATACTCATGGCATGGCCAAAGTAGCAACGGTGTTTACCCAAAGGAGCCGGCTAAGGATGCCGCGAAGTGTGTGCGGTGCCCAGCTAAGGGTTGCTCTTAACAAGCGGGAGAGAATGTTGAATTCCCAGCGCGGGGTTCTTATAACCAAAGTGCTGCATAGCAAGCCTAAAGACTCTTTTCAAATTTTTTTTTAAAGATGAAATTCAATAAAGATAAATTCCTAGGATAAAGGCTTAAAATATCACTCTTAATCATGTTAAGAAGCACTTCACTTTGAAAATCATGCGTGAAGCAATGAGATAATGATATCATAAAAATGCGTGCTTACGCCAATATGCTACCTTGCAACCTTTGTAGAAGCAGCTGTTAAAGGCGAGGTTGATCATCGTGGGATAGTCCTCTTTGGCAGTCAAAAAGGATTGGAAGCAAAGGACTGAAAGTGGCTTAACAAGAAGGAGTGGTGCCAAGACCAGACTCAGACGAATAAGGAGAAAACGAAGAGAGGCGAGGGCTAGAACTCCCTCACTAAGGTGTGGAGACCCTGATCACATGAAAGGTATACAGAAGAAGCGGAGAATTAGAAGGAGGAGTGAGGACTAAAGCCTCGAAAGCAATGGGAGAAAGGGCAGGTGCCCAAGGCAGTGGATGTGGAAGAAGCTGGGTCAGACCCATGATTAGGAGGAATTAGAAGAAGAAATTGATAGATGGAAAGAGGTGGATCCGGAGGGTCTGGGAGTAGTGGAGGAGAATCCTGATAGGAGGAATCATCCGGTGGCTCCGGAGGGATAAAATATCGAGGGACGCGGTGCCCTGGGAAGAAATAGGGAAAAAGATGATGGAAAAGGAAGAAGAAAATGAAGGATGTGATGTCCTGGAAGAGAATAAAGATGAATCGGAAGAAAGATGGAGGGTCTGGAGGTTCCGGAGGAATGAGATGCCGAGGGACGCGGTGCCCGGGGAAGAGTGGATGAAAAGGATCAGGAGGGTCTGGAGGTTCCGTAGGAATGAGATGCCGAGGGACGCGGTGCCCTGGGAGGAAGGAAAGAGAGTCCGGCGGTTCTAGAGGGGGGAGGTACCATGGGACGCGATGCCCAAGGAGAAGAGAAAGATCCGGAGGTTCTGGAGGAAGAAGACGGAAAGGGGCGCGATGCCCAAGGGATAAAGAGAGGCGTAAAAGATCCGGAGGTTCCGGAGGAAGAAGATAAAAAGGGGCACGATGCCCAGGGAGAATCAGTAAGAAGCCCTGAAGATCTGGACTTGACAGTGTGCAGGGGCGCGATGCCAAAGAGTGAGATCCGGAGGTTCCGGAGGAGGAAGATACCATGGGACGCGATGCACAGGGAGGACGGGAGAGAAATTCGGGGAGTCCGGATGCAATGGTTGGAAAGGGGCGTGATGCCCTGAGGAAAGATTGGAGAGGGTGCAATGCCCGGGCAGTGTAAGGGGACCCGCAGATCCTGAGGATGAAGATGAATAAGATGAGAAATGTGGAAGATCCGGAGGTTCTGGAGGAATGAGATGGAAAGGGGCGCGATGCCCAAGAAGGAAGTCCGGAAATTCCGAGAGAATGAGATGAAAAAGGGCGCGATGCCCTAGCAGGATAAAGGAGAAATCCGGAGGGTCCGGATGCAGTAGTTGGAAAGGGGCGCGATGCCCTGAGAAGAGATTGGAAAGGGGACAATGCCCGAGCAATGAGGATGAAGATGAATAGGATGGAAAATGCGGAATATCCGGAGGTGCCGGAAGGCGGGGAAGATACGGGTTTGGAAACTCGGGCAAGAAGAAGTGCAAATGTATGCGAATGCAATGCAACAGATGTGATGAATGTATGGATGCAACAGAATGCATGAGATGCAAAGAATATGACGAACATGAAGGGCGAGGGGATGAGATCCTCCTCCTTAACCCTGGGGTGGCCCATGTGGAAGATGTGATAGACAAGAAGGTGGATGAAATAGAAGAAGGCCTTTCGGCATCAAGGTAACCACCCTTCCATGGCAGTGAAAGTGTACATCCAATTGGCCCAATGGATGAAGCACAAGCCCATGACGAAGCTTCAATAGTAAATGACAACTCCCTTGGAAAGTGAAAAGTAATAGTGTGAGGGAATTGGAAAGTTGGGATAGAAAGTCTCGTGTTGCCCAAGGATTACGGCATATAAAGAGTGTTGAACAAAATGGTCTTTTGCCCCTTGTATGGAAGAATGAGTTCAAGCTTCGGAAGTTGGGACAAGGGGTGCCCTGCCCGGCCCTTACACAGCATCAATGCTTGACATTCTCTAAGCAATAGCGGCGACTCGGCCTTTTCAATCGTTCTTGGCACAATAACCCGGATTGGCATCCGGCAAATAAACTCTTGCATCTTGAATAGCGCAGCCATGGTCAAATCTTTCTTGCCCGGCTCCGGATGATCTTCGGCACAAGTGCTTGTAGAAAGCCTCCCATTCCGAGTGGTAGGGGAAGGTGAAGCGGAGGCAGAAGGCTCCATGGGTAGTAGGGGTATAATGGAAGGTGTTGGAGAAAAGGTGAGTGGAAGTGGAGGTTCAAACACATCGAACTTTTCCTTTTGCTCGGAAGCAGTCGGGATTGGCTTGAGTGCAAAAAGGGGTGGATCCTGCTCAGGATTAACCATGGGTAAGGGTAATAGGTTAAGTGGTGAAATGGGAGTGGCTAGGTTTGGGGTTATAGGTGTAATGGAGGGTTGAGGTGGCGGTAACGGGAGACTAATTGGGGAAGGTTCGATGGCGGACTCGGTTGAGGGCGGTGGTGTGGAGGTTAATGGCTTAATGAGTGGAGGTTTAGTGGAAGGCTCAGGGAAGGCTGGTGTCATGAAGGTTAATGGTATAGTTGGTGGAGGTGTAATTGGTGGAGGTTCGGTGCGGAGAAAACGCCGAACGGGGTGAGCGGCGTTAAGGATAGGACGAGACTCCAGATGTGCCGGCGCGGGTGATTGGAGTATCGACCCATCATCGTAACACCAACTAGTCTCATAAACGGGAGTTGGATTGGGTATGGTGGCTTCATCCTGAGCAGGGGGTTCATCAAATAGTAATGGGGGGAGAGGGAAACGAAGAAAACTCGGAAGGGGTGCCTGCGCAGCTTCATCATCGTATATTGCTTCAAATTCTTCAATCACCGGCTCTTGCTTGCTTGAACCGTCGATGCCGTAATCGTCTCTCCTGTCTTTCCACTCTTTCTCCATCTTTGTAATGTCATTTAAAGCAGCATGAAGGGGATTGACTGGAGTAGGAGGAGCGGGCCGTGGGCTCGTAACCCTCTTTAATTGTTCCTCCAAAGAAGTGACTTTGTCGATAAGAGCTTGCTGGAGGGGTGTGACTTGAGCAACAGGGGGTTGGTAGGGCCTTGAAGGAGGGGCCGTATAAAAAGGCCGTGGAAGGGGATTAATGGGCCGACCCATAGAAGAACTCGGATGGGCCGGATTGCAAGGAATAGATGGGCCTTGGGGCCGTGATGGAGGAGGAATAGAAGGAGGCGGGTGTCGGACCACCCGAGGAGGAGTGTGAATAGAAGGAGATGGGTGATAGGCCACCCAATTAGGAACATGAGTAGGAGAGGGAGGTGGGTGATGGGCCACCCGCATAGGATTGGAAGGAGGATGAGATGAATGAGATGCACCCTCAACAGCGGCCTTAAGGGCTTGAATTTGTTGAGGGGCGAGATGATCTAATGCATGAATAATTTGGGAAACCTTCTTATCGTTGGGACGAGACGGTCCCGTAGGAGTAGTGGCTCGTGATTGGATTGAAGGACCATGGGATTGGATATTGCCCATGGGTCGGGCAGCACCGTAAGAATGAGGACGTGGTCCTTTGAAAGAATTATGGTGAGAATGATGAACATGTTGAAATTGAGGGGAATAAGATGTGCTAGGTTGATCACCCTCATGATCATTAATTGAGTTGAACATGTTGACTTTCTTATCAAGGTAATCCAAATAATTCAATGTGCAATCAAAACAATTCACAGAAATAGCAAACAAGTTGGGATGGTTACCTTTGACTTCTTATGTTTGAACCTTGGTGAATTAAGGATTTTTAACAAAATTATGATTCACACAAGGGAGGAACCTAGTTTCAAATGTGATTCCAACTCCGGTGCTAACTAGGAACACTCTCTCACTGTGTATGGCCAACTAAACCCGGGACTTCAAAGGGTACAACCTGCCCGGCGTCCGTGAGGGAATCCACGGGTGCGGGGACTTACGGAGGCTTGGTTTAAGAATTTCCAATCCTAAGAGACGGAGTGCTCAATGGAGGGTCCTTCCTTCACCAAGAGTGTGTGTGGAATCCTAGTGTAGAGAGAGGAGGTCTCCCAAACCAATGCAAATGAATGAATGCAGGGTAAACGAACCAACCACAGCAATATGATCAATCAATGAATATAAGCATGAATCAGCATGAAAAATCACAAACGGGAGGGTTCTGTAAACCCACAGGAAAGAGACGCCCTGGCAGGGGTCGCTACCAAGAAATAGATGACAGCGTGGCTGTCGTGAAACGTTGTGAGAGCCCAGAAGCAGTGAAAAGCGCGCCTTGGAGTGAGGCGCTATATATGAAAGGACGCCCCTGGGTGAGGGCGTCAAATGTAAACACGCGCCTTGATGTGAGGCGCTAAGCAACAAAAAGACGCCCTCGGGAAGGGCGTGAATTCACGGATGTGATGGAAGACGCCCTGGCAGAAGGCGTTACACATAAAGAAGACGCCCTGGATCAGGGCGTTAAAATAAAACGCGCCCCTATCTGAGGCGTTAATTTCCTCTATCTCCAAAAAAACTCCACGGCCGGAAGTATCAAACAGTGATAAAAGAAGATACCCACAGTCACAACATAATCATGGCAATCAACAAAGATATGAATTAAGATTTTAGCATGCTCATCATCAAAAAAAAAAAATTTTTGGTTAAGTGGAATTTCTAAAAGAAACCTATCAAACTAACAGATCACATAGGGAGAGTGCAATGCACAGTGGAGGGTGCCCGTGGGGCACAAAGGAAGCGCACCGTGGGTGCAAAAGGGGAGATGGCACACGTGGGTGCCCAAGGGAAAGGGTAATCAAAAGAAAAACGAAAGGGGTCCCACCGTGATCGCCAATTTGTAGATCCCTAAAGAAATCCACTTAAACAATAAATAAAAAGCATGTGAAGAAAAAGCATGCACGAGGTGCAAAATAGGAGATGTGATCGCCAGAGACGCGAGGGCCTCAAAGAATATAATCGATAATAATATGGAGGAGGGATCGCGAAAAATACCTTGAAAGCGCGGGTGATGTGAGTGCTCCTTTCTCTTCTATATCGGCCGGCCGATGAAGAGAGTTCTTCGATTTGATTACCCTTGCAAAATAAAGACAAACACCAATAAAGAAATTGAATTAAAAATATGGTGAGTGTAGCATCAATTCATGTAAGAGATGAGCATGGAAACATAGAGTAGAACACACCTTGTGGGTGGTTGCCCTTAAACCCCTATGCAAAGAAGGTATGGGAATATGATGATGATGAATGATGAATAATATGCAGAATAAGTGAATAAAAAAGAGAGAGAGCAAGAGATGCACTGTGGAAAGCCTCAACACATACGGTTGAGGGAGAAGGCTAGCAGAAGATGTATATGCATGCATGTGAAGCAATGAAAATAGATCAAAAGGGGAATAAAAAGGGGAAAGAGGAGCCTGTGCTTCGCTTCTTGGCCTTGGATACTCGATGGGGAGGGAGCTTCAAAAGGATGAAGATTGCTGTACGTTTGCAGCTTCTCCTTCGACCAATAACAGCAGCAGCAGCAACCTGTAAACGAAAACAGAAGAAGGAAAAGAGAAGAAGAAAGGAAAAAAAGGATCTACAGAAAAAAAAGAAGGAAGAAAACTCGGAAGAGGAGAGGAAGAGGGGAAAGAAAAAGCCTCGGCCTAACCCCGTTAACAGAGCTGCAGTAGCTCTATATAAAGGGGAGAATCAAGATAAGAACGGCAGGAGTCCAATATGGGAAAGATTGAGTTCCCAATCGAGAAACATGACCAAACAAAGCAGGGACTCTTTGGGGAAGGGCTGCGTTCGATTAGAACGCGAAAGCTGAAACACGACCTGAAAAGGGGCGTCAATTCATAAATTGACGACCTACCATAGGGCATTAATTCAAAACGCGACCTGAACAAAGGCGTCAATTCCTGAATCATTTTAGAAATAGATCTTTCTTTTATTTGAAAATTGTGAAACACGCCTGAGTGAAAGGCGTTAATTAAAAAGACGACGGGGACAGGGGCGTTAATTCAGATGATAAACAGCCAAAAAGAATGGACGACCATTTGTTCGGGCGTCAATTTAATTGACGTCCGAATCAAGGTCGTTAATTTAAAATATTCAAAACAGGGTTATTTTTTATTTCTCAATATTATTTTCCTATTTTTTAGGTGGAGGTGCATCACATTGTGCTGATTCCAATGATTATTTTTGCGTATTTTTCTGACACCCGGAAGGCCACCAAATCACCTCTGGAAGAGGGTTGAAAATAATATTAAAATAATCAATTGAAAAGTGACGCCCACACTATATGTCGTGAATTCATTTTTTTTAATTTTTATTTTATTAAAAATCAAAATAACGTCCTTTCACATGTCGTTAATTCCAAAAAAATCTGAAAAATCTCAGAAAAATCTAGAAAAATTGTAAAATAAGTGGAATTGACGCCTGATGCATGTGTCGTCAATTTTTTTATATTTTCTTTTAATTTTATTAAAAAGAAATGACGCCCCTCTTCAAGTCGTTAATTTCGAAAAATTCATAAAAATAGAGAAAAATGCCCAGAAAATCCAGAAAAATCCAGGAAAATAGGAAAGAATAAGAACAGGGTGAAAAAAAGGAGAAATCTAAGAAAAGTGAGAAAAATCACTCAAACAAAGGTAATTTGAGGGTCAAATTGGAACATTACAAGATAATATGAAATGTGCTCACAGTAACGTCAATTTTGGCGTGTCTACACTAGGCACACTCTCTCACCATGCATAGGCCAACTAAACCTGGGGTACTTGAAGGGTACAACCTGCCCAAGCTTCCGTGAGAGAATCTATGGGTGCGGGGACTTATGGAGGCTTGGTTTAGGAATTTCCAGTCCAAAGAAACGGAATGCTCAATGGAGGGTCCTTCCTTCATCAAGAGGGGGTATGGTATCCTAGAAGTGTGGAGAGAGGAGGTCTCCCAAGCCAAATGCAATATGAGGGTAGAACTAATGCAAAACAATGAATAAACAATGTATATATGAACAATATGCAAGAAGTATGCACAATAAATAAGAAAGGAGTGTGAATCTGTAAAAACACAGGAAATTGGCGCCCTCACAGGTGCCACCAATTCCTGAATGGGCGCCCACTCAGTGGGCGCCAATTACAATTTTTTTTTTTTTTTTTAGAAGGGGCAAGGAATTGGTGCCCTTCACCCTGCCATCAATTCATAAATGGGCGCCCTTATGTGTGGGCGCCAATTACAATTTTTTTTTATAGAAATGCTGGGAATTGGCGCCCTCCTCAGTGCCATGAATTCATTAAAAGGCGCCCACTGTGTGGGGGCCAATTGCTTCTATCCTAGAGCCCTCACCAACTGCCAGAAAGCTTAACAGGGTGACAACACCAATGAAAAGAAAGGGGAAAACACTCACAAACACATAACATGAATCATGGCAATCAATGATAACATAAAGCAAGGCATGCTCACCTTTTTTTAAAAGAAAAAATGGATAAAAAATGGGAAATTTCTAAATCTAGCAAATTAACAATCCAAGTGGGAGGGTGCTACGTGGAGCATAAATGGAAGTGCACCGTGGGTGCAAATGGAGGTGGAACGCGTGGCTGCCCAAGGGGAATGGTAATCAAAAGAAAATAAAAGGTGTCCCACCGTGATCGTCAATTTGTAAATTATGAAAATAACACACAAAAAATAAAAGAATGGGAATGCTAGAGAGAAAAAGGAGCATGCGAGGATGCTAAATGGGTGTGTGATCGCCAGAGACGCGATGGCCTCAAAGATATAACAATAAAGACTATAGAGGGATCGCGAATAAATACCTTAAAGTGCGGGGGACTGTGAGTGTTCACCTTCTCTTTCTATCGGCCGGCCGATGAAGAGAGTTTTTCTTTATGATTACCCTTGTAAAATAAGATAACACCAACAAGAGATATAGATTAGAAATCAAGTGAGTGTAGCATCAAATTCCAAAATATGAAGTAAACATGAAAACATGGAAAGTGACACACCTTGTGGGTGTTGACCCTTAAACCCCTTATGCAAAAGGGTGGATAAAAGATGATGATATGATAGGAGGGTGCAAGTGTTGCACTATTGGAATATCTCAATATTGAGATGAAAAAGAAAATAGAAGATAATATGATGCATGAACATGCTAAGTGCATAAAAATAAGAGAATAAGGGAAAAGAGAAAGACTTATTGGTTTTGTTTCTCCGATTGGGGGCTTGAGAGAAAGATGCTCCAAGGACGAAGAGGCTCCAAAGATGTAGCTTTAAGCATGGGAGACCTCCTCCTTGAGCTTTCAATCCGGCAACACCTCCCCTTGGTTGATTGTTGATGCCTTAAACACAAGAGAGAGAGGGGTCCTATTTATAGGGCTGAAATTCGGAGTTAAATCCAAAGGAAATTAGGAAATAATGTTTTAATTAGATTTGGAAGGTGATAAATTATGGCCATGTGTCCCTTCAACCTTAGAAAGCCTTAGAACTCCTTTCCCAAGTGAAAAGGGGCTTAAAAGAGAGAAACAAAGAGGGTCGGCCGGAGTTCGTATCTCTGAAAGAATTGGCAACCACACAGGCGGTCACTATTTAAAAGGACGACAGACGGAAGCGTCGCCAATTCCAAAGTGTTTCGTGACGGATTAGGACTTTCTGAAATTTGAAAAGAATTGGCGACCATGAGGTGGTCTCTAATTAGAAATTAATATGAATTTCGAACGGAGTTAAAAGCTCAAAATATAGCAAGGAAATTGGCGACTGTCCACACGGGCGCCTATTCGTGCAATAGCGACCTTCTGGGAAGTCGTGGAATCAAAAATAATCTGATTTAGCTCAAAATATGAAGAAAAGAATTGGCGACCTTCCGCATGGTCGCTGTTTAAAGAATTGGTGACTTTCCGGAGGGTCACTAATTCTTGTATTTTGAAAACTGGCCAAAAGGGAATTTGATGGACATTGGTGCCCTCTGGGCTGTCATCTCTTAGAAACTGGCACCCTTCTGGGCTGCCATGTTTCAGAGAATTGTCGCCCATGAGGCTGCCATGTTTCAAGGAATTGGCGCCCTCTGGGCTGCCATGTTTCAAAGAATTGGCGCCCATTTGGCTGCCATGTTTCAGAAAAAGCCCTAGAAAAATGGAGAACAATGTTAGAAAAATCTGGCAAAATAGGAAAACACGTGGAGAAGCTAGGGAAAGTTGGAAATTTAAGAAAAATGAGAAAAACCACTCAAACAAGTCGATTTGAGGGTCAAATGGGGCATTGTAGTGCGATAGGAGATATGCTCAAAATGATGTCAATTTTAGCGTGTCTACAGTCCGCAGCTAGCAAAAATATCTCCACTGTGCGGAAGCTTGCCATTGAGGGATGTGTTACTTCAAACACATCTCTCAAATATGCGGCGACAGGTTGTCCAGTACTTGGACTACTTCAGGGGTATCATCGGCTTGTTTGGACCAACCGAAGTCGTCATTTGGTGGAGTTCGAGGGACCATTTCTCCCTTATAGAAGACAATGGGCTTGTCCCTGTTGGCCTTTTCCTTGTTTCTGCGTTATCGCTTGAAGGTAACGACAAACGTTATTAGTGACTCAACCCTGTGCCCTTCTGATGCACATGGGAGCTATATACAGACTGTGGCAAGCATATGCTCTTGCCGATAGCTCGGCTAATAAGATTACCTCAAAATCGATTTTCCACCTCTCGGGGCGATCGGGGGTTGACTTGGAGCTGAGGCATAGCCGGTGGAGCTTGGCCTTCTCCTCGTCCATAGAGAAGAGATCATCATCATCTTCTTCTGAGAGCAAGTCGTTACTTTTGCTCTTGATTACGGGGTAAGGACTGATCCCCCCGAAGTAGAGCACAACATCGGCAAGACTGCATTCTACTGGAGTGAATGGTGACAGGTCTGCAAAAACCGTGTGTTGTTCCCCGCCCTTGGCGTACTTGATGCATTGGTGGAGAGTTGATGGGATGACCCAGTTTTCATGCAGCCAATGTATGCCCAGTAGCACTTTATAGGATATGTTGGCATCGATGATGTAGAATGTCACCTTAGAGGTGAAGACATCGAGCACCAAATTGACATTCACCCAGCCGAGGATGTCCTCGGTGTCTTGATTGAAACCGGATATCTTGACCACTTGAACATGCTGGAAGTATGGGGTCAGATATAGAGTCTTGAACGTCTTCAGCGGCATGATGTTGGCAGCGGCACCGACGTCCCCAGGATCCAGTTTACCTCATGCCCATTGACCTTCCCCTTCATGTAGAGAGGACGGTTGTGGCACAGAGGGGATGGTAGCATGTCCTTCTCAGTAAAGGAGACGGTGGCTGTGAAGGCTTCATAGGCAGCCGCCGTCATCTCCGCAACATGTGCTTCATAGGTTTCTGGCTCTTAGAGTATTTTGACAAGAGTTTCTTTTAACTCTTTACTCCAGGCAATGGCTTCCCAGATTGTAATACTGGCGGGGAAGCGCTTCATCTGGTGGAGGACCTTCCGATCGGCTCGAGCTCGAGTATGCTCCAATGATGGGAGTATGTCGGGCTGGACCTCCTGTGGGCTGCCGCGCTGCTCCCCGTTAGGGAGTTGCACTGCTTTGCCTTTACCGTTGGGATTGGGCTGACTCTGATCACCCGTGGGATACTGGAATAAGGGCGCCAGTGATGGCTCTTCTGGGAGTGGCTGGTGAGTTGGATCGTCCTTTTCGGATGGTCCGACTTGTTCTGTGAAAGAGGAGCGAGCCGGTGGAGGGACTAGAATGCTGGCAGCTATCTCCTCCATGTCGAAAGGATCGAAGATGTCGGGTCCCTTCCGAATTTCTACATCCGGAATGGGGGTGGTTGCTTCTCCTCGGAAGAGGATAATTTGCTCCGGGTCGAAGGTGGACGAGTGGAGGGATAACTCGGGAGTCCTCCCGCGGCCCCTACCACGTCCTCGGCCACGACCTCGGCCGCGGCCTGTGTGTTCTGGAACTGGCTGTTGCCCAAGCGGGGCGATAGTTATTTGTATGGTTCGGGAGGCCACTGGCCCGCCTCGCTGGGAGGCATTGATGTTATGAGGGTGTGGAATGGCCACCATGTTGCAGGTTCTTCCGGGATGAGGAGCCTTTCACCATCCTTGAGCTTCTGGATCATCTCTTGAATCCAGCTTCTGAGGCGGGCTCGCTTCTGCATCTCTTCCCACAAGATATAGCTATCGAATGGGAGAATTCCTGTAGGATGAGAAGGGATGTATTCCTCCAGGTCGTCAATGAGCCACTGGAGCCTCTGGAGAGGCATTGGCTCGGTTGGAGCCTGTAAGGCGGTCGCTTGCTCAGCTGGTTTCTTGAGCCACCTTTTAAGGTTCTTCCTCCTATTTTTCTCTTATTTCTTGGTGATGGTCGCCTCCAGGGGAGTGGGAGGAGGAGATGCTGGAGCTGGGGTTGATGAATCCCCGTGGGGATATCTCCGAGCTGATGTCTTGGCAGGCTGAGGTTGACGGCTTTTCTTTGCCCGGATTTCAATCCAGGCACCTTCTGCTTGTTGTATTCGGAAGGTGGCATTGATCGCCTACTCGATGACCTTAGGTGGTAGCTCCTGGTATGCTGGAATACTGGGACTGGTGTTTGAAGACATGTGCGCGGTTTGATGCCTTACCTGCGGCGGCGAAGGAGGCCTGCAGTAGGCCGACATACTGGTGCTGGCGTCCGAAGACGTACGTGCGGTTTGATGCCTTACCCGCGATGGCGAAGGAGGTATCTCCTGATGCACTGGTACATTGGGGCTGGCGTCCGAAGACGTATGCGGGGTTTGATGTCTTACCCGCGGTGGCAAATGCTTTGGTTGAGATGCAGACTGGGAGACATGCTTGACGTCTTGTTCCTTAGCCTTACCTTTACTACCTTGCTCGGAGCAGGGTTTGGTGGCAGTCAAAATAGCAGTAGGGTATTGCTACTCCGGGTAGTCACGCTGGCCTCATGCGTCAACCGGGCCTTGTGATGGAGGGCCCGACTTGCGAGTCGAAGTCACTGAAGACTCCGAAGATGTCTTCTTTATGATCTGGACTGGATTACAGGGCATGCGGGGAGAACTCGCTGTGATGTGACACCGAACCTTGGACCTATTTTCAAGCATTCAAGTTGAGCAGCGGACTCACACTAGCGAACTCACCCGTTTGGTGCACACTTGTGCCCGTTGGCAACTAAGCGATGTGGGAGAGGGTCCGAGGCGGGACCATGAAGCTCCAATGGTTGGCTAGATTGTGGAGAACCCCAAATGGGCCTAGGATGCCCAAACCATGGGCGGCCAGCACACCAAGGGTGTGGGTTTAGTGGGTTCACTCTCAACTCGCCCGCGGTGGTCACTCACGGAACTAGCAAGTTGGGCCGAGCTCTCACTCTCCGTCCGACGCAGTACTAGCAATAATACTAAGCTAAGCAAGTGATTAAACCAAGCAAGAGAGGGACTGAGGCTCACCTAGCCGGCGTGAAGACGCCGACTCCGGCCGGAGACGAGGGCGAGCCGGGAGGCGAGGGTATACACCCGATCGCCGCGGCGATGTAGCTTGAACCTGAAATTGAAAGAATTACACCACTACACCTCACGCAGGAGGGATGAACTTGGGGTGGGGATTATTCTTATTACATTCAAAACTACCTCCACGCAGGGAGGGGCCTTCAGCCGGCCAAGCGGGGTGGGGTTTTATGCAAAGGAAAAGCCGATCTTCCGAGTCCGCCGGTTCTGCCAATCTGCAGGTCTGCAGGATAGGGTGTCGCTGTTGACACTGCCACGGGCTCCACGGGGCTCCAAACTTGACGAAACCACTGCCAAAAGTTCCTCAGCTGACAGGGGATGAAGCTTGAATTTTTGGGGAAGCTTTGAGTCTCGGGGCTGACTGCACCGGCGACTGGAACAGGACACCACCGTCTGGTCTCTGGCTGGTATCGGGCTGAAGCAGTAGGTTGCAGAAGTCACTGTGGGCTCTCCCGGACTCCGATTGGAATGAAACTAGTGGTGACGCGAACTTGGTCGGAGTAGCTAGGACCACAGGGGCAGTCTGCCCTCTCCGACGAAGAAAATTGGAACAGAGGGTTCCAGAGGTCGATTGAGTCCCTTCTTCTTGGAGGTGGCAGCTAGCTGGAAGTAGTTTCTCCCCTCCAAAAATGGTGCTCAGAGCCTTCACGAGCTGGCTGTGGCAGAGTCTGGAACCGGGATGGTTGGTTCTGCCTCTGTCTGGTGCAGAACCATGTGACTGGATGCAGGGGGTGCCACGATTGCTACCGAGCTCTGATTGAGGCGAGACTTGAACCGTTGGAACCGTGGTCAAGTCTTCTTTCTTTCGGACTTGACGGCGATGTCGGCAGATGTTGGAGTATACCGGGACGAACAGATGAGCAGAGGGATGTCGGTTCTGGCTCCTGAAAACTGACCTGATGCCTTGGAGTAGAAAATTCGTAACTTCTGATGCCGATATCCAAATGCAGCTCTGCTTCTTGAGGATTAAAGAGGACTTGAGAGGGAAGATTTCTTCTGAAGAACACTTGATCTGAATCCCAAAGGGTTTGCCGTGGTTGAGCTTCCAATCACGTTCTAGTTCCTTGCCTGGGGTCTCCTGCGCAGTCGAGGGAGAATGGATGCTGCGGACTGCTCGGAGCTCGGATGCTGACGAAACTGCCTCGCCTGGAAAGCTCTCTGGAAGACCTTTCCAGAGATGTAGGCCTTGCTACTTGAATCTTCAAGTAACGGTCGTGGCTGCTTCTGCAACTCGTTGTAGTTCTGCTGCCTGAAACAGAGATAGAATGAGGAGATGTGCAAGGGGAGAGCAAGGGAGAGGGGGGGTGAACTTGGTTTGACCAAGGGGAGGTGGGGGACGAATTTGGGAGCTTGGGGGTGGGGGAGATGGAGGGGCACAGCCCTAGGGAGAGGGAAATTCGAATTTGGGCTTTGGGAGGGGTTAATTCAGCCTTGGGAAGGTGGTGGGGTGCTTTGGAAAGTGGAAAGGTGCCTAGGAGAAGGGGTTTCCACCTAGGGGTTGGAGGGGGAGTTGAATGAGTGCATGGGGAAGGGGAAGGGGCCTTAATGAGGGGTGAATGGGGAGGAGAGAGAGTGAATTTCGAAATTGGGGTGGGGAGGAGAGAGAGAGAGGGGGTACAACCCACTTAGAGAGAGTGATAGTAAGAGAGAGAGAGAGAGAGGGAGATATTGAGAGGGAGATGGCAAATGCTTTTCAATATTCATCAAAAGTTGTTACAAATGAGAGAGGGGTGGGGTATTTATAGACTCCATAATTTTCCTAAGACCAAACTGACCCTGACAAACTAACTAAAGACCACACAGTCCAAGGGAGGGGCGCCCCTGGGCCTAGCCCAATGGATTGGGCCCATTAACCTATCTAACCAACATAATGACTCAATACTTAGGAAAATGACTCAACTACCTAGGTACATGACTCAAAATAAAGGGAAAATTACATGATAATGACTCAAAGAAAATGTGAAGATTACATGACTAGTCTCAAAAATACATGACAAATATAATGGTGCTTGCCGTCGAACAATCCGAGTCTGGAAAAAGAGTGGAGGGGCAAGGGATGCCCTCATCATACCCCCGGGGTGGGGAAAACTCGACTCCGTCGAGTATGGGTCCACCAGGGAAGTAGTGCATCGAACTGCAGCTCGGGGCGATCCACGATCTCCATACTCAACCCGCGACTCTAGTCGGGGAACGGTGCTTCAGTCGACAAAGTGACTCGGTCATACCCTCATGCTGGTGATGGGATCTTGCTTGCCTAGTATTGCCGCTGTGTGCTCACGTCGGGCTCTCAGGCTATTTGTGGTGGCACTCCGAGGGTGTCTCTCACAAGGGTAGGTGTAAGCTGGAGGCACTCACTAGGATCCACCGCGGTGCCCTTATAGGGTGCTAGATCCGCCACATGAGAAATGGGGAGAATCCCAAAACTCTTTTGAAAGTTCAACCCATAAGCCGGGTTGCCAAAAGTCACTCAGAACTTGGCAAGGTCCAAGTCCTCGTGCCCTCAATTTGGAGGTGACCCTAGGGTAGAGCCACTCCAAAGTCATCATCGTCAAGTTACCAACTTGGAATTCCAAGTGGCGCTCACGAGTTTTTGCTCGCTTGTTGTGAATCTCACCGCTTGTTGCTTGATACTTGCTTGAATGCATATGCCATGTACTATGACGCGGTGTGAGTTGACAATGTATGGTATGCAAAGGGGGTCCAGGACAACCACATATAGACCTATCATGCATTGATGGTATGAAGACTTTGAAGGATTTGGGAGGACCAGGGCATCCATAGGTGTCCCTCTTGTGAGTGAGTGTGATGAACGTTGGAGGATCCGAACATCCATGAATGCTCCTAACATGCTTGAGATTTATGATGAATGATGGTGGACCATGACAACCAAATATTGACCACTCATATTTTCTTCTTGACATGTGGGTGATATGGATGAATGTACCCGACGGACTAATCATGCCAAGCGGTGTGATGTGCCAAGACATATGAACTCCTTTCCCAAAGATGACTTCCTTATGTGGGATGGTGGGGTGGTCTTTGAGCTTCCACTCAAAAGGGTCGAAGGGATCTAGGTAGGTGGATATAGGGTGGGTCATTTCCTCAATCCCGAGGTGTTTGTTGTCTAAGGTCAATGCTCTCATGGTGTAACCCGATTCCAGGAAGGGAGGAGTTTGGGTCAACATGGGTGGTATGGGTAGGGTGAGGTGAGTGGTGAATAGGGGGAGAGGGTCACATGGAGATTTAGGCTCCCATAGAAAAGGGTCAAAGGGATCATGGTAAGGGTCACCTAGGTAGGGGTACTCCGTGTTCTTAAGGACCTCAAATGGTGAGTCATCCTCCTCCAAGATAATTGGGCCAAGGTTGCTAATGGGTTGGCCAATCAAAGCACTTGGGATCTCAATGGTTGGGGAGTAGACTATGATAGGTTCTTCCTCCATGGGAAGAAGGAGGATGATCTCACTAGTAACTTGGCCATTAGTATAGATGGAAGTGATGGAGCCAATTGTGGGATATGCTAGGCTAATGGTGTTAGTTTCGGGCGGCCTCATGGCTAGCATATTGGTCAAGTGAATTTGCCCCTGTAGGTAGTTCACTAAGTCTCCCAAATCTTCCACACAATAGGAAGTTTGATAAGTGACATGTGGCTGAATGGGAATGATTTGAGATTGATATCCCATAGGTAGGTGGCATGGTTGTGAACTAGGAATGGTGAGACTTTTCTTGAGCCATTGGAGTATGGACTTATCTATGGTGAGGTTGGGTGTCTCTAGAGGATCTAGGCTAGGGGTGTGTGAGTTGTTTGGCCTTTGGATTTCCTCTATGTTGGGAGGTGGATCCGGAGGGGCATCTTTTTCCACTTGGGTGGGTGTGGGGGTTGCAACTTCTATTGCTAATGGAGTAGGGGGATCTATGGTGGGTGGTTTGGTGATAGCTAGCGTATGACACTCCCGGGGTGGTGAATAAGCATGGGCTTGGGTTGGGCTAGGAAGGGGAAGTAGAGGAGGCCTAGGTTGGGGAACGATTGGTGTAGGAAGTGGGAGGTGGGTTGGGTGAGGGGTTTTGGGTTTTGGGGTGGTGGCCATTATGGGCCTTGGTGGAGGGGTGGACATGGTGTCCACATGGTTTTTAATGGTGAGGGTTGGATGAGTGGTGGTCACCATGGAGGGAATTGGGTCGGTTAGGGGTCTCTTGCCCTTGGGATCATTTGGGGTGGAAGTGGGGGCTAAAGGGGCTTGACTAGTGTAGGTTAGGGAAGGGGGTTTTGGTTGGGGTGTGGGGGACCTCATGGGGTTAGGTGGGGAGGTGGAGGTCTTAGGTACTTGGGTTTTAGTGATAAGGGTTTGGACGGGTGGGGTGGGAGGAGTGGGAGTGCTCCTTGGGTTTTGGTGATCCGAGTGAGAAGGGGACACATATCTAGCCCTTAGTTGATCCTTCATGTCCTCCCATGTGGTGAGGGGAGCTTCCCGTCTAATTATCCTTAAGCCCTCAATTTTACACCAATGAGTTTGAGCCCTTTTGGTTAGTTGCATTTTGGCAACCCATGCTTTTTCATCCTTGGAAATATGATACCAATTGAAGTATTGGTCCATTGTAGCTTCCCAATCTAAATATTTGCTAGGAGAGGTCCCATCAAAGGTGGGAAGTGGGAAAGGGGCCATCCTATCGTCCGTCCTTGGGGCGGGCCTATTTTTTCCAAGTTGGTCGAGTCGGCCCGATATGTTATCAAGCCGCTCATTGGCATAGGTCAAGGCTTTCATGAAGTAGTTGATATGGCCCGGGAAGTTATGGGTGTTAGTGGTAGGCATCTTTTGGTGACTTGGACTTATGGAGTGGGCCGATTGGTAAGGTCGATATGAGGTGGCCATATTAGGGGACAAGAGTGATGCATTTGAAGACTCTAAATGCTTAGACATGCCCTAGGACCAACTTGATAGAGACAAGTTGTGAACTTGCTCTGATACCACTTGATGTGACACCGAACCTTGGACCTATTTTCAAGCATTCAAGTTGAGCAGCGGACTCACACTAGCGAACTCACCCGTTTGGTGCACACTTGTGCCCGTTGGCAACTAAGCGATGTGGGAGAGGGTCCGAGGCGGGACCATGAAGCTCCAATGGTTGGCTAGATTGTGGAGAACCCCAAATGGGCCTAGGATGCCCAAACCATGGGCGGCCAGCACACCAAGGGTGTGGGTTTAGTGGGTTCACTCTCAACTCGCCCGCGGTGGTCACTCACGGAACTAGCAAGTTGGGCCGAGCTCTCACTCTCCGTCCGACGCAGTACTAGCAATAATACTAAGCTAAGCAAGTGATTAAACCAAGCAAGAGAGGGACTGAGGCTCACCTAGCCGGCGTGAAGACGCCGACTCCGGCCGGAGACGAGGGCGAGCCGGGAGGCGAGGGTATACACCCGATCGCCGCGGCGATGTAGCTTGAACCTGAAATTGAAAGAATTACACCACTACACCTCACGCAGGAGGGATGAACTTGGGGTGGGGATTATTCTTATTACATTCAAAACTACCTCCACGCAGGGAGGGGCCTTCAGCCGGCCAAGCGGGGTGGGGTTTTATGCAAAGGAAAAGCCGATCTTCCGAGTCCGCCGGTTCTGCCAATCTGCAGGTCTGCAGGATAGGGTGTCGCTGTTGACACTGCCACGGGCTCCACGGGGCTCCAAACTTGACGAAACCACTGCCAAAAGTTCCTCAGCTGACAGGGGATGAAGCTTGAATTTTTGGGGAAGCTTTGAGTCTCGGGGCTGACTGCACCGGCGACTGGAACAGGACACCACCGTCTGGTCTCTGGCTGGTATCGGGCTGAAGCAGTAGGTTGCAGAAGTCACTGTGGGCTCTCCCGGACTCCGATTGGAATGAAACTAGTGGTGACGCGAACTTGGTCGGAGTAGCTGGGACCACAGGGGCAGTCTGCCCTCTCCGATGAAGAAAATTGGAACAGAGGGTTCCAGAGGTCGATTGAGTCCCTTCTTCTTGGAGGTGGCAGCTAGCTGGAAGTAGTTTCTCCCCTCCAAAAATGGTGCTCAGAGCCTTCACGAGCTGGCTGTGGCAGAGTCTGGAACCGGGATGGTTGGTTCTGCCTCTGTCTGGTGCAGAACCATGTGACTGGATGCAGGGGGTGCCACGATTGCTACCGAGCTCTGATTGAGGCGAGACTTGAACCGTTGGAACCGTGGTCAAGTCTTCTTTCTTTTGGACTTGACGGCGATGTCGGCAGATGTTGGAGTATACCGGGACGAACAGATGAGCAGAGGGATGTCGGTTCTGGCTCCTGAAAACTGACCTGATGCCTTGGAGTAGAAAATTCGTAACTTCTGATGCCGATATCCAAATGCAGCTCTGCTTCTTGAGGATTAAAGAGGACTTGAGAGGGAAGATTTCTTCTGAAGAACACTTGATCTGAATCCCAAAGGGTTTGCCGTGGTTGAGCTTCCAATCACGTTCTAGTTCCTTGCCTGGGGTCTCCTGCGCAGTCGAGGGAGAATGGATGCTGCGGACTGCTCGGAGCTCGGATGCTGACGAAACCGCCTCGCCTGGAAAGCTCTCTGGAAGACCTTTCCAGAGATGTAGGCCTTGCTACTTGAATCTTCAAGTAACGGTCGTGGCTGCTTCTGCAACTCGTTGTAGTTCTGCTGCCTGAAACAGAGATAGAATGAGGAGATGTGCAAGGGGAGAGCAAGGGAGAGGGGGGGTGAACTTGGTTTGACCAAGGGGAGGTGGGGGACGAATTTGGGAGCTTGGGGGTGGGGGAGATGGAGGGGCACAGCCCTAGGGAGAGGGAAATTCGAATTTGGGCTTTGGGAGGGGTTAATTCAGCCTTGGGAAGGTGGTGGGGTGCTTTGGAAAGTGGAAAGGTGCCTAGGAGAAGGGGTTTCCACCTAGGGGTTGGAGGGGGAGTTGAATGAGTGCATGGGGAAGGGGAAGGGGCCTTAATGAGGGGTGAATGGGGAGGAGAGAGAGTGAATTTCGAAATTGGGGTGGGGAGGAGAGAGAGAGAGGGGGTACAACCCACTTAGAGAGAGTGATAGTAAGAGAGAGAGAGAGAGAGGGAGATATTGAGAGGGAGATGGCAAATGCTTTTCAATATTCATCAAAAGTTGTTACAAATGAGAGAGGGGTGGGGTATTTATAGACTCCATAATTTTCCTAAGACCAAACTGACCCTGACAAACTAACTAAAGACCACACAGTCCAAGGGAGGGGCGCCCCTGGGCCTAGCCCAATGGATTGGGCCCATTAACCTATCTAACCAACATAATGACTCAATACTTAGGAAAATGACTCAACTACCTAGGTACATGACTCAAAATAAAGGGAAAATTACATGATAATGACTCAAAGAAAATGTGAAGATTACATGACTAGTCTCAAAAATACATGACAAATATAATGGTGCTTGCCGTCGAACAATCCGAGTCTGGAAAAAGAGTGGAGGGGCAAGGGATGCCCTCATCACGCTGGCTGAAGGGGCATGGCACAATTGTGCTGGAACCTCAACCTACTTTTGCTTCCCCTTCCCATCTCCTAAAATCAGAGATGGGGGTAGGGTAGGAAGAGAGAGAGAGAGAGACTTGGGGCGGCCATCATTGTCTCTCTCCCTAGGGCATCCTCTCGGTCGAGAAGGACTCGGAGTAGCCGTGCTATATCCTCCTTGGAGAATGGGAGAGACTCCAGCTCTTGCTAGGGCTACCATTGCACGGCCGAAGTGGCAGGAGCTGGGCGGCTGGTAGTTGATGTCCTTACGTCTGGAGGAGCTGAGGTGGCGGGAGGATGGATGAGGTTGACCGAGAAATTACTCGACTTCGCCTCCTGACTGGTGTCCCGCTCCCTGCTCCTTCGTAATCTCTTGAGAGCTTCTTGGTTATCGGTTGAAAACTTGAGCCATTTTGGGCTATGTTGATAAGGCAGCCCGTGCCCATTTGCTTGCGGAGGTTTTGGTCACTCCGATGCATTTCTGGCGATGCTCATGGTCTCTTCAATGGCTTCGCGAAGCCTTAGAATCGCCATAGAGTTCACTTCAGCATCGATCTGCTCCCATTAGATCTGTTCTTGGGATTAAGTGCTGAACTTCCTCACAGGATTCGACCGCGTTGTAGATTCTGGCGTGGAAAGGGCTATACTGGGGATGATTGAAGTCCCATTGGGTGTAATCTGTAGGTGGATCACGGGGCATGATTTGCCCCCTCTCAATGAGGATATCGAAGAGCCGTCGGGTCCTTCCTTTTTGAAAGCAAAGGGGTATGCGGTCATGCTAGGGTCTCCACCCCGAATACTAGAGCGAACGCTCACCTTGGCTGGCATTGGGATCCTCCGTTTCATTGTCGGAGAGAGAAGGGAGCCATCATGTGAGTCACGTTAGCTGTGTAGTGAATCACACGCGCTACTTTGGCTGGCCTGGACCATGTATGTGGCTGCGGGGTTTCGACGAGACCACACTTCATTTTAATGAGGCTGTCTCGGATCAGCTTCTGTGCCTGGGTCTTGAAGACATAGCAATCTTCAAGTGGGTGACCCAGCATGCGATGATATAAGCAATAGCTGGGATCATCGATTTTCTGGGCCTCATCTGGCTTGTGAGCTTCTGGCAGCTCGACAATCTTCTGGGCCATGCAGAGGTCGGAGAGCATCTTCGTGTGTTCCCTTTTAAAGGAGAAGGGTGTCTTCATACGCTCTGAAAAGGAAGGAGCGGCCGGCTTATCTACTAGCTTTTTGTCAGAACCGCTCGGGTTGACTTCCTTGTTGGCTTCGGTGGTGGGGGCGAACTTAATAATATTCACCTCCTTACAGGGCTAGCATTCTCGCGTCTGCTTACCCTTAGTGGAAGTGTAGCTTGGGCTGTCGGCGAAGAACATCTCTATTTCGGTGACTGCCATGTTGAGCTGGTCGAAGCCTTTGATGTTGGTGTCGAGGAGCTTTTCGCTGACCTCGGTAGCCAAGCCTCGGTGACATATGGTTATGGCATCCTCTTGGACTGGTAGGTTGACACACCTCATGCTGAGGTCTCACCATTTCTTGATGAAGTCGAGGGCGCTCTTGCCCCTCTTCTGTTGGAGAGAACAGAGCTCGGCCAAGGAGATCTTACACTCGGCCGTCTGGAAACAGTCGAGGAATTTCTTCTGGAGATCTACCCAGTCGATCACTGAGTTTGGCTTCATGCGGGAATACCATTAGAAGGCCATTCCCGTAAGTGAAGTGGCAAAGTAGCGGAGGAGATATGACTCATCCAACGCTAGTTCGCCTATGGCCGTAACGTAGTAGGCCAAGTGCTCATGTGGAGACCCTTGCCCGTCGAACTTCTGTAGCTTCGGGGGCTTGGCGCACTCTGGAGGGAGCTTCTTCAACTGGTGGTGAAGCGGGTAGGGCACACTGTAGAGGTCTATAGTGGTGACCCCTTCACCATACTGGGCGAGCTTTGTTTCGACAATTTGCTCAATCATCTGCCGTTGTGCCATGAGATTTTCTGGCACTGGCGTATTGGATGCTCGAGGATGAGCTTTAACTGGGGGCGTGCCGAACCAAGCTGTTGCCAGGGTTCGAGCGACTGCCACTGAGGCATTGGCACCATTGTGCCCACCTGGCAGGACCGGTGCTTCGGCCGGAGGCCTTGCGGGTTGCTGAGGGTGAAGGTCGCTGTTCTTGAAGAAGGTCATGTAGGAGGGCCTTCAACTCTTGGTTCTCCTTCACGGGAGTCTCAAGGGTCACCTCTTGAACTTCATGTGATGGAGGATCATTGTTGACCGGTTCCATGTAAACATTAGCGGCACGGCCCTCGGCGGGGACCTCCTCAGCATGTTTCGATGCCTGAGGCTCGGTGGACGTGCCAATGTGACTTGTTGGGGCCGGAGGCTGGGTCTGATGACGCGCCCTCCTAAAATGGGTGAGAGCTTGGTTCAGGTTGTCAGATTGGATGTCGGGTTGGTGTCCGGTGGCATAGCACGCGAACACCCTAACCGCATCGTGGATGAGCTGAACTGTCCATTTTTTTCGAGAAGGCTTCTCAGAGCGGACTGGTGCCCCCAGTCTATCAAAGACCAAGGTCTGTGGTGGTGGA
Organism: Amorphophallus konjac; assembly: GCA_022559845.1. Classification (NCBI taxonomy): domain Eukaryota; kingdom Viridiplantae; phylum Streptophyta; class Magnoliopsida; order Alismatales; family Araceae; genus Amorphophallus; species Amorphophallus konjac. Next base: position 181,078,264 of record CM040118.1, on the reverse strand, counting down.
GCCTCCATCCTGGTGTCATCATGAGGAGAATTGGGAACTGAGTGCTGGTAGGGCCCGGGACGAGCCCTTCTTTGTTTTAGCTTCTTTAAGCGGGGGACGCTGAGTGGCTGGATGTCATCGGGCTGTGCCGATGTGGATGCGGGTGCGTCTCGTCCAACGGCATGCTTGAGGGCTCAACGGGGGTTCTTGGTATGCGCCCTTCGAACAGCCTGAGCCTCTTCCAGGGTGACCCAGATTCTTCTCAGACTAAGCTGTTGATCTCCCTTGTCGTTGTTCCTTCGACGAGACTTGGGAGCCTGAGTATCGAGCAGGTGCAGGTCTGGTTTGTCGCCAAGGCGCCCACTTCTCTGAGCTCCTTTTTATCCTCTCGTGTCTGCTATAGGAGGCTGAAGCGGTTCATAATGGGGACCGTAGGGACGGTCTGTTCCCGGGGTATGATTGGTTCACCTCCATTGAGATGAATCCATAGGTCACCGACAAGGATGGTCTTGCCGAAATTACTAGTAGCAACAACGAGTCGCCTACCTTTACGAATGTGGCGACACTTCTTCTGGGGAGCGGAGGAAGATCCTGCTCCGAGATGGTAGACCGAGAAGACCCGATCTGCCGTTGCTGGCAACCCAAGGCCGTCAGCCAAAAATGCTAGGATCACCCCCCAGGGTACGAGACCTGTATCGGGAGCCAATGGCTGAGTGACTCGGGTGTAAGTTCTCGCCCGTGCTGACAGGAGCGTCGTTGAGGCTTGAAATGACGCTCTTGCACCGAGAACCAATGTTGTAGAAGATACTGGAGTGCCAGCAACCCGAGGTTGTAAACTTGTGTCTAGCATTGGCGCAGTTGGAATAAGAGGCAGAGGGCCCATGGCGGGCATTGGGACTACAGCCCCCCAAAGAGGGAGACCTGTGCTAGGAGTTGACATTGTTGGATGGTAGGGGGAAAATCCCATGATAGATGTAACACCCTCAAATATAGCTAAGTTGTACTCTATATCACCGAGGCGCCTTTTGAAGTATCGGCTCAATTCTTGTAAAGAACTCTGAAGTTAAGAATGCTTAATGAGGATTAATACTGGGATGGGTGACCTCCCGGGAAGTCCTCCATTCTAGAGCCGATCACCCTTAGAAAGTGACAAAACCCTTTGCGTGATTGCGTGCTATATGTGCCCAGTGACGAGGACGTCGCCTATATAAGAGGGGTAGATTGTAACAGCCTCAAATATAGCTAAGTTGTACTCTATATCACCGAGGCACGTTTTGAAGTATCGGCTCAGTTCTTGTAAAGAACTTCAAAGTTAGGCATGCTTAATAGGGAGTAATACTGGGATGGGTGACCTCCCGGGAAGTCCTCCATTCTAGAGCCGATCACTATTAGAAAGGGACAAAACTGTGTGGCCGGCAGGCCAAAGCGGACAATACCTCGATGGTATAGAGTACGGGGCACGACAATAGAGCCTTGGGGCCAGGGGCCCTATCCAGAGAGTCTGCGTCAGAAATTGACCATAATAAGGCCCGGGGTTGTGTGCCCAGGCTGGATCCTGGGGAACCTTGAACTCGGTGTTAGAAACTCGTATTGAGTGACGGCTCTTCCTGGGTTCGGGTCGGAGGACCCGAATAGAGTGCTGGGGAACCTCACCCTTGGGGTATGAAACCCATGCTGGGAGCAGGCTTGGGCTGGGAATCGGAGCTGGGAGCCTGAGTAAGATTCTTTCTTGGCTGGGGCTCATGACGGAGGACCGAGTACGACGTTGGGAAGCCAACCACCCGAGGGTGAAAACCCGTATTGGGTGTCAACCTAGCTATAACTCGGGCTGATAGACCGAGCAAGGTGCTGAGGTGGTGGCATAAACTTGGGGCACGAGGCCCTCGTTCGAGACCGGACGTTGCTGGACCAGGGGGCCGACGCTTGCCCGGGCTGGGAATGATCTGGGTGCCTGACGGGGGACGTTAATGGAAGCCCTAAGCCTGACGCTCGGACAAGCCGCTGATGCTGGAGATGGGTGCGGCACGTCAACCGCACGAACCGGGACAGGTACTAAGGGCAGATGCGGTGTAGCCACGGGGACCACACCCAAGAAGTAGGGTGATCCGACGACTGGGGCGAAGCTGCCAAAAGCGATCAGTGTTGCGAAAAAACCCACCCGCGCATGGGTGGCGATGACAATGGGACCATAAGTGACGACCGCCACGGTCCCTGGAGCACTAGAACACTGGTTATTGGGGAGGCGATGATCGTTGACGGTCACCGAGCGTAGTCTGACAGTCAGAAATTGAATTGGGAGCTGCTGGGAAATGTGCGCATATACCCCCCTCTACCTCTCCTGCAAGGATAGGAAAAAGGGTAGCATGGCTTCAGGGCTGGCACAGACTTCTCTTCAGTAGAAAGATGAAAGGCAGGAGACGTCCCACCAGGCATGCCATCCTTGTTTGCGCACCGAGGGGCAGTGTGGTTTTTATGCCGGTGTCCGGGATGAGCGAAGGAATAAAATGGAAAAGGAAAATACGGGAGTTTGGTGTATCTCGGGTATCCTCCTTCGTGGCCGTATGCCTCTCACGGCGGTACCGGGCACTCTCCTTTTACGGAAAGTCAAGAGGAGTCGAATGGCATGAGCAATTTCGGGGGGTATAGGTTAACTGGATAAGGGTGCAGGCGTGCCAGTCGATTTCTCGACAATCACCTATGGAACCGAAGGTTGATCGGGGAAGCGTCGCTAGGACATAGCATGTGGGCTCGGGTAGTCAGGTAACACATGGATAGAAGAGGTTCCATGGGTGCGAGTGCGCAGGCGATTGTGGGGAATCGTGTATTGGACGTCCTTCCCCACCGACCGCAAGAAGTCGGTGTTTATTTACATTGGATTGAATCCGAACACCTCTGTTCCACGCTGAAGAGAAGTCTGTATATGTCTGAAGCCGTGGATAGAGGGCCGAGGGCATCCTGCAGCTGTGAGGGCGCATTTGACTGGGAGGTTTGATTTACTGGAGTAGGAGACATTGGACACACACTGGGTAGTGCGGGAGGAGGCGGAGACCCGGGTGCGGGTGCACATGTTCAACTGGTTTTATACTTTATGGAAGCCACAAGGGCTTTATAAATGGGCCTAGGAGGCCAAAGTACAATCGGTGCAAGCCACGGGTCAGTTCCGACACGTGGGTCGCCCCCCAGGTCAATGCATAACAAGGTGGACATCCACATGTTTTTACAGAGGCTCTCCTCAAGATGAGGGACGTGCCTGATTTGTCAAGGGAGGGCTAGTTTGGATGGGAAGGAGAGATACTGGTCGTCACCTTGAGCAGGGCCGGATGCGGCTCGGGATGAGCAGTCGGGTACGGGTCCTGAGGGGCGAGTATCTTCATGCTGGAGAGTCTTGGCCGGTCCCAGGAACGTGGCTCCCGGGCCAGGGTACAGCTAACTCGAGTCATTGGTCAGAGCGGTCGGTGGCCAACTCGAGGCTAGCGATGGGCACATAGTTCCATGACGAAGGTAGGTGCGGCACCATGGCCTATGTGGGGCAGTTGTAGGTTGTCATATGCAGACAGACCCAGGATGCAGGTGTGTTTGCTATTGTCATAGTGCCTTACGTGTGACGGCGGTGCGCTTGTATGAGACGGCTAAACGTCGTATGAGGGGAGTGCAAGCGACATACCCTCCGCGTGTGAGAGCCGATCAACAAGCCAACCACACGCACACACTTAGCTTATCGCGTCCTCGATCCTTGCTGGATGCCTACAGAAGTCCGAGGGTGTAGCAGTTAGATCGTAGGTTCTTGCCTCTGTATGCATGCCCTTCGTTATGAGCCCCCAAGGGGGCCTTTATAGGGGAAGGTGAAGGGTCGGGGAAAGGTTTAGGCGGACCAACCCAGGGGCTGGGTTTGGTCCACCTAAACCCTTGCAAAAAATATATATTTTTTTGTTTACAGAGTGGGGGAGGGAGGGTTTAGGCGGACCAACCTAGGGGCTTGGTTTGGTCCGCCTAAACCCCTCCCCGGAGGGGTTTACGTGGAGCAAAATCGTGCCTTTTGATTTTAAAAAATCCTTTTTTTTTACTGGATGGGGTTTAGGCGGACCAACCCCAGGGGCTAGGTTGGTCCGCTTAAACCCAGGGTTTCGTCGGAACAGACTGGGCCTCCAGTCTGGTCGTCTGGTCCGCCTAAACCCCTGGGGGTTGACGCGTGGATCGGCTGGGGGCTGGGTTTTCTTGTAAAAAAACTTTTTTTTATTGAAGCAGGAGTTTAGGCGGACCAACTGGGGGGTCAGTTGGTCTGCCTAAACCCCCCCAGGGGTTTAGGCGGACCAAACGCAGGGCTGGGTATGGTCCGCCTAAACCCTCCCGGGGGGGGGGGGTTTAGGCCAAGCAAATGGAGAGAGAGGGGGGGTCCCAACCTCTATAAAATCTCATTTTCTTCTATTTTTTTTATCCTACGCTGACTCAGTAGGACTATAAGAAGAAAGGAAGGATACGATGCTTTGACTGGTGGATTGATTGCTTACGCACGTGGAACACGAGTGTTGACGTGGGACTTGCGTGATCCCGAGCTTTCGATGTTGGATCCTTTCGCGAACGGGTACGTCGGTTGACCTTGCACATACTGGGAGTGACTGGGACTGGGAGACGGCCGTGGGGGCATTGGGCTTGGAGGAGGGCACGCTCCCCAAGGGGGTTTGCCCTACCCGAGATGCAATCGCGCCTGGGGTGAACTTCCCCCAGGCGAGCCATGGCCTAGAGGGGTGGCCCCCGAGGGGTCTTCTCTCGTTGTTCGGGGGTGTCCTTTGAAGGATAGAGTGCTCCGGAATGTTGGGATTAGCTCGTGGGGTTTGTCGATGTTGCGTTATCATTGCCGCTCGCAAGGTGTTCGGGGAAAGTCCTGACACACCTCGGGTTGTCGATCGGCTTAGGTGGGTGACAGGCAGGCCTTAGATTTGGCCTTGGGTTGAGGGCAGGGGCTCAGAAGAGCTGACAGAGTGACTCCCGGGCGTGTGGGCCCAACTTTCGTGATGTGTGCCACATAATACGAAAAATTGACAGGCAGTCCTAGGTCAGACTAGGAGCTGGAAATGACCAGCTCATCGCCACATGTCTGAGGGTCGGGGGTGGCCCCGACCTGCTAGTAGGTTCTTATGGGACGTTGCTAGAATGTTGGAGCTGCGGGTTGGCCCTTGGCTAGTTGTAAAATGGCTGGGATATGCACGCCCGCAAGGTGTTTGGGAAAATTCCCGACACGCGTGTATGGGCCGCATAGGGGTGCTATGGGATTCTAAAGCCCGTGGTTGACCAAGATAGGTCTCCTTTCGACCTAAGAAGGCTGGATGGAGGTGTCATGGGGGTAAATCCCGGCCTCGTTGCTGGGGGCCACGTGTCATGGCCTATCATCGGGGCACCCTCGAGTTGGCCCGGGTGGCCGTGTAGAACGCGGGAAAACCAACAAACTGAGTGATCATGGATAGCCCCAATCGATAGTTGATGTCGTCGTGGGTCACGGCTAGCTGGTTGGGACCCTTGGCTGGGCCCGGGGAGTTATAGGTGGGGCAGGGTAGTCGAAGCCATAAAGGTGTTCGAGAAAATTCTCGAACCTTTATTTCTTAATATTTCGTTGGGGAATAGTCTGGGTACAATAACTCAATAAAGTGAAAATTACATAATTGACTCTTGACTTGACTAGCTACGGCTTCTCTCGAACCATGAATACAAGTAACAAGATATGATCAAGATGAGATATGAGAGTTCATGTAGATTGGGAATATGATCAAGCAAGAATATAACATGAATGTAAATATGGCCTTTCACGAACAAGAATGTAACGAGAATGCACTTTTCATAACCATAAAGGCAATGCACTAGAAAGTCACTTAACACGCAAGAATGTAATTTCACTAGATTGCCTAGTGGTTATCACTCGTCTATAAAAAAAGTGCTCTCGGCGTAATACGATGCCAATATTTCATCATACCCTATGGTTTATAGCATGTTTCCGACAATCACCCGAGGGGGCTAGTGTCGAGCCCTTGGACACAATCAGTGCCCGATCTGCATCTTCACATTATAAATCGAGCTACTTATACGAGAAATATCAATAAAGTAGGCCAATAATGTAAAGTTCAAACAATAGTTCCATGATAACAAATATCAAGGTATAAACGTACCAAATTGAGATCATGAGATCAAGGATGACTTAATGACAAGCTCATGCTACGGAAAGAATTCGGCAGCATAACGACATATTCCTTAACTTTCATAATTCATTAACAACTTATTAAAATATGTGTTAGGTTCTAGATAATCAATAGACCATCTAGGAACATAGGAAAATCAACCATTATGTCAAACCTTAGGTTAATCAATATTTAGTCATAAAATGGTCATATCAGGGCTGTTTCTTTAAGAGGCGGTCATGCCAAGACCGTTTCTATGAAGAGACGGTCATGCCAGGACCTTTTCTATGAGAGAGTCGACACTAGAGAGAGAAGAGTCGACGCAGTGGTGAAATCTGGACAGACGCGGTCGTTCTAGAACCGCTAGTAGACAGTAGCGGTCGTCTTAGAACCGCTATTATCCTGGCTGCAGAAAACATCGATAAGCTTGAGTGCTCTCTAGATCAATGGGCTTTTGAGGGTACAACCAGCTCGACATCCTAGTAAGAATCTTAGGCTCACGGAGACTTACAGAAGCCTTGAAACAAGATCACCTAGTCCGACAGAAGGAATATCTGGCGGAGAGGTTCACAAGTCCAAGATTGTGTTCCTATCAAGTGTAAAGTGTAACTAATAGTTATTCACTGGAGTACGCACTATGTACTTATGAAAGACTCAAAGATGAGAGTGGATCATGATAAAACAGCGATCAAAACATCAATAAGACAAGTCCATGAACCATGTAGAATTAACTTTAATACAAAATATAAGAGTTTTGACATGAAAATAGCATAAGTTTAAAATAGGTTTAAAACACATTAAGGACATGAAATCTATCATGATGGATGAACAATATACCCAAGTTCATAAATGTATAGTCATAACTAGGAATAAGACCTAATTACCTAGGCTTAACATATGTTTATAAGAGCCAATCTGTAATCTGTTTAGAGTGAACAGAGTGCAGAAAATAGAAATATATAAGTTGTCTATCCAGAACTGCTACAATGCTTATGCGGTCGGTCTGGGACCGCTATTCGATAGTAGCGGTCTCGGTGAGACCGTCTTATGCCTGCCAGCCAGAAGGGTTGAAATAGTCCAATTAAAACCTATTCTAGGGCAAGTTATGGATGGAAACTCTAGTAGACATGAAGGCAAGTCATGATAGAAGAAAAATAAGGGATGGAGATGCATAGAATTACATGAATTGATCCAAATTATCATCTTCTCATTAAAGTGTAGGATTCATGCATGCTGTGATAACCCTATACGCGTAGTGATAAAAAACCATGAAATACTCCGTGTATAATGCATGAAATCACATGGAAACAGAGGGCTTTTACTCCTAACTTGATGTTTAAGCCTTTTCATGAGATAACCTACCTCTGGTAGTGCTCCTACATATCGAATTTTTGACTGGAAGTTGAACCTAGTTTCTGTACGTCCTGTGCTAAATCAGTAACTTCTCGTCCCTTGTTCTCCTTAACCACTTGACCTAAATCCATGATATTTGGAGGGTAGGTAGAAGATATAAAGGTTAACAAATTATTCTAAAGGATGAACTTCTAAATACCTCGATTAGGGCTTCCAATCCCTAGATCTTCCTTGGACCGGCATGTTGTTTCCTGAGCGCCTTGCAGAGGAACATCAACTTCGGGGGCTTCTAACTTTCTGGACGCTTGACCACCTATCACGAAATTTGGAGGGAACATAATGTTCTAAATAACCAACTTGAAACAATGTCTCCTTACCGTCGAACTACGCGCTCCAAAATAAGGGTTCGCGCATGTCGAACATGAGACCTATTTATAGGGTTTTGCCTAGGGCTGAGGATTAGATCGATCTAGGAGTCCTAAATTCGAGTAGGATCGATCCCCAAGAGTCCGAGACTACGTTTCCATGCCAGGTAGCTTCGAATCATAGAGATTGGGATGGGAAAAATCCAAGTTTTCCACCCTTCTTCTTCACCCGTCAACGGAACATAGTAGCGGTCATTGCGCGACCGCTATTATGAGAAGGCGGTCTTGCGATAGACCGCGTTCTGGCGATAAAATCTAAAAATTTTAGATTTTTTTAATATCGCTTATTTATCCCGTTAATTGGCTTATTTATCCCATTTAAATCCGTAATTTTCCCAAATTACGTTTCTAGTAATGGCCTTGGGCCAAAAGATCATAGATTTGGGTCTTTGGCCTATTTAAATTGGGCTTAACCCTTTAGTTAATATAGGTCCTTTAAATTGATTTAATTAACACTTAATTCTTTTAATAGCCCATTAAGCGTTTTTAATGCTTAATAGTTACATTTAATCCCAGAAAATTCCTAGAAAATTCCCGGGCCTTACACGTGGGCTTTTGCACATGAGTGTGCTGAGCACACTTTCTTCGAGAGTCGACCCGTCCCCTGGCAATGCTTTTTCCATTGCTTCTTCTGTTCTTGCCTGCTCTCAATTCATCACTCTTCAAGATGAAACAATCATGCACAATATGACCGCTATTGTGAGAAGGCGGTCTCGTGATAGACCGTGTTCTGGCGGTTAAATCTAACAATTTTGGATTTTTGAATTATCTCCCATTTATCATTTTTAATTCCATAAATTACCCTAATTACGCCTCTAGTGGTGGGCTTGGGCCTAAAGGTCTTGGAATTGGGTCTTTGGGCCTATTTGAGTAGGGCTTAACCCTTTGGTTAATATAGGGCCTTTAAATTGATTTAATTATCCCATAATTCTTTTAATTACCCATTAAACCTTTTTAATGCTTAATAATTATATTTAATCCCAAAAAATTCCTGAATAATTTCTAAAAAATTATGGGTGTTACACCCTCCCCTACTTAAAAAGAATTTGGTCCCCAAATTCAATGCATGAGTTTTATGGAGAGTATGTTTTAATTAGTCAGTCAGATACTTGAGGCAATGCTAATATGCAAATAAGTCAAGGTGATAGCTTTAATCGCCTTACATTCCCCGTCCAAGATGGCATTTAGTCGGCCTCGTCGTGTACATCCATTGTTATCCCTTAAAGATTATTCCTTTATGAGAGGAGACATGGGCAAGCGATGTTCCCGACTTCCACATTTGAGACAAGCGCCGAGACGCTTCCAACATTATCATGTCGTGTGCCCAAACTTCTCACAGAATGAGCAAGCTGCCATGACCTACTTTTCTTCCTCCTCCTTGGCTCTTTTATTGTTTCCATTGCCATTGCCATTGCCATTGCCATTTTCATTCATTTTTCCATTACTATTTCTTTTACCATTACCGTTCCCATTGCGGGACCTCTTGTTGTGATGGGGTTCGTCATCCTCCATGATGCTAATCATTTCTTCTTTTTCCTCTCACCTACCATATTTTCAGCTCGACTTTTCTTCTTTCCCCTGGAACTTCTCTACCTTGTCCAGGGTCCTTTCACATAAATGTTCCCATTGGACCATTTCCATATATGTGTGGCTATTTTAAGGCCCAAGTTGTTGAATAAAGCCGGGCCATAGACCATCCATAAATCGGTTAGCTTTCAGGAGATCCTTGTTAACCAAATGAGGAGCATATGGGGCTAGCCGAGAGAATTGAAGCTCATATTCTGCCACGGACATCATGCCTTGGCGAAGAGAGGTGAATTCAGTGGCCTTTCTTTCTTTGACGTGCTCGGAGAAGTACTTTGCACGGAAAAGTGTGAGAAATTCCTCCTAGGTAAGTTGATCATTTTTAGGTTGTGCCTTCCACCAAGTACGGGCGTCTTTGTTCAGTTGGAATGTGGCTAGACGAACCTTCTCTTGGATGGTGCATTGCATGACATCTAATATTCTGTTCATCTCATCAATCCAATTCTCCGCCTCGTCGGGGTTAGAAGATCCAGAGAATCGTAGAGGATTCATACTCTGGAAATTCCCGTGTAGATTACCTGCGCCAGCTCGTGCACCAGCTTGGGCCACAGTTTGTAGGGCCTGGGTAAGATCCGCAACTATTTGTTGCATCGCTTCCCAATTAGCGCCATTTGCGGCACGTTCAGCGGCCATTGCAAGAGTGAAGTGCCTGAAAGAAATAAGTAATTAGTTATTTCTTGGGATTTTATCTAATGATTAAATTCTAAATTACTATCTCATCCCGGGCTCTACCCGATCTCTCATGGTTCAGAAATTTCTTTCCTAGTTCATAGGTGTGGGTCCTTAATCGTGGACTTAGCATATGACATGACATTTTTCTAGGACTTACTTATGCCTAGGCTCTGATACCACTTTAACAGTCATGCCCTGGGATTATGCAGCGGAAACTAATCGGAACGTGAATAGCCGGCAAGAGAAGCCTCAAGTGATAATAACAATCAGAGCGCTAACCATTCACACATAAAAGTGAACACAAGAGGGTATAATCCAAAAACCTTGACTTTATTGAATCATAGTGAAAAGTTTACAAAGACTCTTTGACTAACTAGACTCAATAAAGTGAAAACTACATAATTGACTCTTGAGTGGACTAGCTATGGCTTCTCTCGAACCATCAATCGCCCTCGGATCCATCACTTGAATAATCTAAATCTGACCTGCTAGAATGTTCTGAAAAGATTGAAAAAGTAGGGAATGAGCACACTTGCCCAGTAGGTATCTTCGTATCAACATGAAGGCAACGTTTAAGTAATTTGCATTTTAGCTCGAGAAAATAAGATAAAAGAAATACGGTAAAACATGCGGTATAAACTAAGGTAATACAAGTAACAAGATATGATCCAGATGAGATATGAAAGTCCATGTAGATTGGGAATATGATCAAGCAAGAATATAACATGAATGTAAATATGGCCTTTCACGAACAAGAATGTCACGAGAATGCACTTTTCATAACCATAAAGACTATGCACTAGAAAGTCACTTAACACGTAAGAATGTAATTTAACTAGATTGCCTCGTGGTTTTCACTCGTCTATAAAAAAAGTACTCCCGACGTAATGCGACGCCAATATTTCATCATACCCCATGGTTTATAGTTCCGGTAATCAACCGAGGGGGCTAGTGTCGAGCCCTTGGACACAATCAGTGCCCAATTTACATCTTCACGGTATAAATCAAGCTACTTCCACGAGAAATATCAATAAAGTAGGCTAATAATGTAAAGTTCAAACAATAGTTTCATGATAACAAATATCAAGGTAAGAACGTACCAAATTGAGATTATGAGATCAAGGATGATTTAATGAGAAGGTCATGCTACGGAAAGAATTCGACATCATAACGGCATATTCCTTAACTTTCATAATTCATTAATAACTTATTGAACAAGGTGCTAGGTTCTAGATAATCAATAGACCATCTAGGAACATAGGAAAATCAACCCTTAGGTCAAACCTTGGGTTAATTAATACTTAGCCATAAAATGGTCATATCGGGGCCATTTCTTTAAAAGGCGGTCATGCCAGGACCGTTTCTATGACAGAGTCGACACTAGAGAGAGAAGAGTCGATGCAGTGGTGAAATCTGGATAGACGCGGTCATTCCAGAGCCGCTCCTAGACAATAGCGGTCGCCTGAGAACCGCTATTATCCTGGTTGCAGAAAACATTGATAAGCTCGAGTGCTCTCTAGATCAATGGACTTTTGAGGGTACAACTAGCTCGACATCCTAGTGAGAATCATAGGCTCATGGAGACTTACAGAGGCCTTGAAACAAGATCACCTAGTCCGACAGAAGGAATATCCGGCAGAGAGGTTCACAAGTCCGAGATTGTGTTCCTATCAAGTGTAAAGTGTATCTAATAGCTACGCACCAGAGTACGCACTATGTACTTATGAAAGACTCAAAGATGAGAGTGGATCGTGATAAAACAGCGATCAAAACATCAATAAGACAAGTCCATGAACCATGTAGAATTAACTTTAACACAAACTATAAGAGTTTTGGCATGAAAATAGCATAAGTTTAAAATAGGTTTAAAATGCATTAAGGACATGAAATCTATCATGATGGATGAAAAATATACCCAAGTTCATAAATGTAAAGTCATAACTAGGAATAAGACCTAATTACCTAGGCTTAACATATGTTTATAAGAGTCAATTTGTAATATGTTTAGAGTGAACGGAGTGTAGAAAATAGAAATATAAAAGCGGTCTATCTAGAACCGCTACTATGCTTACGTGGTCGGTCTGGGACCGCGATTCGATAGTAGCGGTCTCGGTGAGACCGTCTTATGCCAGCCAGCCAAAAGGGTCAAAATAGTGCAATTAAAGCCTATTCTAAGGCAAGTTATGGATGGAAATTCTAGTAGACATGAAGGCAAGTCATGATAGAAGAAAAATAAGGCATGGAGATGCATAGAATTATGTGAATTGATCCAAATTATCATCTTCTCATTAAAGGGCAGGATTCATGCATGCTGTGATAACCCTATACACATAGTGATAATAAACCATGAAATACTACGTGTATAATGCATGAAATCACCTGAAAATAGGGGGGTTTTACTTCTAACTTGATGTTTAAGCCTTTTCATGAGATAACCTACCTCTGGTAGTGCTCCTACATATCAAATTTTTGACTAGAAGTCGATCCTAGTTTCTGAATGTCCTGTGCTAAACCAGCAACTTCTCGTCCCTCGTTCTCCTGAACCACTTAACCTAAATCTATGAAATTTGGAGGGTAGGTAGAAGATATAAAGGTTATCAAATTGTTATAGAGGATGAACTTATAAATACTTTGATTAGGGCGTCGAATCCCGAGATCTTCCTTGGACCGGCATGCTGGTTCCTGTGCGCCTTTCCGAGGAATAGTAACTTCGGGGGCTTCTAACTTTCTGGACGCTTGACCTCCTATCACGAAATTTGGAGGGATGTTAGTTAATACTAAAAGGAACATAATGTTCTAAATAATAAACCTGAAATAATATCTCCTTACCGTCGAACTACGCCCTCCAAAACAAGGGTTCGCACAGGTCGAACCTGAGACCTATTTATAGGGTTTTGCCTAGGACTGGGGATTAGATTGATCTGGGAGTTCTAAATTTGAGTAGGATTGATCCCCAAGAGTCTTGGACTTGGTTTCCATGCCAAGTAGCTTCAAATCATAGAGATTGGGATGGGAAAATTCTAAGTTTTCCATGCTTCTTCTTCACCCGTCCACAGAACATAGTAGCGGTCATTGCGCGACCGCTATTGTGAGAAGGCGGTCTCGCGATAGACCACGTTCTGGTGATTAAATCCAAAAAATTTGAATTTTTTAATTATCTCCCATTTATCCTTTTTAATTTCATATATTACTTTGATTATGCCTCTAGAGGTGGGCTTGGGCCAAAAGGTCTTGGAATTGAGTTTTTGGGCCTATTTGAGTTGGGCTTAACCCTTTGGTTAATATAGGGCCTTTAGATTGATTTAATCATCCCATAATTTTTTTAATAGCCCATTAAGCCTTTTCAATGCTTAATAATTATATTTAATCCTAAAAAAATTCGTGAATAATTTCTAAAAAAATTAGGGGTGTTACAGAGATGGGAGACATACCCTAGGGCGGGCTTGAGTCGAATGATCGGGTAGAATGATAGATAGAAAAGAGAAGTCCTTGGGGGGGTTTATCAAAGGGGGGCTATGTGACGACCTAGCATCCGGATACCGGGTAAACCCGATACCACTTGGATCTTGAGAGGCCTCCCAAGAGTTGTAAGGCTCCGAAGGGAAAGAAAGGTGTATGTGGAGTACATTGAACTTCCAGATAAAGCAGTAAACAATTAAATTACTATGATGAGGATTACTAAATTAGTATAAATAAAATTAAATTTTTAATTAACAATTAAAACTACAAAACTAGTAGAGTCCAGTGCAACTAAAATACAGTCTAATAGGAAAGAGAACGTACTCTCAAGTCAGGGGAAGCCCGACACTGGCAAAGCTGGCAACTAAGAACCACCGCACTACACCTCCGAACCATGAGGAAGGAACAGCTACACCTGAAAAGTCAAGAATGAGCCTTGTCTCCCTGGCTCAGTATGGCTCTCGTGGATCCCCACCATGAAACAAAAGTGATAAACAGCAATGCTAAACAACAATAGCAAAATAGTAACAACAAGAGTAGGAATAATAGTAAATGTAAAGAGGAAAGCCGTACTGAACAAAAACACGGTAGCCGATAGAACCTCGTCCTTCTAAACTACTCCTAACGGTAATAGAAGAACAACCCCGATCTCACAAATTCGGGAGTTACCGAACCGATACAAGGAAACTCTGGCTATACAGCCAGGACACGCCATGATATCACAGTCGTGCCTCCTACAGTGTCTACGAGTAGAACCACGGTAACTATCTACCAGCACCCTAGACCTTAGTGTCAAAAGGACACAAGAACCACGAGTATCAAGAAACTCACAAGTCACAGAGGCTCACGGTCTATGAGAACCACACGAGCCACGAGAATTATGTGTCGTGTGACAGAAGCACCTCCTCACTAGAATAAAAGCCAGATGCATCCACTGACGTCTTACACTGTGCCTCAGGTATCTCCCACTTGCCTCGAACACAGTAACTGAGACACCGAGCAAGTACCTAAGGAACAACAGTAACGAGTGACTAGTCAGGGTCACGCCCGTTGGCGCTGGTCCAACACCCCTGACCACGTGTGCACACACAAGCTCAATGTGCTGAGCCAGACCTGTAGCTGGTTTTTCCCTCCTGTCGGACTTTAACGGCAAGACAAAGGGGCCCTCGACAACCAGCCTACAAATCGTCTCTATTGGGAACTCGCCCCGCCACCACTCCTAGGTGGGCCGACAGTTGAAAAGTGTCATCAGGCTACGACTAGTGGAGGCTCACTAGACATAGAGACTCACAAATAGAAACTCCGAAGTACAGATAAGCTAACACGTACCCGCCATAAGTACCACGGACACAAAGTAGTGCACATTCGCCAGACTCAGGATAGCCAACTAGACCTGCTAACACAACGATCCTTGAGTTACAAGACTCGGGTCAAGATCGTCGCACATCATAGCAACACGTCGTTAATCAGCCTAGTCCCTAAGCCAAGACCATGGTAAAACATATTATGGAAGCGGCACAGAACAGACGAATCCACACATTAATGAAAGTCCTCGACCCGTGGGCCGCTCATCGGACTCACAATTCCACCTAACGAGGGAACACGAAACATGAGGGATTATCCGAGCCCTCAAACTATATAGGCATGCAAACCGAGGTAAGATGATACCTCTGAGCGTCAAAACTATAGTCCCGATCTCAACGGGATATCCGAGACACTCACGAGGTCACGTGTCAACCACTGGGTCACAACCAGGTTGACCGGAAACCATAATGACTCTCGAAACAATACAAACACACTATTCGATATTACGGCACTTCCGAACACCCTATATCACGGTCACAATCCTCATAGGACGTCCACGACATCCACGGAACAATGGGCTAACCAAGGGGTCGAAGCCAAACTAACCGGAAGCCAAACCGTCGAAAAGAAGACTCTGGGCAGGTGGCGGTCATCCTCTTGGCCGCTACCAGACAGCCCAACAAATGGCGGTCTCATCGGGACCGCTAGCAGAAGGTGACGGTCTACAAAGGGCCACCTCCTGAAGATGGTGGTCATGGCCAGACCACCATTTAATAGAAAACCCCAACGCGGAGACAGGGAGAAAATAGGCAGAATGCAATCACCTGGGGACCGTAACCTGAAGCAGGCGGTCACCACAGGGCCGCCTCTTGGAGGTGGCGGTCATGGCCAGACCATCTTCTCCAGGCTGCCTCGAAAAATGCACCATAGGCCATCTTGGTTACGGTCCTTCACTGACCGTTACTTCAGAAGATGGTCAGTCGCAAGGCCGCTACTAGGAACCGACCAAATCAACTTCAAAGCCAAATAGCGGTCACCCTAGGGCCGCTACTACCAAGTTGCGGTCGGTCGCATGATCGCAACCTGGAACCAATTTAAAACACTGAAGAAAACAGATAGCAGTCCCCCTTGGACCATTTCTTAAAGGTAGCGGTCCTCCTTGGGCCGTGATGGGAATCAATGCCGGGAACTAACATTTTTATTTTGCATTTGTGTCCTTTTGTTTGTATTTATACCCTTGGCTAATTGGGTTTGCAATTGTAAGGCATTATAAGCCAAAGGGTTAGTCTTTAAAGTCTTTGGGTTTCTATGTAAATTGCCAGTGGGTCCAGCAGGGTCCCCCACCCTCTTTCCCATTGGTCCACCTAGGTTTTAGGGCCCATGTGGGGCTGGTTCAAAGTCCAAGAATAGACATGGACCAAGGGGGGACAAGGTGGAAGAAAATTCAAACTTGGACCAAGCAAAGTCCAAAATGCTTCCCCCTTATAATATAGTTTATTCCATGTTATATTTTTATTTAATTTGGTCATTTAACCACATGGGGGAAGAAAATGCTATCCCTAGTGTACCCCTCCCCTCTCTCCCAAGAAATTCCCAGCCCCCTACTGATAAGTGTGTATTTTTACATAGTAATTCATGTTTATACACATTTTTATGAGCTTAAAGAATAATAAATATGCACTTATCACGCTTACTATTAATTTAGAGTAAATTAATTAATTTTTTGGAATTAGCTAATTTTATTAAAGATATTTCCTTATTTAACAAATACTCAAAACAATAAAAATAAGAAAATACAAAAAATACAAAATATATATATATGTGGAACTGGGCCAAAAGCCTAGGGATTTGTTCAAAAAGAAAAAGAAAAAAATAAAAATAATAAAATAAATTTATTTGATATTTTTAAAGGTCTTAAAAAGCTATATACAGAATATCTACATATATTCATATATATATATTATGAAAATAAAAAAACATATAATAATAAATATTATTTTAGACTTTTTCAAAAAGAAAAGAAAAAATATATAAAAAAATATAAAATTAATTGACATTTGTTTGGATTTTTTATGAGATATCTAAGTATTATATGTATATAATATATATATAATATCTATTATATTATATAGTATGTAAGTGTGTGCGTGTGTTTTCTTTGCAGGTGGGCGGGTTCGATCCCGCGCTCTCGCGGGCGGTCAGCCGGCGTGGAGTCGGCAAAAGTCGGCCGGGCGCACCGCGCCCGATGCGGTCAACGCGGCCCTCACACGCGGGCGGTCGAAGGCGGGTCAACCACGCCCGGCACACCGCGCCCTCGGGTCCACGCTGCAGCGAAGGAGGAACGACGGCGCACACGCGGCCCACGCGCCCCACGTCTCACGCGGTGGGCGGCCGGGCGGCGCGACGCGCCGGAGGAGAGAGAAAAGAGAAAGAAAGAAAGAAAGAGAAGGAAGAAAAGGCCATAAAAAATCTAGAAAAAATCCGAAAAAATTAGCAAAATGTGCAGCACATGCTAACACACAAATTGGAGTCAACAAATGCAGCAATTGGTTGTTCACATTGGCAAAGTGTTCATATGGAATAGGGTTGTTATTTGAACACCCTATAAAAGGGGGGAGCTTTCATTGTAATGAGATGGTTAGGAGGTTAGGAAGAGAGGATAGCTATGAGTAGTAAGCTATGGATTGATCAAGTTTGCAAGTGTTCTTCAAATTTTTACTTTGTGGCTTTGGTAGGGATAGATTTTGAAAGCTTTTGTATTCACGTTTTGAAGTTTGTGTTAAGTTTGTATTGAAGAATTTCATTGTACTCTTAGTCACTTTGGCTCTTCATAATCAATTTACAAGCTTGTGTGTCTTTATTTCACTTTATTGTCTTCTACAAAGTTGTCCATCCGTAAGTGTTCTTCAACTTCTCTTTTCATCATTTCCTTTAATTCCTTCTCGTTTAAATGTTATTCTTTGTGTTTTTAAGTGTTGTCATGTTCATGTACTGTTCATCCGAAGTGATAGTCTCCACCAATATGCCATTTTGAAGCCTTTACAATCATAATTTTACTCTGAGTTCTTCATGAAAGTTGTTACTCTCTTATAGATCTAACGTTTGTTCTTCTTCCACTTCTTCAAAGTCTTCTTAATTTGAGCTATAGAATTAATTCTTTACTGTTCTATTTTTCTCTCAGTTACTATTCACCAACAGCAATAGATCTTGATTTTTCAAGTTTTTCATTATCTTCCTTTCATTTTCTGTTTCTGTGTTCTTCATAAAACTTCTTCATCTTTTAATTCTCTACAACTTTCATGTATTCTATTTTTTTCTAATTTAATTTAGATTTTAAGTTATTCTATTTCTTCCAACCTCTATTTTTAATAGAATTCTGTTGTATTTTCAACTTGTGTTTGTTTCCATTTCTATTCATCCACCTTTCTTCACAAGTTCTTCACACACACCCAAAGCGGTAGTCTTCTTCCAATCATCTCACGGCGTCGACTTCCAAGGCGGAGCAATCTTCATCAAAGGCTCGGCGTGGAAACGACGGCATTCTTCATCAAATTGGCTAAATTTCCTTAACTTATATCTTGTTATTTAGAATTGTAATTTCATTTCAATTGCATTCTTTCACATTCAAAGAAATCAAAATTCATCTATGCCAAGTTTTGAAACTCTCATCTTTTCACCTATTCCAATTTCTCTTCTTCACCCATCTCATATTCTTTAATTAAATGTTTCAAAGTTACAATTTAATTCCATGTCATTTTAATCGCACTCAAAAGATACAAACAATTGGTTTTCTAAAATATAAGGGTATTTTCCAACTCATGCTTAATTGAAAATATTCCTTCGCCGTGGGATCGACCCGTATTTACAACTTTACTCGTATTTTTAAAATCATCTAAGTGAGTGAGTGCGGTTGTATAAATTTTGAAATTTATATGGCACGGCATTTTTAAACGACGACTATCGAGCGCATCAAATTTTTGACGCCGTTGCCGGGGATGGAATTTTTGCATGTTGGGATATTCTTGTGTTTGATGTGTATATCTGTACATTGATTTTGCTATTTTTACTTTTGCAGGAAAAAGAAAACAAATCAGAACATCAGAGAAAGAGGAAATCATACCTGAAATTCCAAGGAACAGGTGTTGTTTTTTCAATTTCTGAAAAATCCTTACAAAAATATGAAAAACTCTTGAAAAATCTATAAAAATCATAAAACAATCAAAACAAAAGAAATTTTTTGTGCTGGCTAGATAGGTTCATTAAATAAAAATAAAATACTTGCATCAAAATCAAAAAAATTGCATTCCAAGAATAGAAACTACACACCCTGTTCTAGGTCATGCATCATTTAGTATAGAATTTTTCTTTGTTTAAATTCCTGTATTGCATTTTGAAGATTGCGAGGGGTAAGGTACGTTCTACTTATCCTATTATGGCATGCATATTACATAAGAACACCTTGTTTGAAATTGTGGTGTGCATTTCATTTCAAAATACTTTAAGGGTGATACCTTTAAATAACATAAGTTGGGGATTTCATCACCCTTCCTTAGCCAAAAAATCACATTTCCCTTGCATATCTGCATGACCTACGTTATAAATAAAAGTCAATAAACGTTGGCCCTAGGATCACACTGTGGTTCTTGTGTTATTTGGGTTTATCCTCATATGAAAACCGGTGCCTAAGGCAAGACGGTCGGACGGCAAACGCCTTAAGCGGGCTAGTGGTTTGGCATAATAAGGTCCCTACGCAAGTAGGGGGAACCTCCCACTTCCCCACCCCTTACCTGGCTGGTGGTCATATTGAGGGTAAACTTAAGTTTCACGTTAGTCATTTTGTGAAACCCTATTTGTAGGTCTTAGTCGCATGTAGATCATTGGATAATTTGTGTTAACTTGTGTGTGTTTGCATAAATTTTTTTTCAAAAAATAAAATAACAAATCCACGCCTATGCAGGAGCACTTTTATCCTTCTACTTACAAGCCCTCAACCTGTATTCAACTCCCTGACATTCTTGTTGATCAATATGAAATTCGCCCTAGTCTCATCCAGATGCTCCCATTTTTTTATGGGAATCTCAATGAAAATCTTTATAGGCATCTAGATGATTTTCTAGAAGTTTGCTCCCTGATTAAAATTCAGAATTTTAATGATGATGCCCTTAAGTTGATCTTATTTCCATTCTCATTGAAAGATAAAGTAAAATGTTGGTTAAGGAGTTTTGAAAAGATTATCAGGACTTGGGAAGATATGCAATTAGAATTTTTGAAAAAAATTTACCCCATAGTCCAGACCAACATTATGAGAAGGGATACTCTAGGATTTACTCAACGTCCGGGAGAGCAAATTCATGAATCTTGGGAGAGAATGAAGGATGTAATAAGTGAATGTCCATACCATGGGTTGCCCAAATGCCAAATTATATTTACATTTTATGAGGGGTTATCCGATTTTGATAGGCAAATGGTGGATATATATTGTGGAGGGGCATTTTTGAGCAAAAGTGAAGATGAGGCGTATGATCTGTTTGAGATTTTGAGTGAAAATTCGGTGAATCGTACCTCCATCTCATCTTATCAACAATCCGTAGGACATGTCAAACAGGCTGAAAACCCAATCCATACGTTCACGGAAGTCTGTGAATTCTGTGCCAGTCTCACTCACCAAGTGAGTGAATGTCCTACTATAGCCCGACTCTCTCTAGTTATCCAAGCACAGGTCCACAATGTCCTAGGATTCTCTCCACGCCAGTGTGATACCCTTTCCGATAATTCTACGTCTGGCTGGAGCTATCACCTAAATTTTCCTTGGATGGACCAAACAATCCAAACCCATTTGTCTACACTTTCACCCCAAGAAGGCCACGGGCGGCCCCTGTGTCCTCAGCTTCAGCTCAACTCATCTCACCCAGATTTCAGAATCAACATTGATCTTAAGGGTGATTCACCGGGCCACTGTTTTGAACCTCAAATCGTGTACTCTAAGTCTACTTATCAACCCTCTCCTACAACATTCCACCAACCCCCTCGATATGTGAATGATGATGATGATGATCTTCTGCCTGTCATTTTGGCTCAAGATATCACTATTGAGAGTGAGGGGGTGTGTGCAAGTAATACCATTATGAAGGAAGGAAAGGAAGAAGGGGGTGACTTCAAGGATAATGATGATCATATCACCCCATCCTATGAATCTTTTGAGATTGAGAATATTACTGTCAAGGACAATGGCCCATACAACTCAATTGAGGACATGAATAAAGAGGAGGATTACGTTGTAAGTAATAATATGGTTGATTTAATGGAACAAAATTCTGAATATCCTCTTTCCCTGGAAGAATATGAGGATGGGGCCTTATTAGAAAAGTTTACATTTCATCTACCGACCCCATTTCTGGAAAATTTGATTGATAATTTTCAGTTGAGTGAGGAGTGTGATGAGGGGCCCGTCTTAGAGAAATTCACATTTGATCTGACCTATGATGAAAGGGCCGGACTGGACTCATTTACATTTCCTCTATCCACCCCATTAGTGGGCGATTTGGGTGATAATCCTCAGTTAAGTGAGGGGTATGATGAAGGGGTTTCATTAGAAAATTTCAAATTTGACCTAACCCCTGAGGCCTATCCAATGAAGTCTGAATCTGTGAATGAATTAGTGCTTCCTTCTACTTTGATTCCCCTGTCAGTTGAGCCTCTCAACTTTGAGATTCTAGGACCTGAGGGGGATGTGCCAACCACATTCATCTTCGATTTACCTTCCTCTTAGGACGACAAGTTGATCAATGCCCTTAAAGCTCAAGAGGCTGTTATTGAGAGGAAAGTGACTAAGGATGACAATATTATTCCTAAGCTACCAGGACCTGAATAAGTTTCATGGAGGAAGTCACTAAAGGGTTAGACAGGAAAGACGATACAGGTGAAGGGGACCACGGGATTGATATGGTGCCAGGGTTCCACCTCGATCTTGACAAATTAATGGCCATTGATCATTTTTGGATCCCTACAGCTGAAAACTGGCTCACAAATAGGGTTAACGTTAAAATCCATAATGTGCGAGTCTTGCCTCTTTCTAGCCCCAGTCCGTACATGTTTAATCTTGTCTTCCAATGGCATAAGGGCTGGAATTTGAAGGAGGACAAGATCACGTGGTGGCTCATTCTGAATGCCACACGTTGGTTAGTGATCTACCTTGTGTCTGGATGACGACATAAAACTTAGCGCTTCTTGGGAGGCAACCCAAAGTTTAAGTGATTTTTGTGTGGTAATATATTTTTGGAGGCTAGATGTGTGCAAGGATTCAAGAGGCCAAAAAGAAGAGAGAACCAAGCATAAAAAACATTTTATTCCACTCTCAACAATAGAAACAAACAACCAACGATTACAAAGTTTAAACAAACAACAAAGAGATTACATCAGGTTCCACCCTTTTTCTCCACATTACTCGTCTTGCCACTCTCTGGGCACGAAACTCTAGAGGGTGTTCCCAAGTCGAGAGCAGCGGTATTCCTACCGCTCTGAGGTCCTCTTTCTATCTCCACTCCTCAACGCCGATCAGCGGGGGCAGCAAAGAAGCTGCTGACACGAAAGCCACGCTCTCGTGCTCTTCGATAATGCTCCTCGCCATCCTTCAGCCATTGATCGGCAAGGCCGCGACTGGTCCTCAATTCAAAAAGTTGGGCCTCCATGGCCCTCTTCTCCTCTTTCTCGGCCAATCTCTTAGCCTTCTCTTTGTCTCTGTCCCTTTCTCTTTCAGCCCGTTCTCTCTCTCTGTCTTCTCTTTATAGCTGAAGGGTGATCCTCAGTTCCACAGCGTCCCTAGAAGAGTCCTCATCAGGACGACGCTGCAATTTCTTCTCCAGCTCAGTTATTCTAGTTTCCTTTTGAGTGGTAAGCGCGAGCGCCTCCTGTGTTTCTTTCTCCTGCCATACATATCATCTCAGGCATATAGCAATACTTGCACAAGGGATATTAAATGGTGAAACCCTCACCTGTGCAGAAAGCATCCCTTCTGCCTCCGCAGCACGTTGGGTGGCATGAGCAAGCTGCTCATGGAGTAGATCCAGCTCTGCAGTAGGAATCCATAGATTGGAAGAAACGCCATCTGCCCCCATCGCAGATGAAACTGCATCGAGCTGGGCATGCTGCAACACATATGAGGTGACATTAAGTGGTTAGCGCCATGAATCTCAAATCATACCTGGAGTGTACACAAAAACACTTACTGATGAACCCAGAGCCGCTCGGGTGTCACTCAACTCTTGCTCCGTGTCCGCTAAACGAGCTCGTAAGTTCATTATTATGGTATCACGGGCATCCTACAGTTATGGTTTATGAGTTCACAAAATGAAAAAAAAATCAAAAATAAAATGTAAAAGATAAAAACATGGTTTCTTTTTACTTAACCTCTACAAGCCCTCCAAGCTGGAGCCTCTCTGCATACATTGCCCTATAGAGGCGTAGGTAATCCTCGCTGTCTTGTGCTTGAGATTCCACGAGCGTGCCACCCCTTTGCCAGTCTTCATATTTTTCGGGGAAGCGCACCCTCCAATCGACACAGGTTGCCGGTCCCCGCGTCTGCTTTCTGACGCTGGGAGATATGGTCATATCCACCCATTCCTGGGCCAGCCCTAGGGTCCTCATAGCTAATCTCAGTCTGAGGGGCTCGATTTCATTCAAGCAATGGAGTCAGAGGTCCCGTCTGAATCGGGCGCGGCTTCCAATTACCCACGGCTGGTCAACATCGACCATGTTCGAGAAAGGCCTCCAATTCACCTTTGATGGGTTGTACACATCTTCTTGGTTAGCTAAAAAAATGATGATAAAACAAAACAAACGAAAAAAGGGAGAAAAAGTATCATACCATCGCTGTAGGGAACTCTTGCAACTCCCACCTTAACACCATCAGTTGATAGGATAGAGGTGCTGTACTCATGATGGGTTGCCACCGTCAAGCAAGAGGGACCGTCAGTGGCCGGCAGTGACGAGCTCTCCCCATTGGAAGGTAATAGTAGCTCCATAGCTACACCATCATGTGTCATTAATATCAACAAATTCAAAAAAAAGGGCATAAAACAAATAACAACAACAACAACAAAAAATTTCTTTACCTGGATGAAGGGCGTAAAACCACTTATTGTCATCTCTCGGTCTGTCCTTTGCGACAGACCTGTAAACAGATGTGCCAACACGGCAGCTCCCCAGGCATATTATCCTACTCTTTCCAAGTCTACAAGCAGCTCTAAGAAGCGACAGTGGATACTGTCTCCCTTGGAGCCCAATAGCAACTTGCCCAAAAGAAAGAAGAGGAACCTCGTAAGATCCATGTTGGTCCTCTCCCAGTTGCTGGTGTCCATGCAATATACAGCACGGGCACCTCTTTCTGCCCTTTCCATAAATTCTTCGAGGGACTCATCATCACGCAGACGCATGTCAGTAAGCCCTAATGCCTCCATGATTGCTGACCTAGCTACTGACATGTTCTTCCGACCGTCTAAGTCCATCCCCAACAGCTTCTGGGCACCTTCTCGGTAGTCCGCATAGGTAACGCCAGTCACTGCTTCCCCATCTACTTTGAGGCCCGTAATCCGGACCACGTCTTCCAGGCTAGGCACCATGTGCCCCCACGGCATCAAGAATGCCCGACTCGCAGGATCCCATCTTTCACATAGTGCTTGGATCAGGGCAAGATCGAGCTTGATCGGCTTGATTCTGAGAAAGGCCCCGAACCCCATCACGTCTAACCTCACCTTTTGGAAGGCCGGGAGACCTCGATAGGCCGCCACTACTAGCTCCCACGAGATGTGCGATCTCATCACGTTCTGCACATACACACGAAATGAGAAATGGGAGCTTTGCAAAGGAAGAACGGAGATGAAAGCATGAAGAAAGGAATGCAAGGAGTCACTTACAAGTTGTGATAGGGTCCTCTCCCTCAGTTGTCCTTCGACTTCTGAGAGTCTCCTGGAACTACTGCCAGATCTGCTCCTCTTCGAGGAGCGAGAGGACTCACCTTCTGCTCTGAAGCTAGATTCACCCTCCATTCTAAAATTGAGCAACACTCACTACTTCCCTTTACAACAATTCACTCCTCAAAATCTACTCTCAAGCCTTCGATGTGCCTAAGTTGAGTGGACAGGGGGGTATTTATAGGATTGGAGAGAAGGTGATCTACATCTACCCCCGTCACCTTTCGCAACAGCCTTGGCGACAAGTCCTCCTCCCTTTCCTCTCGCGCCCACTCTACCATGTGGAGTGATCGAGTCGGAGGCATGCTTTATTGACTTTTTGGCCCAAAGATTCCATGTGTTCGTTGTCCCGTTGTGACTGCCTTTCGCATACACATGAAATAGGGGGACATTTTTGCGGGAAATCCGGATCCGTGACCCATGTTGAAATCGGTGGCCGATTCCCTTTGCAAATCATGGACACAGTGAGTTTCACTCCTTCTGTGCTAAGTAATGGCTTCTGGGAGGGAATCCCAGATTTTGTGATTTGATGTTCTGCTTGAGTGAGTGTGTGTTTCAGTTGATCGGCCACGCGGAGTAGGAGCCTTCATCACTTCGCCCCACCCATCAGGTTGTATCCTTCCATCCCAACCATGTTATCTATTTACTTGTTCTCTACTCTGTCTACTGCTTATGCCATTGAGGACAATGTCATTTAAGTTGGGGGGGGGGGGAGAAAAATGGAATTTTTTTATCTTGTATTTTTCCCATTTGGAGTTTCTTGATTCATGTCTCATGAAAAGTAATTCCGGAATAGAAAAGACATGGAAAATGATGATGGATAATTTCTTTAATCTAGCCATGGAAAACTGATTTAAGAATCTATTTAAAGTTCATGTGCACTTTAGAAAAAATGAAAACACGTTGCAAGCTAATGAAACAAGTAAGACAAGTCTTCTGCTATTTTGGGTATGTTGTCTGATATTTAGCACTTCTTGAAGAAGAGATCTTTTATAAAGCTTTCTGCCAAGTTATCACAATGAGTGCAAAAGTACAATTGACAAAATTATGGGAAAAACACCATGAAAAATGCTCCGATTCTGAGTAATCGGGCCTACTTCACCTAAGACGTGTTGAGGTTCGCGTCAAAAAGAAAAGGGAACTTTGATCTATGTAACTGTGCCTGCTTCACCTAAGACGTGTTGAGGTTCGCGTAAAACAGTGAAGGGTAGTGCGGCATCATGTGTGTATAGAAAAAAATGAGAAGAAAAGAATACAAAAGATCCCAAAAGGGACATAGCAATAAGGCAGATAAACAACTATTATGCTTAACGCTCTGGTTAAGAAGTGCAGAGTTGAAAGACACTTGCTTGCAATAGCAAATGGGGGACGCAATTATCTTCACTGTAGACTTAGCATTTCACGTACACAAGTGCTACTCAATTTTGATTAGAATTCTTAATCATATACTTATTTCCTACATAAGGCTAGTCTGTGGTAATTATTTCAGATTCCTAAACTTTAGTCGATTCTATGAACGATGATCTGGAAATGAGACATGAATATTTTAGAACTCTTGATAGTCCTTATCTTTTGAGACTATTTGCATTGCTAAGGGACTAGCAATGAGTAACTTGGGGGGTGTGATAAGTGTGTATTTTTACATAGTAATTCATGCTTATACACATTTTTATGAGCTTAAAGAATAATAAATATGCACTTATCACGCTTACTATTAATTTAGAGTAAAATAATTAATTTTCTAGAATTAACTGATTTTAATAAAGATATTTCCTTATTTAACAAATACTCAAAACAATAAAAATAAGAAAATAAAGAAAATACAAAAATATATATATATGTAGAACTGGGCCAAAAGCCTAGGGATTTGTTCAAAAAGAAAAACAAAAAAAAATAAAAATAATAAAATAAATTTATTTGATATTTTTAAAGGTCTTAAAAAGCTATATACAGAATATCTACATATATTCATATATATATATATATATATATTATGAAAATAAAAAAACATATAATAATAAATATTATTTTAGACTTTTTCAAAAAGAAAAGAAAAAAATAGAGAAAAATATAAAATTATTTGACATTTGTTTGGATTTTTTATGAGATATCTAAGTATTATATGTATATAATATATATATATATATATATATATATAATATCTATTATATTATATAGTATGTGAGTGTGTGCGTGTGCTTGCTTTGCAGGTGGGCGGGTTCGATCCCGCGCTCTCGCGGGCGGTCAGCCGGCGTGGAGTCGGCAGAAGTCGGCCGGGCGCACTGCGCCCGACGCGGTCAACGCGGCCCTCACATGCGGGCGGTCGAAGGCGGGTCAACCACGCCGGGCACACCGCGCCCCCGGGTCCACGCGGCAGCGAAGGAGGAACGGTGGCGCACACTCGGCCCACGCGCCCCGCGTCTCACGCGGGGGCGGTCGGGCGGCGCGACGCTCCGGAGGAGAGAGAAAAGAGAAAGAAAGAAAGAAAGAGAAGGAAGAAAGGCCATAAAAAATACAGAAACATCCAGAAAAATCTGAAAAAAAAATAACAAAATGTGCAGCACATGCTAGCACACAAATTAGAGTCAACAAATGCAGCAATTGGTTGTTCACATTGGCAAAGTGTTCATATGGAATAGGGTTGTTGTTTGAACACCCTATAAAAGGGGGGAGCTTTCATTGTAATGAGATGGTTAGGAGGTTAGGAAGAGAGGATAGCTAGGAGTAGTAAGCTATGGATTGATCAAGTTTGTAAGTGTTCTTCAAGTTTTTACTTTGTGGCTTTGGTAGGGATAGATTTTGAAAGCTTTTGTATTCACGTTTTGAAGTTTGTGTTAAGTTTGTATTGAAGAATTTCATTGTACTCTTAGCCATTTCGGCTCTTCATAATCAATTTACAAGCTTGTGTGATCTTTATTTCAATTTATTATCTTCTACAAAGTTGTCCATCTGTAAGTGTTCTTCAACTTCTCTTTTCATCATTTCCTTTAATTCCTTCTAGTTTAAAAGTTATTCTTTGTGTTTTTAAGTGTTGTCCCGTTCATGTACTGTTCATCCGAAGTGATAGTCTCCACCAATGTGCCATTTGGAAGCCTTTACAACCATAATTTTACTCTGCGTTCTTCATAAAAGTTGTTACTCTCTTATAGATCGAACTTTTGTTCTTCTTCCACTTCTTCAAATTCTTCTTAGGTTGAGCTCTAGAATTAATTCTTTACTGTTCTATTTTTCTGTCAGTTACTGTTCACCAGCAGCAATAGATCTTGATTTTTCAAGTTTTTCATTGTCTTCCTTTCATTTTCTGTTTCTGTGTTCTTCATAAAACGTCTTCATCTTTTAATTATGTACAACTTTCATGTATTCCATTTTTTATAATTTCATTTATATTTTAAGTTATTCTATTTCTTCCAACCTCTATTTTCAATAGAATTCAGTTGTATTTTCAACTTGTGTTTGTTTCCATTTCTATTCATCCACCTTTCTTCACAAGTTCTTCACACACACCCAAAGCGGTAGTCTTCTTCCAATCATCTCACGGCGTCGACTTCCAAGGCGGAGCGATCTTCATCAAAGGCTCGGCGTGGAAACGACGACATTCTTCATCAAATTGGCTAAATTTCCTTAACTTATCTCTTGTTATTTAGAATTGTAATTTCATTTCAATTGCATTCTTTCACTTTCAAAGAAATCAAAATTCATCTATGCCAAGTTTTGAAACTCTCATCTTTTCACCTATTCCAATTTCTCTTCTTCACCCATCTCATATTCTTTAATTAAAGTTTTCAAAGTTGCAATTTAATTCCATGTCATTTTAATCGCACTCAAAAGATACAAACAATTGGTTTTCTAAAACATAAGGGTATTTTCCAACTCATGCTTAATTGAAAATATTCCTTCCCCGTGGGATCGACCCGTATTTATCACTTTACTCGTATTTTTAAAATCATCTAAGTGAGTGAGTGCGGTTGTATAAATTTTAAAATTTGTATTGAACGGTATTTTTAAACGACGACTGTCGAGCGCATCACCTACCCCTTGCCATTCTCTATATAAGCCTATGTATAGTGTCATTAGAGATTTTAATGAAGAATTAAATATTTTTACCAAGAGCAAGTCCATGGGCACCCCTTTCTCTCTCCCACCCCCCTTGTAGATGGAGTTCTACGAATTTCTTGAGGTGTGAAGCCTCCCCCCCTCCCCCTCTCTGAGTGAGAAGCTCAGCACCGCCGCCACCGTCGCCATCGAGCCGCCTTCGCCACCGCGTCGAAGTTCTGTCCAGATCAAGATAGAAGGTTGAAGCCCGATTTTTATCTCCAAATTAGGAGATCTGATCGAGCTACAATTTTAAGTGTTTTTTCTTCTTGCTATCCCCAATTTTCATTTTAAATTCTGTGCCAATTAGAGGCCATTTAGTATTTTTCTCATATTTTTTGTTCCACCCCTGACAGTCTGCCAATCAGCAGATCTGCAGGATAGGAGTCTGTTATTCTTTTTTTCCCGCCCCCTTATACATCTTCAAAAAATCCCCAAAAATTCATGCGTGCTCTTCACTTTCCTACCTTCCACCCATAATTTTTCTAGAGTCTAGATCTATTATTTTCCTTTCAATCAAAAATCATTTTCAGGGAAAACTCAGTCTATCCTATGTGTCTGTTAGTCCGAGCTAGCAAAAATCTTTGTGGAACAGTCATTTTCATTTTCAATCAACTCACTTCATGGATCTGAGAAAATTATATGTCGTATCCCTATGAGTCCTCTATCCATCGGTGCCAATTTTGCGTCGATCCGACAATAGATCTGGCCGCAGAAATTCTTCTCGTGGAGGCGCGCAGAGCAGATCCGACGACAGGCCAACAACTCAGTCCGAGAATTAATTCATCGGAAGATATGCCGGCTCACCTTCCGCAACCGCCGCTCCAAGAGATCGATCGGCAACCCATCAGAAGTGTCCCAGCAAGTCGCCGCAATAAGGAGTCGACCGGAAGCCGCCATCCCAGCTGCTGAGTTCCCTTGTTGTACTGAGTTGGAACAGTACAGAGTCAGAACCGAGTTGGACCAGCAGCCCGTCTCCAGCCCAAGTTACGGCCCGTCAACCCAAGATCGGTCCTCCCGGGCCCCACTTGTAGCCCGTTACCTCCCTGCATGGAGTGGGCAAAAGAATTCAATTCTGTAATTTATTTGGTAATTGTCTAACATGGAGTACGGGTCTTGGCCGAGATTGTCTTCCCCATGCCCGGAGCGCGGAGGTACACTCGCCACCCTCCTATTTTGGCATTTTGCTCAATTCGTATATTTTTGAATGCCGCTGCTAGAGTGATAGGAACGTAGCTCGTTATATCAATTTTATCACTGCTGCGAGAGTGAGTGAGTGAACCTGTCCCGTGACTCAATCCGAGTACACGCGGAAAAGTCGATACCCATGACTCATTGCCGGTTTCTCAACCGCGCACGATCCCGCATTTCCCTCGCTTAGGGACGCCCGCGAGCTAGAGTCCCAGGTTCGCGTCCCGTCCCGCATCAGGACGCCATCTCAAGTAGCGGTCTCTGGTACGACCGCTACCTCTTACCGTTGTGAAAATCATAGGAAAGTGCAAAACTTGGTCTTTCCACGCCCTAATCGTCCCAGAACGATGGGGAAACAACCATGGAATCGATATCAACCTTCCACAAGCAGGAAGGGATCAAACGAACCCCAAAACGGCAAGAAATAGGTGATTTCCACGAATCAACCCAAAATGACTCACGTGGGCATCCGGCCTCGTACTTGCCCCAATCCACGGCCAAATACAGCCAAACTGACGTGAATCAAATCCCGACAAGTCAGGGGTTCAAGTTATGCTATTTGAATCGAAAACCATCACCTGGATCGACGATTTCGCATCACACCCCCAAAATATGCATTTTTCCTCAGAAATGGAAAACCCGCTCATACTCACGCTTATCGGCTCGAAATCACGAGGGAAAGCAAGAAATGGGTAGAGTATCCATCCCCCTACCTCCACCGAAGATCTCGCGCGCCGAAATAGTCAAATCCACGCTGAAAACAATCACATGAACCCACGTCGGCTTCAAATCCATGGAACGGGATCGCGCCAACGCCACGTTCCATTCCTCGCGCCTTCACGCTCCACAACGCCTCCACAGCATCCCCGCCTCGTCCACCTCCGCCACAGTCACGCCCCCAGGGGAGAGGGGAAGAGAGAAGAGAGAACAGAGGGGCAGAGAGTGAGAACGGTGGTGAGGAGAGAGGAGAGAGGGTGAGGGTTAAAAAGGAAAAGAAAATAAGAAATTATGAATATTTCTAAAATATGATTTTTGACCCGAAATTCCATAAACTCAGAAAAATATGAAAAAATAGCCTCCGCAATCCTTGAAACGAGCACAACGCATCTGCAGCGTCCCGGAGTCTCAAAACTCAACGGTTCACTCTCCATGGGGTTCCACAAGCTATATAGGGGAAAAACCTAAGTGGATCGCAAAACATGATCCGAGACTCGCAAAAGCGCTCCGAAAGCTCTCGAATTCTGATCCGAAGGATCCAGGGCATTACATCCTCCCCTCCTTTTAGAAATTTCATCCTCAAAATTTAAGGAGCTAACAAGGGAATAGGAAAGAACAACCCAAACAGCTGGCAACGCTCTCAAAGCTCCAGCCAAACTTCAAACACACAAAACCATGATAACACGATTCTCGAAAACACAATTTAGAGGAACACTGCCAGACCATGATCACATGCAAGATCATCATGCTCTGGATCTCAAGGCACATCGATCCACAAAATGAGCATGGCACATAAAAGAACACAAGTCTGGCACCTCCAAATAGGGCATCATTGCTACCGTCTCACATATGAAAGAGACATGACCCATGCCACGAAACAGCCACAGACAAAACTTAAACTCGACAGACAACACAAGCATCAGCTCGCACAAGGAAAACAATCATCTCGGTTGACTGGTCCACATCACCAGCTTCCGCGCCACAGCAACAGACGAATCTCGCAGGCAGAACGCCAATGACAACACCAAACTACAAACACAATCAAATCAGTCTTCAATCAGACATTACATCTGATTTGAGTTCTATGCCAACTCTACCCTCTCAGGAGAGTACAGCAGAACTAACCGACAACATCTCGGTCCACATAAATTCAAAATTCAGACTCACAGGGAACTCCTCCCAAGTTGGCCACAAACACAAACCAATAAACAACAACACCTGCAAACCCCCGGCTCCATTCTCAACACAGAACGATGGGACACACCTCAAGCTGGGTCACATCTAGACAAAATTACAGCTGACCACACAGCTAACCATATCAGTCGCTCGCGGCTCACCAACAAGGACCCACAGACAACCTCTCAGAAAATGCATCTCTAGGACCACGATCAATCCCGAGAGCACAACTTCCAAGAAATGTTGTGGGTTTGTTATGCTCCCTCATTGATTTTGGTATTGGTTTTGATGATAACAAATATTGTGTATTGTGTGACTCATGGATTAAACTTCTGGTGTGATTGGTTCAATGAAGCATGCTTAGTGAAGAAGCTCCTTTTAGTCATTTACTATTTTGATCTTGATATCCATGTTAACCACATGTCTTATCTTGTTTTTCAAGGTGGAAAATCGTGGCTGATACCTTGATGTCAAAGGGTTGCATCAGAACATCATTTGGATTCTCTTCCATAGAGTAGACGCATCCACGCATTGCATCGACCCTTCTTTGTTTAATGGACTTCATACATTGGTTTTTCAAAGTCATGAATGGTTTTTCAAGTATATCAATCATGAGTTCTTAATGTTTTGAATTTACTCATCCCATACTCTTCAAAGAGGTTTTTGAGCTTACTTTGGTGATATGCTAAGAGTGTTGGTTGAGGAGAACTGAGTTCTTACTTGGGCTTTAATGCATTCTCTTCATGAGATTTTGAGGCATGTATAGTGTTCAAGTTCCTTATATAAGTCTTGGTAGAAATTGGGTTGAAAGATGCGTATTCATTGAAATGGATGCATGGCTTGATAGCCTCATAGATTTGTTTGGATGCATGGTTTTTCATTCCAATCCTTAGTTGGGTGAATTTGTGTAATACGCATCTTGATAATTGTGAACAAGGGTTCTTTTGTGAATGAAGGTTTCATGGTTATTTTGCAAAGCTTTGAATGTTTTCTATGCATACTCTTCATGGAGCTTGGTTACATGATGCACTCATATTGGACAAATACATATCTTTATGAACTTGACCTTTAGATGTGGTCAATCCAGTTTTCAAAGTGTTCACATGCATTTCTATCATGGCTATTGAGGCTCACAAGTGCGTCAATCTTTTATATCATTCATGGTGAAATTTGGCTTCATGATGCTCATTAAACTTGCACATGTCCATGGCTATATGGTGTTGATTTTTGGTTGAGCATGGCTTGACATTTCTCATGGAATCGACCCCTTGCTTACTTAGCTTCAAGGCAATACATCTCATGCATGGTTTTGTGAAAATGACAAGTGTGAAAATCCTTCATTTCACTCATGTGGATTTCAATTTTGAGTTGCTTACTTGTAATGCATAAATTACATTGATATATGATCTTGATCTCTTGGTGTGGATAATTAACTTGACAAGTGTTTTCATCATCCTTGTTAATGAGTTTTCTTGAGTGTGTTTCATATATATTTAACTTGGGGTGATTGAGTTTAATATCTCACATATTTCATTCATGGAGTTTGAACACATGGGCATAGGGTCTAATTAGTTTTTAGACTGAATTGCTGCACTCTGAATGCTTCAGAGTTCGATTGACTAAACCTGCCAGTTCGGTCGACCGAACTAGCCAGTGATGGCTGGTTCTGTGACTGTAAAAGTTTGGTCGACCGAATACGGTGAACGTTCTTACGAACTCAGTCTAAAACCCATTAAACTCAATCCATTTTGGGTCTAAACTTTACCATTATGCCCCAGGGTTCTTGGTTGACCTATTGGGGGTTTTTTGGAGGATTCTAGAAGGGCTATCTTGGTGTTTTACACCACTTTGTGTTATATATACTTGAGTTGCGAATTTGGGGAAAATATCTCCATGAGCTTACATTTTCTTATCTTGTAGGTCAAGAAAGAGGAGAAGAAGAGAAATGGGAAAAGAAGAGGATATATCATCTACATCCAAGAGGTTTTGAAGATCTTGCATGAAGAGAAAGTGAAGCGGAATGATGTGAGGATCGTGTTGATGCGTGAATCACCGTCGTCCGACTTCCTTCCGACCTGTGCTTCAAAGAACATGATCAAGAGTCGATTGGAGATCAAGGGGGATTATTTCTTTATCCTTTATCCATGTGTTTTGTGATGTTCTTCATGGTTTATATTTTGGTCTAGGCATGCTTTGAGTATTTGTGTTGATTTTCTGAACATAGAGATATTTGTGTCTGTGTGACCGTCTGCGTACGATCGTGTGTCGTTGTTGCTACGTCTGTTGCAGCGTGTGTGTGTGTGTGTGCTGCTGGACTTACGATCCAGAGCGTCTGGGGTTCATCCCCATTGGTGCTGTCTATAGTGTGAGGAGAGTTCTCCTCGTGGGGATTTATCCCCTTGTGTGTTGGAGCATCGCCTCCGTGTTGGGGAGCTTTCCCCGAGTGAAGCCTTACCGGTTTGGTAAGGGGTGGACGTAGGGAGGCCGTCGTGGTCCCGAACCACCTTAAAAATCTCTTTCGCACTGTGTGATTGTATGGTTTGCATGATACATTTGTTTGCGTGATCGTGGGAGATCGAAAAGGTTGAGAGAATTATTTCTACATAGGTTTTAATTTCATTCCATCATAGCTTAAATTTGGTAATCGTGTTAATTCCACTAAGTTAGTTTTAAATTATCCACTTAGTGTGGTAGTCAATTCAGCCCCCCTTCTTGTCCGCTCGCCTACCGGGGCCAACACTTGGTATCAGAGCCACGGCTCTATTTTCTTGAGGTCTCACAACCTATAGAGAGATCTCTCGGTGAGCTTTTTATTAGCATCATGTCTAATAGTTATTTGTCTTCTCTTCCTCCTTGTTTTAATGGTCTTGACTTTACTGGATGGCTTGGGCACATGAATCATTTTGTTAATACCATTGATACCAAACTCTGGGATTTAGTTATGCATGATTCATATGCGTTGCCTAGTGATGAGTCTATGTGGACTGACGAGCATATGAAGAGAAATAAAGATAATTCTATGCTCTTAAATATTTTTGGAAGTTCAATTGATCTTCACAAATTTTCACTTGTTGTCTCATGCAGAACGGCCAAGAAAATATTGAAATACTTGATCGAGGACTATGAAGGAAAGAAGGACAACGAGTGCTTGATGGCCGACATGTACGATACAACAAGCAAAGAAAGCTCAGAGCTAAACTCTTAAGGTGAGGAAATCTCTTTTGAAGAGCTTATGGATCTTTATGATGAATTGCTTGAAAAGTATAAAAAGCTTAAAACTGAAAATAGAAAACTCAAAAAGAAGTCTGAAAACACTTCGCATGAAAATGGTTCTTGTGATAAGTGTTCTAAACTTGAAGAACTTAAAAAGGAAAATAGTGCGATGTTAATTCAAATTTCTTTGCTTGAAAGTTGTTCAAAAAATATTGAAAAATCTTTTCATGAAAGTCTTCATGTGATAAATGTTCTGAACTTACAGAAGAAAATGAAAAATTGAAACAGTTGAACAATGCCATGTCTGAAAAAATGCTCATTCTAGAAAAAGAAAAATATGTTACTGCCAATGTTGATGAATGTGAAAAAGTGCATGTGCTAAAACAAGAAATTGAGAGCTATAAAATTGTAAATAAAATGTTGAATGAATGTGTTGTCTACAGTGAACAGGAGATAGCTAGTTATGAGCTACACATTGCATCTCTTGAAAATAAAATTCTCGATTTGAATATTGCATTGTCTAAATTTGTCGAAGGGAAAAAAAATCTTGACAAAATCTTGGGAACCAAAGTGAACTCTCAAAAGGAAGGCCTTGGCTACAATACGGTGAACAAAAAGAACTTTGAAAATAAATTATATACTTCTTTTTTCTCGAGTTCGGATGTAGCTAGTTCATCAAACACTCACTCGGTTCAGCACGTTAAAAAGAAAACCCAGAAATATTATGTTAAGCAGAAATTGAACCAAGATTTGAAGATGAAAAGTAATTCTACTTATACAAATGCCAATGCTAGGAAGCACAATCATGCTACACACACACATGCATCCACACGGAAAATCTCATATTTTTATTGTGACAAAATTGGTCATATGATGTATGATTGTCTTGCTTTGAAATATGATGAATTGGGAGCATGCAAGAAAATGTATGATTTCAAAAACTC
This sequence comes from Amorphophallus konjac, assembly GCA_022559845.1. Lineage (NCBI taxonomy): Eukaryota > Viridiplantae > Streptophyta > Magnoliopsida > Alismatales > Araceae > Amorphophallus > Amorphophallus konjac. The sequence continues at coordinate 181,042,019 of CM040118.1, read as the reverse complement.
AAAAAAGTCTTCAAAGAAAAGAAATGAAATTGAAAATTCCCATGCTTATAAAAGAAGACCATATGGAAGAGTTGCTTCATTGCATTGTTACTATTGTGGAAAATATGGTCATTTGATGAAAACTTACTTTAAAAAGAAAAATGACAACCATAATGTCAAGAAGAAGAAAAGTTTCCATGTTGAAAATAAAAACATTTTTGTTAAATCACAGAAATTCAATACTTATGCATATAAGAAAACTGTGAAGTCCTTTGATTTTTGTGATTATTGTGGTGAATTAGGACATGCTATGCATGATTGCTATTGGATGAAAATTGATGATTTAAATGTCTCAAGGAAATTGAATGCTCATGTTAACCATCCGAGACCCAAGAAGGTTTAGGTACCCAAAACTGTTGAATGAGAACTTTGTTGCTGGGATGTCTTGAGAGCATGTGGAAGGAAGACTTGAAAATAATGGCTGCTCAAGACACGGGTTTTGAAAAATGAATTTTTGAATTCTCTTTGAATAATTAAAATTTGTTTTAACTGAAATTCTATTCATGAAGATCATGAAAAATCTATTTTTATTATGTGTTTGCATTGCATTTATCTATTCATCATTGCATGACTACATGGTATATTGAATGGTGATTTGAGGAAGGGCAGGTCATTCCTATCTGAAATCTATCACCATGCGTGAGAATGTGCCTCCGCCTAGTACCATGAGTCACTTGTTCATATAAGTCATAGGATGCATGATATTTTAAAAATGTCAATTGTGAAATTCATGCACCTAGTAAGGGGGAGTTTTTGAATGAATGACTTGGAATTGTGAATCTAACTCATTTTTGTGGAAATGCATCTAATGTCAATTGCTATACCTGAATTGATCATGATGCTGTTATATCATTTTTGGATCAACCATTGTGCTTAAAAACTTCATTCAAAATCACTAAAATCTCTGCAGTAGCTTATAACACTTGGTGATGTTGTTCTTATGACAGGTATTGCTTCTAAAAACTTGAACTGGTTGTTCCTCAATTTTATTGTGATGAATTTGCTTAATAGTTGAATGGAATTGAAAATCTTGGGGAGTGTGTAACTGCGTTACTGGTATATCAAATCTGAATTACATGAACACATTTGAGATTAACTGCGTTTCTGGTATATCAAATGGTGTGTAGTGAAAGGGTGGATTAAGTCCACCTGAAAACTCTCACTACGTGTGAGGTGGCCTTTGGACCTAAGTTCTCCGCCTCATACCAGAACTTGGAGAAATCGAATGTGTGGTTTTGAATGAACTTTCAGTTGTCACTCAATGCTCTTTTGTTAGCTTGCCCCGTGTCATATGGGAATACATTGCACTTCCACTGAATCTTCTGAACTTCATACATTTGATTAAGGGGGAGTTTTCCTAGGTGAAAATTTTGAGATTGATGCTATTCCACTCTCTTAGGATGATGATGTTATTCTGTGGCTGCACATTTTGAGGATTGAATTTGATCAACTGTTTTGTGATCTTCACAAATGTGATGCTCATCTTTTTGGATAAAAATAAAAATATTTTCAAGGAGAGTTTATTTCTTGTCTAATGTGAATTTATAATGAAAATCTATATTGCACATAGACAAACCATCAGTTCACATGTGATGATTTTGATGCTTTGAATGAATTTCCTGAATTCTCATTTCAAAATAAAACTATGGTCTCACATTTGTAAAAATGCATGCATGCATTAGTTGCATTAGATGCATATAGAATTTTCATATGAAATCTAAAATCTTGCACTGCATTTTCATATAGGTTATAGGCTGCATGTTTTAGAATTCATATATTAGGTGCATTCAGTTCATTCAATAAAAATCCGAACTCTTGCATTGTGCACCCACATCACATTCTGCATTGCATTTTGCATGTTTCCTCAGTGTGTGCTTGCATGTTAAATATGTTATTCACCCCCATCCTTGGAATTTCAATGACCTTATGCTTTCTTGTTAAATAACTTTGCATTTGAGTCAACACTGGAGTGTTTCATGTCACACACTCAGGGGGAGTAAATATTTGATAAGTGCATCTATGTAGGGGGAGTTGCACTGTTATGTGTTCATATATTATCACATCCCGAGCTTTTAATATAGCGGAAGGAATATCAGAACGTGAACAATCGGCATGGTAAGCCTCTCGCAAGCAAGAAATCAGAGCGTAAGACAATCACATAAAAGTAATTGCATAAGTAGATTTTCCAAATTCTAACTTTATTCCATATTAGTAACCACTAGTACATTAGATTCATGACTCTAAATATCCTTACATCATAGACTCAAGAAAATAGAAAATTACTATAGGACTCGACTAGACACTTGACAATTAGGTCTTCTCTCGATCCATTTGACCTTTAATCACACTCGGGCTCGCTACTTGTATATTCCGAATCCGATTCACATGTACTTCCTGAAAAATTGAGAAAGTAGGTATGAGCACACTTGTCCAGTAGATATCTTCATATCAACATGAAGGTAATATTTAAGTGATTAATGTCTTAGCTCTAGGAGCAAGATAAAAAAAATAAGAATGCGATAAACAAGCGATATAAACCAAGAATCACGAAATAACTTAGCAAGTAGACGTGAGCGAGTATAGACAATGAACAAGCAAGATTAATCATGTAGATGTAAATTTGGCCTTTCATGAACAAGAATGTATGAGTAAGTATCTAGAAAGTACTTTACACAACCTTGTAAAGGCTATGTACTAGCAAGTCATTAACAACATGCAATTTCATAACTAGTCTCGTGGTTCTTCACTCACTTATAAGAGAAAGTACTCCCGGCGCAATGCGACGTCAGTATCATCGTACCCCATGGTTTATAGCACATTTCCGACCATCGGTCATGGGGACTAGCATGGAGCCCTTGGACACAATCTGTGCTCGATCTTGCATCTTCAAGTTATAAATCCAACTACTTCCACGAGACATAACAATAATTTTGGCCAATAATTCAATTCCAAATAATAAGTCTCATGACCAAGTAACCAAGGTATAGATCGTACCAAAACTGACATGAGATATCAAGGACGAATTAAAAAAATATTATACTCCGGCGGCATTCCGGTAGCATAATGATACCTTCATTAATTTTCATATCATAATATTACTTGTTAAGCATATGTTGGAACTCTAGATAATCCTAAGACCATCTAGGAACTCAAGAAAACCAACCCAAAGGGTCAACCTCGGGTTAGGCAAAATAAGGAAATAAGCGGTCGTTTCTTGGACTGTTTCATGAATCAAGCGGTCAAGTCTGGACCGTTAGGCAGAGCTATGCGGTCGAGTCAGGACCGTTTGTGACTCAGAATTCTGAAAACATCGATGGTATAAGTGCCTTCTAAACAATTTGGGTTTTATAGGTACAACCAGCTCGACGTCCTAGTGGGAATCTCAGGCTCGCAGAGTTTTACGGAGGCCTTGAAACATTATCCCCTACTCCGACAGATGGAATATTAGGCGGAGAGGTTCATAAGTCCAAGAAAGTGTGCCTATAAGTGCAAAGTGTAACTAATGGTCACACACCTGAGTATATGCCATGTACTTAAGAAAATGACTCCAGAGATAAGAGTGAATCGTGTGAAAACAGCGATCAAAACAACATTCTAATACCACCATGAATCGCATTTCATAAACAAAAGAGGAAATATTTAATACAAAACTATAACATTTAAGCATGAAATTACATGATAATGAAAATAAAGTTTAAAATCATGCTCATGCTAAAACAAGGTGTTTAACATAATTTTGAGTGAAAAATACCATAATTATAGAGTTATATTTAGGCAAAAATTTAGTTAGGCTCGGGCTAGTTCTCAGAACCGAAAAGTGGTCTAGTGAGGACCGTTTACAGGAGTCTAGCGGTCTATCGAGGGGCCGTGTAGCTATCTTTGGCGGTCACATAAAAAGCGTTTCTGTCTGTTTCGCAGAAAATGAAGAAAATAGTGAAATAAACACTAATCTAGGGCATGTTATGCATGGAAATCAACGAGAACATACTGTAAAACATGATAGAACGAGAATAGGTCAAGAATATGCATGGATTTGTGTATAATGAATAAGTGATTTTCTTTTTAACTCAATTAGGGCTAAGATTCATGCATGAAGATTACACTAAATGCACAGTCCCAATAAAACATAAAATTCTCTATGTACAATACATGAAAACGATAGAAATCAGATGAATTTTATTCCTAACATCAAGTTTAAGCCGTTCATGAGATAACCTACCCATGGATTAGGCTTTAATCGTCGAATTTACGATTGGAACTTGACCCTATTTTCTGCTCATCCTGAACTTGAATAGCAACTTCGTAGCCTTCTAACTCTTGATCCTTTTCACCTATGACCACAAAATTTTGAGGGTAAAAAGATGGTATTAAAAGGGACAAATAACTCTAAAGAACTCCTATCTAATAACCTCGTCTAGGCTTCCTATTTTGCTCATCAATCTGGCCTGGTCGCACAATTTCATAAGATTCTTGTACCAAAACAGCAACTTTGAACGCCTCTATCTTCCTTGTGGCTTGATCTCCTAAGATGAAATTTGGAGGGTAGTTACGCCTTAGTATGATGAACAAAATATTCTAAAGAACATACCTTTAATTCGTCATCCTTACCATAGTTCCACGTGAGCCAAAAGTTAGGGTCGTGCAGGTTGGTTCTGGGGTCTATTTATAGGTTTAGCTAGGGTTTTAGGGATTTGTATGAACTTAGAGTCCTAATTAGGTCACCAATCCAACCTAAAGGCGTTTTAGAGTCTTCTAGCCAACAAATTGCATCAATCCCAAAGGATTTAGACTGAAGAAAATAGAGTTTTTGTGCGATCTAAACTTCTCGTGTTCGGACTCTTAAAAGCAGTCTTGGTAGGACCGTTTCTTGTCCCAAGCGGTCGCGCGATAGACCGCTTTTGGTCTTTGGCGCCGAATTTTGATTAAATTCAAAGTCTTTCTATTATTTATCCATTTATTATTTAATAAGGAGTATTATCCCCATAAATTTTGTAAATATACTAATTTAAGCTTATAGAATATGGGCCAAACCTTATGGGCTTGGTTTTAGGTCTCTTGGGCTTATTCAAATGGGCCAAGTCAATTGGTTATCATTTGTGCTTCCATAATAGCTTATTTAACCCAAAAAATCTATTTAAATTCTAATTAATTTAATTAATCTCCAGAAAAATCTCAGAAAACTTATATAAAATTTTGGGGTATTACACCCTCCCCCACTTAAGAGAATTTGGTCCCCAAATTAAATTACATGGATTTTAAGGGAGAGTGTACTTACATTCAAATAGATCGGGATATCTCTTGCGCATGGCTTCTTCCGTCTCCCATGCTGCTTCATGTGGGCAAGATTTGGTCCACTAGACTTTGACCATGGGAATGGTTTTATTCCGAAGTTGACGTACCTCTTGTTCAATTATTTTGATTGGCTTTAGCTCGTACGTCAAATCCTTTTGGATCTCCAGATTATCATAAGTGATAACGTGGAATGGATCATAAACATATTTCTTTAACATAGATACATGAAATACATCATGAACTCCTGCCAACTGTGGAGGTAATGCTAGACGATAAGCCACCTCTCCTACTCTTTTAAGAATTTCAAAAGGGCTAATGAATCTTGGTTTAAGCATACCTTTGATGCCGAACCTTCGAATACCTCGACCTGGAGAGACCTTGAGAAATATATGGTCACCTACTTGGAATTCCAGGTCACGCCTTCGATTATCAGCATATGATTTCTATATATCTTGGGCCATCTTGAGTCTTTCTCGAATTAGCTTAACTTTCTCGGTAGTATCCCTTATCAATTCTTGACCTAGAAGTTGTCTTTCCCCAACTTCACTCCAGCAGATAGGTGAGCGATAGCTTCTTCCATATAGTGCCTCAAATGGTGCCATTTGAATGCTAGCTTGGTAACTATTATTGTAGGCAAATTCCACTAGAGGTAAATGGTCGTGCCAGCTTCCACCGAAGTCTATAACACATGCTCTTAGCATATCTTCTACCACTTGATTGGTTCTTTCAGTTTGTCCATTACTTTGCAGACGAAATGCAGTGCTGAAATTCAATCAGGTCCCCAAAGAATGTTGCAGACCCTTCCAGAATTGTGAAGTAAATTGAAGGTCTCGATCAGAAATAATAGTGACATGGACACCATGTAACTTAACAATCTCCTTCATGTATAAAGTAGACAAGATATCCATAGACCATCAACATTTAATAGGTAGAAAATGAGCCAATTTTGTTAAACGGTCTATGATCACCCATATCCCATCATGTCCACCTCTTGATTTTGGCAGTCCCATGTTAAAATCCATCCCTATACTCTCCCATTTCCATTCTGGAATTTCCAAGGGATGTAGTTTTCCAACAGGCCTTTGATGTTCTGCCTTAATCTGTTGACAAGTGAGACAACGTGACACATAGTCCGCTACTTCCCTTTTCATATTGGGCCACCAATAATTCTTTTTGAGGTCTTGATACATCTTGGTAGCACCAGGGAGAATGGCGTACTTAGATTTATGAGCTTCTTCTAGGATCAATTTTTTAGTATCCACATGATATGGTATACAAACTCGTCCCCTGTATAACAATCTTCCATTGTTTGCAATAGAGAAATCTGGTCGTTGCTCCATATTAGCTTTGATCTCCAATAACACAGGGTCATTATCTTGGAGTTTGACTAGATCTTCTATTAATGTGGGTTGTATCCGGATATTGGCTATAAAGTAATCCTCTTTCTTCTTCATATTAATATCTAAATTTAACTGAGCAAATTTAGAGATAAAATTGGTCACACCTTTCATAAGACTTGATAGCTTTCCCATCGATTTCCTGCTGAGTGCATCGGCAACAACATTCACCTTGCCAGGATGATATTGGATAGCAAAATCAAAGTCCTTAAGGTACTCCAACCATCACCTTTGCCTCATATTTAACTCTTTCTGAGAGAATAGATATTTCAAGCTCTTATGGTCCGAATAGACCGTGAATTTCTCGCCATAAAGGTAGTGACGCCAAATCTTCAAGGCAAATATAACAGCAGCCAGTTCCAGGTCATGAACAAGGTAATTTTCCTCATGTCGCTTTAACTATCTTGAAGCATAGGAAATCACCTTGTGATTTTGCATAAGTACATAACCTAGACAAACGCCAGATGCATCGGTATAAACTTCAAATCCGCCACCTTCTACGGGCAATGCCAATATAGGTGTCGTGGTGAGATGCTCTTTAAGGGCTAAGAAATTTTCTTCACATTCTTTTGTCCACTCTAAAGGATTTTCTTTCGTAGTGAGTCTAGTTAAAGGAGCGGTGATTTTGGAGAAATCCTTGATAAATCGCCTATAATAACCAGCTAGGCCAATGAAACTTCGAACTTCAGATACGGTGTTCAGTCGGCTCCAGTTCTTAACAGCTTCAACCTTAGAAGGATCTACTGCAATGGCTTCTTTAGAAATGATATGGCCAATGAAATATACTTCTTTAAGTCAAAATTCACATTTGTTTAACTTAGCATAAAGTTGGTGTTCCCGCAAGGTTTGCAAGGCAACCCTTAGATGTTCCTCGTGTTCCTCCTTTGTCTTTGAATAGATGAGAATATCATCAATGAATACGACCACAAATTGGTCAAGATAAGGCCGGAACACATTATTCATCAGTTGTATGAATGTCATAGGTGCATTAGTTAAACCGAACGGCATAACCACAAATTCATAATGTCTGTATCGGCTTCGGAAAGTAGTCTTGTGAATGTCTTCATCCTTGATCCTCAGTTGATGATAGCATGACCTGAGATCGATCTTGGAGAAGTATTCCGCGCCAGAAAGTTGGTCAAATAGCTCATCAATTCACGGTAGTGGATATTTATTTTTGATAGTAAGTTGATTCAACTGTCGGTAGTCAATGCATAATATGAGGGAACCGTCCTTCTTCTTGACAAATAAGACTGGCACACCCCAAGGGACGTGTTAGGTTGATGAAGCCTTTTTCTAGCAGCTCCTGAAGTTGCTTCTTTAGTTCCTTCAATTCCGGGGGGGACATCCTGTAAGGAGCTATTGACACTGGTGCTGCTCCAGGTGTGAGTTCAATGGTGAAGTTAACCTCCCTTTCAGGCGGTAAGCCAGGTAACTCGGAAGAGAAAATATCAAGAAATTACCTAACTACGGGGATTTCTTCTATCTGAATTCCCTTAGACTCGGTAACTATTACGGAGGCAAGAAAAGCTTCACATCCTTGCGAAATGAGTTTGCAAGCATGAAGAGATAAAATAAGAGAGGGATGCTTCTGGTATTTGATGTTAAGAAAGGAAAATCGTGGGAGACCTAGTTTTCGAAAGGAAATTATCCTACTACGACAATTTATATAGGCGTCATGGTCTACAAGCCAATCAACTCCTAATATGGCATCGTAGCCTTCTATATCAAGGCATACGAGATTAGCGGGAACATTATGCCCTTTTACAATAACTTCACTATTGGGGAAATAGGTTTTCAATTCCGTTTCCGACCCTAAAGGAGTGACTATGGTTAAATCCGATGGTAAGGGAACATGTGAAATAGGTAATGTTTTTGCAAAGGAACTAGCAATAAAGGAATGAGTAACACCTGTATCAAATAACATAAAAGCACGATGAGAAAAAATATGAATTGTACCTTCAATGAGCTCTGCTTCTTTGGTTGGTTCATCCTCCAATACGGCATTCAATCTAGCTTGCTGCTTCCGTCCACCATTGCTCCTCATGGATGATTGCTCTTTCATCATAGGACAGTCAGGCATGCGGTGCTCCCGACTTCCACATCTTAGGCATGCGCCCAAACATTTCTAAATTTCTTCGGCCGCATGACCGAATTGATCACAGAATGAGCAAGCCGTCATGACTTGCTTATCTTCTTCTTTAATCTTCTTGTTCCGACGATGATCCTTCCCGTCCCCATTCCGAGAGCTCTTCTTGCTATCCCGAGAGTTATAGGTGATGCTGAATTTTTTTGGCTTCTTACCTCGCCGATCAGACTTTTGGCTCGGCTCCTCCACTTTACCCTTGAGTTTATCGACCTTCTCCAATGTCCGTTCACATAAGTGTGCCCGTTGGACCATCTCTGCGTAGGTCCGAATGTTTTATGGGCCAAGTTGTTGGATGAAAATGGGTCGCAACCCGTCCATAAAGTGATTTACTTTAAGAAGATCCGTGCTCACTAGATGTTGAGTATAAGGTGCGAGGCGAGAGAATTGTAACTCATATTCTGCCACTATCATCATGCCTTGACGTAGTGACGCGAATTCAGCCGCCTTCTTCTCCTTGACATGCTCGGAGAAATACTTTGCTCGAAAAAGAGTCAGAAATCTATCCCATGTGTGTGGTACGTCTGCAGGCGGTGTCGGAATAGACTTCCACCAGGTACGTGCATCTTTGTTTAACTGAAATGTAGCAAGATGAACCTTCTCTTGGTCGGCACATTGCATGACCTCGAATATACGGTTCATTTCATCAATCCAGTTTTCTGCCTTATCGGGGTTAGAAGAACCCAAAAATAGCAGAGGGTTTAAACTCCGAAAATTGTGCTGCAGATCACCAGCTCCTGCCCTAGCACCGGCTTGAGCCATATTTTGCAAGGCCTGAGTGAGACCCGCAATAGTTTGTTACATTCCACCCCAATAAACATGGTGAGCCATTGTAAGAGTAAAGTACCTGAGAAGAGTATAGGATTTGTTAATTCTAACGCAATTGATGGGTTAATCTTAAAGATAATTTCTAATTACAAGCTCATCCCCGGTTGTACCCAATTTCTCTCATGGGTGGGGAATTTTCATTCTTTGTTTCATAGGCATGGGTCCTTAAACCTTGGACTTAACCTATGACATGACATCTTTCCTAGGACTTCTAGGCCTAGGCTCTGATACCAGTTTAACTGTCACGTCCCGAGCTTTTAATACAGCGGAGGGAATATCGGAACGTGAACAGCCGACATGGTAAGCCTCTCACAAGCAAGAAATCAGAGCGCAAGACAATCACATAAAAGTAATTACACAAGAAGATTTTCCAAATTATAACTTTATTCCATATTAGTAACCACAAGTACATTAGATTCATGACTCTAAACATCTATACATCATAGACTCAAGAAAATAGAAAATTACAATAGGACTCGACTAGACACTTGACAACTGGGTCTTCTCTCGATCCATTTGACCTTCAATTACACTCGGACTCGCTACCTGTATATTCCGAATCCGATTCACATGTACTTCCTGGAAAATTGAGAAAGTAGGTATGAGCACACTTGCCCAGTAGATATCTTTGTATCAACATGAAGGTAATATTTAAGTGATTAATGTCTCAGCTCTAGGAGCAATATAAAAAAAATAAGAACGCGATAAACCAGCGATATAAACCAAGAATCACGAAATAACTTAGCAAGTAGACGTGAGCGAGTATAGACCATGAACAAGCAAGATTAATCATGTAGATATAAATTTGGCCTTTCATGAACAAGAATGTATGAGTAAGAATCTAGAATGTACTTTACACAACCTTGTAAAGGCTATGTACTAGCAAGTCATTAACAACATGCAATTTCATAACTAGTCTCGTTGTTCTTCACTCATTTATAAGAGAAAGTACTCCTGGCGCAATGCGACACCAGTATCATTGTACCCCATGGTTTATAGCACATTTCCGACCATCGGTCATGGGGACTAGCATGGAGCCCTTGGACACAATCCGTGCCCGATCTTGCATCTTCAAGTTATAAATCCAGCTACTTTCACGAGATATCACAATAATTTCAGACAATAATTCAATTTCAAATAATAAGTCTCATGACTAAGTAACCAAGGTATAGATCGTACCAAAACTGACATGAGATATCAAGGAAGAATTAAAAGAATATTATACTCCGGCGGCATTCCGGCAGCATAACGATACCTTCATTAAGTTTCATATCATAATATTACTTGTTAAGCATATATTGGAACTCTAGATAATCCTAAGACTATCTAGGAACTCAAGAAAACCAACCCCAAGGGTCAACCTCGGGTTAGGCAAAATAAGGAAATAAGCGGTCGTTTCTTGGAACGTTTCATGAATCAGGCGGTCAAGTCTGGACCATTAGGAAGAGCTATGCGGTCGAGTCAGGACCGTTTGTGACTCAGAATTCAAAAAACATCGATGGTATAAGTGCCTTCTAAACAATTTGGGTTTTAAAGGTACAACCAGCTCGACATCCTAGTGAGAATCCCAGGCTCGCGGAGTCTTACGAAGCCCTTGAAACATAATCCCCTAGTCCGATAGAAGGAATATCCGGCGGAGAGGTTCATAAGTCCAAGAAAGTGTGCCTATAACTGTAAAGTGTAACTAATGGTCACATACCGGAGTATATGCCATTTACTTAAGAAAATGACTCCAGAGATAAGAGTGAATCGTATGAAAACTGCGATGAAAATAACGTTCTAATACCACCATGAATCACATTTCATAAACAAAAGAGAAAATATTTAATTACAAAACTATAACATTTAAGCATGAAATTACATGATATTGAAAATAAAGTTTAAAATCATGTTCATGCTAAAACAGGCTGTTTAACATAATTTTGAGTGAAAAATACCATAATTATAGAGTTATATTTAGGCAAAAATTTAGTTAGGCTCGGGCTAGTTCTCAGAACCGAAAAGCAGTCTAGTGAGGACCGTTTACAAGAGTCTAGAGGTCTATCGAGGGGCCGCGTAGCTATCTTTGGCGGTCACATATAGACCGTTTCTGTCTGTTTTATAGAAAACCGAGAAAATGATAAAATAAACACTAATCTAGGGCATGTTATGCATGGAAATCAACGAGAACATACTGTAAAACATGATAGAACGAGAATAGGTCAAGAATATGCATGGGTTTGTGTATAATGAACAAGTGGTTTTCTTTTTAACTCCATTAGGGCTAAGATTCATGCATTAAGATTACAGTAAATGCATAGTCCCAATAAAATATAAAATTCTCTATGTACAGTACATGAAAAAGACTGAAATCAGAGGGCTTTTATTCCTAACATCAAGTTTAAGCCGTTCATGAGATAACCTACCTCTGGACTAGACTTTAATCGTCAAATTTAAGATTGGAACTTGACCCTATTTTCTGCTCGTCCAGAACTGGAACAACAACTTCATGGCCTCGTAACTCTTGATCCTCTTCACCTATGACCACAAACTTTTGAGGGTAAAAAGATGGCATTAAAAGAGACAAATAACTCTAAAGAACCCCTATCTAATTACCTCGTTTAGGCTTCCTATTTTGCTGATCAATCTGGCCCAGTCGTATAATTTCCTGAGATTATTGTACCGAACTAGCAATTTTGAACGCCTCTATCTTCCTGGTGGCTTGATCTCCTAAGATGAAATTTGGAGGGTAGTTAGGCCTTAGTATGATGAACAAAATATTCTAAAGAACATACCTCTAAGTCGTCCTCCTTACCTTAGTTCCACGCGAGCCAAAAGTGAGGGTCGTGTAGGTTGGTTTTGGGGTCTATTTATAGGTTTAGCTAGGGTTTTAGGGATTTGTACAAACTTAGAGTCCTAATTAGGTCACCAATCCATCCTAAAGGCATTTTAGAGTCTTCTAGCCAACAAATTGCATCAATCCTAGAGGATTTACATTGAAGAAAATGGAGTTTTTGTGCGATCTAAACTGCTCGCGTTCGGACTCTTAAAAGCGGTCCTGGTAGGACCGTTTCTTGTCCCAAACGGTCGCTCGATAAACCACTTTTGGTCTTGGGCGCCAAATTTTGATTAAATTCAAACTCTTTCTATTATTTATCCATTTATTATTTAATAAGGAGTAATTATCCCCATCAATTTCATAAATATACTAATTTAAGCTTTTAGAATATGGGACAAACCTTATGGGCTTGGTTTTAGGTCTCTTAGGCTTATTTAAATGGGCCAAGTCAATTGGTTATCATTTGTGCTTCCATAATAACTTATTTAACCCAAAAAAATCTATTTAAATTCTAATTAATTTCATTAATCTTCAAAAAAATCTCAGAAAACTTATATAAAATTTTGGGGTATTACATATATTTTTAGTATATATACTGAATAAAATTCATACACTTCATCCACTAAATGTGAAAATGAGTGTTAAACATAAGGATATAGGAATTTCTTTTCAACACTCTAGAGATTTTAAACTTGCTGCATGAATGTTAAAGAGGCAGTTGAGGAAAAAGCTGTCTTCCTATTTTTGTGGAAAGAATCTGAAAAGAAAATGAATGGCAGAGCAATGCTCAGTCTCACTGAGTAAACTGGATACATGTCACTTGAGACGTGATGTGGTTCATGTCTGAAAAGTGTTGTACTCAAGTACCTCTGCTCAAAATGAGGTGAAACGGTTAATACTCTGAGTAATCGGGGAGTCTGGCATGAGCTCCATATGTCTCGTTGCATAAAAAAGAGTTATTTGAACTTGAACACTCTTGAAAAATTTTGAATGTCAATGTGATTTGCTTGAGTTCAAAAATTCTGGTGAAAATTCTGTGGCATAGAGTAGCCTCCAATATGATGTTCTCATAAATTGAAGTGCAGTCTGTATAATCTTTCAGTGTGTTGATCTGAAAATCTGAATATCCATATGGCAACAATCTATTTTTATGTTATTCACTTACACACTTGGAAATTTAATTTAATATGTATTCAAAAAATTGATTGACTGCATTATCTTTTGCATGACTCCTCTATATGATTGCACAAACTATTAGGTGCTACACATGAGCATCCTGGTTGTCATGACTCTCATGCACCTTTCTTATACGTATTCCCTTCTTAAATAAGTAAGGGGGAGCTATGTTGCATGTATAAATATATGTATTGTCTGGTTGCATTGTGTGCATTTCATGTGTCATCATCTTTATGCATCTTGCTTCATGCATTTCAAAAGAACACTAAAAATCTGAAAATCAAAGAAAATCAATTGATGTTTCAACTATTTTATTTTCTGGCAAACAACTGGCCTTTGCTTTGCTATTACATCTTGTGAAAATCTGAAGTGGGCTTTTATTGATTCATGAATCTAAAATTTGAACCTCACTGCTTTCTTCCCACTTTTTGATAATGCCAAAGGGGGAGAAAGAGATTTGATTTGATTTGGATTTGGTCAGTTGTCATAATATTTTATCATCATCAAAAAGTGGGAGATTGTTGGGTTCGTTGTGCTCCCTCATTGATTTTGGTATTGGTTTTGATGACAACATATATTGTGTATTGTGTGAATCATGGATTAAACTTGTGGTGTGATTGTTTCAATGAAGCATGTTTAGTGAAGAAGCTCCTTTTAGTCATTTACTATTTTGATCTTGATATCCATGTTAACCACATGTCTTTTCTTGTTTTTCAAGGTGGAAAATTGTGGGTGATACCGTGATGTCAAAGGGTTGCATCGGAACATCAGTTGGATTCTCTTCAATAGAGTCGACGCATCCACGCATTGCATCGACCCTTCTTTGTTTAATGGACTTCATACATTGGTTTTTCAAAGTCATGAATGGTTTTTCAAGTATATCAATCATGAGTTCTTAATGTTTTCAATTTACTCATCCCATACTCTTCAAAGAGGTTTTTGAGCTTACTTTGGTGATATGCTAAGAGTGTTAGGTGAGGAGAATAGAGTTCTTTCTTGGGCTTTAATGAATTCTCTTCATGAGATTTTTAGGCTTGTATAGTGTTCAAGTTCCTTATATAAGTCTTGGTAGAAACCAGGTTGAAAGATGCTTATTCATTGAAATGGATGCATGGCTTGATAGCCTCATAGATTTGCTTGGATGCATGGTTTTTCATTCCAATCCTTAGTTTGGTGAATTTGTGTAATATGCATCTTGATAATTGTGAACAAGGGTTCTTTTGTGAATGAAGGTTTCATGGCTATTTTTCAAAGCTTTGAATGCTTTCTATGCATACTCTTCATGGAGCTTGGTTACATGATGCACTCATATTGGACAAATGCATATCTAAATGAACTTGACCTTTAGATGTGGTCAATAAAGTTTTCAAATTGTTCACATGCATTTCTGTCATGGCTATTGAGGCTCACAAGTGCGTCAATCTTTTATATCATTCAAGGTGAAATTTGGCTTCATGATGCTCATTCAACTTGCACATGTGCATGGCTATATGGTGTTGATTTTTGGTTGAGCATGGCTTGACATTTCTCACGGAATCGACCCCTTGCTTACTTAGTTTCAAGGCAATACATCTCATGCGTGGTTTTGTGAAAATGACAAGTGTGAAAATCCTTCATTTCACTCATGTGGATTTCAATTTCGAGTTGTTTACATGTAATGCATAAATTGCATTGACATATGATCTTGATCTCTTAGTGTGGATAATTAACTTGACAGGTGTTTTCATCCTCCTTGTAAATTAATTTTCATGAGTGTGTTTCATATATATTTAACTTGGGGTGATTGAGTTTAAAATCTCACATATTTCATTCATGGAGTTTGAACACTTGGGCATAGGGTCTAATCAATTTTTAAACTAAACTGCTGCAGTCTGAATGTTGCAGAGTTCGGTCGACCAAACTAGCTAGTGATGGCTGGTTCTGTGACTATAAAAGTTCGATCGACCGACCCCAATTTTGGTCGACCAAATACAGCGAACGTTCTTACAAACTCAGTATGAAACCGATTAAACTCAATCCATTTGGGGTCTAAACATTACCATTATGCCCCAGGGTTCTTGGTAGACCTATTGGGGGTTCTTTGGAGGATTGTAGAAGGGCTATCTTGGTCTTTTACACCTCTTTATGTATATATATACTTGGGTTGCGAATTTGGGGAAAATATCTCCATGAGCTTACATTTTCTTATCTTGTAGGTCAAGAAAGAGGAGAAGAAGAGAAAGGGGAAAAGAAGAGGAGTTATCATCTACATCCATGAGGTTTTGAAGATCTTGCATGAAGAGAAAGTGAAGCGGAATGATGAGAGGATCGTGTTGATGCTTGAATCGCCATCACCTGACTTCCTTCCGACCTATGATTCAAAGAACATGATCAGGAGTCGATTGGAGATCAAGGGGGATTATTTATTCATCCTTTATCCATGTGTTTTGTGATGTTCTTCATAGTTTATATTTTTGTCTAGGCATGGTTTGAGTATTTGTGTTGATTTTCTAAACATAGAGATATTTGTGTATGTGTGACCATCTGCGTACAGTCGTGTGTCGTTGTTGCTGCATCTGTTGCAGCAGTGTGTGTGTGTGCTACTAGACTTACGATCCAGAGCATCTGGGGTTCATCCCCATTGGTGTTGTGTCTACAATTTGAGGAGAGTTCTCCTCGTGGGGATTTATCCCCTAGTGTGTTGGAGCATCACCTCCGTGTTGGGGAGCTTTCCCCGAGTGAAGCCTTCCCGATTTGGTAAGGGGTGGACGTAGGGAGCCCATCGTGGTCCCGAATCACCGTAAAAATCCCTTTCGCACTGCGTGATTGTGTGGTTTGCAGGATACATTTGTTTGCGTGATCGTGTGAGATCGAAAAGGTTGAGAGAATTATTTCTACATAGGTTTTGATTTCATTCCATCATAGCTTAAATTTGATAATTATGTTAATTCCGCTGAGTAAGTTTTAAATTATCCACTTAGTGTAGGGGACAATTCAACCCCCCTTCTTGTCTGGTCGCCTACTGGGGCCAACCAAATGCAAAATAAAGGGTATTCAACCTGCATATTCACCGACATATTTCCTTAATTCTCAAACCTGCCAGTGCCAACAACCACAATGCCTCAAGCAATGACACGTCAACCAACAACATCAAGGCACGCATAGACAAGATGATGTCACACCAATGAAATAATTCTCTTGGCTGGTCAGAATCTTCCAACCCTACGATCCTCGATCTCTAGGTTATGAGCCCACACGCTTCCGTTGCGCACTCAACACAACGCATACATGCATCACAAACATCTCGGCATCCGCATCACAACACACCTCTTGGCGCCATCATAATTCATAAAACTATAATATACCACACCTCGAGTATCGATCCTGCTAACAGCCGATCACAGGTTGCCATAGTGCAAACCGCAAAGAGCACCAGCCACAGCTTAACCTCAAGACAATGCCACAAGAGAAGATGAGAAAGATCAAGCTCGACTAACAATAGATCACCAGGAAGGAAATCCTAAGCTCACTAGAGCACTCTCTCAACCAAGGGCATCCAAACGACCACCTCAAACACAACCTTAACACCTCGGCACCTAAGGGGGTAACCAAACCTCAAGTTGGGATGGCCAAAACAACATTAATCTCCTCGAAGAACATGCATGGCCATTACAATTCCCATTAGCGACCTGATCATGCCACAAAAAATCTCGAACACTATACCACAGACTCACGCCTGCTGGCAAACTCTGCCCAGCGCAGAACAACCAAGACCAACATCTTGATGAAAGAAGGACGATCCATCAGATCCTGACAAGAGCAAAACCACATCGCTGCGCCAACACAGCGCACACAAGCTCTCACGCGAGAAGCAAGGCGGTAAAGAAACACAAAACCTAAGCCAGCTGCCGACTGTACTGGACCTTATGGACTCTGATCACTGTAATATCTCGAATTCCCATATACTTTCCACAACACTAGCTCTGATACCATCTGTGACAACCCAGCATCCGGATACCAGGTAAACGCGATACCACTTGGATCCTGAGAGGCCTCCTAAGAGCTGTAAGGCTCCGAACGAAAAGAAAGGTGTGTGTTGAGTACATTGAACTTTCAGATAAAGTAGTAAACAATTAAATTACAAGACTCGGGGCAAGATCGTCACACATCACGGCAACATGTCCTTAATCAGCCTAGTCCCTAAGTCAAGACCATGGTAAAACACATTATGGAAGTGGCATAGAACATTCAGATCCACACATTAATGAAAGTCCTCTGCTCCTGGGCCACTCATCGGACTCACAATTCCGCCTAACGAGGGAACACAGAACCTGAGGGATTATCCGAGCCCTCAACCCATATAGGCACACAAGCCGAGGTAAGACGATACCTCCGAGCATCTAAACCATAGTCTAGATCCTAACAGGATGGTCGAGACACTCACGAGATCACGTGTCAACCACTGGGTCACAACCGGGTTGACTGGAAACCATAATGACTCTCCAAATAATACGGACACACTATTCGATATTACGGCACTTCCGAACACCCTATATCATGGTCACAGCCCTCATAGGATGTCCACGACATCCACGGAACAATGGGCTAACCAGGGGGTTGAAGCCAAACCAACCAGAAGCCAAACCATAAAAGAAGACTCTGGGCAGGTGGCAATCATCCTCCTGGCTGTTACCAGACAGCCCAGTAAATGGCGGTCTCATCGGGACCGCTAGCAGAAGGTGATGGTATCCAAAGGGCCGCCTCCTGAAGGTGGCGGTCATGGCCAGACTGCCATTTAACAGAAAACCCCAATGGCAAGAAATGGGCGATTTTCATGAATTAACCTAAAATGACTCACATGGGCATCCGACCTCATACCGGCCCCAAACCACGTCCAAATATAGCCAAACTGGTGGGAATCGAATCCCGACAAGTCAGGGGTTCAAGTTATGCTATTTGAATCGAAAACCATTACTTGGAACGGCGATTTCGCATCACACCCCAAAAACATGTATTTTCCCTCAGAAATGGAAAACTCGCTCATACTCATGCCTATCGGCTCAAAATCATGAGGGAAAGCAGGAAATGGGTAGAGTATCCATCCCCCTACCTCCACCAAAGATCTCGCGCGCCGAAATGGCCAAATCCACGCCGAGAACAATCACACAAACTCACGTCGGCTTTGAATCCATAGAACGGGATCGTGCCAATGCCATGCTCCATTCCTTGCGCCTTCACACTCCACGATGCCTCCACAGCATCCCTGCCTCATCCACCTCCTCCACGGTCACGTGCCCGGGGGAGAGGGCAAGAGAGGAGAGAGAACGGATGGGGAGAGAGTGAGAACGGTGACGAGGAGAGAGGAGAGAGGGTGAGGGTTAAAAAGGAAAATAAAATAAGAAATTATGAATGTTCTAAAATCTATTGTTTGGCCCGAAATTCCTTAAACTCGAAAAATAGCCTCCGCGATCCTTGAAACGAGCACAACACATCTGCAGCGTCTCGGAGTCTCAAAACTCAATAGTTCACTCTTCACGGAGTTCTACAAGCTATACAGGGGGGAAATCTGAGTGGATCGTAAAACACGATCTGGGACTCGCAAAAGCGCTCCGAAAGCTCTCGGATTTTGATCCGAAGGATCCAGGGTATTACAGGCTAGGCCATGGATCCCTATTGGGTTGTGGTCCTGGGTCAACTACGCGGACTAGGCTTTGAAATTTTGAATGCCTTGCTTGAGGTGGCCAGTACCGGGGGTGGGTTTGAATAACATGGGGGGTTGTGGGTGGGGGAATGGTACTGAACCGGCTGGTAGCTATTCGCATCGGTACCAGTATAGGGCCTGCTTAGTACCAAAACTGGTATCGGGATTGAATACCTTGCTTTAGATATCTACAATGTGCTGAAAAACTTACTTTGTGCTATCATGGCAGAAACCTCAAGTTGATTGGATACTTTGATGATGATGGATCAGCAGATAGAGGTGAGTGTTAGTCCACTTCAAGATATCCATTTAGAATTGGAGAAGGAGCCATTTCTTAGTGTAGCAAGGTAAACTAGTCTCTCCTTGTCCAAGATGGAGTCCGAGTATATTGCTTCCACTGTTGCAGTTCAAGAGGGTATCTAGTTGAGGTGATTCTCAGTGAGCCTAGATGTTACAGTATGTCATGGAGATGTTGTGATCCATTGCGACAATACGACCATAGTTGTTTACAGAAAGGATCATGGGAACTCAAAGCACATTTACACCTGATATCAATTCATTTGAGACATCATTGCATACAAACTGGTGGTCTTTAGACACATCTCTACTAGTGAGATAATTGTTGATCCTCTCACCAAACCTCTAGAAATTTGTTTCTCAAACATGTTAGTGATGGGGGCATCCCTTGCCCCACCACTTTTTTCGAAGCTCAGTTGGATCGTCGGCATGCGTCATTATGTTCCCCACATGTTTTTGAGTCTAGTCATGTAATTTTCATACTTTCTTTGAGTCATAAACTATGTAATTTTCCTTTTATTTGAGTCTAGTACCTAGGTATAAGGGTCATTTACCTAAGTCTTGAGTCATGTAGTTAATTAAGCAGTCTAATGGGCCCAACTAATGGGCTAGGCCCAAGGGCGCCCCTTCCTTGGACTGCTTTGGTCATTAGTTAGTTTGTCAGGGTCACTATGGTCATATGAAAGTATGGAGCCTATAAATAGGCCTCCCCTCCCTCTCATTGTAACAACTTTATGATCAATTCAAAAAATCAAGTGTGCCTTAGTGTTATTGGAGAGGATTCCCCACTTCTCTCTCTCTCTATTGGGGTGGATTCCCCTCTTTTCTCTCTCTTCTCTCTCTCTTCTCTCTCTCTTCTCTCTCTCCCTAAGGAGGAGGTCGCCCCCTCTCTCTCTCCTCTCCTCCCAACCACCTCCACTCTCCCACCTACCCCAATTAAGGCTTCTCCTATTCCCCACACCCCCCATTACTCCACCCTTGTTCCAAGAGAGCCCCACCCAATCCACATACTACCCTCCAACCCCCAACCACCCAATACCCATTCCCAAAGCAACCTTCCCACTACCCCAAGCACCCTTCCACCTCCCTAGGCCATTTGAAGTTCAAACTCACCTTCCCTCGACCCACTTGTGCCCCCCTCATCTTCCCCTCTCCCTCCAAGCCCCAAATTCGCAGCTCCTCTCTCACCCATAGCAAACACCCCCTTCCAACCCCCATTCTCCCCTTCCCACACATTGAAACACCCCCTCCCAGACCCCCTCACAGCTGGGGGTTGCCTCTACACACAACCACCTCATTTCCCCTCCCATCTACCCCATTCCCCATTACCTATCACCACACTCTCAAGTTCTGGTTGCAGGTAGCAGATTGGCCTCAGGTTGCAAAGGCCACCTCGTCTTCCCCTGGGAGCTTCAGATGGCATACCATACATTGAAGGAAGCGTCTGTAAGTCAGCTTTCCAACGGTGGTGGTGCCGCATCCATCCGAGCTCGGAGCTGACTGGAGGAGCCATTCTCGCCCGACTGCGCAAAGTGTCTCCGACAGGAAACCATAACCTGAGTGGAGGATCTACTGCGACAATCCTACTGGGAATCTGAGCAAGCGTTCTTCATTAAAAGTCTTCTACTCCAAGTCTTATTTCATCCCCAAAAAGCAGAGCTCCGTTTGGCATCCGGATCCAGAAGTTATCAATTTTCTCCCCCGGGTGCGCTGTTCTGCTTCTACTCAATCTGCACTGACCCTTCCTCAGTGTTCAGCGTCTACCGGCCGACCCTGACAACATCTGGCATCCCCGTCAGTCTTGCTTCGAAGAGGACTTGTCAACGGTTCCAACGACTCTAGCGGCACCCGATTTGGAGCTCTGGAGTGATCGTGGCAGTCTCTTCCTGCTGTTGTGATCATGAAGCAGTCAGAACTGACAACCTGTTCCCATGTTCAATCTCCTACTTCGACCAGCAGCGGTGCCCACAGAAATTGGCAAAATTCTGAAGTCATCCTGATCCAGTTACGAAGATTTCCCCTCTGGCCCTGCCATCATAAAAAATCAGGAGAGGTCGCAGAGGTGCCATCTTCGACTGCTGGTCCCTGATTCCAGAACGTGGACAGATTCGGCATCGGCGGCCTTTCATCACTTCTAGCTCGAATTCCCCTCCCTGCTTGGCCGGATGAAGGCCCCTCCCTGCGTGGAGGTAGTATTGAGTGTAACCTCATAATCCCCACCCCGACATCCCCCCCCTTGCAAGGGGTGTAGTTCATGTAATAATTCAAGTCGCAGGTTTGAAGCTTCATCGACGCGGCGTGCGGGTGCATACCCTCGCCTCCCCGCTCGCCCTCGTCTCCGACCGGGGTCGGCGTCTTCACGCCGACTAGGTGAGCCTCGGTTCCCACTCTTGGTTGGTTTAAATTCTTTTCTTAGCATAGTATTATCGCTATTGCTTCGTCGGACGGAGAGTGAGAGTTCGGCCCATAATTGCCATTAATGTGAGTGATCACCGCGGGCGAGTTGTGAGTGAACCCCTACATCCCACACCCTTGCTGTGCTGGCCGCCCGTGTTTTGGGCATCCCTGGCCCATTTGGGATTCTCCCCAAGCTAGCCAACCATTGGAGCATCAAGGTCCCGACTCGGACCCTCTCCGTCATCGCTAAGTTGCCCAAGGGCACTCGTGTGTGCTACGCGATCGTGTTCGCTAGTGTGAGTCCGCTGCCCAAAGTTGTTTGCTTACAATTGTAGGTCCAAGGTCATTCGGTCTTGTGACTATCACCCTAAGGGTGGTTTCACATCAAGTGGTATAAGAGCAAGTTCACAACTTGTCTCTATCAAGTTGGTCCTAGGGCGCCCATATGCATTTAGAGTCTTCCAGTGCATCGCTCTTGTCCACTAGCATGACCGCCTCATCGGCCCTCTCCATGAGTCCAAAACCCCAAGGGATGCCTACCACGAACACACATTACCTCCCTGGCCATGTCAATTACCTCATGAAGACTTTGACCTATGCCAATGAGCGGCTTGATAACATATCGGGTCGACTCAACCAACTTGGAAAAAATGGGCCCACCCCAAGGGCGGATGATAGAAGGACGTGTCCCCCACCTCCCACCTTTGATGGAACTCATCCTAGTGACTATTTGGATTGGGAGGCTTCCATGGACCATTACTTCACTTGGTATCCCATGACCGATAACGAGAAAGTCCAATTTGCCAAATCACAACTTACCAAACGGGCTCAAACCTATTGACTACAAATTATCGGGCTAAGGATAATTAGAAGGGAAGATCCCATCACCACTTGGGTAAACATGAAGGAGCAACTTAGGGCTAGTTATGTGTCCCCTTCCTACTCGGATCACCAAAGCCCAAGGAGCACTTCAACTCCACCATTCCCATCCAGTCAACCCAAGACTCCAATTCCCCAATTCCCCACAATGCAACCAAAACCCCATTCCACAACCCACATTACCCAAGCCCCTTTAACCACCCCTCACCTCACCCCTTCTCAAAAGGGAAAGAGCCCAATGGAGATAGAAGTGAGTGAAATAACCCCGGGTAAGTGCGAGCCGGAATGTTATAGGTGCCACCAATTGGGGCACATCGCCAGACAATGCCCCACAAGGAAGCATCTTCCTATGTCCCTAGTGGTTGAAACATCTCCCACCCCGACCACCATTACCCCACCATCGTTCCCCAACAAAGACACTCCTTCCAAGGACAATCTCCCAAAAACCCCTCAACCCACCCATCTTCCTCTTCCTACCCCTACCCAACCCCAACCTAAAACTCCACTACTTCCCTTACCAATCCCAACCCAAGCCCATACTTGTTCACCACCTCGGGTGCACCATGCACAATTCCCCCGCATTAGATCTACCCAACACATTATCATTAGAAGTTGAAACCCATACACCCACCCACATGGAAAGGGATGCTAGTCCGGATCCACAACCAACCATAAAGGAAATCCAAGCACCTCCACTTCCACCCACCTCTCCTAGTCCGGATCCTCAAGAGCCACACCCCCTCACCGTGAATGAGTCCATACTCCAATGGCTCAAGCAAGGCCCCCGCGTCCCTAGTTCACCCACACACCTCTCACCCATGGGACATCAATCCCAAATTGTGGCCCTCCCCTCCTTTCACACCACGATCCAATCCTATTATGAGATAGAGGGTTGGGATGATCTCCTCAAGGGTCTAGAGTGGCAATTGGACTTGACTTGTTTGTTGACTCTAGGGACGGACCGACCCAAGAGCCTTGACCTCATCCATCCATGCATTGGGTCTATCACCTCGGTTTGCACTGTTGGTTGCTACACTAGTGACCTCCTTTTTCTTCTCCCCATAGCGGAAGAGCCCATCCCAGTCCACTCCCCTACCATTGTGATTCCTAGAACCTTGACCAACCAACCCACCCCATACACCGGCCCAACCATTTCACTAGAAGAGGGTGACTGACCACCATATGAGGATCTTGAGGACATGGAGTACCCCTATCTAGGTGACCCTTACCATGATCCCTTTGACCCTTTCCTATGGGAGTCTAGTTCCCCATGTGACCCACTCACCTTATTCATCACCCGCCTTACCCTACCCTTACCACCCACGTTGAACCAAACCCCTCCCTTCCTAGATTCGGGTTACACCATGGGAGCCTTGACCATAGGTAACATACACCTTGGGATTGATGAATTACCCCACTCCATGATGACCCCCTTCTTAGATCCCTTTGATCCATACGAGTGGAAGCTCAAGGGCCATCCCACACCCATGCACATGGAAGTCCTCTCTAGGATAGAAATGCATAAGTCTAGGCACAACACACCACTTGGCATGATTAGAAAGTCGGGTCCATTCATTCACATCATCCACATATCAAGTAGGAAGCATGAGTGGTCCCTATTTAGGTGTAACGATCCTCCCCAATTCACCATTGGTCTTATGTATGCTAGGAGCCTACATGGGTGTCCGGGTCCTCCAACTTTCACTCATAAGAGGGACACCTATGGATGCCCCGGTCCTCCCAAATCATTCAAAGTCTTCATAACATCAATGCACGATATGTCTATATGTGGTTGCCCTAGACCACCTTTGCATACCACACCTTGTCCACTCACATCGTATCATAGTGCATGGCATATAAGCAAGTATTAGCGGTGAGATTCACAAGAAGCGAGCACAAAGTCGTAAGCGCCACATGGAATTCCAAGTTGGCAACGTGGCGATGATGGCTTTGGGATGGCTCTACCTTAGGGTCACCTCCAATTTAAGGGCACGAGGACTTGGACCTTGCAAAGTTCCGAGTGACTTTGGCAACCCGGCTTGCGGGTTGAACTTACCTATGGGTTTTGGGATTCACCCCACTTCCCACGTGGCGGATCTGGCACCCTCTAAGGGCAACGTAGTGGATCCTAGTGAGTGTCTTGAGCTTACACCTATCCTTGCAAGATACACCCTCAGAGTGCCACCACAAATTAGCCTAAGAGCCCGACGTGAGCGCACGGCGGCAATACTAGGCAAGCAAGACCTCATAGCCAGCATGAGGGTGTGTCCGAGCCACTTTGAAAAGCTGAAGCGCCATTCCCCAGCTATGGATGCGGGTTGAGTTTGGAGTTCGTGGTTCGCCCGGAGCTGCATTTTGCGTACTACTACCCCGGTGGATCCATACTCAACGGGGTCGAGTTCTCCCCACCCCGGGGGTATGATGGGGGCATCCCTTGCCCCACCACTTTTTTCGAAGCTTAGTTGGATCGTCGGCATGCGTCATTATGTTCCCCACATGTTTTTGAGTCTAGTCATGTAATTATCATACTTTCTTTGAGTCATAAACTATGTAATTTTCCTTTTATTTGAGTCTAGTACCTAGGTATAAGGGTCATTTACCTAAGTCTTGAGTCATGTAGTTAATTAAGCAGTCTAATGGGCCCAACTAATGGGCTAGGCCCAAGGGTGCCCCTCCCTTGGACTGCTTTGGTCATTAGTTAGTTTGTCAGGGTCACTATGGTCATATGAAAGTATGGAGCCTATAAATAGGCCTCCCCTCCATCTCATTGTAACAACTTTATGATCAATTCAAAAAATCAAGTGTGCCTTAGTGTTATTGGAGAGGATTCTCCACTTCTCTCTCCCTATCTCTCTATTGGGGTGGATTCCCCTCTTTCCTCTCTCTTCTCTCTCTCTTCTATCTCCCCAAGGAGGAGGTCGCCCCCCTCTAACTATCCTCCCCTCCCAACCACCTCCACTCTCCCACCTACCCCACTTAAGGCTTCTCCTATTCCCCACACCCCCCCATTACTCCACCCTTGTTCCAAGAGAGCCCCACCCAATCCACATACCACCCGACAACCCCCAACCACATAATACCCATTCCCAAAGCAACCTTCCCACTACCCCAAGCACCCTTCCACCTCCCTAGGCCATTTGAAGTTCAAACTCACCTTCCCTCCACCCACTTGTGCCCCCCTCACCTTCCCCTCTCCCTCCAAGCCCCAAATTCGCAGCTCCTCTCTCACCCATAGCAAACACCCCCTTCCAGCCCCCATTCTCCCCTTCCCACACTTTGAAACACCCCCTCCAGACCCCCTCACAGCTGGGGGTTGCCTCTACACACAACCACCTCATTTCCCCTCCCATCTACCCCATTCCCCATTACCTATCACCACACTCTCAAGTTCTGGTTGCAGGCAGCAGATTGGCCGCAGGTTGCAGAGGCCACCCCGTCTTACCCTGGGAGCTTCAGGTGGTATACCATACATCGAAGGAAGCGTCTGCAAGTCAGATTTCCAACGGTGGTGGTGCCGCATCCATCCGAGCTTGGAGCTGACTGGAGAAGCCATTCTCGCCTGACTGCGCAAAGTGTCTCCGATAGGAAACCAGAACCTAAGTGGAGGATCTACTGCGACAATCCTACTGGGAATCTGAGCAAGAGTTCTTCATGAAAAGTCTTCTACTCCAAGTCTTCTTTCATCCCCAAAAATCAGAGCTCCGTTTGGTATCCGGATCCAGAAGTTATTAATTTTCTCCCCCGGGTGCGCGGTTCTGCTTCTACTCAATCTGCACCCACCCTTCCTCAGTGTTCAGCGTCTACCGGCCGACCCCGACCACATCTGGCATCCCCGTCACTCTTTCTTCGAAGAGGACTTGTCAGCAGTTCCAACGAATCCAGTGGCACCTGATTTGGAGCTCTGGAGTGATCGTGGCAGTCTCTTTTTCCTGCTGTTGTGATCCTGAAGCAGTCAGAACTGACAACCTATTCCCCTGTTCAAGCTCCTACTTCGACCAGCAGCGGTGCCCACAGAAATTGGCAAAATTCTAAAGTCATCCTGATCTAGTTACGAAGATTTCCCCACTGGCCCTGCCATCATAAAAAATCAGGAGAGGTCGCAGAGGTGCCATCTTCGACTGCTGGTCCCTGATTCCAGAACGTGGATAGATTCGGCATCGGCGGCCTTTCATCACTTCTAGCTCGAATTCCCCTCCCCGCTTGGCCAGCTGAAGGCCCCTCCCTGCGTGGAGGTAGTATTGAGTGTAACCTCATAATCCCCACCCCGACATCCCCCCCCTTGCAAGGGGTGTAGTTCATGTAATAATTCAAGTCGCAGGTTTGAAGCTTCATCGACGCAGCGTGCGGGTGCATACCCTCGCCTCCCCGCTCACCCTCGTCTCCGACCGGGGTCGGCGTCTTCACGCCGACTAGGTGAGCCTCGGTTCCCCCTCTTGGCTGGTTTAAATTCCTTGCTTAGCATAGTATTATCGCTATTTCTTCGTCGGACGGAGAGTGAGAGTTCGGCCCATAATTGCTATTAATATGAGTGATCACCGCGGGCGAGTTGTGAGTGAACCCCTACATCCCACACCCTTGCTGTGCTGGCCGCCCGTGTTTTGGGCATCCCTGTCCCATTTGGAATTCTCCCCAAGCTAGCCAACCATTGGAGCATCAAGGTCCCGACTCGGACCCTCTCCATCATCGCTAAGTTGCCCACGGGCACTCGTGTGTGCTACGCGATCGTGTTCGCTAGTGTGAGTCCGCTGCACAAAGTTGTTTGCTTACAATTGTAGGTCCAAGGTCATTCGGTCTTGTGACTATCACCCCAAGGGTGGTTTCACATCAGTTAGAGGTTTATGTTTGAGGAGGATTTGATTGGCATGTATCTTCTATTATGGAAACCATTTCTTATGCAATAAAATATGAGTTTTTTTTCGCATTGGTGTTTAAATTAGTGGATCTATGTGAATATGATTATTGAATGTCACTAGGTTATTGATCGGTCCTCTCACATGGACAATTGCTCTGTCGCTATGTGGGCGAGTATGATGAGATATACTTATGGATATTGCACACCTAGTGGGAGCGTTAAAGATAACCATATGTCGCCTTAGCAGACGGGTAAGATGAGATTGAAAGTAATTAATTGAACATGGAATTATTTATTTCTATGTAGTGTGATATAGTCAAATCTATCTACACCATATGGGTGTAAAGTGCTTGAGAGAGTGATTAGTTAAGACTCGTATGGTGTTTGAGCATGACGTTGTTGACACCCGTTTTTGGCCCACAAAGTTGTGTTATTTCTCTTATTTATCTCCATGATGCCTTGAATTAACCATTGTTTTGAAGACTTCTTTGAGCTTATTTCGAGCCAATTTTTGGTCATTTCTAAGCCCATTATGCCTTGGAGCCTTTGGAGGACGTTTTATCTTTTTATAAAAAAAATAATAAAATAATAAAATTTTTTACGGTCAACTTATGACCGTCGTAGTCAATTGTTGACCATCATGGTCAAATGTTGACCATCGTGGTCACTGTTGACCACCCCTTCCCCTCTTCTGCCTTAAGTGTCTTAAGTGTTCTGGACTATTTCTGGGAATTTTTGCTCGACGTGACCTCCTTCTTGGGTGTCTATCTTCTAGAATCATCATCATCATCATCATCATCAGAGCCTTATCCCAATTAATTGGGGTCGGCTACATGAATCCTGTTCCGCCAAAGATTTCTATCAAGTGCAATATTCATATTTAAACTCAAGGAACTAATGTCCTTCCTAATAACATCGCACCATCTCATTTTAGGCCTTCCTCGAGCTCTTTTGCTAGCATCCACTAAGATTTGATCACATCTTTTAACCGGCGCTGAGTTAGGGCGACGAAACACATGTCCAAACCACCTGAGTCTATTTTCTCTCATTTTACTATCATTTTCTCTCTATCTCATAGAATCCTTATCCAAATTGAGCCCCGTTTGTTTCTATCTCTTGTCCTTAATATTATCTCGAGTTTGATCTATAGAACTTAAATTTTAGTGGACTATATCCTTGGGAAACGGGGAGGAAACTTCTAGATTTATGCAATTTCTGCACAGATCAAACTCTATTTTCTGCTCGATGGGCCTATCTTCAAGCGCCCATATCTTCTAGAATACAACTCCGAATTGACCCCCGTTTCAATCTCTTGCCCTTTGTATTATCTTGAGATTGATTTATAGAACTTGAATTTTCATTGACTATATCTCTCAAAATCATGGTCAAAAGTTCAGGATTTATGTGTCCTAGTACAAGTCAAACTCCTATTTTTTGTGCGATGGGCCTATCTTGCGGCGAGCATATCTTCCAGAATCCTCTTCCAAATCTAGTCCCGGTTGTTCCTATCTCTTGTCCTTAGTATTATCTCGAGTTTGATCCATGGAACTCGATTTATCTTGGACTATATCTCCAGAAATCGTGAGAGGAAGATAAGGATTTCCTGTAAAACTCTATATAAACTGCCCAGTTCGCAGGTTGCAAACGGGGGCTCTTTTCGGACGTGGGGCGAAGCCATG
This sequence comes from Amorphophallus konjac, assembly GCA_022559845.1. Taxonomy (NCBI): domain Eukaryota; kingdom Viridiplantae; phylum Streptophyta; class Magnoliopsida; order Alismatales; family Araceae; genus Amorphophallus; species Amorphophallus konjac. The sequence goes on along the minus strand of CM040118.1, from coordinate 181,012,539 downwards.
CTGCATCTCCAACTCACAACTTTGACCCCATCTTGAAGAAGGAAGTATTAGCTTTCCACTCCATCCTTTTGGGATTGATTTCATGGTCTATTCTTTTTGTTCTCCCCCTCTCAAAATCATAAATCATCACAATTTTCTGCACTTTCTGCTACACTTGCATTTTTGCACGTTTTGCATCATCGTTTTCTCTCTATTCTCTCCATCAAATTTTGTGATTTCAAATCCTATTCATGCACAACACATACACCTATCTTTTCCACCATTCACAAGGGTTAAAAACCTCCCCCCGGTGCGTTCTCCCTCAATTTCTACCCCTATTTTATCACTGCGGGATTGATACTACACTTATAGTTTCTAATGAATTTTTCCCTTGTGGTTTGACCTTTGTTTTGCAGGAGAGCATGATATGAACGTGAGGCCCTCTTCCTCTAGCCGTATGGAAGGAGAGGAGGTTGAATCCACAAAGTTCCCGCACCCCGTTCCTTAAGCGCGATCAAGTCTTCATCATTTTCCAAGGTACATGGCGCCGTTCCTCTCCTTTCTCCATCCTTTTGGCGTTGTTAATCCTTGGTGGCGATCACGGTATATTTTTCTCATCCTTTCATTCCCCTTTTCTTTGATTCACACTTTCATGCATCTTCATGCTTCATGCATATACTAGCATGTTTTAGTTTAAGGGGGCGGGGTGGAGCCATTAAACAATTTACAATTTTTTGGCGATCACGGTGGGACGACAATGCCCATCACATTTGTTTTCATGCTCTTTTGAAAGTTGGGTGTGTGCATGTTCATGTTTAGGTAGTATATTCTCCATTCTCCCACTGTTTGGGGCGTTTTAAGGGCTCTGGTTGCTTGGCAGTCTTCTATTAGACCGCAAGGGCTTCAATAATGGTTGTTTGGTACACAACTTTCTTAGCCTGGCAGGTCTGCGCGGAGTACTCACGGGGCCATGTTCGTCGAGGCATAACTTTTGCTCTCGGTGTCCAATTACGCTGATTTTTGTTCCATTGTGTAGCCCTTTGTATTGTCATTCCATCCATATATTATATGCAACATTTGAGTCACATTTGCATAGTTTAAACTTACCATCATTTTAGCACTTTCTACATAAAGTCTACAGGCAGGCTCTAGGACAGGTTCACAGGTACGTTTTTGCTTAATGATTTAATTGCCTTCCTGGCATCTGATTGCTTTGTTCTTGGTCCCATCTTGTTCCACTTAGTATTGTCTTTCCATCCATAGTTTATTTGCATTATTTGGGTCACATTTGCATAGTTTAATCTTACCATCATTTTAGCACTTTCTACATAAAGTCTTCAGGCAGGCTCTGGGACAGGTTCACATGTATATTTTTGCTTGATGATTTGATTGCCTTCCCGACATCTGATTGCGTTGATTTTTGTTCCATTGGGTAGTCCTTTGTATTATATTTCCATCCATAGTTTATTTGCATCATTTGAGTCACATTTGCTTAGTTGAATATTGTCATCATTTTAGCATTTTGTGCATAAAATCTGCAAGCAGTCTGCGCACAGGTTCACGGGGGTAACTTTCCTCAGTGATTTGATTGACCTCCCGGGGTCCGATTGCTCTGTTCTTAGGCTCATTGCATAGTCCTTTGTATTATTTTTCCATCCATATCTCATTTGAATTGTTTGGGTCACGTTTGCATAGTTAAATCTTGTCTCCATCTTTACATTTTGTGCCTAAAATCTGCATGCAGGTTAAGGGGCAGACTCACAGGTATGCTTTGCATTGGTGATTTCTTTACCTCCCGGGTTCTGTTTGTGCTTGTTTTTGATCCTACATTGTTGTACTTTGTATTAGCTTCATTTTAATATATGATTTGCATGCATTTGATCATGTTTGCATAGTTTAATCTTGTCTTGATTTTCTAGTTTTAGGCTAGAAATTGAATACACTCCGGTGCACATAGGTCCATGAATTGCATATCATAGTTGCATTCCTACCTTGGTAAGTGATCCTCTTGCCTCCATATTTATTATGGTCGACTAGGTGATCTTATCCGAGACCTCCATAAGTCCCCGTGAGCCGTGGATTCTCACACAGACGTCGGGCCAGTTGTACCTTACCATCCCTTAGGCTTGCATTTGCATACGTGTGAGAGCGTTAACCTTAGTCAACCCAAAGTTTGGACCTTATTCCCATAGGATTCCTATCTTGAGGGAATTATGTTTAATTCAAATCATTAAAAGGTCTATTAAAACTTCTAAAATATTTCCCATCATATTAACATGTTTGACTTGGGTAAAAACTCTCACATTGCATTGTTTCTGTTATTTGGGCTTGTCCAGGCCCATTAGTGTTGTTTGTGTTGCATTTCCATCATCATCCACATATTTTGTTGTTGCTAGGCCCCACTTGGGTCTATCCATTGTCTAGTCCATTGTCCCTTCATCCGTTGTCCATTGGTCTTTGCATTAGTAGGTCAATTCTCTCTTGTCCTCAAGCCCATTAGGCCATTTACTTCCCCACATGTATTTTCCATTGATATCTTCGTATTAAGTCTCCATTTGCCCTCACCGAGCATCATTCCAACCCCTTGTATCATTCTTCTTCCTAATTTTCTTCTTATTCCCGCGTGGAATCCCCCTACCACGCAGGCCCATCTTCCCGTGGTCCCTCTTATCCATTTGAGGAACAGGCTAATCTCATGGCCCATCTTTCATGCCTTGTTCGTCAAATGGACCCGGCCCAGGCCCAACGCCTTATTACAAATCATCTTCATGGGCCCTCTTCTCATATTAATGGGCCTTGTTCTTCTAATAGGCCCCATTCCCTTAACGGGCCTTCTCTTCCTAATAGGCCTCGTCCTCTTAACGGGCCTTCTTCCCTTCATGGGCCTTCTTACCTTCGTGAGCCTCATTCTTCTTCCTCTTATGCTGCTGGCCCAATGGGTCATTGTGCTAATGTTTCTTCTTGGACCACACATTCTTCCACTCCTGGATTGGGCTTCTCCTCTTCTCAGCCCAGATTTTCTGATCCAGCACAATATCATGTTCCTGGTTCAGATTCACGATCTCTTGCTCAAGTTAGCCCACTTTCTTCTCGATCTCTCCCTACCTAGGAGATGATTGCTCAAGACCAACGCCAGCTTGATGAACTTCAATGTCGGATCGATCCCAAATCCTCTTTGAGTGTCCCGTTCGCATTTCAAGGTCTTCGGCTCCCGCCATCTTCCCAAATCCCCGCATATCGCCATTACGGTGGAGTCGGTGACCCGTATGTGCACATTAAGGAGTTCATTTATGAGTCAGCCCAGTTTTGACATGACCAACGCTTGATGGCTTATTTATTTGGTCTGTCATTGGAAGGCCCGGCTCGGGATTGGGTCTTCTCTCTTCGGCAAGAGCAGATGGTGAATTTCCAAGCTGTCCAAGACAAATTTATTCATCAGTTTCAGGACCAGGTTGGGCCCAAGTACTCTATTGTGGATCTGGCCCATGAGATGATGAGGCCTAAAGAGGAATTCTCTATTTTTGCCGACCGTTGGCGTCGCCTGGCCGCACAAGTCCCGGGGCACATTCCGGAGCAGGAGTTGATCAAGATGTTGATATCCAATGTAACGCCCGAGTATCGGTTCATCTTAACCCGCAACGACATCACCTCCTGACAACAACTATATAGCCGAGCCCGCTTCATTTGCCAACAAATCCAAGGTTCCCTTGACCCCGAGTCTCCATCCACTTACACCTCACCCTCCATAAGCCAACCCTATGCTCCCATGAGTCAGCCCACCATGAGTCAGCCTTCCGCCACATATCCCTCCACGAGTCAACCTCCTGCTTCTACATATCCGTACACTCCCACATACCAACCCTCCATGAGTCAGCCTCCCACCTCCTAATACCCGTCGCCACCCTCGGTCAAGAAAACACCACATCCCGAGCAAGTGGATGTCGTCTATATACTCCCTCATCCCGCTCTACATATGCCTTCACCAAATCTCTCCACCACTAGCCAAGCACTCTTGCCTATGCAACCTTCATTTTCGTCTCCACAACCTTCTTCACCATTACATATCCCTCGACATCCACCTTGCCCGAAGCAGGCTCCTCGTCCTCTGTTGCTGGAGTGTTTCACCGATATCTTTGCTGCTTTGATGGCCACTCACACGTTGCAGGTCCCTCCGGTTGTGCCTTGGCGACCTGCGGTCGGGGATATGCTCCAGTTCTGTGATTTTCACTATCAGCAGGGGCATTTGGTTGAGGATTGCCCCGAGTTATGAGATTATATTTATGACTTGGAAGCCAAGAAAAGAATTGATTGGGCCACTATTCGCAAAGTCATTCTACATCTTCATAGCAAGCGGTAGCAACAAAAAGCACCGCCTAAGCAGCCGTTTCAAGGCCAGGGGCATCCCTGTGATTCCTCATCTAGTGCTGCACTCACTCCGTCGCCTACCCCATTACCGTCGCCATCTCCTGTCCAATCTTCGCAACCTCCACAAACCCAAGCCTCTGCTCAGGCCAGTGCCTCCTCTTCTTCTCCCGCCGCCACTTCCACTACTTCTATCCCTAACACAGCTCGACGAGTTGTGCCAACACGTCGATGGTGGGCACCCCGGCCTCTCTCCCTACCCTCTCCATCTCCACTACCCCCATTGCCCACATCACCTAACCCATCACCGCCATCTCCTCCATCACCTCCATCGTCTCCACCACCTTTGTCATCCCCTTCCCCATCATTGCCCAAGCCTGAGCAAACTACGCCGTTACCTTTGCCTTCGCCTCCACCCAAGCCTGTCATCACCACTAGCCCTCAGCCCTCCATGCCATTTAAACCTATTCCCTCCCCTTGTACTTCCGCCCCACGGAGCAAGTGTACATTACCTCCGGTGCCCCTCGAGTCTAGTCCCCATGGAGACGATAAGCCGAATCTGGATGATGCATTACCAGTTCTACATTTCAAGATTCAAGAGTTTATCTGTCGGATGCCAATCCACATCCTGGTCACTGGCTATTTTGGGGATGATGTTCCTGCACTCCCGATGACGGTTGCTAAAAAGAGTTCCCTTGCACTGATGCCAATGTCTTCAAGAACGAGACTGGTGGCAATCTCATTACTCGCCGGAAAGTTCACCATTGATGCTGTTGTTACTTCTTGCTCCGTTGCTATTCAGATAACTGGCCAAGATGGGTTCTCCACCCGTATTTTGCTAACTCATATGGCTGCCAAAGGATTGGTGAATTCCATGTTCAAGGGGCAGTTGGCCGTATTGTCTGCACTTTCGAAGGACATTCTACACATTATATGCAACCTCTGTCAGTTTATCAGTACACCGGCCACGTCAATGCCATGTATTATCCTCCCTCAGTTTCATCCTCCTGTACTAGCAAGGGAGTTATGCTTCAAGTCTGATTGCCGAGTGGAGCTGCCAAATCTCATGCTACTTGTGCCAAGTAACAAGACTCCATGGTTCCATTATATTCAGCATTATGAGGAGTTAGTTGTTTAAGAATGTCCGTCTACTGATGTTAGCGCTGGGTGTCTAGGGGCAACCACCCCGATGAAGCTACATGTCCATAGTCGGGCTAGGCCATCTGTCAGATGGGCCCGTTATTTGAGAAGACACTACAGATCAAGAAGCCTGAAGGCCCGAGTCCACACCAGGCAAGTTCATTTCAAGGAAGTTTCTGCCAAGAAGAGGTGGTGGCGCAAGTTTAAGGGCCGTCAGTTGTGCACTCAGGGGTCCACTTCTCCTTCTTCGTCCTTTCTTTCATCCTTTCTCTTGCTCAGTTCCCACCCTTGGGTGGTGTATCTCCCCTCTTCTAGATCTGTCTCCACAATCCTCTCCTCCCCTCTCGGGTCCGTGAACCCCCACTCCTCATCCTTTCCTCTGAGGCCTCCGATTTTTCCACCTATTCGCTGTTCTAGGCCTTGGCTTATGTCCTCTTCCCATCCCGATCTAGGGATTTCTTCTTCAGATCCTTCTCCTCCAGTATCTCCAGGTTCCGTCTCTAATGCTCCTTCCCCGACCCTGTCGGGTGATTTTCACTCTTCTTCCCTGACTCTGTCGAGTGATTATCCTTCTTATTCCCCGACCCTATTGGGTGTCCACAGTTCTTCTTCCCCGACTCTGTCGGGTGATTATCATTCCTCTTCTCCGATCACGTCGGATGATTTTCCTTCTTATCTTTCTACTCACTCCTCTTCACCATTTCGGGGTTCTTACCCTTTTTCTTGCTATTTTTGAGGCTTTAGACCACCTTGATCTCATCTAATCTATCTATTTTGTATCTGGTTCCTTGTCATCAGAGTCTCTACACCTTATCGAGGGAGTTCAAGCCCTCGTCTCTCTTCCTTTTTAATCCTTCTTCATCCAGTTTGGTGTCTGCCGGTCCAGAGGAATCTTCAACCCTTTGTTGTCCTCTCCCACTTTGTCCTATCAAACAAGGAATGCAAAGCTCGTGCTGCTCAAAGCTTGATGGTCAAGATAGCTTCAGGACGCTGGTTTCCATGCTATGGATTTGCAAGGTATCTTTATTTTGTGCAAAAATGTGCTATCACTATTATTCTACTGTTCCGGTGCATTGGTAAGATAATGGTGTTTCCTCAACATGGTTTGAGTGGATTTAGTTGAGTTTGCCTAATTTAGCCAAGTTTAGCAAAAAGAGCTCGCTTCTATAGCATCCTTAGGCTGGTAATAGCTCCGCGCTGGGAGTCTAGTTTCTTTCCCCGATCGTTGAGGGTGATTTCTTTGAGCATGAGTTTTTCACACACTTCACGGCAAGCCATAGTCGATTCCTCTGAGGCACATCGTTGCTGATTTGGCCATACTTTGGGTATGCACAAAGGTCTTTTCTTTTCTCTGCTCGGCCAAGTGCAAGGGCAAGGGATTGACGAATGAGATGACCAACCTAGGCACTCCCTAATACGAGAGAGGTCTCAAATAGGGGCAGTCTTGACCCTTGTAAAAATGCACTTTCATGCAATATCTAGCCAGTAAGGGCTACCAAAATCAAATTCGATGAATCAAATGCAAAATTCTGAAATAAGACATGGCAAGAGTGGCAGTACAGTTCCCCGTGGGACGTCATGAGCCCGGTCACATGCGTGCCTGATAAATGTGGGTCCAAAAAATCAAAGACACAAAGTCCCGGCGCAACAGACCTACTCTTTGAGGGGTAGTGCCTTGGAAGGAATTCAAATCCTGATGTCTCCCATCCTGTATAAATCTTATCTCCAATTTTTCTTCTGCTTCTCCATCTTAGGCTAGGTTGTATCCCTGGTATGGCCTTAGTAGGGGCACCGTTCTTTAGAGGCGGTTGGTTGTGGTAAGGCACCCTCATATGCACGCCCTGCTCAAGGGAAGTCTTCAATGAAAGGGGGGGGGGGATGACGATCCCTGGCCAGTGGTTTGAGCTCGTCTTTGGGTGCTGCGGATTGCTATGTCAAAATCTAAAAAATTCAAATATTACCAAAAGTCCAAAAAAAATCAGATATGTCAAAATTTTCAAAATCTAAAAAAATCAACTACTGCCAAAAATCTAAAAAAAATCAACTACTTCAAAAATAAAAAAAATCAAATATTGTTGAAAATCCAAAAAAAGTCAAAAAATTGTCAAAAATCTAAACATATTTATCTTTTTGTCCCTTTCTATCTATCCTGTTTTGAGGACAGGTATGATTCGTTTGTTAAGTGTGCAGGTTACAGGTTACAAGTATTGAAGTTTCCTCGCTCTTCATCTGTCTCCTGTTCACACTCATCTTATGATCTGTTCCTTCATTCTTTAATCTATTCTCTCGATCTGTTCTGAAGCTCACGTCCTTCTCAGCTTTTAGCTTTCATCATATCTCCATGAGAGGGCTTTGCCTTACGATTATGAACCTGATGGTTCTGCTTCATTTGATCTTGGGTTTTGATTGAAGAGCGTATTTGTCATGTCTGTCGACCCACCATTATGTCCCACATGCCTTTGTCCCACCCTGTCTGTGTCATCCCACGTGTTGTCTTATGTCTCCCGTGGTGTTGTCGTCCCACATGACTTTGTCCCTCCATGTTCTTGTCCCACCGTGTGTGCTATCTTACCGCATTATGTTGCCTTGTCCCACTATGTCACACGCATGTCTATTGCTTGTTCTTGTGGTGTTTTTTCTTCATTTATCTTTGATATGTTATGTTTTGTTCATATTGTCTTATTTCGTTCATCTTCGTGGTTTTGTCATATTCATTGTTATGTTACATCTATATGTCATCTTCATGATGTTATGGTTGTTGTCTTATGATGAAAACCCAAAAAATTTGAAAATCAAAAATCAAAAAAAAAATGTCATTTCGCCTGCACAGGTAAGTCAGGTATGGCTCTCTATCCCTTCTCATTATTGCATTACTATATGGTATCTACTATATTATAGCCTCTCAAGGACCAGCTGGTTGCCCGTGTGTTCTGGGATCTAATATTCCCCTTTAACAAAAATAATGATGATCTAGGAACATGCAGTTAATCGTTGGATAAGCCGTTAGTTTGAGTCGGGTGGGGGATGATGGACTCTGTCTCGCACGCCGTGGTTGCAGAAGACTCTTGACCCCGTCTTGCTTAGATTAGTAATAATATCCTTGAGTACTTTCTATTTTATCTTTCTTCGCATTCGTTTTGATGATTTCTTTATTTTAGCCCAGCATGCATCATGTCATTTTTGAGCACTCATGTCTCGTGATCCGTTCAAGGTTTCTCCTCAGTAATGGTTAGTTGCGCTTCAACTCTCTTGGATAAGAGATCCTCATTCCACTCTGAATTTGAACATTTTCTCTGATCTTCCCGCTTGGTCTAGTTGGCCGGCGTGATTCCTGTCTAGATTTTATCTCAGTTTTATCTTTCCGTTTCCAGCTTCTCAGTTATGCTCCTTCTGATCCCCTCATTGTCAGTGGATTGTGTCCCTAATGAGGCTGGTCATGTTTCCTTTTCCTCCTTTAGTTAGTTTAGTTCTCCTGACATGTCTCATCCGCGTTAGTCATTCCTTGTGGTTAGTTTGGCATTTTCGAGAGAATTCCAATACCTTGTTGGTTGTGACGGGTGTCTTTTATCTTGATGCCCGCTTATCAGCTCTCTCCGCTTCATCTGTGCTTCATCTCCATTTCACGTCACTGTCTCTTTCGCTCCATCTCCTTTCCATTTCACCTCCGCGCCACTTTCGCTCGTTCCCTTGCAAAATGAACATCAAGGAGGGGCATCTGTTGACACCCGTTTTTGGCCCACAAAGTCGTGTTATTTCTCTTATTTATCTTTGTGATGCCCTGAATTAACCATTGTTTTGAAGTCTTCTTTGAGCTTATTTCGAGCCTTTTTTTTGTCATTTCTAAGTTCATTAAGCCTTGGAGCCTTTGGAGGACATTTTTTCTTTTTATAAAAAAAATAATATTTTTTTCACGATCAACTATTGACCGTCACTGTCAACTATTGACTGTCACAGTCAAATGTTGACTGTCGTGGTCAAATGTTGACTTCCCCTTCCCCTCTTCTGCCTTAAGATAGCTAAGTGTTCTGGACTGTTTCTGGGCGTTTTTGCTCGACGTGGCCACCTTCTTGGGTCTCTATCTTCTAGAATCCTTTGAGTCCCATTTATTTCTATCTCTTGTTTTTACTATTATCTCGAGTTTGGTCTATAGAACATGAATTTTAGTGGACTATATCCTTAGGAAACGGGGAGGAAACTTCTAGATTTATGTAATTTATGCACATATCAAACTCTATTTTCTACTCGATGGGCCTATCTTGAAGCGCCCATATCTTCTACAATACAACTCCGAATTGACCCCCGTTTGTTTATATCTCTTGCCCTTTGTATTATCTCGAGTTTTATCTATAGAACTCAAATTTTCATTGGCTATATCTCTCAAAATCATGGTCAAAAGTTTGGGATTTATGTGTCCTAGTACAAGTCAAACTCCTATTTTTTGTGCGATGGGCCTATCTTGCAGCGAGCATATCTTCTAGAATCCTCCTCCAAATCGAGTCCCGCTTGTTCCTATATCTTGTCCTTAATATTATCTCGAGTTTGATCCACAGAACTCGATTTATCTTGGACTATATCTCCGGGAATCGTGAGAGGAAGATAAGGATTTCCTGTAAAACTTTATATAAACTACACAGTTCGCAGGTTGCAAACGGGGGCTCTTTCTGGACGTGGGGTGAAGCCATGCTGCATCTCCAACTAACAACTTCGACCCCATCTTGAAGAGGGAAGTATTAACTTTCCACTCCATCCTTTTGGGCTTGATTTCATGGTCTATTCTTTTAGTTCTACCCCTTTGAAAATGACAAATCATCACAGTTTTCTGCACTTTCTGCTACACTTGCATTTTTGCATGTTTTGCATCATCATTTTCTCTTTATTCTCTCCATCAAATTTCATGATTTCAAATCCTATGCATGCACAACACATACACCTATCTTTTCCACCCTTCCACAGGGGTTAAAAACCTCCCCCCGATGCGTTCTCCCTCAATTTCTATCCCTATTTTATCACTGCGGGATTGATACTACACTTGTAGTTTGTAATGGGTTTTTCCCTTGTGGTTTGACCTTTGTTTTATAGGAGAGCATGATATTAACGTGAGGCCCTCTTCCTCTAGCCGGCTGGAAGGAGAGGAGGTTGAATCCACAAAGTTCCCGCACCCCGTTCCTTAAGCGCGATCAAGTCTTCATCCTTTTCCAAGGTACACGGTGTCGTTCTTCTCCTTTCTCCATCCTTTTGGCGTTGTTAATCCTTGGTGGCGATCACGGTATATTTTTCTCATCCTTTCATTCCCCTTTTCTTTGATTCACACTTTCATGCATGTTCATGCTTCATGCATATACTAGCATAGTTAGTTTAAGGGGGCGGGGTAGAACTATTAAACAATCTATAGACGTGTCTTGATTGGAGATCCACCATAGCATACATATCATTTTGTATGTGCTATTTATCTACCATTGAAGGAGTGGTAGAATGATCCTTGTTTCGTTGCTATGTGAGCCTATTGAATCTGATGATTCACTAATTGTACTCTTTGGGGCTATGCACTTTTCCAAGTAGCGGATGATAGATGTTTCTATTTTAGTATATTTTTCGAGGGCCATGAGTCATGTGGTATAGTGAAGCATGTCTAAGGAAGCAATCAAGTCTAAGTGAATCGATATCTGTGGTGTAGGAAAAGTCATACTTGTTTCACACCCATGGTTTGTGTCTCATTGCCATGACAGTTACATTGGGATTAGTCCTATGTGATCATGAGCACAAATATATAGTTTGAGAGGTCAACATATAATCTATATTTTATTGAGAGGTCAGATCAACTTGATCTTGTGTGAACTTGTGGTTTGAGGCGCATGGCGAGATATGGAGTCATAGTATTGTGTTATTATGGTGGTGACTTAATATAACACTCTTCACTTATAACTTTTTTGTCTTGTTGCACACTCTATTTATCATGTGAAAGGAAGAGGAAGATGAGGCATTCAGTAAAGACTGATGTCTTCCAATGTGTCTAAGTGGGAGATGATGACATGTGGTTATCCACATTGGATAGAGTCCCAAGAGTCTAATAAGTTAGTCTCCTTATCCCTTTGGAATTAGGAGTCGGAGGCCAAAGGGGTCCTATAAATATGAAGCCTTGGGAGACTTAGGATTTAGTAAGACTGCTCCCTCCGTACTCTCTTCCTTCTCCTCTCTTCTCTCCTTGGGAGTACCACCTGTGATCTTGGGACTTGGTGTGCGAACTTGTCACACCCTGAGATTATGCAGCGGAAACAATCGGGAACGTGAACAGCTGGCTAGTACACCTCAAGCGAGCAATATAATCATAGCGCTAACACATTCACACATAAGAAATGAATGCACAATATTTAGACAAAATATTTGCTTTATTTAAATAATAATCAAAAGTACATAAGGTTGACTCTTGACTCTCTGACTAACTAGACTCAAAAAAATGGAAAATTACATAGCGACTCTTGACTATCAACTAATGACAATCTAAGACTTCGCTCCTTCTTTAATCACTCTCGCATCCATCACTTGAATAGTCTGAATCTTACCTACTAGAATTTCTTGAAAAAGATTAGAAAAGTAGGGAATGAGCATACATGTCCAATAGGTATCTTTGTATCAACATGAAGGTAATGTTTAAGAAATTAACATTTTAGCTCTAGAGTGTAAGATAATTATAGAAATACGATGAAACACGTGAATAAACCAAAGTAACACAAGTAACAAGATATGAGAATTCATGTCGACTGGGAATATGATCAAGCAATAATATAACATGAATACAATTTGGCCTTTCATTAACAAGAATGTACTTTTCGTAACCATAAAGGCTATGCACTAGAAAGTCATGTAACGAGAATGTACTAGTAAGCTTGTAATTTCACAAGATTACCTCGTGGATCTTCACCCGTTTATAAAAAAAGTACTCCCGGCGCAATGCGACGCCAGTGTTCATCATATCCCATGGTTTATAGTATGTTTCCGACTATCTGCCGAGGAGACTAGAGTTGAGCCCTTGGACACTGTCCGTGCCCGCTCTTGCATCTTCAAGTTATAAATCAACCTACATCTACGAGAAACATAAATATGGCCAATAATGTAACAAGTTCAAATAAATGATCACAATAACCAAGGTAAGAACGTACCAGAATGAATTTATGAGTTTCAAGGAAGATTTAATAACTAGGTTATGCCATGGAAGAAATCCGGTAGCATAACGGTATATTCCTTAACATTCATAATTCATTAATAACTTATTGAACAAGGTGTTAGGTTCTAGATAATCATTTGACCATATAGGATCATAGGAAAATCAGCCCATGGGTCAAACCCCGGGTTAAGAACATTGAAGACACTAGCGGTCATGACTGGACCGTTTGATAGACTTTAGCGGTCAGTGCTAGACCGTTTATTGATAGAGTCGACGCATGATGAAAGGGAGTGTCGACGTAGTGAATTTCTGGAACCTTGCGGTGATGGGAAGGCTGCTAAGCATCTTTGGCGGTCAGGTACATGGCCGCTAATAGACTTTTACGGTCTACTGGATGGCTGGTAAGATCTAGAACACAGAAAACTCTGATAAAGTGCTTTCTAGATAATTTGGGTTTTAAGGGTACAACCAGCTCGGCGTCCTAGTGGGAATCCCAGGCTCGCGGAGTCTTATGGAGGCCTTGAAACAAGATCAACAGTCCGACAGAAGGAATATTCGACGGAGAGGATCACAAGTCCAAGAAAGTATGCCTATAAGTGCAAAGTGTATCTAATGGCCACGCACCGGAGTACGCACCATGTACTTAAGAAAAGACTCTAGATGAGAAGGGATGGAGAAAAAAAAATAGCGATCAAATCAAAACTAGACAAGTCCATGAACCATATGAAATTTAAGATAAATACAAGAGTGTATGATTTTGGCATGAAATTAACATAAGTTAAAAATAGCTTTCTAAAACATGTAAGCCAAGAAATCTATCATGATGGACGCACAATATAACCAACAACATGAATGTAAGGTCATAATCAGGAATAAGACTTAATTAACTAGGGTTAACATATGTTTAATAGGTTCAATATGTAATCTTTTTGGAGTTAACAAGTTGCAGAGTCTAGCGGTCTGGTGAGGACCGCATGAAGGCGTTTAGCGGTCTATCGCATGGCCGCTAAAGACATCTGGCAGTCTGGTGAAGACCGTTTCTTCGTCTGTAGCAGATAATATGAAAATCGAAGGACATGCATAATCCAAAGCAATTAGATGCATGGAAAGTAGGCCAGTAGATGAGTAAGATCTGAAACAACCATATAAAAACATGGAGATGCATGGGAGTGCATAATTTAAGCAAAAATTATCAATTTCTTATTAAAGGTAGGGTTCATGCATGCAGTTTTAACCTAGATGCGCAGTCATGACAAAAAATTAAATTCGTCATGTACATTCAATGAAAATAGGAGGGAATAGAGGGCTTTTATTCCTAACATGTTAATTTATCCTTTTCATGAGATAACCTACCTTTGATACGATCCCTAGACTTTGGATTTCTGACTGGAAGTAGACCCTAGTTCCTGCACGTCCTGTGCCAAACCAGCAACTTCACGTCTCTCTATCTTTTGATTCTCTTAACCTAAAATCATGAAAATTGGAGGGTAGGTAGAGGATACGAATAGGAACAAAAAGTTCTAAAGGACCAATTTGAACTAACCTCGTTTAGGGATTCTAATCTCCTGATTTTTACTGAACCGACGCTCTAGTTCCTGTGCAGACTGCAGCGAACCAGCAACTTTCAGATGCGCTATCTCTCCAACGGCTAGGCCTTCTAGCATGAAAATTGGAAGTGTGTTAAAATAACTCAGAAGAACATAAAGTTCTAAAGAACCAACCTGAGATAGGGTTTTCTTACCTTCGAAATACGTGAGCCAACATTAGGGTTCGCATGAGTCGAAGTTAGGGTCTATTTATAGGATTCACCTAGGGTTTAAGGGATTAGATCAAACCTAGAGTCCTAAATTGGAGTAGAGTTAATCCCTAGAGAGTTCTAGAGAGTCTTCCACGCTAGGTAGATTCGATCTAAGGTGATTTGGTCGTCAAAGATCTAAGCTTTTTACATTTCTACGATTCACGGAACTAGGGTTGCTTAATGGTCATAGCCGGACCGCTATGGTGTACATGGCGGTCTCGCGATAGACTGCTAGGCGGCGCTTAATCTATAAAATTTGGATTTTCTTATTATCTCTCATTTATCCCCCAATTGGTGTATATATCCCATTTTAAATCTGTAAATTACCTAATTTACATTTCTTTTAATGGGCTTACGTCTAAAGGTCCTAGAATTGGGTCTTTAGGCCTATTTGAGTTGGGCTTAACCCTTTGGTTAATAGAGGGCCTTTAAATGGATTTAATAAATTTTTAATTCTTCTTAATAGCCCATTAAGCCTTTTAAATTACTTAGTAATTATATTTTAATCTCAAAAAATTCTTAGAAAATTTTCGGGCATTACACCTGTGGATCGTGATAACTCCACACATGTGGAACAAACCACTCATGTGAGATATATAAAAGGATGGAGATGATAATAAGGACAAAAGAGAGCACGTGGTGCTATAAAGGAGAGTGATCGCCAGAGGGGTTACCTCAATAATAAAATTAGATGATCGCGAATACCTGGTGATAAGTGGGATGCGGGATGGATTGTGAATTCCTTCCTCCTCCTTCTATCGGCCGGCCGATGAAGGGGGTTTTCCTTATTCATTACCCTTGCAAAAAAGAACAAACAAATAGAAAAGATGGATCAGCCAAGAGTGAATGCAGTATCAATCCTAAATAGATGATATGATGATGGAAGAGAACACAACATGCACACCTTTTTTTTAGTTTTAAAACCCCTAAAGAGTTAGGGAAAGGAGAAATATGATACTAATGCAAGAAAAGAAAACAGTGGATGATGACCGATGGAAAAGCACAAATAAATAAGCAAGGACCCCTGCTGTCCCTGACGATAGTAGAGGGGAACCGGGGTTGATGCTGTTGGTTCTCCTGAAACAGCAGGAGGAAGCAGAGAGCTCTAAAGGATCGCACAGGAAGAAGATGAAGAGAGCCTCCGTATGTATAATCTCTGACCTTGGTAACCTCTGTCAAGATCGACCAAAGCATGCTTATATAGGGTTTAAATCGAAGATAATCACAGATTTAGGAAGATAAGGACGGGCAATGGTTATCAAAGGCAGGACTCTAGTTCCAATTCGAGCAAGGAGACCATTGGAGGCAAGGAACTATTCAGGAAAGGCATACTCACACATGACTCTGAAGGATAAAACACGACCTTCAAAAGGGCGTCAAATCCTAAATTGACGACCTACATCAAGACGTTACTCAAAACACGACCCTAACAAAGGCGTTAACTCCTAGATTTAAATTTGGCAATAAAACTTTCTTTATTTGAAAATTATGAGAAAACGCCTGCGATAAAGGCGTTACTTGAAAACACGCCCTGAGGAAGGACGCCAATCAGTATTTGGAATTTATTTTGAAACTGGATAATACCAGGAATTGACGCCCTGAAATTTGGTCGTCCTTTCTTTTGAACACGCCCTAGGTAAGGTCGCTTTTAAAATAACGCCCCTCTTCAGGTCGCGAATAAACATACAAAAATAGAAAAACTTCATATTATGAATGTATTGAAGTTCACTTTGGGGCGTCAACATAGTGACATGAGATTTGATCAACATAGCGTCAATTTTGGCGTGTCTACAGCTGCCCCGCCTTGGCATCTGCTTTGCAAGGGAGTGAGACGAAAATGAAGTGAAAGTGCAACCAGCGGAATGAAGTGGAATGAACTGATAAGTAGACGCCAAGGTGTGATGTGACACGCCTTAGACACCAAGCATTAGAAATCTTTCCAAGATTCTGAATGAAACAACTCCGAGTGATTCCAAGGCAGCATCGATTTGCTGGATAAAAGAGACTAAACTAAGCAAAATAAAAATGTGCGCGCAGCACGATAAGGAGACACCATTGGAGAGCGGTTACCAGCCAACGTGGACGTGCTACAACCAAGGTGGATTTGCAGAAAAATAAAGGGAATTGAGATGGAGACCCAACAAAGGAACATTTTCAAGGAACTAGCCTGAGCGGCTTCAGAGAAAATAAAGTACTCAATTTGGAGTGGAATATCTCATGTCAACTTAATCAAGAACGAGTGAGTTTCATTATCGCCATAATATGAAGATTTTCAGCATGAAACTCAAAATCCTATATGATGCATGCTGGGCTAAAAGGAAAACTTAAAATAAAAACTAAAATAGAAAATAATCTACGATAATATTGTTAAGCCATCTAGACTTGGTCAAGAATCCAAATCTCCGAGCTGACACTAAGCCGAAGCCCGTTTGTCCGCGCATCATCTCAGAAAGTGGAACCATCGTCCCAAACCTTCAACGACTCAACGGCCTATCCGTGTGATCAAGACTCTCCTGGAATTATCACCGTTTTTGATGAAGGGGAACTCAAATTCCAGGTTCATCAGAACCACAAGGTCCTTGATATATTCTAATAACGTAGAATACCATATAGTAATAATGCTTACAGGAACGAAATACAAGAACGGAATGATACTCCAACGGTGATCCGGGCATCTCGAAACCTGCAATCCTCTGCACTTGAAAGTTCATTAGCCCTCCCACAATTTCAATATGAATAACCCTCAATTCAAAGCATGACATGATCATAAGCGCTAAATTAAAAATAATTCCAACAAAATAATAGCACTTAAGTTCATCAAAGTATGTAGGGAAGCAAATTCATAAGCTCACAAAATCACGCCTGTATAGAACGGCATCAAAAACATAAAAGGCGCCTGACATCAGGGCGTCAATAGATAAAACACGCCTTTCCAAAAGGCGTAAAATTCACCAAGAGTTCAAGAAGAAAATGACCCACTCAAGGGCGTGAACTAAAACACGACCTCGGTTAGGTCGTCAATTCAACAATTGACGCCCTAACAGAAGGCGTTAATTAAGCACAAGCTTCCGTTTCCGATTCGAAAGCTAAACCCAGTCCTAATAGTCATAAACTTTCTAACTCCGATCAGCCTTAAGACCCCCCCGGACTTCTATAAAGGAAGTCACTTCCTCAAATCAATCAAAGCAATCCTTCAGAGCTCTGTTTCTTCTGCTGCTTCTTCTCCTGTTCGTGTTCTTTTCGCAAACCGGAGATGGAAAGGGCAATCAAGAGATCAAAGTCCTCAACTCCCAGATTAACTGAGATTAATGGGCATATCAGCAGTAGAATCTCCATGAACCAGGTAAAGTATTATTTCTCTTCTCTTCTTCACTGAACTACTTCTGTCGCTCATGTATTCTCCTTCTTTTCTTTCTTCCACAGGATTATCCAAATGTCCCAGGAGCTAGGAGATTTACAAAAATTAAGTGGCTGCCACTTATCCTTTCCAAATTTTGTTCAGATATGAGGGTCTACCTTGCAAGATGGCACCTTCTGAGCCTAGTTACTCATGCCAAAGACTATGATCAAATCCACTTAGATTGGGCAGCTATAGGAGCTCTTGTAGAGATATGGCATCCTTCTACTCATACCTTTCTCTTCTCCACCTTTGAAGCCACTATCCTATTAGAAGAATTAGAGATGATCTTAGGTTTAAAGAGAATGAAGCAAGGGGATGAAGAGAAGATGGCCATCATGCCAAAACCAATCTCCTCACATGAACTTCTAACCACATTGATACCTAGCCCAAACTTAGTGAATCAAATCAAGGTCACTAAAGGAATCAATCTTCTAAAGCTTGCCTCATGGGTGTACAAGAAAGCGGATCAAGCTAAAGAAGAAGAAGAAATCGAACGGGTGACCAAGGCCTTCGTGGTATGCTTAGCAGGAGCACTCTTATTCCCATCCATGGAGGATTTTCTAGAAGAAGCCCAAATAAGCGCCGTGGTTAGCCTATGGGAAGGAGAGAGAGTTGGACCGGCTATTCTAGCTTATCTCTATAGCGGGCTTACCTCGGCGGCAATGGGAAGGCCCATCCACGGATGCATGCTAGCACTCTCAAGTTGGGTAGACCTCCATTTCAAGTTTGATCCATGTGATGAGACCCAACAATCCTCAAGAATCTTCTCAAAGAGTCCACTCTCTTATATGACCCGTTCTCTTGGGATAAGCAATAGAGTAACGAACCGGATACCTCAAATCAAGAAGAGAGCGGAATGGAGGGAACACCTCAAAGTGATGCCAAAGAACCTCTTCACTTGCGCCCCGGGAATACTCAAGACTCAAGAACTCCGTGCAAGATTCTCCCCCGGCACGGACCTTCGACTCATAGGCGCTTCAGAATTCGTTTTGTATAACTCACACCGATGCCTTCCTCAACTCGGGCTTCCACGGCAGGTATTCGAGGATCCATCACACCTCTCTCCTATCAAGACAAGGGACCTTGGCGGCAATGAAGATGGAGAAGAAACAACCACAATCCAAGCTCTGTGGAAAATCAATAAAGCTCATCAACCTGTGGAAAGCTTGGAAGAAGACAGAGATGAATGTAAGTCTTATGTAATTGATTTAAGAAACTTGAGGCCCAAAGTAGCTCATTGAAGCAATGTAATCATTTTTCCAATAAATCAATGATAATATCCTTATTGAGCCATAACATAATGCTTCTGATCAAATCTTCCAATAATCTACGGTTCTGTTGCAAATAACGACTCAGGAAATGTCGTGAATTCACGAAGTGACGCCTCATCCAACGTCGTCTTCAATAATTGATTTATCATAACTGACGCCTTCACCAATGGGCGTTAACTAAATAACATCTTAAGACAAGGCGTTAATTCAATTTATACTCCAAAAGATATTCGTTGAAATTCCAAAATTAATGCCTTCAGTAAAGCCACGTTTCATATAAATAACGCCTCAATCATAGGCGTTACTTAAATACAGTAATGATTATTCCCATCACATCAATCAATCGCCCTTAAATACGTCTGACGACGGTTATCATTCTCCATGCAAACAAAAATAACACCTTTAGCGATGTCGTCAAATATCAAAAAAATGCCCTTGTTTCAGCCGTCAATTTCATAAGACACGGTCTTCCTTAAGTCGTTACTTCTTTTTGACCGTTCGACTTAACTTTCCCTCCTTTCTTCTTCTTCCTTCGTCCTCTTTCCTTCTTTCTCTCTTCTCTTCTGCAACCCTAACTGAACCCTCCCCCATCTCTCATTCTCTCTCTCTATCTCTCTCTCCCCTCTCCACACCCTAGCCCTAACCATAGCCATGGCCGGTGGACTCGAGCGGCAGAGGGTGGCCGCACCGGAGGTCGTTGACTTGGAGGGCGAGCCCGCCCACGCCGGTGAAGAACAAGCCATGGACGACGTCCCCACGGTGGCCGAGGAAGAACAAGCCGTGGAGGCCGGCGACGAGGCCGAAGGAGGCCAAGAGGCCAACGAAGGAGGTAAAGAAGATGAAGACAGTGGAGCTGGACAAGGAGGAAATGGAGAGGGCGAGGAGGAAGATGGAGAAGATGAGGACGTCGGCGAGCCACCGTCCACGGCGGCGATCGGCCCTCGCCCCGGCCAGCTCCGGCGACCACGCCAGCCACGGCCCCAACCCCAAGAACCAAAGCATAAGAAGGTAGGCCCCTAATTCCAAAATTTTTGTAATTTTATTTTTTTATTTTTCAGCATTTTCCATAGCCCTCGGGGTAGAAACCCTGCAACTCAGAAAAGAGACGCCCCCCGTGGGGGCGCGATTTAGAGATGAAACGCCCAACCCAAGGGCGTTAGTTCAAATTATCTTCTGCAAAATAATTAATTTCATGAAAACACGCCGTACAGCATGTCGCCCATTTAAATTTATCATTTTTCATATCATGCTGTTAATTTCCATTAATTTCCATGCTTTTAATTAGTTCAAATATTTTTCCACGAATTTGTTTCGCATGCCGTTATTTTTATTTCATTTTCTAAAACCATGAAAACAACGCCCCCCACCAGGGCGTTAATTCAGTGAAAGGCGACCAAACCAGCGGGCGTCAAATCATTAATTTCAAAAAATATTATGAGGCCCCAAAACTCCCATTTGAGAACAACGTCCCACACAGGGGCGTGACTTAAGCAAAAGATGACCCTGGGATGGGCGTCTCCTAAAAAAAATCTTTAAGATATTAGAAATTAACCACCAAACCACACCCAACTCAGAGGCGTTTCTTAGATAAACAGCGACCTGGGGTAGGTCATGAATTCAAAGCACACCTAAGAACCACGCCCCTCCCAGGGGCGCCAATTGAACAAGCCACGACCTGAGGATGGTCGCTAATTAAACCTAAACATCAACATTTCAACCCAAGGTAATCAAATGAATTTCCAAATGAATAATCAAAACAATTAAGCCAAAAATTCTTTCTCTATGCATGCAGGGGTTGATGAGGACGCGCATCTCCTGGGTCATGGTCCAGGCAGCATATTACGGCCTCCCCGAGTTCCAGAGAGCGAGGGTAGACGCCATGGGGTTCGGGGCCTTCCTACCCATAGAGCCAGTTAGACCAGACCTACCACTTATCCAGGTTCTACGGGAGAGATGGGATAGGACTAGCCGGGCATTCCTGATGCCATGGGGGCATATGGTCCCTACCCTAGAGGACGTAGCTAGGATCACCGGGTTGAGGGTAGACGGGGAGGCTGTGAGTGGGATCACCTACCCTGACTACACGGAGTTCGCCCAGAGACTGCTAGGGCTAGAGATGGTCTACGAGACACCTAGCGAGTGTAGGACTATCTTCCGCACAGACCTGACTTCGGTGATGGGCTTAGGGGATGCCAGGCATAGGTCCGGGGAGACCCTAGAGCAGTTTTCACAGAGGTTGATAGACGGGGCTAGGGCGGTCTACTGCCAGGACCCGGCTGACAGGGAGAGAGCAGACCTTGACTTGAGGAGGTTCCTGCTACTACTACTGGGGAGGCTATTGCTGGGGACGAAGGGCGACGTCATCAACTGCCGATTCCTGGGCATTCTCGAGGACTTGGAGGCAGTTGGCAGCTACGCCTGGGGAGCGGCACTACTGGCGCACTTGATGGCTGACCTGTCCACAGGGACAGGGTGAGAGACAACCGTCAGTGGCTTCTCACCTTTTCTTCAGGTATGCATTTTCTCTTTTTCTTTTCTTTTCTTTTTTTTTCCTTTTATTATGCATGTGAATGCCTCACTAATGCAGTGCATGGATGCAGGTTTGGAGCCACCTATACATGCCGATGGGGCGCGTCGACCCACGGCCTGGAGGTGAGGGAGCTTTCCCTCTAGCGTGGCGCTGGCTGCCGGTGGTGTTCGGGGCCCCACTGGGCTACGAGTTGTGGGTTCTACGGAGAGAGTTACGCGACTTCCTTCCCTCGCTGGTGTGATGAATGTTACGCATCTTTCTTTTGCATTTATTTGAATTTATTATGATGATGATGAAATGATGATGATATGCATGTTTATGAATGCAGGTGCGATGGAGACCCTACGAGGGGATGACAGACGAGGGCCAGCCGTGGGTCGTAGCGGGGCGACCTCGCTTTGAGCATGAGCTGTGGGTCCACTGCTTGAGCGTGATCGAGCCGTTACGGCTTAGGCTAGTGATGAGGACCCTGGGCCTACACCAGGAGTGGATTGAGGTAGGGGAGCCACGTGGCATCGGGAAGAAGACACGCGGTCGTACAAGGGCGACCGACTGGAGGGTACGGTTCGAGGAGCAGTATGCCGACTGGCGGCGAGGCAGGATCCGAGTCACCTCCCACGCGACCGACAGCTCCGAGTACCTCCGACGCTACTGGGAGGTTTATGCCGGACGACCTCAGATGAAGGTCCTAGGGGTATGTATGAATGCAATTATTTCTAAATTAAATGCAAATGCTTATGAGACTATCATGTGACTAATATGTAATGTATGCAGGATGCACGAGACATAGCGGCGATGGATGCCCAGGCCCATCTACACAGCCTGGAGGACCAGCTACCGCCACGCGGGCAGACCTAAAGACCCTGGTGAGTGTTTAAATTATTTCTATATGCAAATGTATTTTTTTGTTAAATTATTGATGATTAGCCATTGACGATTTTAATGAATGCAACGTGCCCAGCAGGGAGCAGTGAGGAGAGACCCAGGGGAGGCCTCCAGCTCGAGGGGGCCCAATGCAGAGGTGACTGCACTGGCAGAGCAGCTAACTGGAGCGACCGCACGAGCCGAGGCAGTAGAGCGCGACCTCGCTTCACGGGTAAATTCCAAACACAAATCCATTTAAAAATTGATCATATAATTGTGCACTGATGAAACTTCATTTTACAGACTGAGGAGCTTCGAGCCGCTCTTGCCTGCGTCTGCGAGGGACAGCAGGCGCTGACAGCCCAGGTGAGTGCTTTACCTTCCATCATTCATGGCTTATTTCCTGAATTATTGAACTGTGGAACTGATGATTTATTTACCTATTTGCAGACCAGGCAGTTACAGGCGGCACGTACCCAGGCTGCCCTGGCCGGGACAGAGCTGGCGATCCGCGAGCAGTGGATTACGGAGCTGGAGCGGTCCCTGAGATGATGGGAGGAGTTGCCTCAGGACGTAGCAGAGCTGGGAGTGGCCCTTGAGCTGGAGCGGCGAGAGCGTGCTCGAGAGCGGGAGGAGCACTTGGCAGATCGTGCCCGTCACCACGAGCTACAACAGTCAGAGCGTGCTCGGTACCAGGAGCTGGAGCAGTCAAAGCGTGCCTGGTACCAGGAGCTGGTGATAGCACATGAGCGTGAGCTGGCAGACTCGAGGACGCAGCTTGTCCTTGTTCAGGAGCGGCTACGAGTTGCGAGGAGCGTCTCCAGCGAGGGCGTGAGCGAGCTCGTGCCGCGGGGTACTCCTTCACTAGCTCCACTTTCGTGGCGGGTTCTTCTCTTCGAGAGAGGAGCGAGGCAGGGGGCTAGGCTCGAGTTCCAGCTTCTTCTCGGGGGCCCATGCCCCCTCCACCAGTGCCACCTCGGGATGGCGAGGACGAGGTAGAGAGTAGGAGAGAGGAGGGTGGAGGCGAGAGCTGAGAGACTTACTTGTACTCCTCCACCCTCACACTTGTACTCAGATATTCATGATGTATATATATATATATGAGATTGTCATTTTTGTTACCTGAGCACTTGTGTATTTGTGTACTTGTGTTTGCTTAGCTCCTTCTTTTTCTTCACGTTGTTCACTTTTGCTTTACTTTGTCCTGTACTTGCAGCTGTAGTTCACACTTGAACAAACAGGTTAATTCATCTGTTCGACTTGGCCCCTTGCTCAATAAGCAAGGGATGTTTTACTTGTGACCTTGATAACGGGTCAAGGGGCCAAGCCTTTAATTAAATAAGGTAAATGAAATAACTGAAACATGCAAGCACGCATATGCAAACCATAAATAAAGATGCCCATGCATAAATGCAAGCATACTTGGAGAATGTATTTTTTTATATATTTTTTTTGTTATTTTCTAAAAAACGCGCCTTAGAGTAGGTCGTGATTCACATAAAAGACGCCCTAGAGGACGGCGTGAATTTGAAAAGGGAATTTGATTTTTTGAGAACGTAACGACCTGCGCAGGGACGTTATTTTTAAAGAGACGACCTAAACAAAGGCGTTAAATAATTTTAACGCGCCTTAGACAAAGGCGTTAATTGAATTTATTCTGCAAAAATGGGTTGACAAGGCTATCAAGACCACGGGTCCTACACGGTCACCCTCTAAAATTCATTAACCTTTCTTGAGTAATTAAAAGAGAGTCGACGTGATCATGGTTGACTCGTATTCGAGATTTCGTACAGTGCAGTTTCCTAAGTCCGTCTTGACCATCCTGCGAGTTCGTGACTTACCACATAGAAAGGATGGAAGAAAATGTAAGGGAAGCCCATAAGGGATTCTGAGATACTCGAGGTAAAGTTACCTCCCCTACCCTATGCCTGTTGGGGTTCGGTCTTTGGCGTAGGGAAATTTAGTTGCCTTTTTGCCTCTTTTATATTGCACGCATACGCCCAAGGTTTTCCTTGCGGGGACTTTACCCTCTTGACATGCTTTTCTTTTCACCATTTGACTTTCACTTTGAAATTGACTTGCATTGATGAACAACCTAATTGTACTTGGGCTTTTGTGGCATTTGCTCCCTTTTGGGCCCTCACTTCCACCTACTAGGGCGGCGGATGGGCTTGGCGTGTCTACCCCGAGGTCTCCCTTCCTCTCTTATGGGCCGAAGAAGAAAAGAACGGGTATTGTCTTTCACCTTTAGTCAGGTTTTGACTTCCCATCAGATTTTACACTGCTTGAGTTCAAGAATAAAGCGTGTAGTGTGTGCGGGTGTCGACCCAATTTTAGTTTAACAAGACTGATGAATGAATTCTGAATTTTGACCTTTTGGACCTTGATCCTTCGTGTGCCATGGCACCAATTTTGAAAGCTTTTCATTATTTTTTTTGTTTACTTTTTGGAATTTCTATTTTTTTTTGGATTTTGGTTTTTGGAAATATTCCATTTTGTTTAGGATTTTTGAATCAATTTTCATTTTTTTTAAATATTCTATATATATATATATTTTTGGATTTTTGAATCAAGGGTAGTATTTCTTAAGATACAAACCATTCCAAGGGTGAGTTAACTCTTCTCCTTCAGCATTAATCAGTTTATAAGCATTGCCTGGATAAACCTCTTTTATGACGAACGGTCCTTCCCAGTTTGGTTGGAGTTTTGAGCGGGGCTCACTGGGTTTTACGAAAATTCTCTTGATTGCCATTTCACCAATTTTGAATTTTCTCTCAATTACTTTCTTTTGATAAAAACGTGAGAGCCTATTTTCATAAACGTGCGCATGCTCAGTGGCGACCAGACGCTTCTCATCTAGGAGTTCCAATTGAGCAAGGAGTGAATCACGACGCTCATCGATAGAGAGTTCCTTGTCAAATTGTACTCTCAGAGAGGGAATGAGAATCTCATAAGGGACTACCGCCTCCATTCCATAAGTAAGGGCGAAAGGGGTTTGCCCAGTGGGGGTACGAATGGAAGTACGATAGGCCCAAAGAGCTTCAACTAGCTTGTCTGACCAATCCGAAAATTTATTAGCCTCACACGTCTTTTTAACAATTTTGATCAAAGTTTTATTAGTTGCCTCTGCTTGGCCATTGCCCTGCGGATAATAGGGAGAAGAATGATGCAATGTAATGTTATACCTGTTGCAGAGATCCTTGAGTTCTTGAGAGATGAATTGAGGTCCATTGTCGGTGACGATGGTGCTTGGAATACCGAACCTCGTGATGATGTTCTTCATTATGAACTTGCAGACAGTCGATGCTTTAATCTCCACGTAAGCTTCTGCTTCCGCCCACTTGGTGAAGTACTCCGTTGCCGTAAGGATGAACGACTTTTGTTTGGTCAGGAGGTTTGAATCACCAAGAGGTCCAATGATATCAAAAGCCCACATGGAGAAAGGCCATGGGGAGGACATAGGATGGAGTGAAGAAGCAGGAGAATGAATTTTGTCGGCGTGCAGCTGGCACTTAACACACCTTCGAACATAGATAGAACAATCCTCTTATAGAGTGGGCCAATAGAAACCTAGCCTAAGAATCTTCTTAGCTAGCATCTGGCTGTTCACATGACCGCCACACACCCCAGAATGTGCCTCTTCCACAACCTTCCAAGATTCATCATCATCGAGGCATCTTAATAAAACACCTGTGAGCCCTCTCCTATAGAGCACACCTCCAACCAAGACATAACGCTGAGCCACTCTTCTGATTGCCTTCTTTTCTTCCACAGTGGCTTCTCGGGGTAGGGCTAATCATTGCAATACCTGGAAATCTCATAATACCAAGGTTTTTCTTCGTCAGCCAGCTCTTCTTGCCAATCTAATAACATAACCTCTCTGCCTTTAAGAGCTTCCCTCTGCTTGACCTTTTCGAGCACTTGATCCCTAATATCAAGGAATGCACGATCCTTAATAGCTGGAGTGTCACGCTGATGAATCAGAGGAACATGAAAATCACGCTCAGGAGGGAAGACTAAAGCAGAAGCTAAAGAGGCAAGGGCGTCAGCCAAGATGTTCTGGCTACGAGGGACATGAACGAAGATCAACTTAGTGAAGAGTTTGGCATAAGCTGAAGCAAGCTCCTGGTAGGGTTTGAGTTTGGGATTGATAGTGCGGCACTTGACAAGCACCTGGCGTAGAATAAGCTGACTATCACCAACAATTCGCAAGTGAGTGACACCATATTGATGAGCGGTTTGAAGACCGGCCAAAAGAGCTTCATACTCAACTATATTGTTAGTGATAGGGAAAGTGAGCCGAGCAGCAAATGGGATGGTGACCCCTTCTGGTGTTAAAAGAACCATGTCGATCCCTCTTCCTTGGGAATTTAGAGCTCCATCGAAATGTAATGTCCACATAGGATCCTGGGGTTGATTAATGGACATCAGTTCTTCATCTGGAAACTCTGAATTGACAGGATCAAATCGGGGGAGAGGGTGATGAGCAAGGTGTTCGGAAATGGCGTAGCCTTTGATAGCTTTCTGTTGAATGTAAGTGATGTCAAATTGGGAGAGGAAGCTTTGCCAGCGTGCTAATCGATCAGTGAGGATAGATTTTTCAAGGAGGAATTTAATTGGATTCATGCGTGCAATGAGGTGAACCTCGTGAGCTAAGAAATAGTGTTTTAATTTCTGGACTACCCAGACTAAAGCAGCGCAAGTCTTCTCTATGGCTGAGTACCTCTGCTCACAAGGGTTTAGAAGTTTAGACAAATAGTATGCTGCCCTTCCTTCCTTCTTCATCCACTTGAGCTAGACAGCACCTACAGAGTCATCCAGGACAGAAACATAGAGAATAAGTGGTTTGCCTGGAATCGACGGCCTCAGGACAGGAGGATTGGCCAAATAATCCTTCAATCCGTCAAAGCTGCCTGACACTTGTCATCCCAATTAAACTTGACTCCCGGCTTAGTAAGCTCGTAGAACGGCCTGCATCGTTGTGAGTGCTGGGAGACGAAGCGGCGAATAAATTACAACCTCCCGATTAATCCTCGAACTTCCTTCAAATTCTTGGGAGGAGGCATATCTCTGATGGCCTTTGCCTTGTTGGGATCAACTTCAATTCCCCTTTTGCTAACAATAAATCCAAGCAACTTCCTGAAGAAACGCCAAATACACACTTTTTGGGTTCATCTTTCAATTGATACTCTCGTGATCTTTGCAAGACCTTAGCTAGAACCCCAGGGTGCTCAATCCTTGTCCTTGATTTTACAACCAGGTCATCCACATACACCTCAATAAAAATGTGAATCATATCATGAAAAATTGCCATCATAGCCCTTTGATAGGTGGCTCCAGCATTCTTGAGTCCAAAGGGCATGACCACATAACAGTATGTTCCCCATGGTGTTGTGAAGGATGTTTTCTCTGATCTTCTTCAGCCAAGCGAATCTGATTGTAGCCTGAAAAACCATCCATAAAGAAGAGGTCTCAAATCCTGCCGTATTATCAATCAGAACATCAATATGAGGGAGGGGGAAGTCATCTTTAGGACACGCACGGTTGAGGTCCCGAAAGTCTATACAAATCCGAACCTTTGCCATCTTCTTCATAACCGGGACGATGTTAGCCACCCAGTTGGGGTAGAGGACAACTCTAACAAATCTAGCCTTATGAGCTTGTCGACCTCTTCTTTCATCTTTAAAGCCATATTAGGGTGGAAACGTCTCAACCGTTGTTTGATCGGGACAGACCCTGGCTTAAGTGTAAGCCGATGTTCAACGAGCGCAGGGTCTAATCCAGGCATATCCTCATAACTCCACGCAAACGTGTCCTTGTATTCTTGAAGTACCAAAATAAGCGCCTCCTCTTCGGAGGGCGGCAAATTCTTGCTGATGAGGACAATCCTAGGGTCTTCCTCGGTACCCAAATTTACTTCTTTGGTAGGCTCTTCTACTGAGGCTGATGGTTCGTCGAATCTTCTCATGCCACTGGCAAAGGCATCAGCCTCGTCCTCATATTCGTCATAACTTTCATCCCCCTCTTCAATAGGGTCTTCATCATTCATAATCTCGTAGACACCCAAACCCTCATAAGAAACATTAGCATCCTCATTTTCCAGATCTGGCAGGATGATTGGATCGTCCACAAATTCTGAAATGGCTAAACAGGCTCGGCATCTGATAGCTAACTCCAACAAAAATCTACGGGGAATCTGCTTACCCTTAGACTTCTTATGAAAATCTATCCCATGAATTTTATTATTAGAAAAAAAGAGGAGGAGCAACTAGCTTTATTAGACGAAGAAGGAGGTGAGAAAGGGGATACAGGAGGTGATACAGATGAAGACCCCTCATCGGAGGGGGAAAAGAGATTTATCAAGGAATCTTGGAAGAGCAGCCCCTGGGTCGGGACACACTCGGGAAGGAGATAAGAGGTTTCCTCAAAAGTGATGGAGGATTGGAGAGTTGGAATTTTGGCATTTTTTTTCATTTTTATTTTTATCTTCCTTTTTGTTCTCTTTTTCTAGAAGAAAGCAATGTGAGGGGAGAATAGTAGGAGGAGTGGAGATTGCAAGTTTGGAGAAAGATTGAATCGGTGGTGGCGTGGGTGTGTGATGGAGAGTTTGGAGAATTGCTCGAGGAGCAAAGGAGG
The DNA here is from genome assembly GCA_022559845.1 of Amorphophallus konjac. Taxonomy (NCBI): domain Eukaryota; kingdom Viridiplantae; phylum Streptophyta; class Magnoliopsida; order Alismatales; family Araceae; genus Amorphophallus; species Amorphophallus konjac. Next base: position 180,983,397 of record CM040118.1, on the reverse strand, counting down.
AATCGGGAGAGAAATCTGCAGTGAATCTGGAGAAAAGCTGACCAGAATTGGCGGCGGTCTCGGCACGCGAGAGAACAATTGAGAATGCAGGGAAGCTAGAAGAGACGGATGCATAGAAGTGAAGGAAAAGAGACCGGCGCATAGCCTGTCTATTGTAAATCCTTCTTCATATGGAACATCTAGCTCTCCAGTGTCCGTATAATCACTCAGCAACTGCCTCTTATCTGTAATCACGGCCGGCATTTCAATCAATTCATGTATTAGTGGCGGCCATTCCGGATCAGTCGGCATAAAGAGACGGCTCAAAGCAATAGTAATATCATACATATCGAACCATCTGTACCAATCACATTCTGGATCATCCATTTTCCTTCTTTTATCTGGCCTTAAAGATTCCAGGGCTTTATATGTGACCAACGGAGCTATATGACGAGCAAACTATCTAGCATGAACATCCTGGCAATCCAGCATGGAAGTGATTATTGTAGTTTGCTCATTATTCTGAAAGCCACCTGTGACAAAATGTGTCTGCAACGTCCAGGTAAGCGGCTGGCGATCTGTTTTCAAGGTAGATGTCATAATTGCCCACGGTTCATCTTCATTTTTGCCTGGCCCTTTGTAGCCCAAACCACCTCTTGCAATCAATTTCTGAGGCTTTACAGGCCTAATCCTACCTTGACAATTGGCACCCAGACCTTTGCCATTTTGATACCCCATTTCATTAAAATGTTCCAGCCATGGGTGTTCATCACCGTTTTCTTCTTCTTCCCCTTGGACGGCAGGGGTGTCATAGCAACTGTTGTGATAGTCTCGATGGCATCGACTGTGGGCGAGGGACGTCCAATACAGATAACAATGGCTTATTGGCAGGCCAAATAGAAGGAACTGATGAAGCCACATGAATATCCTCCTCTGGCAAAATCGGCATACTGGTAACCTTGACAATGCGGCCCTTGTGTGGAAATTTAAGGCATTGGTGATTTGTTGAGGGCACCGCATCGAGTTGCTGGATGTAGGGGCGGCCAAGAATGCCATTAAATGTCGGATCCATGTCCAAAATATGAAAATCAGCTGTGATTGTTGCTGGACCCAAGCTTACTTTTAGTGTTATCATGCCTAGAGGAGGCTTCTTCGTGTTATCATATGCAGTGACCGTTATGGTGGACGGCCGAATCAGATTCTCGGGAATGCCGCACATCTTCAAAGTGCTCGGCGGCAAGACATTGATGGATGCCCCAGTGTCCACCAAACACTGTTGTACAGCCACTTTATTGATATCAACTGTGATGCATAGAGCATATTTTCTTGCTGAGATTGGTGCCAACTCATGCTCATAAAAAGTGATTGCTGGTTGACTGCCAGTAGGTGTTAAGACTGCGGTTATCTGCTCGACCGGAATGTCCTCATTGACCATGACTTTCTGCAGATATTCCTTTAGAGCCATCTGATGAGTGGTCGACCTCTTGATCAGTTCTAGAATTGAAATTCTTGCCGGAGTCTGGTCCAAATGCTTTAACAAGTCGTATTCTGTGTCTGGTATGGACTCCTGTTCTTGTTCCTATTCTTGCGGCCCCTACGTGGGCTCTAACCCTCTCTGTGGAAAAATGCGGTGGAACATCCGTCCACTGCGGAGCGGCGCCACGCCTTGACGTGCCTCTATCGGGGCAAGTGTGGGAGGAGGGTTAGAAGAAGAAGAGGGTGTGTTAGTGTTGATAAGCGGGGGAGGAGTGTTTGAAGAAGGATCCCCCACAGGGGGTGTTGATGAAGAGTTCAATAAAGATGCCCCCGTAGGAGGCGTAGGAGTAGAAAGGGATACCCGAATGCGGGGGGAATTGGTGGGTGGAACGAGGAGAGATCTGGGCATAAAAGGTGGGGGAGTCGATGGTGGAGGGATCCCTACCGGTGGAGGAGTAGTGGTGGTGGGTGCAACGGGCGTTGGCGACGGGCGGTTAAGGAGTGGCCTAGATGGTAGTGGTGAAGGGTTGGTGGTGGATGGGGTTTGTTGTGGTGTAGGTTGCGGAGGTGGTAAGCGGGTAAGAAGGGGGTGAACCGGCAAGGTTGGAAAATAAGTGGGGCTAGGTGGATTAACGGTGCGTAGAAGGGATCGGCTCAATTGGGTGGTAGAAGAAGAAGAAAGGGTGCGCAAGAGGCGCGGAGGTTGGTTTTGATTGTGATTAAATGCCCCGACAGAGGCGTTTTCTTCATGCCACCCTTGCCCTCTCTCCACCTCAGGGAGAGACGTGACAGGGTTTACGTGCTGGTTTGGCGGGTGCTCCGGCAGTGGATTGTGGACAATCCCCATATCCTGCTGAGGCGCTGGAGCTTGTTGTTACTGCTGTGGAGCTGGTTGTTGTGGCTGCTGAGCCTGTTGCTGCCGAGGAGGCCTTCTTTCTTCATGGTGGCAATAAACTACCTCATCTCATCCCAGTTGATGCCGCCCTAGTCATTTAGATCATAAATATAATCTCTGAAGTGAAAGCAACGATCAAGGTTGTGACCAGGTGCGCGATGGAAAGCGCAGTAACGGGATGTGTCAACATTAGCGGGCCACGCTGTTCTTTCCCTTGGTAACATGAGCAAGTTGGCGGCCATTAAGGCGTTGAAAATATCCGGGAGACTTTCTGGCAGTGGAGGGTAGTGGGCTCTCTTGGGGCCAAGTGGTGGTCTCTGTTGTTGTTGTTGGCCATAGGTGGTAGGTGGTGGTACCTGGTGGTACTGTTGCGGAGCTGGAGGGTTAGCGCGGGGCGCTTGGTTTTGCGATGGAGCAAAGGAATGTTGGGGTGCGAATTGGTGTTGTGGAGTGGAGTTGAAGTGGGGGTTTTGTGGTGGAGGTGGGTTAGGTCGTGGGTTAGATTGATGGTGGGGGTGGCCAACTACACCAACCTGCTCGTTTGCAATTGTGCCCTCGGTCGTGGGCCCGCTGTTGTTGACATTTGTACTTTTCTTAAATAGCCGTGGCTTCGGCTCAAACATGCCCATAATGGGCGAATCCTTCATTTGTATCTGAATATAACGAGCTCTTTCATAGAGCTCTTCCATGGTTGTTAATCTGTTCATGGCCAGTATGTGCCGGAACTGAGGAGTTGCATTGGAAATTATCATCTTAACTTGTTCTTGTTCCGCCAAAGTGTCTTTCAACTTCTCGGCCATTGAACGCCACCTATCAGCAAATATGATGAAGTCCTCCTCGGGCTTCATTTTTTCTGCGACCAGATCTGTGACTGAGAGGGAGGGTCCGACCCGGTCTCTATACTTCTGCAAGAACTTCTTTTGAACAATATCAAAATCGCTGGCATCAGAGAGATCCAACGAATAGAACCACTCAAGGGCTGGCCCCTCTAAAGATCTCCTAATAAATAGGCCGAAGAGGCCTTGTTGTCTTGCCAGAAAGAGTCTCGTACATAAAATCCTTCAGATGAATAAAAGGATTGCCAGTGCCATTATATCGCCGAAAATTCGGCATCTCAGATGGTGGCAGATGGAAGACTGGCAGTGTTGGGAGCGAGATTTCCGGGGCATTCTTGGCCGTAGTGACTTTCTTAAGTTGCTCTTCCATGCTAGCCAACTTCTGAAGCAGTAGAATATTAGTATCAGACTCGACTGGAGCTGGGTTTTGAATGAAAGAATGCGGTATAGGCGTCCGTAGAATTCGAGGAGGTTGGAGAGACTGAGGCCTAACCGCTGAGTAGCTCGCCTGTTGGGCCGGCATGGCCGCAGCGGGCATTGGTGGACGTGAAGGAGTTTTGTGCAAGACCGCCTGGTCATTAGTGAGGTGATGGCCACTCTCGGCCGGAGGGGGATTAGAGGATGAAGAGGGAACAACCTTCCCTTTCAAAGCGGCCTGGACTGCCTACCGCTGGGAATCATCTAACTGGGATAGTGCATTAATTAAATCCGTGACATTGAAGGATGGGGAAGGGTTCCCCGAAGTGTTGGAGGGTAAAGTCTGAGAAGAGGGCACAACCTCTTGAGGAGTGGTATCAACCACATGAACCTGAGGGTAATGAGACTGAGGAGGAGGGTAATTTCCCTCGTGATAAATGGAATCTTGGAGGGGGATTTCATATTGACCAAAAACATTCTCGTCCTCATCATCATAAGAATACCCGTAGCCTGCCATGTTGATGATTTTACCTGATCGGAGTTTCATGTTTAAGAAAGGGGAAAGCTTTTATGAAAGGGGTTATCACACAAAAAGCACTCAATCCAAGCAAACTTTAAGCAAATCAATCCAACCAAATTTATGCAATCAAGTTGAGATGAACGTAAAATTTTAGTGTTATGCTTGAGATTAGGGTGGATTAATTTGCAGAATAATTCACTCCTTTTGCAAAGTGAAACCTAGTTTGGATCAAAGTGTGACTTCCGGGTCAACTAGGTTCTTTCTCTCTCTTCACCAACGATGGGTTCTCTATACTCCGGGTACTTCAAGGGTACAACCAGCCCGGCGTCCGTGAGGGAATCCACGGGTGCGGGGACTTACGGAGGTCTTGAAAAAGGGATTTCCGGTCCAAAGAGACGGAATGCTGAATGGAGGGTTGTCCCGATTCCAAGAGAGGTGTGTGGAATCCTAGTGTAGAGAGAGGAGGTCTCTCAACCAAATGCCACAAGATGCAAGCCAAGATATGCAGATCACACCAATATAGCCAAACAATCAATATAAGAATCAATGCAGCATGAATAAGCAAAGACAGCAGGGTTCTGTAAAATCACAGGAAAGAGACGACTTAGCCACGGTCGCTGTCAACAAAAAAGACGACATTGAGACTGTCGTGAATCCCTGGGGATCCCACAGGCGATGGAGAAAACGTGCCTTGGTGTGAGGCGCTATATGTCAAAAGGACGCCTTCGGCAGAGGTCATCAAATCTGGAAACGCGCCTTGATGTGAGGCGCTAAGTAATAAAGAGACGCCCTGGGGCAGGGTGTGAATCCACAAACAGCGTAATAAAAGCAAGGGATATGATGAAGCACGCCTTATCAGAAGACGTTAAACATAAATCAGACGCCCTGGATGAAGGCGTTAAATTAAAACGCGCCTCTGGGTGAGGCGTTAATTCAGATCCCAAACTGGCTGATCCCGGGAGTGTGCAGTGTGCACGGTGGAGGGTGCCTGTGGGGCACAAAAGGAGGGGTACCGTGGGTACCGAGGGGAAAGGGCACACGTGGGTGCCGAAGGGGAAAGGGCACACGTGGGTGCCAATAGGAAAGGGCACACGTGGGTGCCAATAGGAGATGGTAATCAAAAGAAAAACAGTGGAAGTCCCACCGTGATCGCCAATTTGTGGATCGTGATAACTCCACACATGTTGAACAAACCACTCATGTGAGATATATAAAAGGATGGAGATGATAATAAGGACAAAAGAGAGCACATGGTGCTATAAAGGAGAGTGATCGCCAGAGGGGTTACCTCAATAATGAAAATAGATGATCGTGAATAGCTGGTGATAAGTGGGATGCGGGATGGATTGTAAATTCCTTCCTCCTCCTTCTATCGGCCGGCCGATGAAGGGGGTTTTCCTTATTGATTACCCTTGCAAAAAAGAACAAACAAATAGAAAAGATGGATCAGCCAAGAGTGAATGCAATATCAATCCCAAATAGATGATATGATGATGGAAGAGAACACAACATGCGCACCTTTTTTTTTAGTTTTAAAACCCCTAAAGAGTTAGGGAAAGGAGAAATATGATACTAATGCAAGAAAAGAAAACAGTGGATGATGACCGATGGAAAAGCACAAATAAATAAGCAAGGACCCCTGATGTCCCTGACAACGGTAGAGGGGAACCGGGGTTGATGCTGTTGGTTCGCCTGAAACAGCAGGAGGAAGCAGAGAGCTCTAAAGGATCGCACAGGAAGAAGATGAAGAGAGCCTCCGTATGTATAATCTCTGACCTTGGTAACCTCTGTCAAGATCGACCAGAGCATGCTTATATAGGGTTTAAACTGAAGATAATCACATATTTAGGAAGATAAGGACGGGCAATGGTTATCAAAGGCAGGACTCTAGTTCCAATTCGAGCAAGGAGACCATTGAGGCAAGGAACTATTCAGCAAAGGCATACTCAAACACGACTCTGAAGGACAAAACACGACCTTCAAAAGGGCGTCAAATCCTAAATTGACGACCTACATCAAGACGTTACTCAAAACACGACCCTAACAAAGGCGTTAACTCCTAGATTTAAATTTGGCAATAAAACTTTCTTTATTTGAAAATTATGAGAAAACGCCTGCGATAAAGGCGTTACTTGAAAACACGCCCTGAGGAAGGACGTCAATCAGTATTTGGAATTTATTTTGAAACAGGATAATACCAGGAATTGACGCCCTGACATTTGGTCGTCCTTTCTTTTGAACACGTCCTAGGTAAGGTCACTTTTAAAATAATGCCCCTCTTCAGGCCACGAATCACAAAAATGCAAGAACAAACCAAAAAAACATACAAAAATAGAAAAACTTCATATTATGAATGTATTGAAGTTCACTTTGGGGCGTCAACATAGTGACATGAGATTTGATCAACATAGCGTCAATTTTGGCATGTCTACAACACCCTCCCCCACTTAAAAAAATTTGGTCCCCAAATTCAATACATGTGATTGATAAGGATGTTGTACTTATAATTGAATAGTTCCGAGAACCATTTGCGCATCGCTTCTTCCATTTCCCATGTCGCTTCGTGTGGCCAAGATTTTCTCCATTGGACTTTGACCATGGGAATAGTTTTATTCCGAAGTTGACGTACTTCTTGTTCAATTATTTTGATTGGCTTTTGCTCGTAGGTCAAGTCCTTTTTAATCTCCAGGTTGTCATAAGTTAAGGCATAGAATGAATCAGGGATGTACCTTTTGAGCATTGAGACGTGAAATACATCATGGACACCAGCTAATTAAGGGGCAAAGCTATTCGATACGCGACCTCGCCAACCCTTTCGAGAATTTCAAAGGGGCCAATGAATCTTGGAGTGAGCTTGCCTTTTATGCCGAATCTTCGAATAACTCGACCTGGAGAAACCTTAAGGAATATGTGGTCTCCTACTTGGAATTCAAGGTCGCGTCTTCTGTTATCAGCATATGACTTTTGCCTGTCTTGAGCCATCTGGAATCTCTCCCGAATAAACTTTATCTTCTCGGTAGTATCCCTGATGATGTCGCGACCGAGAAATTACCTTTCTCCTACTTCATTCCAACATATCAGCATTTGTATACTAGCTTGGTAGCTATTGTTGTAGGCAAATTCCACTAGAGGCAAGCGGTCGTGCCAACTCCCTCCAAAATCAATAGCACATCCTCTGAGCATATCCTCTACTACTTGATTGGTTCTTTTAGTCTGACCATAAGTTTATGGATGGAATGCTATGCTAAAGTTAAGTCGGGTCCCTAATGAATGCTATAGACCATTCCAGAATTATGATGTGAACCGAGGGTCTCGGTCAGATATAATGGTGACAGGGAAACCATGTAGTTTGATATTTTCCTTCATGTATAATGTTGCTAATACATCCACAGACAATCGACTTTTGATTGTCAATCGGTCTATAATCACCCATATATCATCGTGTCCACCTCTCGTCTTAGGTAAAGCCATGATGAAATCCATCCCTATACTTTACCATTTCCACTCGGGAATATCCAAGGGATGTTGTTTCCCGGCGGGTCTTAAATGTTCCACCTTTACTTACTGACAAGTGAGGCAGCGAGATACAAAGTCCGCTACTTCTCTTTTCATATTGGGCCACTAGAATTTTTTTTTAAATCTTGGTACATCTTGGTAGCACTAGGGTGACTAGCATACCTTGATTTATGAGCTTCTTCAATGATCAATTTCTTAGTGTCGGTATGATCCGATACACATATTCAATTTTTGAACAATAATCTTCCATCAGTTGAAATGGAGAATTCCGACCTTTGATCAATATTGGCCTTGATCTCCATAAATGTTGGGTCATTTTCTTATAATTTGACTAGATTTTCAATCAATGTAGGCTATGACCTTATATTAGCAATTATACACCCTTCCTTTTCTTTATCAACATCGAGATTCAAATGAGCAAAATCCTCGATAAGATAAGTCGTACCTTTCCTGAGACTTGCTAGAGTTGCCATTGGTCTTCTGCTAAGAGCGTCAGCTATAGCATTTGCTTTATCTAGATGATATTGTATAGTAAAGTCGACGTCTTTGAGATACTCCAACCATCTGCGTTGCGGCATGTTCAATTCCTTTTGGGTGAAGAGGTATTTCAGACTTTTGTGATCTGAAAATATAGTGAACTTCTCTCCATAGAGGTAGTGTCGCTAGATATTTAAGGTGAATATAACCGCAGCTAGTTCCAGATCATGCACGGGGTAGTTTTCTTCATGACGCTTTAACTGTCTTGATGAGTAGCAAATCACCTTATTATTTTGCATAAGAACGCATCCTAGGCCAATGCTAGATGCATCGGTATAGACTTCAAAGCCACCGCCCTCAATGGGTAGTGTCAATACAGGGACCGTAGTGAGATGATCTTTAAGAGTTAGGAAACTTTATTCGTAATCCTTTGACCAGATAAAAGGGTTCTCCTTTTTTATAAGTCTATTCAATGGGACGGTGATTTTAGAGAAATCCTTAATGAGTCGCCTATAATAACCAGTCGGACCCAAAAAACTTCTAACTTCGGACACAGTCGTCGACCGGCTCCAATTCTTAACAGCTTCTACCATAGAAGGATCGACAGTGATTCCTTCCTTTGAAATAATATGGCTAAGGAAAGAGACATCCTTTAGACAGAACTCGCACTTTCTAAGCTTTGCATAAAGTTGATGCTCTCTTAGGATTTGCAAGGCTATTCTTAAGTGTTCTTCACGTTCCTCCATAGTCTTGGAGTATATAAGAATATCATTAATGAAGACGACCATAAATCAGTCAAGATAAGGCTTGAAGACATTATTCATAAGTTGCATAAATGTTACTGGGGCATTAGTTAACCCGAATGGCATTACCACGAATTCATAGTGCCCATATCTGCTCCGGAAAGCAGTCATGTATATGTCTACGTCTTTGATATTGAGCTGATGATAACCCGACCCGAGGTCTATCTTGAAGAAATATTCCGCTCCCGAGAGTTAATCAAAGAGCTCATCGATACGCGGCAACGGATATTTATTCTTGATAGTGAGTTGGTCGCCGGTAGTCGATAAATAGCCTGAGAGATCCATCCTTCTTCTTGACAAATAAAACTGACGCACCCTAAGGGGATGTGTTGGGTCGGATGAAGCCCTTATCTAATTACTCTTGAAGTTACTTCTTCAATTCTTTGAGTTGTGTGGGGGACATCCTGTAGGGAGCTATTGAAATAGGTGCTGCTCCAAGAATGAGTTCAATGGAGAAGTTTACTTCCCTTTCGGGTGGTAAACTGGGTAAATCCAATGGGAACACATCGGGAAACTCATTCACACTGGGAATATCCTCTAAGTTGATTTCCTTGGACTCGGTAATGATTACGGAAGCAAGAAAAGCTTCACATCCTTGCGAAATGAGTTTACAAGTATGAAGAGATGAAATAATGGTAGGATGCTTCTTGTACTTGATACCAAGGAAAGAAAATCACGGGAGACCTGGTTTCTTGAAAAGAGATTCTCCTATTGTGACAATTTATATAGGTGCCGTGATTTACAAGCCAATCTACACCTAGGATGGCATCGTAGCCTTCCCTGTCAAGGCATATGAGGTTTGCAGGAAGAATATGACCTTCTACCATTACCTCACTATCGAGGTAGTGGGTTATAAGTTTAGTTCTAGGACCTAAGGGTGTAGTGATAGCTAGGTCTGAAGGTAGAGGAACTGATGAAACTGGCAAGGTTTTTATAAAAGCAGTAGATATAAAGGAATGAGAAACACCAATATCAAATAACACGAATGCAGGATGGGAATAGATTTGAACTTTACCTTCCATTAGCCCATCATCCTTGGGCGCTTCATCATCATCCAGGACAGCGTTAAGACAAGCCTATCGCTTGTGTTCACCGTTGGAATATTGATCCTTCATGAGGGGGCAATCTGGCATGCGGTGCTCCCAGCTGCCACATCACAAACACGCCCCTAGGCATTTTCAGCATTCTTCGACTGAGTGGCCGAACTTCTCGTAGAAAGAGCAAGCCGCCATGACTTGCTTATCATCTTCTTTAGCCTTCTTGTTCTTGTCGTAGCCACTACCACTACCGTTCCGGGATCTCTTCTTACTATCATGGGATTTGTAAGGTTCCGTGATGCTGAACTTCTCCTTCTTTCCACGCCGATCCATCTTTCTGCTAGACTCCTCTCCTTTACCTTTGAGTTTCTTGACCTTCTCCAAGGTCCTTTCATATAGATGGGCTCGTTGGACCATCTCTGCATAGGTCTGAATATTTTGCGAGCAAAGTAGTTTAATCAAGACGGGCCTTAACCCATCCAAATAACGGTTGGCCTTTAAAAGATCTGTGCTTACCAAATGTTCAGCATAAGGGGCCAAACGGGAGAATTGGAGTTCATATTCTGCCACCGACATCATTCCTTGGCGTAAAGAAGCAAATTTTGCAGCCTTTCTCTCCTTTACGTGCTCGGAGAAGTATTTCACCCGGAAGAGTGTAAGAAACTCATTCCATGTAGGCTGGGCATTCTGGGGTTGTGCCGAAGTGGTCTTCCACCAAGTACGCGTATCCTTATTAAGTTGAAAAGTGGCAAGATGGACCTTCTCTTAGTCCGGGCACTGCATAACATTGAAGATTCTTTCCATTTCATCTATCCAGTTCTCTGCTTCACCTGGATTGGAAGAGCCAGAAAACCGTAGAGGATTTAAACTTCAAAAATTCTGATGTAAGTCGTCGGCACCAGCCCTTGTGCCCACTTGGGCCATATTCTGGAGTGCCTGGGTAAGACTAGCAATAGTACGTTGCATCCCGTCCCTGTCAACACGGTGTGCCATCGTAAAAATAAGGTACTTGAGAGGATAATCAATTAGTTAATCCCTATGGAATTAATAAAATTACTTTAGAGAAAATTTCTAATTTACTATCTCATCCTGGCTCTACCCATTCTCACGGGGTTGGAAAATTTCTTTCTGCCTCATTAGATCAGGTCCTCACCCTAGGACAGCCTATGACATTTTCCTAGGAATAAGTAAGTCCTGAGACCTACTACTCTGATACCACTTTAATTGTCACGCCCCGAGACATATGTACAGCAGAAGTAATATCGAGGAACGTGAACAGTCGGATACTACGTCTGAAGCGAGCAATATAATTAGAGCACTAACACATTCACACATAAGAAATGAATGCATAATATTTGGATAAAATCTTTGCTTTATTTAAATAATAATCAAAAGTACATAAGGTTGACTCTTTGACTAACATCACTCAATAAAAATGGAAAATTACATAGCGACTCTTGACTATCAATAATGACAATCTAAGGCTTCGCTCCTTCTTTAATTACTCTCGGATCTATCACTTGAATAGTCTAAATCCGACCCGCTAGAATTTCATGAAAAAGATTGGAAAAGTCGAGAATGAGCACACATGCGCAGTAGGTATCTTCGTATCAATATGAAAGTAATATTTAAGTAATTAACATTTTAGCTCTAGAGTGTAAGATAAGTAATGAAAATATGATGAAACACGCAAATAAACCAAAGTAACACTAGTAACAAGATATGAGAATTCATGTAGACTGGGAATATGATCAAGCAAGAATATAACATGAATATGATTTGGCCTTTCATAAACAAGAATGTATTTTTCATAACCATAAAGCCTATGCACTAGAAAGTCATGTAACGAGAATATACTAGCAAGCATGTAATTTCACAAGATTATCTCGTGGATCTTCACCTGTTTATAAAAAAAGTACTCCCGGCACAATACGACGCCAGTGTTCATCATATCCCGTTGTTTATAGTATGTTTTCGGCTATCTGTTGAGGGGACTAGAGTTGAGCCCTTGGACACTGTCAGTGCCCACTCTTGCATCTTTAAGTTATAAATCAAGCTATGATGGGAATCAACACAAAGCACTAACTTTTTAGTTTACATTTATGTCCTTTTATTTACATTTATATCCTTGGGAAACATGTTTGACTTTGTAAGGCTTTATAAGCCAAAATGTGAGTCTTTAGATTTCAGTGGGTTTATGTGAAAACTCCAGTAGGTCCAGCAAGGGGACCCACCTTCTTTCCCATTGGTCCACCTAGGCTCTAGGGCCCATGTGGGGCTGGTCAAATGTCCAAGGTGGGCTTCTAGAAGACTTGACCATTCAAGGGGACAAAGGGTTTAAAAAGTCAATATTCCCTCCTTAAAACTCAAGGGGGCGCCCCCTTCCACTAAACTATTTTTTATTTTTGTTTTTTTGACAACATGGGGATTAAATCTTCTATCCCTTGTATACCCCCCCTAACCTAGATCTGAGGGTAGTTTACGTCTTTTTACATTTTTTATATAAGCCATGTAATTTATGAATTACTTAGCATTAATGAGAAGAAAAATCCATTTGTGCTCAAAGAGCCTAAGGGCGCACCCCCTCTCTCTCTTGGAGTTGTGAGAGCTCTCCATTTTATAGGAGTGAAGCCTCTCCACCACCACCTCTCTGAGTGTGACGCTCAGCACCGTCGCCATCGTGCCGCCATCGCACCACCACCGCCATCGTTGGAGTTCTGTCTAAATTAGGATAGAACCTGAAAGCCTTAATTTTATCTTTTTCCAATGTTGTCTGATTGACCCCAAATTTTGAGAGTTTGTTCATCTTATTATCCTTAATCTTCCGTTTCATTTTTGTGTCATTCCGCCACTGTTTGGTATTTTTCCCATATTTTTGTTCTTCCCCTTAGTAATCTGCCAGTTTACAGATCTGTGGGATAGTGTCCTGTTGTGGTATTTTTCCCATCCCTTTAGCCCACTCCAGAAAACTTCTAAACATTATCAAGCATTCCTCACGTATCCTCCCTTCTACCATAATTTTTATGGAGTCTAGATATTTCATTTTCTTTTTGGTCAAAATTCATTTTTAGGGTCAACTCAGTCTGTCCGGTGAGTCTGTCAGTCTGAGCCAGCAAAAATATATGTGGCACAGTCATTTTAATTTTTAATCCATTCACTTGATAGATCGGCAAATAATATATGTTGTAGATCTGTGAGTCCACTTTCCAACGGCACCAACCTTACCTCGATCTGATATCAGATCTGAGAGCAATAATTCTTGCCGCCGGGTCGCTCAAATTTGTTCCGTGAACAGACCTGTAGAAGCAGCAGCAAGTTAAATCTTGCAAAAATATCAAAGCTCAATTTCAGGAACCGCCACTTCAGGGAGTCGACCAGGGACGTCCCACCATCATCCCAGCCAAGCACCGCCTTCAGAAGACTCAAGGAGGAGGACGTCCCTTTGGAGGCCACTACTTGATGTCCTGCAACTCAGAACCGAGTCGACGCAACACCGAGTCGGCGCAGTACCGAGTCGGACCAGCAGCCCGGTTCCACCCCGAGAGCCCTTCCGGCTTGCTGTCCATCAACCCAGGATATGTCCTCCCGGGCCCCACTTGTAGCCCTTTACCTCCCTGCGTGGAGTGGGCAAGAAATCACTGCTGTAATTATTGAATAATTATTTTTACCGGGAGTTACTGTACTTGGCCGGGGTCATCTTCCCCACGCCTGGCGCGTGGAGGTATCGTGTCTGCTCCCCATCTCGGCATTTGCTTTACTTGTATTTATTTTTATATGCCGCTGCGAGTGATAGAATTATTAGCCCGATATATTGTTATCACCGCTGCGAGAGAGTGAGTGTGACCCGTCCCATGAGTCAATCCGAGTATATGCAGAAGAGCCGAGTACCCTTGACTCATTGTCGGTTTCTCAACCGCGCACGATCCCGCGTTTCCCTTGCTAGGGACGAGTTGCGAGCTAGAGTCCCAAGTTCGCTGGTCCGTCCCACATCAAATTGGTATTAGAGCGAGTCGAGTCTAGGGTAGTCTTGTTTAAAAACACAAAAAATAGTCATTTAAGTCGAGGAGTCTAAGTCTAAGTCGGTCGTGCATTTGTATACCATTATTCGGTATATCAAAAGGTGTTGCCCGAACGTTAGGTTACGCCTATCGGGAAGGTCGCACATTTGTGAGAGAGGATCTTTGGATCCCGTAACTCTGCCACGTACCGAAAATTGGTTGAGTCTACGTGTGTAGTCGAGTCAGCATTCCAACTTTGCATTAGTGTTTAGTGTCATGTCACCAAGTGTCTTCATGTCTGTCTTATAGTTCCCCAGTCTCCCATGGAGTCCCAATCGCCCAGGCGATATCACTGGTCGCATGACTCCCATGGGCTTGGAAACCATCCCATCCACTTCCATTGGCCCGAGGCCTCGGACATTCAGGGCTCCAAGGTCCCGAGCGACTACCTCAAGTGGGAAGCCGCCATGGACAAGTATTTCGAGTGTTACACTATGTCCGATGCCATGCAAGTTAGCTTTGCCCAAAAGAGGCTCATCCACGAGGCCGCCTGGAAGTGGGAGAGCATTGAGCGTATGAGGGAGGTTAGGAGGCAATGGCCTCTCGAGTCATGGCGGGAGATGAAGGATGAGCTTAGAAAGATCTACTTGCCCCGCCTAGTCGCCTCCAACCAGCCCCACCTAGGCACCTCCAACCGACCCCACCCAATCACCTCCAACCAAGTGGGTCATAGTCCGAGAAGAGCCCCTCACGTAGATCATCCTAGACCCAAGCCTAGGCCGGTTGATTACGGGCGAGTCCACCACGATACCCCTACTCCAACCCGCACCGTTGCCAAACTTGTGCAAATGATTTCGAATCAGGTAGATAGGAGGTGTGCTTATATTGAGTCATTAGTCTCCCCTTGTCCACCTCCAAGACAGGAGATAGCCTATAGCAACCCTGGTAAATTAAAGGACTAGAAAGTCTAAATAAATTAAAAATAATAATTAAACAAGGCCCAGACCTTATACATGACCCTCTTACGTCCTAAAAAGTCTACCAAAAGAACTTATGGACACTAATATTGTATTATAATAAATTTAAGAATGACATGTTATTTTTAGGTAAGCATTTAATGCACAACGTAATTTTAATTGAATTAAGAATCATTAAATCTCGAAGAAAATGTCAATTTATATTTTATTACTAATTTAGAAGATTTAATATTCCACATTTATTACATTATAATCTTATTAGAAGGGAGAAAGATATATATATAAGATTTAATTACATTAAAGATATGTAAAAGATAAAAGAATGAGTATATATGTAATT
This sequence comes from Amorphophallus konjac, assembly GCA_022559845.1. Classification (NCBI taxonomy): domain Eukaryota; kingdom Viridiplantae; phylum Streptophyta; class Magnoliopsida; order Alismatales; family Araceae; genus Amorphophallus; species Amorphophallus konjac. The sequence continues at coordinate 180,968,126 of CM040118.1, read as the reverse complement.
TTGATTCTTTCAAGGGGATTGAGAAATGGTCAAAACTCAATTGACGCCTCTTTGTGCAGGCGTATCCATGTGAAACGCGACTTAACACAAGTCGTTATTTATGAATTAGTGAAAATCAAATAAAGTGTATAGCTAAAGAGTTATAGAGATAGTACGGATATATACATAATATTAGTCTTTTGAAGGTTAAGTCAAAATGCCAAAAATGAAATGACGCCATACCAATGGGCGTGTATAACATAAGAAACGACTTAAAGAAAGTCGTTATTTTATTATAAATGAATAGTGCCAGTTTTTCAATTAAAGAATTTTGGAAAACTAATTATATGGAAACAGAGAAAAATGGAAAACTCGTACCCCTAAAATTTCCCATCAAGATCACATCAAGAAAAAAAGATAAAAATCCAGAAAGATCGTTACACCTTAAAATAATAAATAAGGGAAATGTGAATGACGCCTCCGAGTAAGTCGTCATTTAATTTTGACGACTGTGTATACAAGTGTCATTTACTGAAATAACGCCCCAACCTTAGGCGTCATTTACAAACCGACCCGTTGGTGTTTGGTTCGAACATGGATGTTATCTGGGTAAGTTTTGATTAAGGAAGGGATTGATACTTGTATCTTTAAGTTTAGTAAGGATTCTACCATGGAAATTTTAGTTCTAATCGAACTCTTAAAAACCCATTAGGATTCCTTCCCTATAAATACCCCCTCCCATCGAGCCAACCTGTTGGTTTTTCTTCATCAAACCTATTGCTGCTGTCAATCGTCCAAGCATCGGGGAGCCTTCCTCTCCATCCTGTTAGTAATACGAGGAGGGGTTTCTATCATCTTCCTCTTCGTCATGCCGTGGTGAACGTGAAGAACGTAGGAGTTCTTCGTCTTCTTCCTGCGGGTTATCTGAGACAAGAAGGAGCGCATGAAGCTCTCTTCTTCTTCTTCCGGTACCGTTGCTGGAAAAGCGGCTGCCGACCTCTTTGGGAAGCTATCATCATCTTGCTGCTTCTTTTTTTGAAAGGGGCTGATGTTGCGAACTGCTACTCTTGTTATATTGGCTTCCAATAACTCTGATAGAAACAGAGTATCGTATTAAGGGATTGTTTTCTTCATCTTCATCATCGTCTGTCAACCAAGTCATCACCCAAAGGTAGGTTTTCTCAAGACTTAGCAAAATCCTATAATTACTAAATGAATACATGCATATAGGTCTAAAGGAGTTACAGATTTCGTTTTCCAGAATGAATTTTCTCTGTTTACTGCATGAATGAAATTGACGACCCAAGATAGGGCGTCATTTAAAATCAACGACCGTGCAAACAATCGTCTTTTTTCTGGATAGTTAATAATTGTACAATGTTTAAAATTTAATAACTATGAACTCTTACATGTACACTAATGCATGACTGTGTCCATAAATTCCTGTTATTTTTCCCTATCTGTTCATGTCTTTAGAATCTTGATCAGACATACTCCAAAAATCATGTGTCTGTGATTGTACCTGCAGGTGCACATCATATGACAACGAATTAACGACCCAGATTTGGTCGTCAATTGAATGAACGCCCCTGTAAACAGGCGCAAATTTAGTGATAAACTGTGAAATTATAGAAATTATTACAATATTCCTGGATGTTGAAATGACGACATATACCCTACCCTTTAATTTGATATATGACACCCCTGATTAGGGCGCTGTTTACAGAATTGAAGCCTTCATGAAAAGCGTCATTTTTATAATAATCAAAATTGGAAAATATTTATAGATATTAATCTGGATGTAACGACTGAGTGAACAGTCGTCATTTATTGAACTGACGACCCTGACAAGGGCGCCAATTCATAAAATGAAGACTTAACCTCAAGCGCCATTTGACTGATTCCTGATTTTTCGTGGTTTTTATAAATAACCCTTGTTAATGGGTTATGCATATTGGCACTATATTCCATTCCGTGAATATAGTCCCATGTTTTCTCGTTGTTTTATCGATTACCCACTAATTCTCGGTGATAGATGAACTCTCCATAGGACATTCCATTTTTTTGCACTAGTGACTTTATCATAGAGACCTCCGTAAGACTCCGCTAGCCTTGGATTCCCTCAAGGCAGCCGAGTTGGTTGTACCCTTAAAACCTATGTCACTATTTGATTACCATGTCACTCTAAAGAAACATGGTATACCGGCCCTCATGACTTACTAAGAGGATGTCATGAGAATAATCTAAATTAATGGAATGGGAAACCATGCCATTAGTGTCCTTATAAATTAGGTGCCATACTTGTGGACCTCAATTCTATCTAGCTTATCATGTCCAAGAACGAGCGACCATCGCTATATGAGTGCTTATTCTTATTATCCTGGCACCCAATTAGGGAGCCGATTCCACCTAGTTTTATCGTTAATCGTGGTTGTACCGTTATTGTTGTCTTTATACATCATGTTCAATCCTTGAAATTCTATTCCGCAAGATCTACCTTAAAGTCCCTACAAGCTTATTCCATTGAAACTCTATATTGGCTATAACCATAGTGGATGTCAAAAAATACACGATCAATGCCTGCGCATATAAGGGCCCGATCTGGTCCTGGGAGGAGCACCCGAAAGTACTAGTGTCCATGGGAGTTGTAATGATCACGGTGTGGCATTGCACCGAAGTGCATGACTAGCTTGATTAGACATTCCACAATCTCACACTCGACTTGACATGACATGACATGTCTTGCGTGACCCGGAAAAGGTATTTATATACTTGCCTGAAACGTGATAGCCAATTCCCGACATGACATGATGAATATACTTGCTTGAATATCTTGACATTTATTGATATAAGTTCTTGAAAGACATGCTAGTTCACTCAATTATCTCTTGTTATACTTTCTCTCTCTTGTCATTTTACGTAAACATGCATAGCTTTATTGCATTCATGCAACATGTAATTTACTTAAAGCAAGCTAGCTCTTGAGATATAATTCCTACTAAGCGTTCGCTCATCCAGTGTTTTCCCCTATTTTTTCAGGTAAGTCCGATGACGAGACTCAATCGGATGGGGAAGGTCAAGAGTGAAGAGATTAGAGCTCTCCGTCTATCCAAGCGTCTACTAATCTTATCTTTCTATATTTTTGAGTCAATCGTTGTACTTTTCCCTTTATTGAGTCTTAGCACTTTCATTAAGTGGATTGTAATAGAAGTACTTTTAAGGTTGTGATTGAATAAAGGATTGGGTTATCTTTACTTTTGCGCACTATGTCTTTGTGTTGAATACACTAACGCTCTGATTGACATGATCGATATAAACTCGTCACGCGTCTCCGAGTTCCTTCCGCGCTCGGGGCGTGACAGTTTTTATGGTATCAGAGCCTAGGATATTTAATTCCTAGGAAACCCAAGTCCAAGGATCGGTTTAAAACCTTCTACCGGTGAGATTGGGTAGAACCAAGGGTTAAGTTAACTTAGAATCAAAACCTTTGAACATAATCACATATTAATATAGTTATTGTAATTGTAGGACAATGGATGCCGAACGTGCCCAATGGCGCAACATTCAACGCACTCTGTAGGGCATGACCAAGGCACTTCAACAGGTGGCACAAGGAGGTGCACATCGTGGAGCAGGAAATCTCCACCAATGCTTCAAGAACATGAACCCTCCTATGTTCATGGGATCCACTGATCCGGATGACGCCGAGCACTGGATCCGGGAGACCAAACGTATCTTTTGGTTTATGCAATGCACGGACCAAGAGAAGGTCTTGTTAGCAACGTTTCAATTGGAAAGGGACGCCCGATGCTGGTGGGAGTCAGTAGAAGCCGCATTAGATCAAGGACAGATTACTTGGGAGGAGTTTGTTGATCATTTCAACAATAAATGACCGAGTCCAGAAGAAGAAGGCCGCCAAGTTCGCCGCTCTTAAGCAACGATCATTATCGGAGGCCGAGTGTGAGACACAATTCTCGAGGTTATCTTGGTATGCTAAGCATTTAGTCAGTACTGAGAAAATGAAAGCTAGGAAATTCCTAAATGGGCTCAGACCCCAATATATCACACAGCTGGCGCCGATGGACATACAGGGCTATTCGGAGATAGTACGCCAAGCTCAATTACTAAAAGATGCCACGGAGCTATCTGATAGGATCCGTGGGAAGGATAAGAAGGAACAGGTCACTAGTTCGGGTTCCTTCAAACCCAATTTCAAGAAGAGGCCGAGTAATGGAGGTACTCCCTCCACAGAGCAAAAGTTCAAGAAGACCAAACCTTTCTCCATCACCACTACACCTTCTAAAGTGGTGTGTAAACACTGTGACAAGGCCGGACATAAGGCCGAAGAATGTTGGAGGAAACTTGGAGTGTGTCTCCGTTGTGGGAGCAGTGATCATCGGATTCCCGACTGTCCCCTACTCAATGATCAAGCCGGTGACGGAAAGTGCCCGGTGACAAAGAATGCACGTCTCCAAGCTATTAAGGAGACAGAACAAGAAGAAGGCGGACTAGTGGAAGGTACATTGAAAGTTTGTTCCAAGTCTGCATATGTCTTATTTGATACTGGTGCATCGCATTCTTTTATTTCTAAGAAGTTTACTAATCCATTACCCATGGAACCGGAATGGATGAAATTAGTTTTTTCAACTCTTCTCGGAAACAAAGTTGACCTTACTCACCATTATCAAAATTGTGAAGTATTGGTAAAGGGAAGAAATCTTCCTATCGACCTCATATGTTTAGACCTAAAGGAATATGATGTCATATTAGGAGCCGATTGGTTATCCAAATACCAGGCAATTGTGGATTGCCGTAATAGCAAAGTTACTTTCAAAGACTTTCCGGAACTGGTCTATACTAGCCCTAAGAGTCGGAGCAAGTCGTCTCTTATTTCGGCTCTCCGAGCTAGCAAGCTAATAAGGAAAGGATGTGTATCTTTCCTTGCTTTTGTCAACATAAAGGAGACTAAGGAGACTAAGCTAGAAGACATCCCAGTTGTGCAAGAATTTTCGGACGTGTTTCCAGAAGATTTGCCTGGATTACCTCCACAAAGAGAAGTGGCCTTCACCATCGACTTGGTCCCTGGTGCTGGTCCAGTTTCTAAGGCACCTTATAGGATGTCCCCTGCCGAACTCAAGGAGCTGAAGGAGCAATTGATGGAACTTCTTAAGAAGGGTTTTATCAGACCAAGCACTTCCCCGTGGGGAGCACCTGTGCTATTTGTAAAGAAGAAAGATGGATCCATGAGGTTATGCATCGACTATCGACAGTTGAATCATCTCACTATCAAGAACAAGTATCCACTGCCGAGAATCGATGAGTTATTTGATCAAATATCTGGATCCAAGTATTTCTCGTAGATCGATCTAAGGTCGGGATATCACCAACTAAGGATCAGAGATGAGGACATTTATAAGATCGCGTTCAGAAGCAGGTATGGGCACTATAATTTTATTGTTATGCCTTTTGGACTAACAAATGCCCCTACTGCCTTTATTCAGTTAATGAATAGTATATTCAGGCCTCATCTAGACCAGTTCGTGGTGGTTTTCATTGATGATATATTGATCTATTCAAAGACCAAGGAAGAGCATGAGGAGCATCTGAGGATTGCATTGCAGATATTGAGGATGAATCAGTTATATGCAAAGCTCAGTAAATGTGAATTCTGGTTAGAAGAAGTATCTTTTTTGGATCATGTTATATCAAAGGACGGTTTATCCGTAGATCCATCAAAGGTTGAAGCTGTACGGAATTGGGAAAGACCGATCAACGCTAGCGAGATCCGAAGTTTTCTGGGTCTTGCGGGTTATTATCGGTGATTCATTAAGGATTTCTCCAAGATAGCCATACCACTCACAAGGCTAACTAGCAAGGAGATCCGTTATGAATTGAGTGAGGAATGTGAAAGAAGCTTCCAAGCTCTCAAGGATCACCTAACTATAACCTCGGTCTTAGCTTTACCAGTTGAAGGAGAAAAGTTTGAGGTATACACCGATGCATCTGGCATTGGCCTTGGATGTGTTTTAATGCAACAAGGAAGAGTTATAGCTTACTCTTCTCGCCAATTGAAGAAGCATGAAGAGAACTACCCAGTTCATGACTTGGAGTTGGCCGCGGTAATATTTGCATTGAAAATATGGAGGCACTACCTATATGAAGTACAGTTCACAGTATATTCTGACCATAAGAGTCTCAAGTATCTCTTTTCATAGAAGAAATTGAACATGAGGCAAAGACGTTGGCTAGAGTATCTCAAGGACTTCGACTTCACTATACAATATCATCCTAGAAAGGGTAATCATGTAGCTGATGCCCTCAGTCGAAAGCCAAGAGCTATATTAGCCAAGTGTATGATTCAGGAGTGGAAGTTGGTAGAACAATTCTCTTAGCTTGATATAAGCCTGGACAAGGAGAATAAGTATGTTACACTATCCCATATAAGCATACTACCAGATCTACTCTCAGAAATACAAGGACTACAAGATAAGGATCCATTATTAGTGGAAATCAAGGACAAAATTGATGAATAATCGGAGTTCAAATTAGCATTAGATGGAAGATTGATGTTCAAAAATAGAACTTGTATACCGGATTGTCCAAAGCTGAAGAAGAAAATCATAGATGAAGCTCACAGATCAAGGTACACCATTCATCTAGGGTCAACTAAGATGTACCAAGATTTGAAAAGGACCTTCTGGTGGCCCAACATGAAGAGAGAAATAGCAAACTTTGTGTCTCGCTGTCTCACATGCCAACAAGTCAAGGCGGAACACCAAAAGCCTGCTGGTAAGCTACATCCTTTTGATATTCCCAAGTGGAAATGGGAGAATATCGGTATGGACTACATTATGGGTCTGTCTAAATCAAAAGGAGGACATGATTGTAGACACGCTATTCCTGATGTCTCCTGAGAAAGTCTCATATCACTATACAACGCCCCGCGATGGCTTACGCGTTTTGAATCACTTGAGTGCTTCCTTTTCTTGAGTCTTCTTCCGCCCTTTTCGGCATCCGGAATCGTCTCGTCACGGCATTCGGACGGCATCAACACCAGTCAGATGCATCAGGAGGTTCCGGAACCAAGAAGGGTGTCTGCCGGGCAGCCGCCAACACCTTGTCCGAGGATCCGGGTGGGTCTTTTTGGGGCGTCCAGGCCCCTGGACGCCCCCATTCTTTTAATTTATTTTCAAATAAACCAAAAGCCAAATAAAAAACAATATATTAATGGAGGCGTCCAGGACCTTGGACGCCTCCATAAAAATAAAAATATAAAATATAAAATGCCAACTTTGGCATAGAAAAACAAAACAAAAACAAAAATATATTTTCTTGGAGGCGTCCAGGACCCTGGACGCCTCCATCAACTCATCACGGGCGCCGCCACCGAACGACGGTTTGTCGTGTGTGAAAGGATCCAAATTATAGAGACGTCCAGACAGCTGGACGCGCCCATTTCAAAATCACGAGGCGCCGCTCACGAAACCACGCGTTGTGCCAAACCGCGTGCGGCCGTCGGTGGGGTTCGGTGGACCTATTGGAGGCGTCCGGGGCCCTGGACGCCTCCACAAAAATATTCAAAAAAATAAATAAAAATAGAATAAAATATTAGTTCGGCCCTGATGGAGGTGTCCAGGGTCCTGGACGCCTCCACCCTCCGGAGCCCTATAAATAGAGGCCCACCCCCTCAGTTCTGGGGGAGCTTCTAAGAGATCCGATAGGCTGCCGGAGCCCAGAGGCTACCGGAGTCATTTCTAACCCGTGGGGTCTTTTGTAGGTGGAGGTTCTGCCGACTTCTCGGGTGTCCAGGCTCGCGAGAGGAAGGCTATCTTCGTCCACCGCGCTTCCACGTCGTCCCTACGCTGCCGGAGCTCCGCCGGATCTCACCCTCGCTCCTCCAATAAGCCTTTTCTTCCCCTTTTTCTCCATAGTTCTTTACATTCATCATACTGCATCCTCTATCTCCCTACATAAGGGCGCCGTCTCTTGCATACTTCTTGCATTCATCATCGCATTTTCCTCCTACTCGAGTCCGAGAGGGGTTTAAAACCACACCAACCAGGTGTGTGTCAGGTCACGATCTCGTTACTTTTATTGCAAGGAATTGTTACTACACTGCCATTTTCTAATTCCGTTCGTTATTGTCTACTGTTTTGCAAGGGTAACCAAGGAAAGCCCTCTCCGTCGGCCGGCCGAAGGGGGAGGAAGAAGCAACCCGCCATCTCCCGCTCTTGAGGTAGGCGCGATCACTTTCTTTATTTTGGGTCTTTTGGCCCCTGGCGATCACATCTTGTTCTCGAGGCCGCGGCGAGTCACTTCCCCAATGGCCGTTTAAATTCCCGTTCTTATATGTTATATTCTTATCTATTCATGTTCTCGAGGCCGCGGCGAGTCACTTCCCCAATGGCCGTTTAAATTCCCGTTCTTATATGTTATATCCTTATCTATTCATGTTCTCGAGGCCGCGGCGAGTCACTTCCCCAATGGCCGTTTAAATTCCCGCTCTTATATTCTCTTTATATTCTGTTATATTCTTATCTATTCATATTCTCGAGGCCGCGGCGAGTCACTTCCCCAATGGCCGTTTAAATTCCGCTCTTTATATTCTCCTTATATTTTGTTATATTCTTATCTGCTCATATTCTCGAGGCCGCGGCGAGTCACTTCCCCAATGGCCGTTTCAATTCTTGCTATTTAATTTCTGCACCATTCCCGTCCCCCCGAGGTCGCGGCGAGTCACTTCCCGCTATGGCCGTTTAACCCCCATATCTTGCTATATTACATTTGTCCCGCTCGCCCCGCCGGAGCAATCTCCCGTGGTGGCCCCTTCTCTTTTCTCTTATTTCTGTGTTGCAGCAAACAAAAGAGGAGCCCGCGCGCTTCGCGTCCTCTTCGCTCTCCGAACCGCGTGACGTCGCTCACAGATTGGCGATCACGGTGGGACGTCTACTGCTTCCTTTTGGCTACCCTTGCAAGTTCGGCACCGTCCGTGCCTCTCCACCTTGGCGCCCTCGCGCGCCCCCGTTGTGTTCACGGCAGCACTGTCAATTGTGATTGGTTGGGTGTTCATTATATGTTTGTTATTTCTGTTATTTTCTTACTCTATATCTTTGTCAGCATTCCATTGCATACATCCATCCCTCTTTTATATCCTTTTTCATTTTTTTGAGGATCACCCTTTCCCGGTGAAGGAAGGACTCTCCGTTTGAGAATTCCTCTCAACGGACTAGAATCTCCTCCACCGGGACCTCCGTAAGTCCCCGACATCGAAGAATCTCCTCTTCGTTCACTGGGCTGGTTGTACCATTGAAGTTCCCCGGAGTTAGTCATCCCATTCGTGGTGAGACGAGAGACCCTAGCTGACACGGCGGTGAAACAAAAATAAACTAGGGTCCCTATTTTGTGTGAACTTCGGATCTCGCTAAAAACACAAAAAAAAAAATCATCAAAATCAAAACACAAAAAAAGGCGTAAAGGCATCCACTTGTTTGATAATCTCTGCTACCCGCTTGCTAGTGTATGTTTTTGCGTTCTGGGAAAACTGTGAGCATGGATCACGAGTCTTTTGAGGAGAACCACCCTAGTCGTGGTTTGTCAGCCGACCCGCGAGTCTATGTTATGGACTCGGGTCCTTCTCATGAGCCCTCGCATGAGGTGCAGGTTATTGCCGGGGACATGTCCCCACCACAGGATATCTCTTCCTTACTGGGCGTCCTCGCCAACACGGAGCTTACCTCTGAACAGCTCCGGGCCTTCCAGGCCATTCTGAAGGGGAAATCTGTTTCCCCCACGCCCCAGGAATCAACTCCGGCCATCGCACCTCTCCAAGAGTCCGTGCAGGCCATTCCATCTCCTTCATTGGCACAAGCCATCCAGTCTCCCTCGCTTCAAGGACAAGCGAGCCAACAACCACCCTCATTCCAGTTCCCGTCACAATCTCAAACTCCCGTTGTTCCCCACACACCGCTTCAGCCAGGGCCAACTGTCGGCGGTCCGACAGCTCCCTCTCATTCGGGGTTCCCCCCTCAAGTCTCCGGGAGACAGTTTCTCCCCCAGTGGCAAGTGCCACCTTCACCTCCAGAGGAGCTCGCCCAATCGCTCCTCAATAGGTTCAATCGCATGGACGAGCAGTTTCAAAATCTGAGAAGAATGGTGGACGTGAAAGCCACCCCGGAGGTTGCTTTGCCAATCCTTCCCGTCATTCATCTTCCTCCCTCCGAAATGCCCACGTACCGCAGATACAATGGTACCGGCAACCCCTTCATTCACCTCAAGGATTTCATGTATGAATCCTCATATTGGCAAAACGATCAGAGGTCCCTGGCATACCTCTTTCGGAGATCATTGGATGGTCCCGCGCTTGAGTGGTTCTATTCCTTGGAGCCCCGCGAGGCCGAGAATTTTGAAATAGTCCAGAGAAGGTTCTTGCAGAAATATAGGGATAGGGTCGGTCCCTCACTCTCCATTACCGACCTAGTCGCCGAAAAGATGAAGCCCGACGAAGATTTTGTCCGCTATGCTGATAGATGGAGGTCTCTGGCGGAAAGAATAAGGGATACCCTCTCCGAGCCCGAACAAGTGAAGATGATTGTGTCTAATGCAACCCCACAGTTCAGACACGTCCTGGCCATGAATAAACTTACTACAATGGAGGAACTCTATGAAAGGGCCCGGTACATCCAAACCCAGTTAAAAGACTCCCCCATTATGAACATGTTTGAGTCACCGAAGCCCAAAGTAGTCAGAAAGACAGGCGCTGGTGTCCCGGGCGGAGCCACAGAAGGGGTCGTGACAAATGAGCAAGTGGGTGCGGTCAACAATGCCAACTATGCAGTCAACCCAAGGCCTCCACAAATGCCCCGACTTCCCCTCCAACCAGGTCCTTTCCCTCTTCGTCCTCCACCCCAAAATAATCCACCCCAGGATAATATGCCTCCATTACGTCAACCCCAGCAACAACAACCACAACCTCAGCAACAACAACCACCGCTTCAGTACAACCAAGTTCCACCCCCGGGGAACTATGGTCCCCAACAGCAACAAAGGAGGCCGGTCGGTCCCAAGAGAGCCTACTATCCACCATTGCCAGAAACCTTAGCAGACATTTTTAATGCCCTCATGGCATCAAACCAACTCGCCCTACCCAGAGAAAGGCCCGTGTGGCCCCCGAATGTTGATACCTCCAAATACTGCGTCTACCACAGGCAGCCAGGACACACAGTAGATTACTGCTTCCATTTCAAAGATTACATCCACGATATGAATGATGAACATCAAATAGATTGGGATGAAATGAGACGATACGTCACCGCTCTCAAGGCTAGGAGACCTCCTCATAGGCCACAGCAGCAGTTACAACAGTAGCAGCAGCAGCAGCAACCACAACAACAACAACAGCCTCAGCAGGCCCCACAACAACAGCCCGACATGGGCATAATCCAGAATCCATTACCGGAGCACCAACAGCCCAATCATCAGGTTAACCCCATCTCCTCTTTCCCGGAGGTCGGGAGAGAGCAGGTGTGGCACCAGGAAAGTACCTCCATTCTTTCTACCGCCAATCCTATCATCACGCAACACCCTTGCCTTGCCCGGGTAGCACCTCTCTCTCATCAACCCGCGTCAGTATCGCCTTTACCATTTCCACTACCATTACGCCCTCTCATCCGTACCCCGATCCCCTATCAACTGACACTCTCCACTACGCCTTCGCACCCTCTCATCTTCTCCCACTCCCCCACTTTACCATCCACCTCTACCACATTTACCCCTACGCCTTCTAAACCCCTTATCATCCGTCAACCATACATAACCCCGTCTTTCTCCACCGTATCACCACTAATGCCTTCAAAACCACTCATTACCCATCACCCACCTCAAAATCATTGCCCACTTCAAGCCCTACCCACTTCTACTTCGTCTCCACCTCCGCCTTCCAGACCCCTTATCCTTCATAATCCGCGCGATATCCCCTCTACCTCCACCATGCCTCCACCTAACAAACCCCTCATCAGAATCCCTGCTCCCGTCGTCACCCCTGCTTCATCAACCATTCCTCCACCGCTACCCCTCAAATCCCTGTTAAAACCCACTGCTACCCCCACAGAGGTACAAAAGCCGCAGGCAATGGTGCTCCGGAGTGGAAGGATTTTCCACAGGGTTTTCCCCCACAACAGTCAGAATCCTGAGCAATCTCAGCCAGAGAAGGATGATGGAGAACAACCAGAAAGAGCTATCCCTGGAACACAGTATGATCTATTGAAACACTTGGACAAGACACCTGCTCGGATCTCCATCCTGGAGCTACTTCAAAGATCCACATCCCACCAGGCGGCCTTGATGGAATACCTTCAAAAAGTCATGGTTAATGAGGACCTCCCCGTGGAGAAGATTTCGACCGTCCTGACCCCAACAGACACACAATCGGCCATCATGTTCCACAACTACGAGCTCGCTCCCAAGAAGCTCGGAAATATGCATTGTGCATTTCAATAAAAATTAATGGGGTATCCATAAACCCGTGTCTTGTGGACACGGGTGCGTCCATAAATGTGATCTCCATGGACACCTTCAGTTGTGTGGGGTCGACGAGGAACAAATAAGACCTTCCTCGATCACGGTCACGGCTTATGACAATAGCAAAAGGCCGCCACAGGGGATGATTATTCTGAAGGCAGAACTAGGCCCCATGTCAATTCCCACGGAATTCCATGTCCTCGACATGGACCCCACATTCAAGGCTATACTGGGTCGCCCTTACATCGAAGCCATGGACGCTGTGCCTTCCACCAACCATCAGTGCCTGAAGTTTCCTTACAATGGGAGGATTATTAAAGTGGTCAGTACACCTGTCCTTCACACAGTGGATGCTATCAACACCTCTCTGCCCTCTGTGTGGCCATCTCATCGGCCCATATTGTCATTGCTGGACGTGCGTGATCTATCTCACGTTCCACTAGCACCAAAGGAGCCGGTCAGGGCAACCACAACATCATATCTCCCTTTTCACTCCAAAGGGTGGGAGATTATGAGGAACATCAGCTACCAACAGGGTAAAGGTCTGGGCGCACAGTTACAGGGTAGGCTCAAACCGCCAAAGGAAATTAGGCCGAACCGCAGGTTTGGCCTAGGCTTCAAAGGACCGTTCGAGGCGGATTGGAAGCCCCTCACATGGACTCTATCAAACCACTTCAACAGAGGGCCCGTTGTTCAGATGGGAGATTACCCACGAGAAGCATATGGGAGATCACATGCTGTATATTTGGCTGAAAAATATCCGAGGATCACCAAAAGAGGCAAGATCAAAGATCCGGAATGCGAGTGGAACAAATGGTTCGACATACGGGACATTTCCGTTGCACTGGAAAGGATGTTCTCGTCTCCGCAGCTTGAAGGACCACCATTGATCTCCGAAATACCAGAGAATATTACCACTCTTGCCAAGGTACCAAACTATCCTCGTCCTCGCCAGAAGGACCCTGTCATCGAAGATCTTCATCCGTCCTCAACATTGCCGTCGACGGCTCATTAGCCGCCATCTTCTCCATCCACTCGTCTCAGCCTTTGCTGATATCATCTTCCTGGGCCAGACAATTGTCTGATGATCTTCCCAGGTCCCCTTCTTTGCCTACATACCTGTGCGGGCTTTTCAACCCGCGCCAGGTCTTCAACCATGATCTGCTCTATGAGCCTCACAATCCTCTAACCATAACCACTTTTCTCTCTCCTCCAATCTCTTTTCACTGCTTTGTCATTAAAACTGAAAACGAAAAAAAAAACGTCAATTTTCAAACTCCCCAACAACACATCTTCGTTGAGGAAACCTCCTACATCTCCCACGGGTGCGTCCCGCCCTGCGAACCACCCGTCCAAGGTCCGGTGAGCGACCTTTTCTACCCCTCCTCTGGGGGGTCTTCTCCTGTACATTCTACACCATCCTCTTCGTCTTCCTCTTCTTCTGTAAATATTGTCAGTCAATCTAGGAATGATAGGCCAAGGGTAGTACCTAGGAAGAAATCCAAGGGTAGGCAGATCCCTCGTCGATTCCTTCGGGTTTTAGCCGCCAGATGTCAGGCCCTTCTTGCCATCCCCCAGTTGTTAGAAAACCCCATCCAGCTACCGAAAATAGAATGTGAGGGCGACTGTGCATTTGATGAAGGGTATGGAGTCTACGAGATCACGGATGAAGAATGCCCCACTGAAGATGAGGGTGAAGAATATGAGGATGCGGCGGGCGCATACGCTAGTGGAATGTGGAGATTCGACGAGCCGTCAGCCGCCGTAGAAGAATCCACCAAAGAAGTCAACTTGGGAACTGAGGAAGACCCTAGGATCATCCTCATAAGTGACAACCTACCACCCTCTGAAGAAAGGGCATTAATTGAGGTTCTCAAGTAATATAAGGACACGTTTGCATGGAGCTACGAGGATATGTCGGGTCTGGATTCAACCTTGGTCGAACACCGTTTAACCCTAAAACCAGGGTCCATCTCGGTAAAACAAAGGTTAAGGCATTTCCACCCTCAGATGGCTTTGAAAATGAAAGAAGAGGTCGATAAGCTCCACAAAGCCAGGTTCATTAGAGTCGTCTTTTATCCTCAATGGGTGGCGAACATTGTCCCGGTCATGAAGAAAGATGGGAAAGTCAGGATTTGAATCGACTTCCGGGACCTTAACCGCGCGTGTCCAAAGGATGATTTTCCCTTGCCTCACATTGATGTGTTGATCGATAACACGGCAGGTTATGAGACCCTCTCTTTTATGGATGGATTTTCAGGATACAATCAAATTCGTTTGGCAGAAGAGGATCAGGAAAAGACGTCATTCACTACCCCTTGGGGAACATATTATTACGTGGTCATGCCGTTCGGATTAAAGAATGCTGGAGCTACTTACCAAAGAGCGATGATGGCCATATTTCATGAGATGATGCACATATATCTGGAAGTGTATGTGGATGGCTTGTTGGTGAAATCAAGGACCAGGATGGAACATCCAGAAGTTTTGGCTAAGGTCTTGCAGAGGTCAAGGGAGTTCCAATTGAAAATGAACCCGAAGAAGTGTGTGTTTGGTGTGTCGTCAGGTAAATTGCTGGGGTTCATTGTGAGTAAAAGAGGGATCGAGATAGATCCCGACAAAGCTAAAGCTATCAGGGATATGTCGCCTCCCAAGAATTTGAGGGAAGTCCAAGGTTTAATCGGAGGTTGCAGTTTATTCGTCGGTTTGTGTCCCAACATTCACAAAGGTGTAGACCTCTCTACGAGTTGACCAAGCCAGGAGTAGAATTCCACTGAATTCTAAGTGTCAGAAAGCTTTTGAAGGGTTGAAAGAATATCTGGCTAGTCCACCCGTTCTCATTCCACCTAAACCAGAAAAACCTCTTATCCTTTACGTCTCAGTCTTGGATGACTCCGTGGGAGCCGTCCTCGCACAAGCTGATGAAGAAGGCAAGGAACGGGCAACCTATTACTTGTCCAAACTTCTCAATCCCTGTGAGCAGAAGTACACCGTCATGGAGAAAACCTGTGCTGCCCTCGTTTGGGTAGTGCAGAAATTGAAGCACTACTTCTTGGCTCATGAAGTCCACTTGATTGCTCGAATGAATCCTATCAAATTCCTTCTGGAGAAATCCGTCCTTACGGATAGGCTAGCACGCTGGCAAAGTTTTCTCTCTCAGTTCGACATCACCTACATCCAGCAAAAGGCAATTAAAGGCTATGCCATAGCCGAGCATCTCGCTCACCATCCTCTTCCCAAGTTCGATCCCGTCCAATCAGAGTTTCCAGATGAGGAACTAATGTCCGTTAACCAATCAGATGAGCCAATGTGGACGCTATATTTTGATGGAGCTCTGAATTCTCAAGGGAGAGGAATCGGCGTCGCCCTCCTGTCGCCTGAAGGCCTCACATTCCATTGGCATACCAGCTCAAATTTCCAGTTACCAACAATATAGCCGAATATGAAGCTCTTCTAGCTGGCCTAGAACTCGCTCATTCTTTTCGTATCACTGAGTTGCGAGTCGTAGGTGATAGTCAACTCATCCTTCGCCAGGTGCTCACTAAATATCGCACTCGCGATCCCAAACTCAAGCCATACCAAGAACTCACTGCTGTCTTTGCCAAACTGTTCACCAAACTGATCTTTGTTCATGTCCCTCGTCATCAGAATATTCTCGCCGATGCCCTCGCCTCGTTGGCATCATCCATAAGGTTCCCTCTAGGAAGATGGTTTGAGTCCATTTCCATCTACAAACTTCACGCCCCTGCAATCGATGATGCTTCCTACGTAAATATCAAAGACAGGATAGCAAGAAAGATCCTGCAGGAAGATATCCTTGAGAAGAGGGAGATCATGTTGGCAGAGGTTGAAGAAGAACTGGCTGATGAAGAGAAACCATGGTTCTATGAAATCGTCAAATACTGCCAAGATCAGTCTTATCCTGAAGGAGCCACCATAGAGGACAAGAAAGCCATAAGAATGGTGGCTCAGAAATATACTTTGGTTGGAGGTCTACTCTATAGGAGGAGCCTTACTGGTATTCTGTTAAGATGTCTTGGTGACGAAGAGATTTGGAAATGTGTGGAGGAGACGCACTCGGGTGTGTGCGGTGGCCACGTGAATAGTCAGATGCTCGCCAAGAAGATCATTCGCCAAGGCTTTTATTGGCCCACTATGGAAGAAGATTGTGCTGTCTATGTCCGTAGGTGTGTCAAGTGTCAACTTCACGCCGATAAAATACATTCACCATTTTCCTCACTTCATCCAATATCCTCCCCGTGGCCTTTCTCCATGTGGGCATTCGACATCATTGGTCCCCTAGGTGATCCCAATTCCCTCACCAAGCAGAAATCTTTCATCCTTACTGCGACGGAATACTTCACCAAATGGCCGAAGCCGAAGCTTACGCGGAAATTAAGGCGTCAACAGTCTGCAAGTTCATCATGAAGAACATCCTCGCCAGATTCGGCGTCCCAAGCACGATCGTCACTGACAATGGGCCACAGTTCATTTCTCAGGACCTACAGGACCTCTGCAAAAGGTACGCAATTGCATTGCATCATTCATCGCCTTATTACCCACAAGGTAACGGCCAAGCGGAGGCCACCAATAAAACATTACTCAAAATCATCAAAAAAAACCTGCGAGTCTAGTAAGTTTTCAGACTGGCCAGAAAAACTTATCGAAGCCCTATGGGCCTATCGCACTTCAATCCGTACCCCCACCGGGCAGACTCCATTTGCCCTTACTTATGGTATGGAAGCGGTAGTCCCGTATGAGACTCTGATCCCTTCTCTCAGAGTACAATTGGACGAGGAATTTTCCCCCGACGATCGTTGTAATTCACTCCTCGCCCAGTTGGAAGTCTTGGATGAGAAGCGGCTGGCCGCTGCCGAACACGCGCGTGTGTATCAAAATAGACTCGCACGCTTTTACCAAAAGAAAGTCGTTGAGAGAAAATTCAAAGTCGGTGAGATGGTCGTAAAAAGAATTTTTGTCAAACCTGGAGGGCCATGTTCTAAGCTCCAACCCAATTGGGAAGGACCATTTATAATTCGAGCCGTGTACCCTGGCAACGCCTACAAGCTAGTCAACGCCGAAGGGACCGAGTTATCCCACCCTTGGAATGGGCTTTATCTTATGAAATACTACCTGATGGGGACATCACCCAACGTTCCCTCTGGCTAGACACCCCTCTCCCTTCTGGAGACGGGTAGGCTGCGACTGCACGACTTGATGGGTCCTCGACGACATTAGAGTTTATTACTATGGACATCTTGATGTATTTTCCCTTTTCTTGAGTCTTTTTGATGTATTTTGAGTCATGTCCTAGGTGCTCATATTTGTGGATCAAGCATATTGGGCTTGTTTGGCTTTGTGGCCCATCTAGAGGAGCTAGGTCCATGAGCACCCCTTCTTGCACCTTGGTTATCTGTCTTTTGTTCTTTTCTCAGGGGCTTTTGTACAAAGTTGGGATCCCTATATATAGGACCCGAACTCCCACTTGAGAAGGATAATGAATTATTGAGTATTTTGAGCATAAGTGCATCTTCCCCCCCCTCTCTCTAGCTTTCTCACTCTCTCTCTCTCTCTCTTCAGGGGGCGGACCCCTTCTCTCTCCTCCTCTCTCTCTCCCCTGGGCGCACCTGCCCCTTCACCTTCCCCACTTGCCACATCAGCAGCCACATCAGCCCCCACCCTTTCACATCCCCTAGGTCCATAACTCCCATTAACACTTCCACATCCCCAAGTGACTCTTCCAATCCCCCACACACCTTCCCCACCTCCAAGGCAACCATCCCTCTTACCCAAGCAACCCCTCCACTTCCCCACATACCCATTCATATCCCCAAGCAATCAAACCCCCCCCACTTCAAACTTGCGC